>OX031006.1:52172787-53422172 GCA_943735925.1 Pollenia amentaria
GATACATACGGCTTTAACCAAGTCTCAGTAACAGCAAAAATACTTAGGGATGAACCAACTAAAAAAGATCTAAGCTCGTCTACTTTTGAAAAACTTGCAGAAGGCCTTATGCTTTGGCAATTAAGATGAGCTACGTTGAATTTATGTTCATAAAATCGCAAAGCTGCATCTAAATCAGATTTGCTACTGAGTACCGGACCAATATTACGATTAGAAGACATCAAAGTAAAAACAAAATAAGGCAGTGGGGAACCATAAAAATAAAGGATAACTATATCTAAATATAAAAGTATACATTAAATTAATTCAAATTAACATTACTGCAACAACTAATCATATAATACAGTTTAGATCAATAATAAAAGGTAAAAAAAGGAAGAAAAAAAATATATAATAAAAAACAATCAGTAAGAACAGATCATAAAATTTTTACAGCCTAATCTGGCCAAGACAATCCAAACATTGCCAAACATTATTTTTTTTTTTTTTAAATTGCATAAAATTTTATTTGGAACTAATACAATAAGTACTAATTTTTCAGAAAATTGAAATAAAAAGTAATATTTAAACAAGTGGGTAGATTTTGATAAAACATCAGAGAAATATGTATTTATGTAGTACAGGTAGTTGAGTTTAAATTTAAAGTTTAGGCGGCTCGCTTTGGTCAAATTAAGAAGATTGCAACTATTTTAAGTTTAAATAAATTAAAATGATGAAGAAATTAAGTTTAATCAATTCAAAGTTTTGCAAAGGAGCTAGAAAAAGCTGGAAACATTTTATAAAAATGAGTAATAAAATGCAAATACTAAATGAAAACTTTATATGTAGATAAATTTTAATTCTACACTGAACACATTGGTATATAAAAAAGAAAAGGATACGATTATTCATCAAGAAGAGAAGTACACTCCGAAAAGTTACAAACAACTTCTTTACCATTTACCAATATAAGCTTAGCTTTAGCAATATCTGTATTTAATATTCTAAATTTCGTGATTATTTAAATACAGGCGCATATCAATCTCACCACCAATAACATCCCGAATTTGTATAGATTTGGTCTTAAAATATGCTCTCATGATGCTGTCACGCAAAAATATATTGTTAAATTTATATAAAACAGCTTTCCGATTATTAAAATAGCAAGCATAATTAATGTTCAAGGGAGAAATCTCTATATTAAAAATAGAACCAATTTTCACTATAGGCGCAATAAGATTATCCAAGCCGTCTGGTAAGCCAGTCACAACAATATCACCTCTGTTAATTCTTTTATGCAACACA
Source organism: Pollenia amentaria (assembly GCA_943735925.1). Lineage (NCBI taxonomy): Eukaryota > Metazoa > Arthropoda > Insecta > Diptera > Polleniidae > Pollenia > Pollenia amentaria. The sequence continues at coordinate 52,174,072 of OX031006.1, forward strand.
TTGTTTTCTACCTCTAACTCGGAAATTCTTTTATTAGTGGAAGAATCCATATGATGAATAAGCTTGTTACAATCCAAAATTTCCGACTTCATCTCCTTCAAGCAGCTTGCAATTTCAGCTTTAAAGCTGTTAACCGTGTCCGATAAAGTTTTATGAATGGCAGCTTGTTCTGTGTCTGCTTTACCAATGAAAGTATCCAGCTTCGTATTCAGTTCACTGATCTCCTGCCGCAGCAATGATAAGCCAGGTGAAGAATCAGTCTTACAAGATTTGCAAGAGAACGACAAAGACTTACAATCTTTTAAGGAAGAAAGGGCTTTATCATTTAGACCAGCACATAACACATGAAACCAATTAGCACAGGCTTTACATTGAACGCTAGACTGAGCCTTTGTTATACTATCATGGCAATCTCCACATTTATATTGTATTTTAGCGGCCGGCATTTTGAGACAATTTGTATTTCTTGCTTTTTTTTATGTATATGTATATATAAATGGCGGCAAGAAATCACACAAACAACAGCAACAACAATAATATTTTAATGAAAATCCAGAAGAAAACGAGCTTCAATTAGTTAAAAATATTCAGGCAAACACAGTAATTTAATATATTATTTTGGTTTGTTTTTCCACTTTTATATTGTTAAACAAATATTAATATGTACATACATATGTATGTATGTATATAAGTAAATGGCGGCAGAATTCACACAAGCAACAACTGCAACAGGCTATTTCCACAGAAATCCAGAACAATTGTAGTTCTTCGATTAATTTTTATACACACACAGTGTTAAAATAATTATTTATGTTATTAACAACCGCAACTTCAAGTTTTTACCATTTATTATTCAAATATAAAGTTGAAAGTTAAAAAATGATTAGCTGTCGAAAAAACACACGTCTACTCAAGCATAGGGTTGCCAATAAGGTCTAAAAGTACAATTTGTAAAGTTTGTTGGTACAATTTTAAAATTCTCGATGCCATCCCTGATTTCCACATTAATAGAAATAATGTTTATATAACATGAAAATTTAAAATAAAATCTGGGGGCTAATTCTGGCAGTCGTGACCGAATACTTTTTCGATTCAAAAGCAATTTTATTTCTAATTCTTTAAGTCGATACTGAATGAAGCGAATTTATTTTTTCAGTGTTGTAGAGCATTTTTTTTTTTTTTTTTTTTATTTTTATTTCATTTATTAATTAATCGAGCCCTTAGGCCATCTACGATTAATATAGTTAGCTACAACTTTGTAATGATATATGATAATGTATATACTAAATATAATGTACATATATATTAAAATAACTTTAATTCTATTAACTTTTTTTAGGGAATCAATGCACATAACAAGCAACAAATGCATCAGTGATCAAAAGAGCTCATTAATAATTGTTTAAAAGCGTATTTCGAGAAGTTAAATCTTCTATATTCTACCGGTAACGTGTTCCACAGTCTACACGCTCTTATAAAAAATGATTTTTCAAACGTTGAATTAGTAATTCTTGGATAAATTAGTGTCGGGTTCCTTGTGGATCTAGAAAAATGAAATATACTAACTAAATCTGATGGTGTTTGGTTAGTTATTATTTGAAAAAATTTAATTAATACTCTTATCTTTATAAAGTCTTGAAAAGAACAATAAAGGAAACTTCTAGAATATTGAGAAACATGATCAGAAATCCTAAGTCCATAAATATACCTTATAATTCGATTAAAAATAAGTGTTATACGTCTTAAATTCAACTCTGTGGTACCACTGTAAATTTCAAAACAATAACGCACCTGAGACATGAGCAGAGCATGTGATATTTTCCATTTAACATTTACAGGGAGGTATAAATTAAGCGTATATAACGACCTGAGCAACATATTTATTCTAGCCCCCACTTTCATGATATGTCTTTCAAATGTCAAACCCTTATCAATCGTTAATCCAAGACAGTCAATTGAGTCCACACAAGGTATGCTTACTGTACCAAGTTTTATATTCATTATATTTGAACAATTACTTGTTCCAAAAGACATTATTCTTGACTTCTGTGGATTAAATCTAATTTTATTATATTCTGCCCATTGAAGTGCCCTACATAATGTATAATTAATAACAGACTCATGACAATCCTGGAATTGTCTATCTCCAATAAGTACCAAATTTATGTCATCAGCAAACAAATAACTCTTGCAATGAGAAGTGCCTATAAATTCTTCAAATTCATTAATATATATTAGGAAAAGCAAAGGCCCAATTATTGAACCTTGTGGCACTCCACTATAGCATTCAGTTATAGACGATATCCTATCCCTATTTCCCACAAATTGCTTGCGACCCTTAAGGTAAGAATACAATAATCTACACGAGGATGAAGAAAACCTAAACTTCGTAGCAAGTTTCTCAATTAGAGTGCAATAATTAACAGTATCAAAAGCTTTACTTATATCCAGGGATACCAATGTTACAATTTTATTAAAATTTAAATTTTGCCTAATATATTCTGTCATACTTAACAACAGATTAGTGGTGCTCCCTCCAGTTCTAAAACCAAAATGAGAATCGCTCAATAATTTACGGCTGTGGGAAAAATCGCCCAAAGAAAAATGGCCCAAAAAAAGAAATGAAAAATCGCCCAAATGAAGAATCGCCCAACAGAACATGAAAAATGACCCAAAAAATTATATATGAAATTTTGCCCAAAAGAAACGAAAAAGGGCCCAAAAAAAAATGAAAAATGACCCAAAAAGCAAAAACGAATTTTTTCCCGGTGGCATGTTATAACGTCCAGTGTCCATGGACGTTATGACACTCCAAAAAGTTTCATAGTGTCCATGGACACTGCGCTTACTAAAGCTTCTCTGCACAGCAGGCCTTCGGCCGGGCGCAAGGATTTTCTCCTCTATGGTATAACAAACACCGTCTTCGCTAACTAAAGCTTCTCTGCATAGTCGGCTTTCGTTTGGAAACAAGGCAGATTTTAGAAGCTTTACTTAGCGAAGCCGGTGTTTGTTATACCATAGAGGAGAAAATCAAAAAAATGGGCCATTTTTCATACAACAATTTAAAAAACGAAAAATCACCCAACAATAACGAAAAATAGCCCAAAAATTTTAGGTCACTTTTCATATGAATTTAGGCCCAATTTTACATGGAATTTTTTTGGGCGATTTTTCATTTCTTTTTTTGGGCCATTTTTCTTTGGGCGATTTTTCCCACAGCCATAATTTACTATTGTTAATATGGTTCATCATTTGATCTTTTAATATAAATTCAAAACTTTTAGACAGGCTGCACAATATATTAATCGGTCTAAAATTATCTAAAGAAACATTCCTATCCTTCTTTCTTACAGGTACTATTCTTGAAATTCATATACTGGGGTAAGTAGAGGTTATTATTATAGTGTTAAATATGTGAAGAAGGAAATCTTCCACAAACGAATATACAATTTTTATAAACTTATGCGGTATCATGTCGAACCCAACAGAATTTGACCTAATTCTGAAGATTGCATTGTACAGTTCACTCTTTTCAATTACTTTAAACCCAAACCCTAATTGCGAAATTTCATCAAAATTGGGCACTTGATTACCAGAGTTAACCTGTGAAGAAATAAAATAATCATTAAAAACATCAGGATCATGTTGATCAAATGTATTTGAAATATTATCATCCCCACTCCTAAGAATTTTCCACATTTCCCTGTTATTTACATTCTCAAATTTTGCCTTCCAGTATTCCATCTTATGTTTTCTTATCAAACTTTTCACTCTGTTTCGGTATTTGCAATAAATAGCCCAATTATTATTCGTCATGTCTTCCTTATAGGCCCTAAACGCTAAGTCCCTTATATTTCTTGCCCTTGATACATTCGGCATATTGCAGAAGTTATTATTTTTATACATACATATTTTCCTCATCGGCACTGCAGAATGTAATGAATTAAGAAGTGCATATAGAATATCCATTTGTATTTCCACATTATTAGTGCAAAATAATTCATTCCATGTTTGATTTGATAAAACGTCATGTACTTTATTCATGTCCATATAATTGTAGTCCTTAAATTCTCTAACTATAGTTTTCCTTCTTACTAAAACGTCAATACATAGATAAATAAATGCATGATGAGTTAAAGATGGTACCAAGAATTGACCTGATTTTTTTACAAAATCCATATTATTTACAAACGAAAAATACAATAATGAAGGTAGAGCCATGTTGGACATCAAAATGCATAGGACTCACCTCACCTCAACTCGCCCTTTGAGTTAACATATAAATTATTATTAAAATCCCCTAATATCACCATTTGACTATATCTGCAACAGATATCCCCAAAAACATTTTCCAAAATTTGGATATTACCATGAGGTGCATAAACCACTCCAATCAGTATTTTCGTATTATAACCATTCACCTCTATAAATAGACATTCTATTGTCAAAGGATCATTTAATTGAAATATAACTTTAGCAGAAATCTCATTACGAATGTAAAATGCAAATCCGCCACCCCTCAAATCTAGTCTATCATTTCTTATAACATAGTAATCCTTTATTTTAATTGAATTATCATTAACTTGTGGTTTTAACCAGGTTTCCGAAACAGCTAATACATCAGTATGCGAATCTTCAACAATCACTTTAAGTTCTTCAATTTTAGAATTACGAATTGAGGGTTTTAGACTTTGCATGTTTATATGAGCGACTTTTAAACAATTATCATATTTATCAAAACTATTTTTTAAAATGCTGTTGTCACTTACAATGGGACCTAGATTCCCTAATAACGAATTACTTATATTCATTAGATATATTTGCTTAATAGTATGTACAATAAATACTTCAATATAATATTTCTAGATTAAATATACTGGCACTTGGCTATAAAAAAAAAATTTACAATCATATCAGTACTGGCTATTGTAAAAATTACAATAGCGGAATTCACCCTTGATAAGTCCCTTGTAGACTTTGTTAATCTTATAATTTTAGTAAAAATACTAACATTTACAAGACTACAACATCAAAATGTATTAGACTAAAATATACTACGCTGTGGTTGAAAAATTCCACCAAAAGCAGTAGTAAACAAAGTGTGCGAATTTACCAGAATAAAACAGTTGAAGAACTTTTATCCGTCTTTTTCTCCCACTCAGCAAATTCATTAATTTACAAAGCATACGAAAAAGACACTCACTCTTTGAAGTATAAAATCATATTAAATATAACAGAGTTGTAACCGCTAATAATTTTTGAGCTTATTTTATTAATTCTCATACAAAGAGCATTTTCCAAAACATTTACTACTATTGATCCGTGTTAGTTGTTTTTAATTATTCCAGTTAGTTACTTCCATTAGAAAAAAAAAACTGAAAAAAAATTGCTATAAATCGTTGTTTTTTTTAAAAAAGTTTTGTGCCTATAGAATTTATGAAATTAAAAAAATGTATAAGCTAGTACAAATGAATAAAAACAAATTTGTTTAGTTTTTTATTTTTGTTAAGTTTTTTTTTAAAAACCCAGAACTGTAAGACTCTTTTATTGTTATATGTACTTGTTATACAAAAATTATACTTTTTATGCTAAATTAAATGAATAAACATTTTAAATATAAAATAAATTTTAAGCTTGGTTTAAATGGCGCGATTTTTTTCCATTTTGGTGCATTTTGAAATTTCAAAGTTGACAACGCTGCTGCTAACGCAACGCTTTGTTAAAAAAATATAATGGGATGTTGGACTTATATAACTTTATGGCCTTTAAACTCTTAATTATTTGTACCAGATCATGTTTGTCATTGTGAAAGTTTCTCTATGTGCAAAATATCATGTAACGGGGACATTGGGTTATTGTAATAGTAAGTAGGTATAGTATCAACTTTTTTTAAATTTTTAATGGTGGTAAATTTACATCGAGAAACAAAAGTGGTATCTATGTTTAATTCTTTTATCTTTCATTTTGCACATTTTAAATAACAAAATTATTAAAAATACCTACATTTTTATTTATTAAAAACTTAACCGGGATTTTTTTCTTTGGTTATATTTAAAAACAACTTCTCCGTTATATGGTAAGAAAATTTTGCTAACTTACGATTAATGTTTCGATTAAAATTTAATAACATAACTATTGTGAAAAGGTCCATTAATGTTACTTTTATAACAATTTAGGTAAGTCAATTTTACGATTTTTTTTCGCAAAATTTAGAGATATTTTGACTTATTTTATTCGGCAAAAATTAGGCGCGTTCGAGTAATTTTACAGTAAAATGCAGTAAAAGAGTAATTACTGAGTAAATTGGAAAATTACCCTCAAAAATAGCTGTTGCCCAAAAAAGTACGCGAACGGAAAATTTGTAAAAATTCGTAAAAAAAAAAATAGGAATGATTGCAAATAAATTTAGTGTTGAAAAATGTTTACACTTTTGACAACTTAACTCGTTTTCTTATCGGTACTCGATAAAAGTACAACCCTACAAAAAGACTACCGGTCATTTTACTAGTAGTTTTCACCACTATATTGGGCAAAGTTTCTATTAGTTTATTAAGAGCAAAATGAAAAAACTAACCGAAACTTTGTGTACATGTGATTTTGCCTCTCTCTCTCTAACGCATTATGTCTCTCTCTCTCTCTCTAAATTTTTAATTTAATGTAAAATTGTTGCAAGTGTGTTAGTAAAAAAATTTTTTTTTAGTTTTGGTTATGCATTTCTTGTAGGGAAATAAATTATTTCATGTAATCCTTCATATGTATTTGTTTTTATTTTATTTTCTTTGATTTTGCTAATTTTTATCTGGGTTAATTTATTCAAAAGAACATAAATAATTTTTATTTTTTGCTATTGATTACTTAAAAAACAAGTGCAGTTCTAAGTACCCAAATACTTTTACAACTCTAAAAAAAATTTTCATAATAAAAAAAATTTAAAAAGTTGGCATTTAGCCATATAAATGCTTCACAAACACGTTAATTAGTAATTAATATTTATTTACTTTATGTTTCGGGTAAATTTTTATTTTTACAATTTTTAATCTTTTTGTTTGTTAACTTTTGCATCAAAGGTAATTTGAAACATATGCTTTTTTTTATTAAATTTTACTGTAAAAAGTTCAGCAGTAAAAATTTGTAAATACCTACTCAATTAAGAAAGTTCACTTTACGCTCCCAATTTGTGTTCAGTAAAAAATTGTAAAAACTTTTATGTTCTCGAATGTTTAGGCATTTGATATTTTTGTTTATAGGTAACTAGTCTATTTATTGATGGACCAATGCGACCAATTTTTGAGTCCTAAATTTTAGATAGTACCTGCTAGTGATTGATTCGTATTTTTTTCAAAATTCTTAGAACCTATCTATTGATATATGATATTTATGTATGTTTGTATATGCAAAACTTATAGTACAATCGTAATGAAAACTCTAAAACACAGAATAAACCAAATACATACTACATACGCATATCTAGTATGCACACATACTTATGTATGTACTACCTACACCTATATATTATTAAATAAAAAGCCGGTAATGGAAAAATTTAACTAAAAATCAAAAATTCTTGTTATATATGTAGGTAGGTGTGTATAATGCGTTTTATTAATATAAATTACTTCAAAACTTTAGTTAATAATAAGCATATAGGTATTAACAGGTGGCAACGTAAAAAAATAATGGTAATAGGTACGTATAATGATTGTTATTGATTTAATGAATGTTTACAAACCTTGGTATCTATTTTTATAAATATATTAAAACATCAAGCAAAAACGTTCGGACTTTTGCTTTATAATTGATTCTTAAAATAATGAGTTTTTTTTTTGTAGTTAAACTCCAATTTGTTATTGTTGTTGTTTAAAAGGGATCTACTAATAAATCACAAATAGGAATTAGTAAACTATATATTATTAATTAATTAATATACCACAAAATTAGACACAGTCTCTTAAATAAGAGATTATTATTGACATCAATTTTTGTTTATTTAAATAAATTTCAGGTGTCACCTATTTTATTTTAAATTTTAACTTTATCGTCGATAACAAAAGGCGCTTTTTATTTAATTTATTTGCTTCTTTTGTTTTGAAGTTAAAAAAAAAACTTTGTTAAATATCTTTAAAATTTTTTGCTTTTTCATTTGGTTAATTAGTTGATTTTTATTTTTCTTTACTCCTCTTCTAATTTGAATATTTAAATTTGCACTTTTTTTACTTTTTTATTTTTGTTTCATTACGATTTTGTTACACATACATCTGATGCTGCTGCTTATATTTCTTTTATTATTGTTGTTATTTTTGTAGTTGGTGGTAGTGCTCTTCTTTTTTGATGTTTCCCTCCCCCTTTCAAAATAACAATTTTTAAGCACTTTTTCAATTTTTTTTTCTTAATACTTCCACTAAATAATTTTAATGTTTTTTTAAATAGATTTGCCTTCTTTTTCTTACTTCTTTTCCGTTATTATTGTTGTTTTTGCTGACACTCGTTTTATTTCGCTCTTGCTCACTCTCTTTTGTGTCATATACATAAACACTTTTTACCCCACTATACACCTTTTAAAAAATTCCCTGTTAATAAACGAACGCAAGAGATTCGATTTTTTCGATTTATTATTATTTTTATTGTTGTTGATTTGCCTATGTGCCACAATTCGGTTTTTTTTGGCTGATTTTCCCAATTCTTTAAAATTTTTTCTTGTCTTCTCTAACTCGTCCACTTATACTACAACGAAGACGACGAAGACAAATCACATTAACTTTTTTGCTTCAATATAAAATTTTCATCAATACATTTGAAACGATTTAATTTCATTTTTACACATTTCCATCGTACATTTTTTAAGTTTTTCTTTTGAATTATATTTGTTTTATTGAAAATTTTTACATTTCTTTGTTTTCAAGTTAATTTTTTAAGAAATTTTTTTATAAAAATGTTTATTCCATTCGAGAAAGTTTCATCGGTACTTTTTCGCTACAAGTGCGTCTCGCGTTAAATGGCGTATGGAGGATAATACTAAAAAACTGCACATACATATATTCACAACAGTGTTGCCAATCTTTGAGTAATTTCTATTACATGTGTAGCCCATGTGTAATTAGTTTCATGTGTAATTTTAATTTGAATTCTATTCTTTTGACCAAAAATTTTTTTTTTCGGACGTTGATAGGTAGATTTATTGTCAAACATGATTTTCGGCAAAAGTGCACTTTACGGGGCGTACGGAAAAAAAAAAAAGTTGGACCCCTCTGGAATAAAAAAAGAAAAAAACCAAAATTAAAATTTAAGGGGGCTGAGGCCCCTGGGACCCCATGGATCAAAAAAAGCGGCCCGCCCACTTAGTGGTATGTGTGGGTACTCAAATTAAAGGTAATTGTGTAAAAAATACGAAATTAATAAAATTTAGGTCGAGCGGGACTTCTGGGTCCCTCTGGGGGTAAAAAAATTGCCCCTCCCACCCTTATAACTATGTGTGGGTACTCGAGTGAAAGGTATTTGCTTACGATTGTAAATATTTTGTTTCTATTTTGCTTTTTTAATGTTATACCTATGCGCTAAAATTTTTAAATGAGTTTTATTATTTTTTTGTAACTAAAGCTTCTTTGTATAGCCGGCCTTCGGCCGGGCGCAAGGATTTTCTCCTCTATGGTATAACAAAGACCGGCTTCGCTAACTAAAGCTTTTTGTATAGCCGGCCTTCGGCCGGGCGCAAGGATTTTCTCCTCTATGGTATAACAAAGACCGGCTTCGCTAACTAAAGCTTTTCTGTATAGCCGGCCTTCGGCCGGGTGCAAGGATTTTATCCTCTATGGTATAACAAAGACCGGCTTCGCTTACTAAAGCTTCTCTGCATAGCCGGCCTTCGGCCGGGCAAAAGGATTTTCTCCTCTATGGTATAACAAAGACCGGCTTCGCTTACTAAAATTTCTCTGCATAGCTATAAAAGATACATAAATTAACCTAGAGAGGAAAATATTAAACGAATACAAAATCAAAATACATATTTGCAATCGTGAGCAAATTACCTTTAATTTGAGTATCCACACAGATATACATAAGTGTTATGGGGGGGCACTTTTTTTTGCCCCAGAGGGCCCTAGAAATGCCGCCCACCCAAAATTTTATTATTTTCGTTTTTGTTGCACAATTACCTTTAATTTGAGTACCCACACATACCATTCAGTGGGCGGGGCGGTTTTATGGACCCAGGGGTCCCCACGGGCCTCAGCCCCCTTAAATATTAATTTTGGTATTTTTTTTTTTTAATTCTGGATCGGGTGGCATATTTTTTATATTTTTTTTTCGTACGCCCCGTAAAGTGCACTTCAGCCTGATTTTCAAACAATAACTTTTTTTTGTTTTCAGCATAAACGTTTCCTTACATTTCAGAATTTAGGAGGTAAGTTCTTACTATTAGGTGGCTTCTGGTATGTCATCCTTTAAAATTTTTAATCCATTTTTTTGATATTTCGAATTTATTAAACCTGAAAGGTTACTCTTCATTTTAGTACATTATGGTTACTATCCGTAGAATCCACGAACTGTTTGAAAAAAATTCTAGCGGAAAGATTTTTAAAGTAAAAAATCAACAAAACTTATTTTATATAATCATTTTACTTAAAAATAAATTGACTTCCTGGCCCACAATGTCGACAAGAACATTTCTTTCGTATATTTATATTGAAAACAAAAACAAATATTAGTTTTTTATTATTGTTTTTAATATACATAAATATGCGAAAGAAATGTTCTTGTCGACATTGTAGGCTTGGCAGTAAAAGAAAGCATACAAAATAAAAGTTATTTTTTCCTCTCAAAATTCGATACGAATTTGAGCACGTTTTTGTGTTTTCAAATTAATAATATTTTTAAGGCTTTCGTCATCAGCTAACGTTGCTAAAAAAATGAGCGTAATTCGAATACAAATAAAAAAAGTTATATGATAAAGAGACAATGAGCTTCGTCGGTTCGACGAACAAAAACTATCCAGGGTTAAGAGATATCAAGCTCTAACATTGGCCTCATCTCTAATTTTACATTTCTTTAAACATTGTTTTGATTCATTCGTCACTTTATGTGCTATGAAGCAAATTTCCAATATAAAAGTAAAAATATTATTGTTTGTAATTGCTATTATGCATGTTTTATTTAAAGAATGTAGATCAAAACATATTTGTTCCGTACGGCAAGCCAGTAACCACCCGACAATACAGTATGATTTTTTTTTATTTTGTGTTTGCTTTAACAAATACTTTGACCTATTTGCAAATATTACGTTCCTTTTCACAATCTATGATAAAATGCTAATTGAAACTTTAACCGAAAGTTTGCATACTTGCTTTTCACAATCTGCGATAAACACGTAACCGAAACTATTTAACGAAAAAGTTTTTGTCAAGGCGAATTCATTACAGCTGATCCTAAAAGCCCTGCTGGTAACTTTTTTCTTTAGCTTTATAATTGTTGGATGTCAAAATTTTGTTTATTATCTTTGTTTCTGTTTTGATTTGTTTCAGTTTTTGACATTATTCAATGATTTTACAAAAACAAATTGCTTGTGGTTGTTGTACTACCGAGATTACCTGGAATGAATTCGCCTTGGTGTTGTAAAATATAAACGAAGAAAATATCGTTAAGTATTTATTAAAATAAAAATAAAAAGAAAAATTAAAAAATAGCAATAAAAATTTTAATTCAAACAACATTTTAAAGACGTGAATTAAAAATGTTCTTACAACTTGGAACTCCTTTTATTTCTCGGTATATCTTCACCACCGTGAAAATGTTAAAAAGCTTGATATATTTCGGACATGGTTCTCGTTAAAAATAGAAAAAAAAAAACAATTCCATTATGACAAATATGACCATTGATCCAAAAATCATTAAGCTACGCATTTATATTATGAATGCTACTTGTATTAATTAAGAAATAAAGGTCCTTATAAGGAAATAAGATAAAATTTGTATTATTATTATTTTCTTTTACAAAAATGTTGGGCTATCGAATTTTTTCACAGACGTACATGCACATGTAGATTCTTAATCGTTTTGCATCTTATTTTGTTCCCATATGTTCGTATAGTAAAGCACATTTATCTGAAAACAAATGATTTTTTTTATGATTTTTTAATTAAAAAAATATATAAAATTCAGTCTTTGGTTTTCCATTACATAATTTTTCGTAAACAAAAGGAGATGATATTACCACACTTTCTATCTTAAGTTTTTGTTATGCAACCGAAAGATGGTTTTTATCATTTTTCTAGAAAAAACACTTGTTCCGTGCGGCAAACCAGTAAGTTTGTATTAAGACCATGGACATTTCTTGACGGACAGAAACCGTTTGTTGGCGAGTGATGTAAAGTGCATCACGCATACATCGTCTTACCAAAAAACTTTGTCTGTCCAGCAAGAAATGTCCGTAGTTTAAATTGAGACTAACCACCCGACGATGCATTAAAAAATAAAAATAAAGTTTGTGCAGCTTATTTTAAGGCTATCGTACGAACAATACCGGATACCTATAGGTCATGAAATTTGTTTGCTTCAAATGAAACCATTCAAAGCGAATTTTAAAAACTTATGCATGTATATTGTTGAACTTATACATAAACGTTATTGTACGGTTCTTCTGCTGACGAGATTACTTCTGTTCTGAAACAAATATGTACATCAGTTTCTTTCTTACTTCAGCAATCTTTGAAATTTGCTTTTTTGGAACATAACCAATTAACTGCATACATAGAATATCAATGAGGTTATGCAAGGCGAATTAATAAAATAATTTTGCTTAAAATGTGTAATTTGGGACAAAACATGTGTAATTTCCGAATTATTCACTGGCAACACTGATGTACACACACACACACACTTGGAAAGATAAAAAAAGGAATTTGTGTTTTACCTTTTTTCGTGTTTGTTTTGCTTGTCAAGTTGTAATTTACATACCAAAAACACAATATAGTTGTCTTTTTCGCTCTTATCTTTTTATGCTCTAAAATGCTAATAGGAAAATTTAAAAATCGGCAAAATAATAAGTTTTTTTTCAAAATGCATCCTTATATTTTAATTGAAATTTTAATTTAAGTTTATAAAAATATCAAAAGTAGTATTCCTAGTTGTTAATAAATTACAATAACTAAATAAAGTTCCAAGAGCTTTCAGATTTTTGTTCCAACTGGGCTATTTTTTGTCTACTTTATGCTTTATTTTTCGTATTTTTTTTTAGTGCTGCCAAATTAGTTAAATGACCTTTTTAACATAATGGAAGTTATGGAATATTAAAATCAATATTAATAATTGTTAAATTTTGTCAAGGAAGCGGATTAGCCGGTTTTATTCGAATATTATTGGAAAATCATCACTTTCAAAATAATTCATATGTATACATGTACATAATACCTACCTATAATGTCCCAACGCATCAAATTATTAGAGATATTTTTACGAATGAAATTAAGACTTCGACCGATTCTGTCCAAAATGAAGTACACAATTTAAGGATAACAAATATCTATTTTGCTATTGTTACAGTAAAGTCATCATTTAAGCTTAGAACCTATTTTTATAAAACAATTATTTGTTTGTTCATACAAACATAGATACATATCTCTTTAGTTGAAGTATTTGTTGTTTCTTCTTCAATGTTCTAAATTTTTTCTATTAAAAATAATAATCATTTTCAAGGCCATGATACACTATTACACAAGTCGTACGTGTTTTGAGGAAAATACAACCCTGTCACGGTAAGTGGTTTTTTTTTTTTTTTTTTAAATTTCAAACAATAATTATTTCAGTGATGCATTTTCGTCAATATACATACGTACGACTTATGTTAATGTATTCTGGCCTCAAAAATACTTATTACATCAAATAAGCTTTGACTGTATAAGTGTACTGAAGAGAAATGTATTTTATTTTAATAGTAGTCAGGCGGAAAATACCTATCTGGCCTATAAAGAGATTGCGGCAAAACTTTTCAACTACTTTTTTCCAAATAATTTTTTAGAGTAGGTATAATATCATGAAAACAATGTGGATAATTGCTGGTTGTAAAACATTTTGCCATTCTTCTGTTGATTTTTGTAAATAAATCTAGTGGTTTCCTTTTATGCTATTCTGTATTTTTCTCAGCGAATTTTTCAAATATTTCAAGCAATTAAAAACCAAATAGCCTGTTGTGTTACTCTTGATTATATTAAAAGTGGTTGTTGTTCGGATCTTCACTGCTTCATTTTATTAACACGATACTATTCCCATTTTTTAAAAAAATACCTCATCCATGAAAAACAGTCTGGCTACCTGTTAATTAAGTTCTTATTTTCTTTTTTATCAAATTTCCATAATTTTAGTAATATGTTGATTTCTGTTGTTTGCATTTGTCCCGGTAATAAACAGGTTCTTGGCTAAAACACTAATATAGTTGTTTCATTCTTTCGCACAACTACAAGAGCATACATTTTTTGTTGTTTGCCATACTCCCGGCTTTTTTCGTTTTCCTATACACCAGAATATTAACAAAAAGAAACAAAATATTTGCAAATTTTTTTTACATCTCTTTGACATTATGTCTCATATAATCAGTGTTGTATTTTGATAGTGTAAAATTGAAGTTTTTGGGCCGCTATACCTACTCTTAAATATAAATGGAAGAAGTGCAAAGTGTAATATAAAATCAAATAAATATTAATAAAATTGCAATTTTAAACTGGTGAGTTTTTAGAAAATAAGATTTATGTTATGTTAACAAGGTGAATTAACATAATTTTCATTAATATAAGCAATATTTTTCCTAGCTTATTTTTGCTTATAGCTTCTGTTTACATTTTGCTTTTTGCAGGAAAATTTTCTGTTTCTGTTTTTATTTTTTTATAGTGATGCCAAGTTTGATTTCCTGTTACGGATTTTTTAAATATGTATATACCAGGGATGATAAAGTCAGTACTATTACTATGGGAACAGTACTGAAGTACTCCAATGACATTTTAGAACAATTTAAAAATTTCAAACGCTTTAAAATTGAAACATTTTGGTCTAGGGTTGGATAATTGAAAAAATTATTGATAATTGCCAAATATATACTGTCTATATCAAATTTGCCGGCAAATGTGAAACCGATTTTTTCATACCAAAATATGATAAAAACAAATCGAAGAAATCGCCTTTATGTAAATTTACGTATTTTTAGTCTGTATATATATATAATATATATATATACATATAAATATAATATATACGTAAATATACGTAAATTTACATAAATAAACAATCATCAATATTTATATATATATATATATATAAATAAACAATCATCAAAGTCTTCCTCTAAACTCCTTATTACATATTTACTTAATTTTTCTTTTTGTTAATTGCCAAAGATGTATTCCGAATACCTTTGTATAAAAGCATAGTACAAGTTAATTTTAATGTATAGGGTGTTTTTTTAGCTGCACGAGAACTTAGAATGATAAACCAGATAGAAATATTGTTGGATTGAAATTTTTTACTATAACATGGTAGATAATTGCAAGAATTTTTTTTATATATGTATTCCGGCATATGTCCGCCGAGGCTGTCAAGGTTGGGTTAAATATTGACTTTTTAATGATTAACATAGCACCATAAAAAGTAATCTAGAGGCGTCAAATCGCACGAATGAGGGGGTTAGTGAAAAGGACCACTTCTGGAAAAAGTTTTCGATACAAATACGGCAATTGTGCTTATTGATGGAGCCATTTTACTAGAAATGAGCTTCATCACTAAACAAAATTCTTTGATTAAATTGCTGGATGAACTCTGCGAACAGATTTATTATTTCAAATTAAATTTCCTCTATTTGGAAGCGTTGTTCTATCGTTTAAACTTAATGTCCACACAATTTCAATCCCCAGCTGTCAAATCATATCTATAGTTCTCAGGTAGCTTTATAAACAACCTTATAATTTTTTGTTGTTCTAATGTCCGTAATTTCTACAAAAAAAAAAAAAAAAAAATGCTGATCGTGTTCGTACCTAACAGTTATACATATATACCTATTTCAACGTTTATTTGACCTACGTGTATTTACCTTCAGTTTTCTTTTAAAATATGGCAGCTCTTACAGCATAGATTTCTATACACAGCTAGATTTCTTTTTGTAGAAATTACGGGCGTAACTAGTAAAAAATAATCTTGGGCTTTAGTACAATTAGTGTGCAATTTTTTTTTTTACTGAATTAAGTACAATTTTGAAAATGTCGTTTATCATCCCTGGTACCAGTGATGGCCAATTCAGTACATGTACTTTTTTCAGTACTTTTTCTTGTTACCACGGAATCAGTGATGTTAGACGTAGGGAAAAATCCCTATTCGTAGGGATTTTTTTTAAAAACATGGTCATAGGGAAAAGTAGGACAGATATTTTGAAATCATTGAAATGTAGCGACTTTTCAAAAATGTGACAAAACTGTATAAAATCTTTTTCGATTTGTGACAAAATACTAATAAAATTTTTGATACGGCAACATTACAAATTATTAAATTTCTTTGAATGATCGCTTTCCCCCATTTCAACTTTGATTTTAAGGTAAATTTGTAAAACTCTCTTTTACAAGAATTAAATTTTTCATAGCAATAAATAGATAACTTGTTTAACATCAGCATCAAAAACTTTTGGAGTAGTCACCAAAATGAAAAATATTAATGAAAATTTAATTTTCCCCCCTTAGTCGAAATTATATATCTTTGATTTATCACTGCCTCAAAATAACATAGACAGCGAAAGGTGTTTACACACCGATTAAATATTTGACGTCCGCTAGTTTTATTAAAAAATTATTTGCTTTTGCAAAACTTATGGCGAGATAAAACATCATTTAACAGTTTCTAAATTACATTATACAATTATCTTCTTATAAATAAAGTTTAGTAAAGCAATAGAAACTGTTAAAACTAAAGCTAAAGTTCAATTTACTGGTCACGATTTTATTAAGGTTTTTTCCTCAAATATTTGTTAGGTCTGAACATACCTTTAGTCAAAAAATTGTATCTTCAATTTGCATTTTATTTAAAAGACGAATATACCTTCCAGTGCACCGAAAATCATTTAAAAACGGGTATCCTTACACCTGTTCGATTATTAGGAAATTACAAGTCAAAACTAATACGGACAAACAATTAATTTTTTTAGTATCCAGAACCAGGGTTGTCAGATTGATTTTGAACTTTTTCGCCAAAATCAATGTCAAAAATCGCCAAAATCGCCAAAGCATTTATTTTTTAGTTTTTGACAATAAAATATGTATTTTTAGAATAATTAAAAATATTTTTTTACAAATCCCAAAAAAAAAAAAATTCTTCCGTATCGCTAAAATCCGCCAAAAATTCTAAAAAAGTCGCCAAGATATATTTTGTTTAATTTTATTTAGAACAAAGTAAAAAATAATTAGTAAGAACAAAATGCAATGTTTAAAATATTTTATAGTAGTCCACTCAAAGCGACAAAAAAAGAATTTTTGCGGTAAGTATTAAACAAATATTGGATATACAATACATTTGTATGTAGTTGCAGTTCTATGATATATCTAAAACGCTATATACTTCACCGAGAAGACTCCTTTTGTGTTCTTTTTTTGGAATACATTGTGAAGGAACAAAAGAAATGCAACATGTACTGTTTACATTCAACTTATAACTCGTTAAAACGTGTCGAAAACTTCATATCGCTTTCTACTTCGAAGGCGACTTTTAGTGGTATTCATTATTTCAACACAGGCATTACTAGTTGTAACAACCAGAACAGTCAATGCAAGTTCCTTTAAATGGTACGTAGGTGCCGTATCCTTGTAGCTATAAATTGTTGGTCTAAACTGGTTTAAATTATATTGAATATCATCATTAAAATTCTCTTTTAACAAACGGTATTTTTCCATTGTGTTTCATTAACATCCAAAGGTACGTTAGGATTCATAAAAATTTTTAAAATATCTTTAACAACAACGAATTTTATCAGTGATAATTTGTCATATTTTATAATGGAAAAATGTTCATAAACTTTAATTATATTAATTTTTTAAAGAATTCTACTTATTACTTCCTTCAAGAGCACATTTATATGGGAAAAAAAAAATTCTCGAAGATTTTCATTATCTTCATCAGCCATTTCAATATAATTTAGTTTTAAATACTGGTCATACATATGAATGCATCAAATTTCATACATTGAAATACTAGAATAAAAAAAATTTAATATTTTCCTATTGAATTTAACAAATTTCAAAACAAATTCATGGCTCATCAAAAATAGCCAACAAAGTCGCCAACTATTTTATAAATCGCCATGTCGCCAAATCGAAAACAAGGTCGCCAAACAAGTTTAAAAATCGCCACGTTTGGCGAGAAATCGCCACATCTGACAGCCCTGTCCAGAACAACGATCATCACGCTATGTCCCCAGGGGCCGAGTGTTAACGAAAAGATTCAAAGATTGTAAAAAACTATAATTTCATTCAGTTGTATGCTAGCTTTCAAACAAGTCAGTTCACTTTGAATATTTTTCTACTGTTGCATGTGTTTATTAAAATGTGGAAAATAGATTGGGGAAAAGGTTTTAATTTTCATCTAATATTTTGAATAAAGCTGCATACAAATTAAAAAAAAAAAAATAAAATAAGTGCATACATGCATTTATGTAACAAAAAATATGTTTAATACACAAAAAATTTGTTTTCGACATGTTTATTTAGGAATTTCTTTCAGTGCACCCATAAATACACTCACTACTACAAACACATTTTCAACTGCCTCTCTTTGTGATTACCTCTGATCCAGAACTACAAAATACATAAAAATTTTTCTTTGTTTCGCTTTTTTAACAAAAAAAAAAAAAAAAACTTGATGTGATTAAAGAGAATATCACTTGCTTTTGGTTATTTTTTTATTTTTTATTTATTTATTTTTTAGTTTATAAAAAAAACTGATTTAATGGTATGTATGCATTAAGGTGAATCGAAAAAAAAGTTGAGCCAGTAACCCCCTATGATTAAAGAGTTAAAAAGGATTCAGGAAATTTTTTTTAATTTTTTGCCACGCTTTTGGATAAAGCCCTTTTAGTCTTTTTGTATACTGCGCCGCCATTTAAAGTACGATCATAACATATTGCATATCTTTATACACGGTCTCGCTATGGCTTAATTTTTGCATTGGGGACTTCTTAATCTGACATCAAATTCTGGGCGCCACTGGTGCCATCTCGGCACCACGTGCAACAAATTGGACATCTAATGTCCAATTTGTTGCACGTGGCAAGAAAGCCCTTCTAAAATTATGTACTTCTCGCTTTTATTGTACTCACTTTTATGCCACGCCCCGCAATCAGGCCCATTTTTTCTTTACATACATATTACATTTAAATTTTTGTTTTTTATAAATAGTGCAGCCATTTCAAGTCCGATTTCATCGTTTCACATATCATTATTAACGGCCTCACTATGGCTTCATTTTTGTCTTCGGTGACTTTTTAATCCGACATCGAATTCTGGGCGCCACTTATGCCATCTCGGATCCTTTCCCCCTAATGTCCAACTTTTTGCACGTTGCAAGGAAGCCCTACTTATACATGTTCACTTTTGTGCCACACCTCAAAAGTGCGCCCCATTTTTCTTTTACACATACATATTACGTTAAAACAGGTAGATCAGCATACAAAACAAAGAAAATTGCATCATTCAGAACGAAATTGTATATCATACTTAGAGAAATAAGTGTCAAAGCTGTTTATGTTTTTTGACTTATCGGATATTTGGATTATATAACTTTGTCATTCCGTTTCTAATTTCTACGATGGCCGTCTGCCCGTGCGTGTTTTGAGGTTTTCCAAAGACCCCAGTTATGATGATGACAAAATTGTTATATATCTATATCACACACACATTGGCCGGAATAGTTTGCTATTGAAATTCACCCAAATCAGTCCACAAATAGCTATGATATGAGCAAAAACCACGACTGCTTTTAATTTTTAAGGGGTCTGCTCAAGGTTAAAATGCTTGTCATGCAGGCGAATTCACTCGTGTATATGTGCTGGGCGTAATATTCGCCTTCATATCTAATTTTTTTGATTTTCTATCCAGTATTGTCGGTGCCACACACAAACACAATTTCACTAATCTACCATAGCGCTTGATGAGAAATGCTTGACCGTGTACAGACCCCTTTACCCATAATTATATAATTTTACTTATTGAATACTATATAATCTATTACCTTTAAATGTTCACTTTGTCGTTGTCGACTTTTTTTTGTTAGGTTAAGGCCCTAATTAACAGTCATTAATTACCTAATAACAATGGCTTAACCATTAAAATATTCTTTCTAGCTTTTTGTTAACCATCAGTTAAGCCATCAAATATTATTGGTTTGGTTAAATACTAGCTGCACAACAGCTGTTGAGTTTCAAATTATTATTTAAATTTGTTTTATGACTATTATAAAATGTACACAGATGCTGCCACGCATAATTTTTTTGTTTAGCAGTAACACTGTAATTTTTTTTGTTTTCCATTACATTTCGGAATTTTTTTCATATTTCGAAGCAATAAAAATGTAAACAAAAACACTGCTACCAACATTGAACTTTTCTTGTGCTTACGATTACTCCATTCTATTTTCGATAACAAAAACAGATGGCGACTCTAGCGACCTGCACCAGAAATTATTTGGCTGTCAAAAAGACAAAACTGCCATTACCAATTACATACTAGATAAATAAAAGTGTCAAATATTTAGCCTGATATCATTTAGAAAATTAATCAGTACTGTATATGAGCAAGGTCTCTCAGCCATGCAAAAGTCAACCATATTATTGTACTTCAGTATTGTCGGGTATTTAATTCTCTCATCAGCGTATTTTGGCAATGGAAAATTATATGGGAGTTATCCTCAGGTAATGTTGCATTGATCACATATGTAGATCGTCAGGGAAAACCCTTATCTTTTCCAAACTTTGAACTTTAGTATTTTGATAGAGTTACCATTTTTAATACTTTATAGTAGTATTTGGTTACCATTTTTAGTTAACCAATATACTGTAAATATGAAATGCTAGTTAACCAATAGTTATCGTTTTAGTTTACTAACAATTAACTTATGATTGTAAATTTGGCCCTATTTTTTTTTTAAATTCAGGTTATTATATTAAAGAAATTTTTAACTTTTTTTGTTTTATTTTTCATTCAATTATATTACATAAATATTAATTAATATTACATAAATTAAATAATTCACCAAAAAAACAAATGTTTAAGGTTAATTAGTGATGGTTTGGCAACCAATATGTCAAAAATAGTTGGGAGTCCATCATTAAGCCAACCCTAGTACCTAAGAACAAAAACTTCTGCCACCTCTACATATAAAACTTGGTGTGGTGAAGAACTTTGTAAAAACTTTAGTCAAAAATGGGCCAGCTTTAAGGGGTATGTACACGGTCAAGCATTTCTCATCAAGCGCTATGATAGTATTAATGAAAATGTGTTTGTATATGTGACACCAACGGTTCTGGATGGAAAATCCAAAAATTTAGATATGACGGCGAATATTACGTCCCGCACCAGTGTGGCCAGGTCTCACAAAATTTTACAGCTTAATCTGGCATTAGATATGGCCAAAAAATGCTAGAAATTATTTAAAAAAATGCCAAAAATAATGCCAACATTTTTTAAAGATTATTTTAAAAATTTATTACCAGTATGAAATTTTATTCGAAACTAAATACATGGTTAAGTTTCAGCAAATAGCTAGATTTTGGTAAAGCATGTTATACTATAAATATGTAGCACAGGTAGTTAAGGTTAAACGGTTAGTTTAGGGGCCTTCAAACATCTGATATATGCAAAATTTAAACGATTTATTTCTATGATATACAACATTTTTAGATGATTTTTTTTTATAGTTTAAGAAATGTTGAAGCTTTAAAATAATAATTTTTTAGCAGTTTAGAGCAAACAATTTTTTCAAATAATTACACTAATGAATTTGTATCTAAATACAAAGTGAAATTTCCTTGTACTTTTATATCGTAATATCAAAGGGCAAATATTATTTACAAAAACATGATAAATGCCCTTATTCTAATATGTATTCCCTGGATATACCATTTTTTTTAACAAGACGGGTAAGCAGCTGTTTGTTAACATAAGAATTATACATTTTTAGACGCAATTTCATTTTAATCAAAATTTATTATAATTTTTATTTTTTTTTTCAATTTAAAAAGCCTTCATACTCTAATAGTCCTGTTCCCTCAACACTTCCTAGGAATATTTTCCATGTGCTATCACAATTTCGCCTGTTCGTATATTTTCATTGTTAGCCAAAGGATAGCTAAAGTAAGCCTCGTAATGGAAATATACGAACAGGCGAAATTGTGATAGTGCATGGAAAATATTCCTGGGAAATATTGAGGGAATAGGACTATTAGGGTATGAAGGCTTTTTAAATTGTAATTTGACTTAGAATACACATTCGAATTAATATTAAAATTTTTTTTTTAGTAAAATCAATAAAACTATTCGTCCAAATTTTCAAAATAAATAATGCTAAAAAAAGGTAAAAACATTATCCAAAAATGCAAAATAAAATGCCAAGTGCTAAATGAAAATTTTGCAGCTAAAAAAAAAATTTTTAGAGCTAAATTTAGCTGCCAAAATGGCCACACTGTCCAGCACACGTACACGAGTGATTTCGCATGCATGACAAGCATTTTGACCGTGTTTTGGAGTTTTTAAAGTAATTTTTTCCGAAAGTTAGTGAAGCAAAGATTAAACAGCTTGTAGTCAAAAAATTTTGGTTACGTTTTGAAAATTCGTTTGTTTTGTCTTAAATCGAACAGATGTTTTTGTTGAGCCTGATATACGGAAGCTCATTCAAAATGCAGAATTAGATATTATTCTCTCCACAAACGAACTGACTACATGGAAAAGCATTAAATACGTTATATCAAATGTTGAAATGTCGATTTCCTTCTGCTCAAACATACACGAACACGACCACCATGCTAAAAGAGTTCGAAAAATTAGGGGTTCACTTGTCACCAATAAACCACTTTTTGAACTCACATATGGACTTATTTGAAAATCAGTTGTCAACGGAATCTGCTGAATATGTGGAACATTTTCATCAGGTATGTCTTCCTATAGAAGAACGATATAAAGGCAAGAGCATTTTGTCTCTTATAACAGATTTGCGTTGAACATTGTTCGATAATGGTCCATGGTCAAGTAGCCAAGAGCGAAAAAGAAACTGATTTAAAAATACTAAGCAGGGTGTTCCGATAGGCTAGATGGTTGTGAGCTAGTCTATCAGTGCCGGGGTTGCGGGATCGATTCCCGCCGGAGACTCTGGTCTCCTGAACACAAGCGTAGAGCTTCGCGGGATTAGCATAGGGGAAACAATTATTTTTGTATATACGGCATTAAAATCGTCTTTTGTAGATCAAAAGCGAATTTAATACAAAACAATTTGTTCATAAACATCAGCCCTAAAATATCAATGTTTGAAATACTTTGTTGTACTAACTCTAAATAATAACTAATTTAACCCTTAATGGGCAATGTTGAATTTGACTGGTTTTTGGTATTTGTGTTAAGTTTTGGGCTTTGGTGTGCCCTGATATATATATAGTAAAATTTTATGGCCAACATTTTTGTAGAACATCTCATCCCCGCCCTTCCCCTTTTTTATGGTGTTTTTTTTACGATTTGTTACAATAATGCCAAAAATGTCGTAGTGAGGGTGAATTAGAGGGTTAATATGTTCCACAAAAATATTTGCCATAACATTTTCTGCAAAGTTGCTAAACGTACCCTACACCTCAGATGTAAAGAAAACATAGTTTTATATACCAATATTCTACAAGAACAGTCCAAGGCTGGGAAACTGTAACCGCCTTAAAAAATAAAATTTCGATGTGATCATTTTAAAAACGCCGCCAAAAGTTTATATATTTTTTGGTATCCTCTACCAGAATCCGTAGTCATAAGCCCGTAATTTTGGAAAAAGTTTCAAATTGTTGTATAGTGAAATTAAAATAAAATTATTGAGAATCTTAAGCATACCGAGCATTCAACTATTGTAGAGAACAAAACAACTTTTATTTTGTTGCATTTAAACTAGGGATGTAACGATACTTCCTTTTGCCGATACGATACCGATACTCAAGAAGAAATATCACCGATACCGATACGAATATAAAATTTAAATTCAAGAAAAAAATTAACAAAACTCAAGTAGAGTAATTTATTTTTTAAACAAAAAAACAGTGCAAGAGGTTATTTATAGTTAAAATTGATTTTAATAAGATTTTATAAACAAGGAAATTAATTTAAATTCATGGTTAAATTAATTAATTTTCTAAACAATAAAAAAAAAAATTTGAAAAACAGTGTAAGAGATTATAAGTATTAAAAGTTAATATTAATACGATTTTTGTTTTAAAAAGAAAGTATTCTTAACTTGTGCGGAGATAATTTCGCAACTCCGTTTGAAGCAGACCTGCAGTAAAAAATCGTGTTAATAAATTTTAAACGTTAAAAATGGATTTTAAAATTTTTTTCAAAATGTATCTTTTTGGGAAAAAGTGTATCAAACTAAAATGTATCTTTTTCGAAATTACACTGGCAACACTGCCCGATACCCACATTTGTATGCGATTAGTGGAGGAAACTGTAACTTTGTGGGTAGAAGTTTTTTTGAGAAAGAGCCAACGTTTTAAATAGTGTTGAATTCTAATCTGGATGGTCGTTGTACCACATATGCTGATATGAAAAATCAAATTGCTCATTATTATTGAAAATATCTAATGGAACGGACGACTTTCGATAGTTTCGTAACTATACCAAAAACATTGACTATAGAATCAACTGTAGATTAGACTTTAAACTAGATTATAACATTGACTAAGAACTCGGGCAAAGACGATATCAAAATCAAGGCTTAGGACTAGATTGGATACCAGATTATAAACTTTATAAGACGACAATAATTAGTATTGTGGTTATTTTATTGAATTGTTAATGGTTTTTAACCGCATTATTCTGTTTGATTTTTTGCTCTTAGTTGTTATGAAAAAAAAATTAAGTTGTTTGTTCAAAAATACTATAAAAAAAGTATCGGCGTATCGACAGTAAAATATCGCCGATACCGATATATCGGCAAACGTGGTATCGCCTATATATCGGTATCGGTATTCGTTACATCCCTAATTTAAACATATTTAGTCAATTCACAAGGTATCCTAACATGTCATATTGTCAAAATGTCCTAATATTTCACAATGGTTTAAAAATATTGTTGTTGGTTTGTTAACAAAAAGTGTCTTAAATAAATAGAACGTTGCTTGCTGTGTTTATTGTGCTGTCGTAATTAATCAGAAAAGTCCAGCGCTGAACGGCTGAGCCGTACAACAATATTTTTAAACCATTGTGAAATATTAGGACATTTTGACAATATGACATGTTAGGATACCTTGTGAATTGACTAATTATGTATTTTAAATCAAAAATTATGGTTGTAGCTAGGGATGGTCAAATTGAAAAAATATATACGATATATATCGATATTTTTTAAGAGTATCGATATTTATTAATTAAAAATATCGATATATCGATGTATCGAACGTATTAAGCTAAAATTATTACCAAATTTAAAAACTTAAAATACCTAGTATGTCAATACATATGTATGTATTTACATATGTACAAACAATTTACATGTAATTCCATTGTAACTTTTTATTGTGTCTTTTAATTTAAAATTTACTGCCTGTCCCTCGATTTCGAACGAAACTGTCATTCGCTTAACTTTTTTTAAAAACAAAAACCAATTTTTAAATGTAGTTTTTAAGGTAAGCCATGCGAAGGAAGTTTTCGTTTGAAATCGAGGGACAGGCAGTTAATTCTTCAATAAAAAAAAATTAAAGAATACAAAACAAATTTTATTTATTCGCCATATGAAATCTAAAAAAAAAAAAAAAAAATAATTGGGATTATATAATGCCGGATTATATACTGCCGGTAAACGAAACTTGTGACACGTACTATACAAGTAAACTGTGCAATATTATATTTTTAATATATAAGAACATGCTCAAATAAAAAGAAACTATTTTTTTTATTATTAACATTCCACGTTTATGAGTCTATTGCTGCTAATACGTCATAATTAAGGCGATTCTTTGCATAATTCTAGGAACCCTTTTTAGAATATTTTTTCCGCGCTTATTTTGTTGTTGTCATCTCTTAAAAAACCGAGACAAAACTGAACTGTGTAATCTACTTATGAATATAAGTTAATATAAGTTAAAAAACAAATCATGCAATTCTTAAAAAACAACAGTATTGTAAGCAGTTGAGCAACGGATAAAATGCTGAATTTAATTATAAAGAGATCTTAAAAATATCGAATTCGATAGTCGTAGATAAATATCGATGTATCGATATATAGGTATTTTTAATATCGGCGATATATGTAGATTATAATTTTTTTAAATATCGATATTTTAATATATCGATATTTATTGCCCACCCCTAGTTGTAGTTTTATTTTATCAAAACATTATATTGTTAAATTCATCCATAGTTGAATTTTCAAGGGGGGTAAACATTTCCTTGTTAAATAGAAACCAAATATTATTAATTGTGAAAGAAGTACTGTTATAAGCGACCATAGTTTGTTTGTTGATATTGCGGGGACCCTAATATGTTTTTAACCATACTTCAATCATGTTTTTTCTCTGTGTGTATACTTTGGACTATAATTAACAAAACCCTTCGTCATTTAAGGACACTTGTGTGCGGGGTAATTTTTCATAAATTGTTTCTAAATAGGCTAATTAGTCTCTGTAAAAAGCACAGGCACTTTGACACAATCTTCACACACCCACACACACACACACAAATATATGTATTTAAATGTGTCTGAATACAGGCACAACAAATTCGAAAAAAGTTTCAGAGCATAATATAATTGTGTTATTTAACCGCACACATGTTTTGAAGTTTTGTGCAACATGAAGGACAGACAGAAAGACAGATTTTTTTCTATGTAAATCCCAAATAAAATCCTGAGCCTTAACAAACTCTTTGTTTAAACAATGTGTGCAACCAAGTGCAGCAGTTTGTAATCCTTTAACAAAACTCTAAAGGACCTGCCTGCTTCAACACATACATACATATGTACATGGAATTACCACTTTAAAAAAAAAATGATAAAAATAATTTTTCTTCTGCAATCAACATGTAAACACCCTCTAGTGTTTTATTATACATTTTTTGTTTTTTATTATTACAGCCTCTTACTTTCTTTTCATTTACCAGAGCGGCTTGCAACACTCAAAACCCAAAGAATCCAAGTTGATTGCTTGCAAAGAGTTATGCCTCCTAACTAATAACATCATTTGTATCTATTCTTTTCTTGAAAAAAATAAACATTCAATTACGATTCCTTAAAAACAAAAGTCTTACCACTGCTTTTTTTTCTTAAATTAGATTAATTTGCTACTCTTGACGTGGAAGAGTATAAAAAAGATGATGACATGCCGAACATAAATTAATAAACTTATCAATGCTGCTTTACAATTCTTACCCCCGTTTTCACAACTTACCGATAGCTAAAGGTAGGATTTTATAGGCCGTTTAAAAAGTGTTCCATTATTCCACCTTTATTTTTACCTACCAGGTAGGATAAACCCTCCTTTAACTTATCGATCTCTTTAGGTTAAAGTAAAGTTATAATAATGTAGCACTTTTTATACGGCCGACAAAATCCTACCTTTAGCTATCGGTGAGTTGTGAAAACGAGCCTTAATAGTATTCAAACAAGTCATTCCTGCAAGCAACAATTGTAGAAAAAAAGATCAGGAGACGAAAAGCTTAAAATAAATTCAGTCACAAGTGTGTATTTTTTATTTTCGACATCTTACTAAGCCTTCCTTGATTACCTGGAAAGTGTAGACAAAAATTGGTTATCATACTCATAAAACAAGTAACATTTAAATCCGCTTATTTTTTTATCATATTCAAACTTTTCTAATTTGTATGCTCACTGAGTATGTCAAACTCTAACAGAAGTTTTCGGCATATAAGGAGTTGAAATACCTCCTGCCCTTTGAAATGCGGAGGATTCAACAAGGGATTGCTTAAAATCAGTTCTACTTAAGCACAGGCAGCCTTAACTGTTGAAATGTTAAAAGTGTATAGTACAGGTCAGTGATGGAAAATTCAGTACTATTGTACTTTTTTCAGTACTTTTTCTTTTAAAAAATACCACGGTACCCCCACGTCTATTTTAGTACTTTTTTCTTGTTATGATTCCTTGTTTAGAAATCCGGCGTTTATGTTTTTTTTAACACTAGCAACATTTCCTACGTGCCAATAACATACTACCATAGGGATGGGCAATAAATATCGATATATCAAAATATCGATATTTAAAAAAATTATAATCGATATATATCGCCGATATTAAAAATACCCATATATCGATACATCGATATTTATTTACGACTATCGAATTCGATATTTTTAAGATTTCCTTATAATAAAATTCAACATTTTAACCGTTGCTCAACTGCTTACAATACTGTTGTTTTTTAAGAATTGCATCATATGTTTTTTAATTAATATTAAGAAAATAACGGCGGTTTTCCATTGTACATTTTCAAAGATTACACAGTTCAGTTTTGTCTCGGTTTTTTAAGAGATGACAACAAAAAAATAAGCGCGGAAAAAATATTCTGGAAAATGTTCCTAGAATTATGCAAAGAATCGCCTTAATTATGGCGTATTAGCAGCAATAGACTCATTAAAGTTGGAATGTTAATAATAGAAAAAAAAAATATTTTTTTTTTATTTGAGCATGTTCTTATATATTAAAGATAAAATATTGCACAGTTTACTTGCATAGTATGTGCCACAAGTTTCGTTTACCGGCAGTATAAAATCCGGCATTATATAATCCCAATTAATTTTTATTTTTTAGATTTCATATGGCGAATAAATAAAATTTTTTCTGTATACTTTACTTTTTTTGTGTAGAATTAACTGCTGGTCCCTCGATTTAAAACGAAAACTTCGTTCGCATAACTTACCTTAAAAACTAAATTTTAAATTGGTTTTTGTTTTAAATAAAAGTTTCGTTCAAAATCGCGGGACAGGCAGTAAATTTGAAATTAAAAGAAACAATAAAAAGTTAGAATGGAACTACATGTAATATGTTTGTACCTATGTAAATATGTATTGACATAGATATATTAAGTTTTTAAAATTGGTAATAATTTCAGCTTAATACGTTCGATACATCGATATATCGATATTTTTAATTAATAAATATCGATACTCTTAAGAAATATCGATACGATATATATCGATATATTTTTTCAATTTGCCCATCCCTATACTACCATAACATAATTAATTTGTATGTGCACCCTATACAAATTTATTATTCTTTTTCGTTCATGTTTTTTGGTGCAAAAATGCTGATATGCTTCAAGCACTAATATAATTTTAAATGCGTTTCAACTACATGGTTTCGATAAGAGTATAAAGTATATACATATTTACTATTATTACTCAATACTAGTTAACAAACTTATTTTGAGCACTATTATAAAATATGAAATAAACTATTCGTTCTGCAATTAAACAAAAATAAAAAATGCCTTGAAGCTTTGCAAAAAATTAAGTTGGTGGATTGAGCCATATACAACGGCATGCTAGGCGAGAATATCGCATTAAGAAGTTTGAAAAGACAGGGAACGCCCCAAAAATTAAAACATTTCTAGCAAGTATGTACATATCATATGTAGATGTGCATTAACATATATTTTTATAATAAAATGAAGTAATTTTTAGTTTGTAAACAAAAATTTTATAATTTTTATATTAAAGTGAATTAATTTTTTATTTTATATATTTTTATTTTTTATTTTTAAAATTTTTTTTTTCAATAAAAAATATGTTTTATAAAAAGTACCAATATGTTGAATAAAGTACTCTTTTCCTTGGTGGTCAGTCCTGTCTCAGTTTTTTCATTTTCCATCACTGGTACAGGTGCAAAAGAGTTGCACAACAAGTTTGAAACGAACATCAGTGTTGAACGAAAAATGTTGAAGAGATACTTTTTAATAGAACTTAATTACAGAAATGAATAAGAAATGTCGGCTTAAAAGATACTAAAACGAGAATCTTTTTAAAAAAATCTAAACTAGAACTTGCACCGAAACTGGTACGTGAATTAACTCTGTAAGTAAACGTGAATTAAATGTTTAAAGTGCAGTGACACGCAAATAGGGTTGCCAGTTTTGAAATCAGAGAAATCAGTACATAAGAGAAAAAAATCATTACAAATGCATAAAAAACAGTACATATACTTTTTTAATATAAAATTGCATATTATTAACATAAAAACTTATTATCAAAGTCGTTTTTTGGAATACTATTATTTATTAAAAGATTTTGTTTTTTGTGCTTAATTCCCTTTTTTAATAATTGATAAAAAATACTGAAATTTATCGTTGGAGGATAAGCTGTTCCTATGCGCATTTCACTGGTTGCTTAGGCCAGATCATCAGGAAACGTTCTCCTAAATAAGTAGTCTTGTTTGCTGATAGCTTTGGCTTTTCTAAAATTATTATAGCAAATATTCGACGAAAAAAACGTGTCCAACATGTGAACTAAAATTTTATTTCCTTTATTCTATTATATTTTTTGAATATAGGTCAACAAAATATTAAATAAAAGTAGTTTTTTGCTATATCTACCAGCATAATAAGTTTCATTTTACAATTAAAAGATCATGCTGAATCTCTTTTATTTTGCGGAAACAGCCAATGTCTAATTTAACCGAGAACAGCTTCAGAAGGGTTTTGCTAGCCAATTTCACTTAGAACTCTTCTATAAAAAACTAAAATTTAAATTTTCTCAAAAATGAATTATTTGACATTGGCCTTTTTAGCATCAAGCTACAGATATAAGGACAACAATGTTAAAAAATAAATTAAACACATAAAATAACGAAGCTTGTTATGTATTTATACTCAAAATAATTTAAAAAATTTATTTAAAAGTGATTTACAACTAATTATTTTTAATAATTGCAAAAAACACAACCGTTTTTTTAGACGATCTTATACCATAGATTTTTATAAATAATATATTTGCATACATATGTATGGACATAAATATTTATAATGTTACAAGTCAAAAGTATTTATGGCCATTTTGTACATTGTTCACAATTTATTTCCTTTCTTCAGTCTTCAAGCGAATTGTAAAACTCATTACAACTATCACCAAACTTTGTCTTTATCTGCAACTCATTTTCTAGGTTTTATAATAGGAGTCTATTTCTCTCTTTTCTCGTTCTGTAAAAGCATTTGAATGTGGAATAGAAGAAATAAAATTACACATTTCCTCAAATTTGTAAACGCAACACCATTTAGAAACACTTTCCATTTTTCTTTTACTATCTTCTTTTTTCGTACTGACTCGGCAAAAATCTTTAATGTTAATAACTCATCAATAAGAACATCTTTGTTAATATTAGTATCGCAAACAATAAGACAAACTATATACTGAACAAAATTAATATATAATATGAGTACAAAAACAGTACATTAATGAAAATATCAGAACATTTGCGTACTGATTTGCTTGTAATGCATAAATCAGTACTTTATCTAAAAAACAGTACATGTACTGATAAAAACAGCAAAACAAAGCGCATACATTTTCGTTAAAATTTTATAGCAAGAAATTGTTTTCGTTGTAAAACATTTATAATAAAACTGTCTATATTAAATTTTCTATTTTTTGAATTGACTTTTAAAATTTTTAAAAAACCAAAATGTGTTGAAAATTTTCCAATTTTACAAAAAAAAATTCTGTTTGAACTGCGAATATGTTTGAAAATCAAAAGTAAAGGTACGTTCAGACTGATGAAATATTTGGTAGCAAACATCAAATATTTCATTGACGTAGTCTGAACACAAAATATTTTTGAGTGTCAAATAAAATAACAGCTGATTTTTAACAAATTAAAGTATTTGCCGGCAAACAAATATTTGTCCAATGTCAACATAGTGTGAACATAAAAAATTAAATATTTTAGTATTTTTGAGCAAACATTTATTTAATATTACAAAAAAGTTGTAAGATCAAACAACGACAAATAATGTTAGCCACGTTCCCGATAGAAGCAATTTTTCCTGTAAGTTTTCGGATACTTTACAATTTTAAAGATTTTTACAATTTTAAAAATTATAAGACTTTGCTATCATACCGCTATTAGCAAATTTTTGCGAATTTAACAATTTTTGTAGAATTTTTGCCATTCCTTATAGTTTTAGGCACTTTTACTAAATTTCATAGCATGTTTGAAAAATTAAAATTGTTCGCGAATTTTCGCTATTTTTGCAAATTTTTTTTTTGTTTTTCCCCAACATTTTGTTTTTTAACCGATTTAGCAATTTCAAATAAATGTAAGGGTTTGTTTCCAAGTTTGGAATTCTTCGCGAATTTTAGCCATGTTCGCGAAAGAAGCGATTTCTTTCTGTGATTCTTTGTAGCTTTAACGATTTTTAATAATTATTAAACTTTTGTATCATTCCGCTATTAGAAAATTTTCGCAAATTTCCGCTAAT
Source organism: Pollenia amentaria (assembly GCA_943735925.1). Lineage (NCBI taxonomy): Eukaryota > Metazoa > Arthropoda > Insecta > Diptera > Polleniidae > Pollenia > Pollenia amentaria. The sequence goes on from OX031006.1 coordinate 52,206,743, forward strand.
TTAGCAATTTTTATCGAATTTTTGCCATTCCTTATACTTTGAGGGACTTATAATCAATATTATGGCTTGTTTGAAATATGAAAAATTTTCGCGAATTTTCGCTATTTTTGGAAAACATTTTTTTTTGTTATTTTCCGACAATTTGTTTTTTTTTTAACCGATTTCAAATTAATTTTAGGGTTTCTTTCCAAGTTTGCAATTTTTCGCGAATTTTAGCCATGCTCGCGAAGAAGCGATTTTTCCCCGTGAAAATTTATACTCGTAGCTTAAACGATTTTTAATAATTATTAGGCTTTGTTATCATACCGCTATTAGCAAATTTTTGCGAATTTCCGCTAATTTAACAATTTTTATAGAATTTTTGCCATTCCTTATAGTTTTCGGCACTTTTACTAAATTTTATGGCATGTTTGAAATATTAAAATTGTTCGTGAATTTTCGCTATTTTTGCAACATTTTTTTTTGTTTTTCCCCGGCATTTTGTTTTTTAACCGACTTAGCAATTTCAAATAAATTTTAGGGTTTGTTTCCAAGTTTGCAATTTTTCGCAAATTTTAGCCATGTTCCCGTTACCCATTGTCTTCCATTTTTTTTCTTATAAGATATGCTGCTCCACAGAATAAAACAAATAAATTAGCTCTTGCGCTCATTTTTACTATTTGTGAAATATATATTTATTTTTGAACACTTTCACTAAATAATTATTTGATGCAAATATTTGTTTTAGTCTGAACGCATGGCAAAAATGATTTAATTTATTTTATTTGAGACTATGTGCCAACTGTTTTGACAAACAAAAATTGTGAAATATTTGAGCTTAGTTTGAACCAAGGTGAATTCAAACAGGTGACATTTTCGAGTCATCTGTTTATTGTTTATTTATTTGTGTGTATACCAGTGATGCCACAAGAATACGTATCTTTTTATGACTTCAGGTACCATGTATAATCCTGATATTTTTCGTATCTTTTGAATCTGTGCGCAAAATGTACAGAAACCAAATTTTAAACTTTCCTACTCTGACAAAGTTTATTTAAGTAATCATTTCGTTATGAATACTAAAAAAACAGTGACAACTAAATACAATACTAACATGTATTTTGTTGTTAGGTTTTCTAAGTTCTTCTGTCGCTTGCTTATTCTTGTATATGTGTTAAGATGAAATTTTAGAAGAAAAATTATATGAACTTTTTGATATAATCGCCTTAACTCGTATATTAATTTTTACAAAAATTAATTTGTTTTGATAACATCCAACGATGGTTACATATAATAAATTTTAAGGTTTGCTTACTGTATTTTTAAATTTATATACCTAATATTTATGACTTAAATAAATATAAAAATTAATTTATATGATAACATTTTCTTTATAATATTCATTAACTATGTAATAAAAATGTTATGCTAATAAATGTTAAACGTTAAAAATGGAAAAAAGTTTTTCCTTCTAAAGCAATTGTGTATATTTAAAAAACAAAAAAAATCCCTTGTTTATGTTTTCAACAAATAGTTTTGACAGTCACTCTAACTTTTTACAAAAACAAAATACAAAGTATTTTTTAAAAAAAGGGATAGCTAGCATAACTCTTTCTCATGATGCGGTCACCTGTATGAATTCGCCTTGGTTTGAACGTTAAACAAAATATTTTTTTGTTTCACACAGTTTGAAGAAAATATCAGAACAAATATTTTCGTCAAATATTTCATTAGTCTAAACGTACCTTAAGAATTGTTTCTAAGAAACCTCCAATTAAATCTTCAACATTTATGCTTTTATGAAAGTTTCGTAAAAGCAATAAAATATATTTTTAATTTTATCATCACTTATCGTTGATACAGGTTCTGTACGTGAGCATTCTTCGCTGTCTGACACAGATTACACACAGATATGTCACTAGACGGAAGATTTTTTGTCAAAATAATACGTTTGTTGAACTAATGCTTTTGTTAAACGTGGTTTGTGTTTTGTAATTTTTGTTTTGATCACGCAATTTGTGTTGATTGTATTGGCCTGTTTTTACACATTGCCACTTCACTACCGAAAAACGCTTTTTGTCTCTTTCTTCGAAAGCTGCCCTCGCAACTGATTTGGGCCTTTCTCACACGTCACTTTTTACATATCTGTGTGTAATCTATGGTCTGAAGAGCAACCAAATTAATGAACGTAAAAAACAAAGGAGTGGGCGCCATAGCTGTCAGACAAAATGTGTCGAAAATCGGAAAATTTTGCAAAAAAAAAAAAACGTAAAAATCATCAAATCAGAGTTTGCTAAAAACCGTCAAAATGTGAAACCGCGGTTTCGGTCTTAAAATTAGTGAAACCGGTCGGTTTCAGTTCGGTTTTCGGGTTTTCTTACAAATCTTGCATAATGCTGTGTTTGACTGGGGCCCTGATAATTTGAAATGTTTCCAAGCTAAAGATTATAGTTCAGACATTTCTGAAAGAAATAAGTAAAATAAAATAAGTAAAAAAAAAGGTTTAATATGCTGCCAAATTTCATTGGTAAATAATATGGCTGCGATTTCCATGCAAATGCGCGTTTTTTGTCGATGGTCTAAGGACGATGTCTTACAATTATCTTTTCGAATCACATTAAAATGGCATCGATTTGTTTTTGCATAGTTTGGTTTTCAATACATATTTTGACATTTTGAATGATTTTTTTCAATTTCTATACTTTAAAAAAATACACAAATATATTTATAAAAGATAATACAGTGTCCTTGTTCTGTAACTCCCGCGTCGAGAAAATTTTCGCTTGAAATGAGTGAAATGAAACAAAAATGCCATAAATTGAGACAAACAACTGTTTTTCTCACTTAACTGCGCCTGTAACATTTTTGGCGAGTAATTGCTTTCACAACCTAAAAAGCAATTTTGCTGGAATTCAAGTATATATCAAGTGTATATACTTGAAGTGTATATACTCAAGTGTATATACTGTTTTCCATTTTCAAGGCTTGAATTATACTTGAATTACACTGGAATTCAATAGCATTCGTCGAACATAACAATGTAAATACAGTGATATTCAATAGTTGAATTAAAGGGAAATTCCAGTCTCAAACACGTACATAATAATTATACTTGAATTCAAGTACTGAAGGCAAGTATAAATCAAACCTATAATTACAACATAAATCTAGCCTAAAATTCTAATAGAATTCATATTATAACAATTTTTTATTTGGTGTATGAAATTCTTAATCATGATTTTAAGGAGTTTGGTGGTTTATTAATATTTATCTTAAATATATCTACTTACATAAAAATGTGATATCATTAAAAACAAAGTTTGAAGGTCTAGACGATGGCAACATTTTTGTGCTAAAGTGATGTTATACGGTATCAGAAACAATAACGAAAATGGTACCATTAGATTTACCTTGAGATTTTTCCGTTATACCACATACAAACATACATATCCATACCCTCCAAGCAATTGGTAGAGTGTTTTTCGACTGTCTACGAATTTTAACTACTTTGTCACATTTGATAGTTAAACTGTAGATTTTTTGGAATTTAATAACAACAAAATACGTTAAAATCGAATTATGCGTTCTCAAATTATACTTTTTCGTCACTTTAATGAGTTGTTCAGATAATTTTAACAGTTATATATTTACAACAATAGCACAACTGAACAATTCCCATATTATATTGACTTCTTCGCAACGATTTGCTGTTAAATAGTGAATACTACAAAAGGAAAATGCGTAAAAGAGGAAAGTTTGTATTTAAGTTGCCATGTGATCGGTGCTACGTGCGTGTGAAATAATATAAATTTATAAAATTATGTAAAATAAAGTGTAATTTTTAATATTTGAAAAATGAAATAGTTATAGTACGTATGCACTTAAAACTAGGACTCCGCGGAATCCAAATGTTACCGAAAAGCGTTCTAGTTCACGAAAGTTGTATAAATGAGTGCACAAAACAGCCTAAACTTATTCTTCGGTTAGATTGGGTAAATTTTTAATAATTTTTCATACATATTTTTTTAGAGCAAATGAAAATAAAATCAAAATAATAATTTGATAATAATCTTTTTTTAAAGCATATAAGCGATTTTTTAAACTGTTTGTTTATTTAATGACTTTAAAAATTTTTGTGTGAAATTTAGTGTTTTTGTTTAATTTTTCTAGTGAAGATCAACGTTATTAGTGAAGAAAATTTGTAAAATAAAATTTGTAAGGCAATAAAAAGATATGCTTGTTGTAATATGATGAAGGTTTACAAAGTTAGTGTTTGAACAAATTTGTGATTTTCTGTAAATTCCTTTAACAAAAATTTTAAAGCATTAACAGCTACTTTGATTAAATGTACTGTAAATTTTTTAATATTTGTTTAACTTTGAGCTCATTTATTTTATATTTTACTAAGATTACCCTTACAAAATCAAACAAAGATAAACAGTAAAATGGCCCACTTCTTATTATAAAGAACAATAAGAAAAAATGTAACTTTAAAAGGGTGCTTTTTGGAGCCAAAAGCGATACTACTAAATTTAATTGATATTAAACTACCAATGCGCACTAATTCGTCATAAAATGTAGACACTAAGTGGATTCTTGAAGTTAATATTACCATTGTGGGACACTTCTTCCCGAACGATGTAACTACATCAATAAGAATTGAATAGCAAATAGATTATTTTTCGATCGAAATTGTTTGCAGGGTACATATGTATATATGTATTAAAATTTGTGTTTGGAAACCTCCTTTCGATGGATTTTGGGGCTGAAATAATATTCAACAATTTTATATCTTCTGGCATGATTAAATTTTATTAAATATTATTTTTTATTTATTATTTAACAGTCGCTTGTGCGACTGTTCTATTTACAAGTTATTTTATAATTGATTTCTACAAATCTTTCTTAAGTTTAGGTACTTAAAAATACACTAACACTAATACATATAAAAATTATTTCAGGGCATCACCACAGTAAAAGATGCATTTACACTAAGGAAGTAAATGGCTCCATTTTTTCGAAAGTCTAAAATCCTTCTCCCTTCCAGCATCCGGGAATATTCGCAAATATTTGTTTACAAATATTTTTTTTTTTTTTTATAGCACAAAAGTAAAAAATATAAAAAAAATTTTCAAATATTTTTGTATGAACTGGAATTTTACTTGAAATAATGGTATAAATTAAAGCTGGATTCCAGCAGTATTTAAAGCACTTAAATTTTTAAAATTTGAGTACTTATTGGGGTAAGGAATTTAGTAGTCCCTAATTTACAGAAAAAGTGTGTCTATAAAATTTTTTTCAGAAAGTTCTCGCTTTGAACTGTCAAATAAACTAACGCATAAAACTGCGGTGAAAAAAAATTTTACACTAAAAAATATATTAAAAACGCAAAATGCTATGAATAATAACATGGAAGAGGTTAATATTTTGCTCTTGTCAGATTTTTCATTGCTTTATTATTTTGCTTTTAACATTTTTGAAAAATATACGAATGTTTCCAAAGCTATTTTTTAAACAACAAACACTATTTGGTATAGCCGACGTTTGTATTTTCGCCGCCATCGTTAAACACATTTTTAAATTTTAGTAAATTTTGATCGCCGTCAACAATATGTTTGAATGGCGTTCTCAACATCTGCAAATTCATATCGGTTTCGAGTGGAATATTATGACTTTTATAACGTAACGAGGTAATCTCTTTTGATGGTTTTTGACATGAGTTATAGACACACTTTTTTCTCACTTTTCGAGAAACGATGGAATATTTTGTTTCACATGTTTTCGATGCGAGAAATTCTCACCAAAGTTACAGAACATGGGTAGAGGCTAATAAAAGTATTTATGAAACGAATTTTGTATGAAAATTTGTTAAATAAATCTTTTATAAGCCTGTTTTATTTTTTATAAATAAGAGGTTTAGTACTTAAATAAGAAGTCAAAGACTTGATAATAAACTATAAAGTACAAACAGACATTTTAAAATAAAAACCCTAAAAAAATCCCCTGTAGTAAACAGCGCCCATCACTAATGTTTGATCAAACACGTTTTAGCTAACAACAACTTTTTCTTTTCAACAACAACTTCGTTTGTTTTTTCTATCGCCTGCAACTTGCGACTGTTAAACATTTTGCCGAACATTTCAGTTGCTATTGTCCTTTTGAAGCGGGATGCTGTGTCCCTGTAATCAGATCAGAATAAATTTGTAGAAAATACAAAGGAAAAATATCAATATAACGGGTAAACAGCTTTTGAAATGTTTGTGTGTGTGTGAATAACTAACGGTAAAAGAAGAAATGTGTTCAATTTTAAAGTGAGGCCGAACTTTAAATGCGTGTGTTTACGTATGACTGGTAGACTTTCTGGCCATTCTTTTAAATAACGTTACTCTTGTTGAATGTATGTGGTCGTGTGTGCACTCTTATACAAAGTGAAGAACGGGTTTTAGTTGCTGTTGTTTTTACAAACTACAACAATGTTTTAACGTATTTTATGTGAGATGTTGGTATAATTAAAATTGCGCGCGTTTATTTGTAAATTTTGTTTTAACATTTTTTTTGTTGTTCTGGTTGTTGCCGTTCTCAGTCGTGCCCTGTAATGATGTTTTATATGGATTTATATGTTGTTTGTATTTTTCCTTTGAAAACGGACATCAGCACTTAAATGCTGTTGAAGTAGAGCAACAACAGCAACAAAATTAGCAGCAACAGCATCATCAAGGCATTTAAGTTGAGCTGAAAGTTGAAACAAAAGTTACCATCGGTTTTGTGCAGTCAAGGGGAATAAACACTTAATGGTAATTAAGCGCCTTTTTGTGCTAAAGCCATTTTGTTCGTCTTTCTTTATTTAGCTTTATTTTTAATCGCAGAATTAAAAGAAAAATAAATAATAAGAAAACAAGTTGTTTGTGTTTGAGAATTTTATGGCTATTTTCTCGCTTTTCATTTATTCAAAAATTTAATATCCAAATTCATTTGCATTTATGTATGTGTATAACGGAATGATAAAGTGATCAACAGTAAAATGAAATGCCATTTAGTTTATAAATGTTAATAAAACTAATTAAAGCTGTTCGACGTTGCAGTATTTTCCAGATTAAAGTTGAAAATTTGTCAAAGTAAGTAAACATTTCATAAAAAATTTAAATTAGTATAGGCGTATAAGTGTTTAAAATAAATTTTTCTAAGAAAAATTATTAATCATACGTTAAGCGATTTATATTTTTTCAAAGAATATTTTTTGTTACTTGGCCAAAAACAGGCGTAGAATTTGAACTAGAATCTGAACTGAAATCTTAAATACAACCTAAACTGGAATCTGAAAAAATCTGACCTAAGCCTAAACTATAACCCTAACTTAAATTGTTACTAGGTCAAGAATCAGAGCTGGAACTTGAACTAGTACCTTACAAATAGCAAAACTTAAAAAAGGACAAGTATTTTAACTACAAATTAAATTAAAACAATGCTTAGAATTTTCATTTTTTTTTGCGCAATTTTATAACAGATACTAGCAAATGTTAGAGTTTTATTCATCCAAAACTGATCAAAAACATATACATATTTTATAATAAAAGATTTTTTAAACGAATCATTTTGTGATGAGTTAATGTTCAAACTGAATTGAGTCTTCAACTTCAGCCCAAAATCCTAAAGCCCATAATTAAAACGTCGGCAGTAACTTCAAATTCTTTCCCATTTTATTGTTTTAATTTGTTATTTTCTTTTGTTTTTTATTTTCTGTTTACAAAATGTATGAAGTTTAATGAAAGAATGGTAGCATTGTTGGGAGAATAATTGTCTATATGTAAGAGCATTAGAAAAAACGTTCTCAAAATAAAATAGATTTTATTTCACGACGGCTTTCTACAACAAATTTTTATGTCAAATTTTATGGAAAATGTGGTATCGACGCAGTTCTGTTTGAACACTTGTTATCTGTAACATTCTTCCTCATGGTGTTTTATGCGTCTGGCAATTCTTCTTGAGCGTGCTGGTTGCGTCTTTTTATTTTATCATCTACTTCATTTATGTGTCTCTGTTGAGGGGCATCTCCATTATTGGGTGGGGAAACAGGAGCTTGATTTTCATCTGCCTCTCGATCTAAACGTCCGTCTTCCTCTTCAGGTATTAAATTATTGGGTCCATGAAATAAAGATGTCTTACCATCAGGCCATGCGAAAAGTTTAGTATGCATATACATGTAATCATACTGTATGTACTGGGGTGCAGGGCTTTCCTATCTAGTTAAAAAAAATAAAAATTGGTAGAAAATTGTCAAACTTTGAGGAAAAAATCGTCAAATTGACTAAGCTAAATCGGCACAAAAATCGTCATTGTAAAAAACCACAAATTTTTTATAAGTTTTGAAAATTAATTGTTATTTTTAGTTTCCGTTGCTAATAAAATTTTAATATATTCTGCCTGTTTTTGAAATTAAATAAAAATTTTCGTTTAGCAACTTATAATAAAACCAAAAATTTTTTTAAAGTATTGACATTCATAAGAAAAGTAAGAGAATAAACTAAAACCAAGAAGTATCAAACACTTAATTTTCACGTCGAAAATCCTGCTGAAGAACTTAAGTCTGGTAAACACCAATAAAATCAGACTTTCTGAAAGAAAAGTTTTGTAATGTGAACCCAGACTAAAGAGAGTGGTTGTAAAATGCCTGTAATAAAGAAGTTCTAACTGATCAAATAGAACTCTTAAAAATATGCTTCGTGCTAAAAAAACAGTCGTATTTTATATGATGAACATCTAAGACATGAAAATTACTGCCCATCAAAATGCAAATAAACAAACGGGTGCCCCGGTAGGCTAGCTCGTAGTGAGCTAGTCTATCAGTGCCGGGGTTGCGGGGTCGATTTCTGCCAGAGACTCTGGTCTCCTGCAGACAAGCGAAGAGCTTCGCGGGACTTAGGACATATTTAAAAAAAAAAAAAAAAATTTGGAATTAAATTAAAAAGGTTTGTAAATTTGAACAAAATTTGTCATTTGAAAAATCGTCAAATTTAGGATATTAACCGTCCCATCGTCAATAGACCATTTTACCTAAAAATCGTCAAAATGACGATAAATCGTCAAATCTGGCAGCTATGCATATAAGTTAAATTTTTTTTACAATATTATAACGTCCAGGAGGACCAGGATCTTGAGGTTGTACTGCTTTTGGTTGACCACATTTGTTGTCTTTTCTGCTTTTAGAAACAACTTTTTTATTACAACTAACAACTTGTTTGTCCTTAACTTCAATGCTTGCTGCAACTCTTATTACTTCTGACAATGGGTTTACTATGGATATTGGACTCAATGCAGCATTTTCTGTATAAACTGTAGGATCTGGTAATTCTTCCGATTGGGCTTCTTAAGCATCTGCAATTATTTCTTTTAAATATTTGTACAGTTTAGAGAGAATTTGTTGCTTCTTTTACTTATATAAAATTTATAAAATTTTAGTCACTCTAAGGCCGGGTTTTTAAGACGTGGATTAAGTTTAAACATAGTTTACCGTACTCTTAAACTCGGATATTTCCGGCGAAATATGATTTTTTTTTATTAACTCATTAAAGCCCAACATTTAACTTGGAGGCCACACGATCAATTTTTGTCTTTCAATTTCTTTCAATTTGCTCTCACTCTCATTTTTTTTACTAACACACTCACACTTTTTTAATTGACGACGAGATTGCTCTCAATTTTAACTATCCATTTGTTTGGCAATTTAACGTTGAATTTAACAGGTGGTTAGAAGTTTAGTGAGCAAATTTTTCGTTTGTCAGTATAAATTGTTTTCTTGATGACATCTTGAAAGTAAATTGCTTAAAAATTGCGTGCAGCCTACGTCACAGCTTTCAATTTATGTACATTTTGACAAACAGTATATGTAAAAGACTATTAACAAAAGCTTGATCGTGTGGCCGCAGGGCAAGGCAAAACTAAGCTGTTCCGTCTGAATTTTGTAGACAAACTTGGTAATGGCGGCACAAATTTGTTTTCAGATTAACTAAACCTTGTTTAACTGAGATCTTAAAAACCCAGGCTAACGCGGTTAATTTTGTTACTTTTGTTTCAGCACGATAAAAGTCCTGTCGACTTTTATCGTTTTATAATAAAAACTAAACTAGAACTCAACTAGAACTGAAATAACAATGAAATAGAACTGAACTAAAGCTGAACTAGAATTGAACTAGAACTGAACTGAACTAGAATTGAACTTAGCCGTACTAGAACTGAACTTAACCTGAACTGAACTAGAACTGAACTGGAACTAAATTGAACTAGAATTGAACAAGAACGGAACTAGAACTAAGAATTGTATTAGGAATTGCACTACGAACTTAACTATAAACTGGACAAGGAAATAAACTATAAAGTGAACTAGAAGAACTAAAAACTGAACAGAGAACTGAACTAGAAACGGAACTTCGAACTGAACTTGAACTTAAGTATAGCCATATCCTGAACTATAAATGACCTGAACTAGACAAGGAACTAAACTGGAAACTAAACTAAAATCCTTTCCGCTAAAGAAGATTGCGGTATTAACATTCCAATTTTATTGTTACTAATTCACACACATATTAGTCAGAAATTTGTACTATTAATTAAATTCCGTACTGATTTTTCGCCTGCAAACAAATTTGTCATATCAATTAACATATTTGTAAGTTTGAGCTTTTCTTGCTGTTGAGTTTCAATCAATAGGTTACATAGAAATGCAAAAGAGGCTATATAAAACGTAAACACAAGTCAAAATATTTTTTTCAATCAACAAATTTAATTGAAACAATTAAAAATTGTCAGGGGCGAGCTGTAGCATCCTATTGGCATATGTACGGCGGCGTAAATGGTTTTGTGGAAGAAGGTCTTGTGTCAACTGAATCTTAAATGGAAACAAATGAAAATCCTTGTGCAAAATTGTGGCCAAAGTTGTTCTTTGAAGACCAAGCTCCTGAGCACTGCGTCGAATTGAGGTTGATTAATTGTTTTGAACACTTTCTTGAGCAGCAGTAATGTTTTCATCTGATCTTGCAGTACGTTGTGGTCCATGCGTGGGCCTATCATCTACAGACCCTCTTTCTTTGAAATCATTCACTACACGATAAATAGTGCGTTTTGTTGGCACGTTATTCCTCCCAAAAATTTCACGTAACTTTCTTATCGTCACAGTAATCGATGATTGATTTTGATAAAATGTATGTTTTAACGATTAAGACACGTAAGAAATTTGCCACTTGTCTACTTCACGACTGGGTGGCCCGGTAGGCTAGCTGGTAGTCAGCTAGTCTAGCAGTACCGGGGTTGCGGGTTCGGCCAGAGACTCTGGTCTTCTGCAGACAAGTGAAGAGCTTCGCGGGAATAGCGTAGGAATAAAAAAAAAAATAAAAATTAAATTAATAAATTCATAATGTTTACCAAAATGGCGGCAAAAGAAAGTAGTATACCTTCCTGGCGGACACCCTGTATTTATTTCTTCAATATTTAATTCTTTTTTTTATCATTATGTTGTTAGCTATTTATGTAATTCATTTAATTTAATTATACATATTATTTTTATTAACATTTATCATATTGTTCTATTATTCTTGCTGTTGCAATTGTTGTCTCTTATTTATTTATTTTTTTTTTGTTTTGTTATTTTTCTTCCAGATTGTTTTGTCTTAAAGGCTACAAAACACTTATTTTTATTATTGGCTCAAGTGTTTTGTCTATTATTTCTCCTGTTTTTTTTGTTGTTTTTGTAATATTTTATAACTGTATTTATGGGAGACTGTGTCTCTGCCTGTGTGTCTGTGTGTGCTTTGCTATTTTGTATTTTAGGTTGAATATGGCATTTCTCATTTAAACTTTTTCTGGGGTATTCGGCAAGTGTCATGCTTTTTGTTTTTATTTTGTTTACTCAAATAATACACGAACACACATACAAACACACACCTAATAAACAATTGTAAACAAATTGGTTAAGGGGGAAAATGTTAAAATGTACCAGAAAACAATGAGAAAATTATATATGGATATACTCGCAGCAGCAAAAGTATGCGTACTAAAACTAAAAAAGTAAAAACAGTTTTTGTAAATTAATTAAAAAATTAAATTATATATGTCTATAAGGACTAAACGACGCTTTAAGCTTCGTTTACAATGGTAGCAATATTTTCACTTGGTTTTTAAAATAAAGCAAACATTTTTTTACAAGCCTAATCACGGCTGGCGTAGTCGTAGTTTGACAGCTGCCATAGTCGAAGGCGATTATAATGTGTTTTGGTACCACAAAAAAAAGAAAAAAAAAAATTGTCTGTAAATATTTTGTAACAGATTGAAAACTTAATTTCGTGTGAGAAATTTTATTTAAAACAAAACATGGCCCAATTAGTAGGTCTGCTCGATTTTTTGCCTGGTGATTTTTTGCGGAGTTATGTTTTTTACGTGAAATTGTTTTTGTTGTAATTGTTTTTGCCATCTTGCCCATTTTGTACACAAACAACTACATTGGTTTTTGACATCTTTAAAATAATTTACACAAACAAAATACGCGTTGTTTTTTCTAGTGTTCCATTGTTGTAGTTTTGCGACGACCTACTAATTGGGACATGAAAAAAAATTTCGTATTTAATTAACAACAACATTTTCACTTGGTGTTCACAATGAAGCAACATTTTTTTTTTTTGAAATCACACATATTTTCAAAGTGGAAACAATTTTAAAAAAACAATTTTAGTTACATTTTAATTCGAAAAATTAAAGGAAATTATATGAAATACTTTAAGAAAAAAAACAAAAACGGAGAAAAACGAAATTGTTGCTTTCATTGTGAAAGAAGCTTCATGTCTCACACGAGATTGTGCTTTGTCTGGGTTCACACTATGAACGATTTCTTTCAGAAAGTCTTAGTTTATTGGTAAGAAGGGTAGAGAACATGCTATGATTCTCTACCCTCTCACCAATAAACACAGATTTTCTCAAATGAAACTTTCATAGTGTGAATCCAGACTTTCAAAGAAAAGTATTGTGTAACTTTAAAAAAGTTTCTATAGTATAACAAATACCTGCTTCGCTAAATAAAGCATCTCTGCGTCGTCGGCCTTCGTTTGGGGACAAGGCCGATTTTAGAAGCTTTACTTAGCGAAACTTTAAAACTTAAGTTAGCGAAGCCGGAAAAAATCCTTGCGCCCAAAAGCGTTTTCGTTATATATTTAATATATATGTAGATTTTTTTGTATTTAGCTTCTTTTGTTTATTAGCATAAGCATAGGAAGATAAAAAAATTATGGACCTTATGACACTTTTGAAAATTTCATAATGTCCATTTGCAAATTGTCTTAACGCCCACGGACTTTATAACATTTTCAAAAGTGTCATAAAGTCCATGGATACTATGACACTTTATGGAGCGACACAAGACATGGACACTGTGTCGCTGGACGTTATGACATGCCACCCACGGTACCGTAAATTGTAATAGAATAGATAACGGTGATGCATCTTTGTCGTTTTCGCCGATTCTACATTTTTAAACTGTTATTAGCATCAGCCGTAACGTAATCAGTTACGTAATCGGGCTGATTATGTCGCAAGCCTCACTATTAAAAAAAAAAAAAAGTATATCCACGAACTGGTTTCTAAGAAGTTACAGGTTTTCATAGAGAATTTTGTTGTAGCCGAAAGATTTCTATAAAAAATAACTGACTTATAGGTATTAAAAATTTGTTTTCAGCGTCAGCGACTAATTTCTATAGAAATGAGGCAAAGCGATGTTTTATATAAATTATTAAGCTACCGATTTATTCAACTGATTGACTTATTATTAATTGGGGTCTTTAAAAAATTCAATTCAACAACTTTTTTTTGCAAAACGTTCTTTTTGTAAAGGGTACCTTTATACTCTTTGGAGTTCTATTGTGTGAAAAGAGTACCACTTTCATTGTCATACAATTCTAAGTGTATATATGAACGTGTAAATGTTGTATTATCAGCCATGTCACAGAGTACAATTCCGTTCGGAAACGGAATTCATTCCGTATTTTGGTGCTTCAGAAAATTACGAAAAAACTTTGCGGAATGAAACCATTTTTGTTTTCATGAACGGTATGGGAGTTTTCTGTATCTCAAAGACCAAAAAACTATCAAAATATACTTTCTATCAATAAACAAATATGTTTTCTTCAATTCCGAACGGAATCATTCCGAACGGAATTGTACTCTGTGACATGGCTGTATATATTGTTTTTATGTTTTACTCTCTGCTGCCTTCGACAGTATTTGCCCCTAAAGGATTTTGTATTTTACTTTTAAAACTCTAGGTTTTTAAAGAAGAATATGAGTGTGTTTGAGTGTTTAGAATATAGTATATAGTTAGTACCCTTGATGGGCTACAACATGCCAATTGTAATAGAAATTGTTGAAGAAAGTGCCAGTTATATAAACGAGGGTAGGAAGAAAATTTAAAGAATAATAAAAATTGCTTTAATTAGTTTTAAATAAGTTATCTTCTTATATTAAGAATTCCGCTAAAGAGGTCTGTACACGGTCAAAATGCTTGTCATGAATTCGCCTGAATTCACTCGTGTACGTGTGCTGGACGTAATATTCGCCGTCATATCTAAATTGTTTGATTTTCCATCCAGCATCGTCGGTGTCACGCATACAAACACATTTTCACTAATACTACCAAAGCGCTTGACGAGAAATGCTTGACCGTGTACAGACCCTTAAAGATATCGAATCTATTATTAGGGGTTTAGTATTTTAATTTTCTATTTTATGTCTTAAATAATAATATGTTTTATTAGGATTATATTTAAAGTTCTTTGAGTTTTTCCAATACTTACTTTTTAGTGTAGCTTGTAATTTTATTTAAAGTTTTTGGATTTTAATTATAGTTACGCAAATCGACAGCTCAATTCCAAATCATGCTATGTCGGTTAAGCATGTTTTTAATTTTTTTAACGTTCTTGTATTTAGTATTGTTCAATTGAAATTCTGTCAATCTTCTTCTATTGATCGGCTTATCCACTACAAAGTTATGCACAAAAGATTTCTTAGCATACAACTGAATATTTTACCGCATTACTTCTTCGACTTGGCGTGTTTTGGAATCGGGCTGTCGATATGAAAGTCAAAAACAGAAAATTAAAATTAAAACCCCTTTTTAAAAAACAAGCTTTTATTTTAATGAAAAGAATAAACTTTTACTATGAACTTATAACATCTTTACACAATTTATATGATATAAAACCTTGTCGCGAGATTTAAGTACTCGTATTTACTTATTTTGCAAATTGTAATACATAGTTAAAATCAATCACATCAAGTTATTTAATTTAGATGTTAATCTACAGAAGTAAATCTTTATTCTTTTCTTTTTGACACATTAAATTATTTTTTTAAAAAGAGTTTGTAATTATAATTTATTTAAAACTGTATTCGTATTCTTAGTAAGTTTTTTCATTTGATACAAATTGTAGCCAAGCATTAAAAACTAAGTCAGTCACTATGCTCAAGAGTACTTCATTTTATTTACGAAGTACTCTCAGCAAGACATTTTATGTGATACCTATGTGATACTATGGATCTAAAATCAGATACACAGAAAAAGTGTTTTATCAATTAAAAATTTAATTATTGTGATAATTGAATCAATTATTTTTTTAGTTGAAAGAAAATTAAAAATTAAATTTTGATTTAATTAACATTTTAGTTGTTTTGAAATCAATTTTCAATTAAAATTTTAGTTAAATAACAAAGAATCTTAATTGACTTTTTTCGTTTAAAATAAAATAATTTAAACATATAGAATTGTTGTTGGGAATTGTCAATATTGATTTAAATAAATTCACACATTGTTTGTAATGTCAAAGTTTTTTTTAATCACTTTTTTAATTAAAACTAAAAATATCATTTATTGAAAATATTTTTTCAAAATTTTTAAATTTTTTTGTACTCAATATAATAATTTTGGTAATAGGTGCAAAGTCAACAACTTGTTTGCTTGATATTATGAATTTGGAATAAATTTGGTGATTGGAGAAATTGAATAATTTTTTCTGTGTAGCTAACCATGCATTATCACCCAAACCGAATGTGTATACAAAATTTCACCTCAATCGGTTGAAGATATCTGTTTAAAAATTTAAATTCAAGCTTTAGAAGTCCGCCATATTGGATTTAGAGTGACGTCACTTTTTTCGAGTTATTCTTGACCAGCTCTTTCATTTGATACATATATTGTAGTGCATTAAAATAACTAGTCCGCCATCTTGGTTGTGCCGCCATGTTGGGTTTAGGTTGACGTCACACAGTTCATCATGAATTGTAATCCAAACTTAAAAGGTATACAACATTTTAGCTCAATCGGTTGAAGATATCTGCTTCAAAATTTAGTTGCAAGATTTCACCCCAAACAAACATACATACACACATACATATATAAATACATACATTGCAAGTTAGGTAAAAAAAAATTTTACAAATAGTTGTTATTCAAAAATTTCTGAATTCCCCTCTTACACGCTTAAAACGATTTTTTAATATTTTCAAAATTTCTCTATGATAATTTTGGTTGAAAATGTTGTGAAATATTTTGATATAAATATCGATATTTTAATCAGGCTTAAGTTCATTGAATTTAATTTTCATTAAATTATTTTTTATGAAGCAAGAATGCTAATGAAAGTCTTTGTAGGCTGAAAATGGATTTTATGAAGTCTACTTCACTGTCAATTAAAGGTTGGCTTGTAACAGTGGAACATCACATCATGTAACAGGATAAAAAAAGAGACTAAAATAACCGCTTTATGGTTAATTGTGCCCATATTATAGTTGATTTTGACCATATTAATCTCATATATAACCATAATATGGTTACCTGCAAGCATTATAATTGTTAAAATCCAATCATAGTATCTTGCTTTTGAATTATGATAATCTACAACCAGATTTATTTATGCGTGTAGAGATTTTTAGTGTCTCTGTTTTGATTAACGTTCTAGAACAGTAAAAAATCTTACAATAAAAAAAAACAATTTTCCAAAATTTCAGAACTCCTCTCTTATACCCTATGGTCTATAGAAGAGTTACTGCTTGTGTCACAAAAATATTGCTATTGTAAAAAAGTCACTTGTGCCTCCCTGGCAGAAAGTGTGTCTGTGTTCGAGTGAGTGGGCTGGTGTGTTAAAAATATTTTATCCGTGTTGTCAGTTGTGTTCAAAATACCATATTTGATAAAACATTTTTTAAAGTCTACATAGCATATGTACTTGTATGACTAGAAATAAACGAGTTTTTTGAGCAATATGGTAAAATAAAAGTTATTTGTAAAGGGTGGTCCAACCATAATAAACGATGTTAATTGTGAGTCACACCTTAACGTCAAGTTGTTTTGCCCAACTTAATTTGACATTTCTTTGTTTCAGTGTTTGACAAATTCAATCATGGAGAGGTACACAATCGAGCAGCGAGTTAAGATTGTTGAAGCCTTTTACGAAAATGGGGGTTCAAATCAAAATGCATTTTGTGCACTTCGTGTGTCCACAATTGGGAGAACTGTGCGCAAATTTCAGCAAAAAGGGTCTGTAGGAAATGTGAAAATTTCTCTGCATGCTCGCCCAGTTTGTTTTGGGCTGGAGGCGTCATCGGGCGGTACTTCTTCGAAAATAAGGTCGGCCAAGTATCTACCGCAAATGGTTTTCGTGTTTGCGAGATGATAACGGACTTCTTGTTGCCAGAAATTGAGGATATGGACCTGGACGATATGTGGTTCCAACAGCATGGTGCAACTTGCCACACAGCCGACGAAACAATGGCTCCTTTACGCGAGAAATTCAATGGCCGTGTTATCTTACGTCGTGACGATGTTAATTCGACACTGCTGGACTTCTTCTTTCTTTCTTCGGGGATATTTAAAAGAAGAAGAGTACGTAAATAAGCCAAGAACAATTCAAGAGCTAATGGATAAGATAATTCGGCACATTTATGTCTCAGAGTCACTGAAAATATGGACCATCGAATAGAGGTATGTCACCGAAGCCGTGGCGAGCATTTGACCGATATTTTGCTTTACACATAATTGTCATATATCCTTTTATAATGACAAAAAATATTAGGATGATTCTCTGAAAACTTTTGGTTTTATTTACAATTAACATCGTGCATTTTGGTTGGATCACCCTTTATGTGAAAAAATGCTCTTACATATATAGAACCAACAGACTTGCAATAGTATTCAAACAATCAGTCAATAATCCAGCCAACCAACCAGTCAGTCGTTCATTCATTTCTTCAATTCAGCTACCAACCAACCGTCCGTCCATCTATTCTTTCTATTCATTTTTGAATACCAATAAACAAATATACTCATTCATTTTATTTTCCTTAAAGGTCATTATGGCAAAAAAAAAAAATGGAAAATTTTTTTCCCAGGATTTGTGTCTTATTTTTGTCGGCAAATATTTCTTACTTTGTGCACAAACGAATATTTTTTCCTTTAGAACCAGAAAAAAGTGTAAAAAGAATAAAATGAAACAGGCTAAAAAACATGATGAATGTTTGCAATTAAATGTAGACATTTGCTCATATGAGGAACATTTTAGTTCTGCTTTTTTATAGTGTCATATGGGACTTGGAACAAATTGCCATTAAATTGGTTGTTAAAATGGATGGTTTGGTTGGATCTAACGGAGTTTAAAAAAATAAATTTTCAAATAGTTTTTGTAATAATGTAAAATTTTGAGAATAACACAAAAATCGCATTGCCTTGAAAAAGCCTAAATTGTTTAAAATCCATTAAAAAAATCGTTTCAAACGCAAATAAAATTGTATTACAAAAATCGCTATTGGTGGTTATATCATTGGTAAACTGGGCAAAAAGTCACAGAAACACAGATTTAACATAAACAAAAAGCGCTTTCTATTGCCCTTAATAACACTATTAAATGGAAAAAATAATCATGATTTTAGGAAAAAATCGCTAAAATCAAATAAATCGGATAAAAATTAATGGCCAATCTTAAAATTTGCCACAAAGAGTGATTTGAAAATATTAAAAGTCACAAAAATTTTAAAAAATTTGATCTAATAAAATCGACAAAAACAAAAAACGGCAAAAGCAGTCAAAATATTAAAATTGCGTAACGGTTTGCTCGACCATAAAAGAATTTAGAAAAAAAGTTGGAGAAAACTAGAAAATGAAAAAAATTAAATTAAAATTTTAATAAAAAACTCGGTAAAACTAAAAATCGTTAAAAAAATTCAAAAATCACCAAAAATTAAAAAAAATCCTAATAAATAGTTTTTGCTGTAAAAATAGTATGTAATAAAAAAATAAGAAGAGATAAATCATATAAAACAAAACAATCGCTAATAATCGCGGTAAAGGATTAATAAAATTTAAATAATTTTCCTTTAACAAAATACGTCAATAAAAAGCTTTAAAACAAAAACGGTGAAAACAAAGTTTAGACAATTTTGACAAAATTAAAAAACAAAATGTGAAATTAAATTTTCCGAAATTCGTTATTTGCGTAATAATTTAAAGCAATATAAAATAATTAATACAAAATAAAAAAAACGCCTAAAACGTTGAAATAATAATAAAAAAATTGCATAATTAATATTTCAAAAAAAGTATTAAAAAAAACACAATAATTTTTAAAAAAATATAATATAACAGCTAAGGCAGCTAAGCTATATGTTTACATTTGTCCTTTAAGTTGTGCTAAAAAATGTCAACAAGTAAAAAGAAAGACAAAAACATGAAAAACAAAAAATGTACTTTGGATTTCAAGAAGAATTCTTGACAAAAAGTACGAAAAAACAGAAGTTAGGAAGAACATGTAAATCAAATAAAAATAGGTAATCATTCATTCAAAGCAAATTTCGATCTACCCAGGTAAAATATCATTTTGTTTAAAGATTGATGTTTGACTAATGACCTCATCCGTCGTCAATGGCGGTGAGATCTAAACGGCAAACCCCACTGAAGAGATTGTGTGATTACAATCGAAACTAGTCTGGGCAACCTGTCCGTGAAAACCTGGTTTCAATTCCCAGCTTAGTCAAGAATGAAAAATTATCAATAAATTTTAATTCATTTCATGTTGTAAAATTCCTGTCTTCATAAAAATAACTTAATGAAAAATAAATTCAATAAACTCAAGCCTGATTAAAAATATCAAAATTTTGATTATAAAATTTTAACAGATCAATAAAAATTATTATAATATAATAAATTAATAAAAATTTTAAAAATTCGCACAATTCAAATAGATTTTTTTCATACCCTGCTCAGCACTACTTAAATGGAAATGTGACTTTCTTTCTTAGGAGGGCAGCATAACCATAGTCAGAAACATGCTCTGCTTTAATGGCCTCTGCTTCAGAGGATTATCTTTTTCCCAACAAAAAACTTCAAACTAAAGAAATTTGGTTTTCTCAATATCTGATTTGCTGCTATTCTATCGCAAAGCTTACCGGCACTCATCTGCCAATTGTTTATTTGCCGTACAGATCAGTGCTGCCAGGTAATATTTTTTCTTCCCCCCAAGCAAATTAAGAAACCCCAAAAATTTAACGTATTTTTAAAAAAATCCCCCAAATGTAAAAGGTGACATAAAAACTTAATTTAAATTAATTTAACTTGACTCAGTTTTAGTTTCGGTCTAATAGCAATACCTAAATAAAGCAAAAATCGCAAAATGTTTAACATTTTACTGATATTCTCAAAAATATTTTTTTTTAATTTTCTTGAATATTTTCATTTTATAAAAAATCTTAAAAAATAATTTATAAACAGTTTAAAAAGACATACATATTTACAATCATATATAAACTATATATTATAACCGGTAATCGGTTAACCGATTAATTACTACCCGATTAACTGATCGGTTAATTTAATTATTTGTTTCGTCTTATATACAAAAGGTATGTGTTTAGAAAAGAAGGTGTTTAGTGATTTTCATTTCAAATAAGTGTTTGCTGTCAACAGCTTTTTGTTTCACGTACTTTTAATACGAATGCGTTAAGTTATTTTTTTCTTCTCTTATCTTCTCATATCAATATTTTAACAGAATTACCCGAAACAATTAGAAGTGTTATAATTTTTAAAAAATTAAAACGGGACTCTAATGCCATAAAGGAAGATTTTATATTTTTTTTAGAGAAATACAGGAAAAGGAATGAGAAGTTAGATATTCTGTATTATGGGTTGCTTTTGATTTCTTTAACATCTACGATAAATGAAAGAGTTCTTTCCAAGTCAAGTTTTATCAAAACCAAAGAAAGGAATCGGTTAAATCCTAAACATTAAAACCAAATTATTTGATTAAAAGATTATTTTATAAGATTTCCTTAAGCTATTTAAATAACCATTAAGAAGATCTTACAGTTTATTTTTTAATTAATACATACATAATATGAATTATTTTTTGTTCGCTCCTTTTAGTCCAAGAATTTTTATGTTTGTTATGTTTTTGGTTTTTTCTTTTGCTAATAAACTCCAAATAATAAATAATTTTTGCATTTTTATTTATTGAAATTAATTAATTTTTTAAAAGAACGGTTTACCGATCAATCACAAAATAAATCGATTAAGCCAAAACCTCGGTTAATTAATCGAGCGATTAACCGATTAAAGCAAAAGTCCGAATAAATGAATACCCTACTATATTTGTATCTGATCAAAATAGAGTTAGTAGAAATTTGCTATTTTTTATACCCTCCACCACCACTAGTGGTGAATGAGGGTAAACTAAGGCCCTAATCATGTACAACGCAGCGCAACGCCACAGAACTCACGCAACGCCAAAGAATAACATTGAAAGCACAAACAATGTCATAAATATTTTGTAATTTTGTTGTTGCTTTCTACAGAAATTCACATTGCGTCTTAAAATTTCAAACGCTCCATTTCTTGTGTCGTTGAAAATTTTAAAACGGTACATGAATTTCTGTTGAAAGCAACAACAAAACTAACAATGGTGGAATAATGCACGGAATAATATAAAGTTTTGCACGAATTCGCTTTATACGACTGGCAAATTTCGTGAAGATCGGCCCATAATTGACCATAGGCCCCATATAAACCCTACTCCCGAAAAACAGTTTCGTATGTCTAAAACCGTAATTAATAATGCTGTCATAATAAAATTGTTATAGGACTAGAAATCGCAATGCCAAATTTCGTGAAGATCGGTCTTTCTGATTGTCGGTCAATAATTTTATTCAGGTCTAAATCGCAACCAATTCTAATGCTGACGTTCGTTTTTCTGAAAATTAGTTAATAATATTTATGTAGATATCATATAGAGCCCACTCCTGTCGGTGGAGGGTACAAAGTTTCGGCGCAGCCGAATATAGCACTCTAGCTTTTTTTAATCTTTTCAAAAACTTTTTGCTCAACCAAAAACAAGATATAAAATATTTCTTGTATTACTGGGTTATTGTTATGTATAGACAAGCAACTAGTGAAACCACCTTAAACCAACTTAAATATAAATGTATGCCCCCCAAAATTCCCCCCTAAGAATTTGTACCCTCTAAATGATATAAAATCCCCTAAATCTGGGGGAAAACCCCAAAATCTGGATAATCTGGTACAGATAAATTCAATCAGTCAAGTCCCAACTTTTACATTTAGTTTGAGAGGTGTTGCCAACTGAAAACAATGTTTTTTGTCTTTATAATTATTAAAGAAACCAAAATCGTTAATGAACAATTTATCGGTCTAAAAAATGTATGTCGACATTCACTAACCGGCAGTTTGTCGATACATCGAGAAAATGGTCAGAAGAGTTCTTAAGTAAAGTTTTAATAAAAATATGCTCTTGATCTACTTTACCCAAGCAAAAGCATATATTTTACATAAAATCCGGTCTTAATTTTAAAATAATTTAGCTGAAGTTGTTTTTAACTAATTTAACAACACTTCGCATCTGCTCTTTATGTGAAGAAATAAAAGCGTTAGCAGGGGTGCCAGATAATTTTGATAACAAAACCGAAATATTTTCAAAAAAAAAATCGGCATTATCGGCACTTCAATTAAAAAAAAATCGACAAAAAAGTCGGCAAATTAATAAAACCCATTTTAAGAACAATAAAACATATTTTTAATAACACAAAAAATAACAAAACATAATAATTCAGCATTAACTTACATATAACCCATATAAAAACATAAAAATTAATAAAAAAGAATATTTTTATAAATAAATTGTAGTTAATTTAAAAAGAATTTGTTACATTAGGTTAAAATCGTTTTTATAGTTGCAAATTTTTTCAACATTTTATTTTAACAAACCTTTTATTGATACATATTTGAGTTTTATAGTTTAATTAAATACGTTTTAATATCAACATCACAAAAGATTGCACCATTAAATTTGAAGTAATTTTAAAAAAAAAGAATTCCTTGAAAGGATTCATTTTCCAGGGAACATTGAAATTTGGTTTCATTAAGGTGCACTTGGCTAAAATGTTTTTCCAAATTTACGGAAGAATGTTGGAGGACCATAATTTGTTGTACAGACTTTGGCAGCACTGGAAATGCATCCGTAGAATCCCCACGTTTTAATTCTGAAATTTGTTTCCAAAAAGTTTGCAAATTTACTTCAGTTTCTTCTAAATCTTCTTGAAAATTTTAACTCTCTAAATTCAGAGTCTAAAATTTGTTTTTCTTTTTCAGAAATAAAGCTGGGGAACTCTTTCAGAATTTCCATAAAATAAATATTTTCCTGCTTCATAAATTTGTTAGGGTTATCATATTTAAAGATTTATAAGATTTTTGTTCAAAATCAAAACGTTTTAATATTTGATTTGCAAGTTCTATATAAAAATTAATACAGTTTTTAACAATTTTGCTAATTTCGCTTTTGTTGAGTTTTGATTTTGTTAGTAACTCATTAGCCAATAAGCCCAAATGCTAAAAATAAAAATTCAAAAAATTCTTTGCGTTCATAAATTCCGTTAAGTAAATTTAATTTTTGAATTGCTTTTTATAAAATTAGTTAATACAGTTTTAAAAAGTCTTTCTATTTGGTTGTATAGGTTATGACAAGTGCTCCAAAGTTTCCCAAAATTAATAAATTACACGCTAACAAGCAAAGTTACCGTGCTTTGAGTGTTTATCAAAAAATCGGCACTTTGCTAATTTTAAGGCAAAAACCGGCAAAGCCTTTGAAGAAAAAAAATATTGTTCCGCTCTCTTCATCGATGTGTCTCAAGCTTTTGATAAAGTCTGGCATGAAGGCTTATTTCATAAATTGAAGCTGAACTTACCAGTAAACACACACAAGCTGTTAGAAAGCTACTTAGTCAGTCGTAAATTCATTATGAAAGAAGACGACTTTTTAAGTTCTCCTCAGCCAATTGCCGCTGGAGTCCCACAAGGCACCATCCTGGGTCCACTATTTTACCTAATATATACTTCGGACATGCCAACTAACAACTGCACCCAAACTTCAACTTTTGCGGACGATACAGCTTTCCAAAGCGTGCATGAAACCCATCATGAAGCATCTCGCTACTTACAGAAGCATATATTTCAACTAGAAATATGATTAAAACAATGGAGGACAATAGTCAACGAGCAAAAATGCGTACATATAACATTCACCTTGCGTCGGGATTCATGCCCCCCCCCCCCCCTATTAAAATCAATAATTAAATAATACCTCAGCATTCGCATGTAAAATATCTCGGTACACATCTTGATCGCCGTTTAACGTGGAAATACCATATAGATGCAAAATTAACTCAAATGAAACTAAAAGTCATTAAAATTCATTGGCTTATTGGAAGAAATTCTGTCCTTAGTCTCGATTGCAAACTTCTACCTTACACAACTTATCTTAAAACTAATCTGGTGCTACGGTATTCAATTATGGGGCACTGCCTCAGCGTCTAATATCGAAAAAATTTTAAGGCGCCAAAATAATCTTCTTCGTATAATTACAGCCGCTCCCTGGTATGTTAAAAACTCAACGTGCCATTGGTAAAAACTATGATTACAAAATACGCAGTAAAATATTTAAAATATTTAAGGCTTGAACTACACCCAAATCCACAAGCTCGAAATATTTTAAATGATGGCGGCCACACCTGCTTAAGGAGAAGAGACACTGCAGCATTCACCCAATCAGAAGAGCGATAAACACATAAATATGTGAACAAAAACCGTGATAAGAACAATTTTTGTCGGGCACTGGCACGACATGAATTTAAGTATTAGGATAAGATTTGATTACTTATTGTTAGCTCATATCTGGGCGTAATCGTGGACAGTAAACTGTCGTGGGGGCTGAACATCCGGACGAGGATGGAAAAGGCAATTGTTGCTATATATGCGTGCAGAGGTGCAATCGGCAAGAACTGGGGCATGGGCCCGAGGTGTGTCAATTGGATCTTTGAAGCTGTATTAAAGCCGACTCTGTATTACGGTGTTGTCTTATGGTGGACTGCGCTGGACAAGGGCAGGTACCGTGCGATGCTTGAGAAGGTTCACAGACTGGTCGCATTGATGATCACAGGATCAATGCGCTCCACTCCCACCAGGGCGCTGTTAACAATGATAAACTGGCTGCCGGTGGACATCACGGCCAGACATATGGCTCTTTGTTCGGCGATACGGTTGAACGCGGCACACGGCTGGTCGAACCGTGACTATGGACACTCCAGCATAATGGGATACTCGATTGTCCCTGAAGGAGTGGACTACTGCACCCCGGAGCCTTTCGGTCATGGGCACCTTCCATGAACTAGCCCTGGGGGTATACACTGATGGTTCAAGGAAGGGGGAAAGAGTTGGCGGAAGTTTCTACATAGAGGAACTGGGTGTAAAAGTTTCCTTTCGTCTGCCGGATGGATGTAGTGTCCTGCAGGCGGAAATCTCGGCTATAAAGCGGGCAGCCAACTGGCTAAAGTATTATCGCGTATCGGGAGATATACGTATATTTAGTGATAGCAAGACTGCCATTGCCTCTCTTGCGGGTGTCTATACGACATCTAGGTTGACTGTGGAATGTCGGATGTCTTTGAATGAGATTGCTGAACATTCAGAGTTAACGCTTATATGGATACCAGGGCACTCAAACTGCCCGGGAAACCAGATAGCAGATGAGCTGGCCAAGGAAGGTGGTCGTATGGATGAAACATTCATTGATCAATTCATTGGCCTTCCAATGGCTCACTGTAATTCACTCATGCGGCGCGAGAACTATAGAATTGCGCAAGAGGGATGGACCCGTGAGTCCACCTGCTCCACATCCAGGGCACTTTGGCCTGGATATGATGAACGGAGAACCAAATCTCTACTTAGGTTCAATAGGAACCAAATCAGGACCATTGTGTCGGTCATAACTGGACACTGGCCTGTTGGGACTCATGCTAGAAGAATGGGTCTGGTATTCAATGACTACTGTAGAAGTTGTCATGATGAGGAGGAAGAGGAAACTGTGCTTCACTTTCTCTGTCAATGCCCTGGGCTACGGGGCATCAGGGAAAAATACCTGGGAGAACCGGTGTTTTCCTGTTTGGAGGATCTATTAAAAATAGAACTAAGATTGCTTCTTCTCTTCATTAGGAAGACGAATTGGCTCAACCTTGCAGTGACGCCATCTGAGTAACTGCTCCTTGGGATGGGCATTGGCGCTGGGTATCACAAAGGGACCGCTAAAGGACCCAAGTGAGCTGTCTCTCGATGGCTGCCCATGGAACCTAACCTAACCTAGCTCATATTTAATATACGAAGATTCAATAAAGAAATTCTGGAAAAAAATCGGCAAAATGCCGATAAATCGCTAAATATGGCAGGCCTGAGTGTCAGTATTATTCATATATGTATTAAGCACAAAACCACTATCAAAAATAAATATATCAACAATGAAAAAATTATAAAATTAAGAAACGAAAATGTTTATTCCTTTTTCACTTGCTCTTTTCTTTGTAAACCAAAAATTATCTCTCGTTAATATTTTTTTTTACTTTGAAGGCTGCTGATTAGAGATGCCACTTCTTTTGTATTTGTTACAACTTGTATGAAAATATTTTCTAAATTTGATGAGACACCCACTTAAAGGTGGTTCAACTTAACCCCTACTTTTATTTAGACTACAGGGCTTGTAATCCCAGCTTTAAATTAAAACAGGTTTTTAATTTATAGTTGTTTTTTATTAAAAACTGACACTTAACTAGGATTAGGGGCCAATAATTAAAAAAAAATTTGGGAAACAGAAAAAGTTCTAAAACCACTTATTTTAAGAGTCTTTTAAAAAAAATGAAGAAGAATGAAAGAAGATTAATGAAAAAAATATTTAAAATTCAAAAAGCCTGCAAAAACTAAAAAAAATCATGCTTTTAAAACCTATAAAAACCGAATGTTTTTAACTGCCTGTTTTTAGAAAATAAAAACAAAATTTCGTGTGAGAAATTATAAATTGAAAACAACAATAAAATGCGAAAATTTGTTTTTGTTTTCAATATTATTTCTCAAACAAAATTTGATTTTCATTTTATGAAAACAGGCAGTAAAAGTCGATACTACAGTGACTTAATTCCTTATTAAATCAGATTTTAAACTGAATTTTGTAAAAAGAAAACTTTTTACATTTTTAATAGCCTTAATTAATTTTTTTATGTTTTTTTTTTTAGGCAATACTGTCAGAACTTTTTTTTATTGTATGAAAAATATTCCTGATAGTATGAAATTCATACACAATCAAAACAAATAAACTAACGACCACAATGTCGGAAAACTACAAGATTGATACAATGAAAAAATATTTAAAAAAAATATATATGTATGGAAGTTATTCAGCCGTAACCCAAAAATTCTACAATCTTATTTTATTACTTTTAACTACAAAACTTTTTCCTTTATGACCACAATTATTTTATTTTTTTTTATGGTTTTTTTATCTAGACAAATCAAACATTACAAGTCAAGAACAAAAAAAAAGAAATAAAAAAAAATTTTTATTACTTGAGTAAATGTTGCACCCAGAAGGAAAATCTGAATATTTATTAACAACAATGAACTAGAACTGAACTCCAACTAAAACTTAAACTGAACTAGAACTGAAATATAAGTAAACTGAAACTTTATTTTTACTGAACTAGAACTCAACAAGAGTTCTGACCTTGATTATAGACCGACCCAGAACATGAACTCCGAACAAGAACTTGAACTAGAACCTAAACTACTATCTGGACCAGTGTTGCCAGGAGAAAATCTTAAAAGTTTCGCTGCTCTTTTATAAAAGTTACATAGAAAAAAGTAAACAATTTCTCTAATCACCAAATTTATACCAAATTCATAATATCAAGCAAACAATTTGTTGATTTTGCACCTATTACCAAAATAATTTTATTGATTACTAAAAATTGTAAAATTTTGAATATTTTTTTTCAATAAAAAATATTTTTTTTTAATTAAGGCCCTAATCATGTACAACGCAGCGCAACGCCAAACAATAACATTGAAAGCACAAACAATGTCATAAATATTTTGTAATTTTGTTGTTGCTTTCAACAGAAATTCATGTACCGTTTTAAAATTTTCAACGACACAAGAAATGGAGCGTTTGAAATTTTAAGACGCAATGTGAATTTCTGTAGAAAGCAACAACAAAATTACAAAATATTTATGTTATTGTTTGTGCTTTCAATGTTATTCTTTGGCGTTGCGTTAGTTCTGTGGCGTTGCGCTGCGTTGTACATGATTAGGGCCTAAGAATATTATCAAAAAACTTTGCAATTTCAAAATATTGACATTTCCCAACAACAATACTACAAGTTTAAATTATTTTATTTTAAATCAAAAAAGTCAATTAAGATTTTTTGTTATTTAATTAATATTTTAATTAAACTAAATTTAGATATTTAATTAGGCTTAAGTTATTATTTTTATGAAGACAGGAATTTTACAACATGAAATCAATTAAAATTTTATTGATAACTAGCTGACCCGGTCCGCGTTGCTGGCCCTAAGCAAACATTAGTGTTGTATTACCAGACGATTTAAATTGATCTTTAAACGAAATTTACGGCCTTTAAATAAAAATCCATGAAATACATATCATAAAGTTTTTTTACAGAATAACTTACATATGGTGTAGATAAAATACATATGGTTGTATGTATGTATATATATGCTGTGAATCTTACGAAAAAAGTGAGCGTAAAAGTGGGCGGGTCAACATTTTCTTTCTGCAAAACCTAAGTTAGACCATGGCGATCATTTTAAAGAAAAAATGGTCCAAATCGGTCAAGCCGTTCTCCAATTATGCGCTTAATAGAAAAAGTGGGCGTAAAAGTAGGCGTGGTAAATTTTTCTTTCGATGAAAACTTAAAGTTGATTAATACGAACATTAGAAAGAAAAATTAGTCAACTCGATGGAGCCGTTTTCTGATTTAAGGTAAATCGAAAAAAGTGGGCGTAAAAGTAGGCGGGGCAAAATTTTCTTTCCGTAAAAACCTAAGTTGGACCATGGCGATCATTTTAAAGAAAAAATCGTTCAAATCGGTCAAGCCGTTCTCAAGTTATGGATTTTGCCACGCCCCTCCGCCCCCAGACCGAAAATCAGAAATCAGACTTCACAGTGTTACCCGCCTGAATATTCTGAAGATTCCCTGAAAATTTCATCAAAATCGGCGTACCCGTTTTGGAGTCCATACGTTACATACATACATACACACATCCTATTTTATATATATAGATTTTTCATTCTTGACTGCGCTGAGATTTGAACCCAGGCTTTCACGGACAGACTAGTCTCGATTGTAACCACACAATCTCTTCAGTGGAGTTTGCCGTCTTTACTCCCTAATTTATTTGAAAACAACTAAAATGTAAATTAAATCAAATTCAAAATTTTAATTTTCTTTCAATTAAAAAAATAATTGATTCAATTATCACATTAATTAAACTTAAATATTTTTAAAACCATATTTTTAATTGATAAAAAAACTTTTTTCTGTGTACGTTTTTCGTCAAAAGTAACTTTTTGAAATATTCCTTGAATAAATAGTAAATTTATGTGATTTAGATAAAATAAATATTTTTATTTCATATTTCTGTAATAAAAAAAAAGACAACAAATTCATTAATTTTACAAAAACATTACTAAGAATCAGCGTTGACAACTTTGAAATTTCAAAACGCTCCGAAATTTTTTACTTAAAATTATAAATTAATAATTTTCTTTACATAAGACCGTTTTACTTTGTGCATATCGTTTTTTTTAATTTTTGGTTTTCCTTTTTTCTTCTTCTTTACAGTTTATTTTTTTTTCGTATGAAATTTGACAAGGTTTATTTAATAACGTATGCAAGTCTATAATTGTTGTGTTATTCAAACCGAATTGATATGTTAAAAAAAGTCTTTTCAGAGACGTGGACTTCTAATACTAATTGATAAATTAAGTACTTTTTTTAAAATATTATTTCGTTCTATGCCATGCACCAAAAGTACCGAAAATATGGCCAAATATAACAAAATTATAAATCGTTACATCGAACCTTCAAAAGTTATGAAAAATGTAAGAAATGTAACCAAACGGCATCACTGATCTGGACTTAACGTCGAAATCTAAACTAGAACATAACCTAAAACTCGAAATTACTCTAGAACTTAACTGTATTCAGAACTATAACCTAAAAAACTGAGCTACAAATTTTTTCGTGTTTGCAATTTTTAGCCATATGATTATTTTTTCATGACCAGAAAGGATTTCCTAGTGGGTTCTTTGCAATGCCAATATTTAGTATTTCTGTAAACCAGAATATACTCATATACATATATCGGGTGTTTTTTTTAGCTGCATGAGAACTTTCGATATTGATAACTATGGTTTGACAGCTGGAGAATGTCAAACTTTATTGACATTTCTATTCAGTAGGATTTGGAAAGTCATCATGAATCGTTTAACGCTAGCACAATGTTTCCCAATTGTGGAAATTTACTTTGAAAAAAAAAAAAAAAAAAATCTGCTTGCGAAGTTCATAGAGCAACTCGTCCATTTACGCCAATAAGCCAAATTGCAGTATTTGGTGCGAAGCCAATCCTTTTGAAATGAGCAAGGAGATGCCATTATGGCGAATGCTGAGCGCTATTAAGTCATGCTGGGTGAATTTTTGCTTCCAAAAATGAATCAACTAATCATTCACCACATTTAGTTTCAACAAGACGGTGCAACTTGCCATCTAGAGCGCTTAACAATCGATTAATAGCAAAATCAATTTTGTGGCAACTTTCCAGAAGTAGTCCTGTTCACTGCCCCCTCGTTCGTACGATTTAACGCCCTTGAATTACTTTTTATGGGGCTATGTTGTATTGGATCATGCCGACAAAACAACAACTCTAAAAGCATTGGAAGCTAATATTCAAGCTACAATTGACGCCATACGGCTAGATTTATTAGAAATACATATAATAAATATAAAATAGTCAAAAATTGGACTGATGGACATATGCCTGAAATCATATTTAAAAAACAAATGCCATGAAATTCTCTACCAGATTATAAGAAAAACAATTTCATGTCAACAATCTTTCTCATCATTTAAAGTTTCCATGCAGCTAAAAATATCATCCTATACATAAATATATACATACAAAGCGACAATGTATTGCACGTAAAGACATTAAATAAGGATAAGATATACTTATGTACACATTCTGATATAGTGATTTTATAAGCTTATAATTTATGCACAAGTACAAGATGAAAAAACTCTCTAGCCAATACAACACACCGGCCAAATATTTAATTTATTTAATGCCCTGCGTTTTCGTCAATACCCTTCACCGAAGGTAAAAGTGTAGATATAAGTTTGGCATTCAGTAACTTCAACAATATTGATCCTAGACCCTAAAAAGTGTATGTATACTGGATCTTTATGAGAAGAGAAGTTCAAATTTCGTTGACCGTCTGTCCGTCCGTCTGTTGAAATGGAGTTTCCAAAGATCTCAGATATGACGGGGACTTTGTTGGTATATATTTATGTCAAATATGCTAATTTAAATTTTTCTATCGGAATTCAGACAGATTGGTCTATAAATGTCTGAAATATTAGCAAAAAACCACGACTGCCTCTAATTTTACCCATAAATTCCTTGTTGTGGTTTTTTTATTTCTTTTTTCTATATATCTGGAGACCGGCAAGAGCCAATCAGCCCAATTATGTATAAGAATTCCGTAGGGAATTTTCCCCTTTCCGCATTCCTCCTATTATGTAATAAAATAACTTGGGGATTTTTCCCTTTTTTTTGGGCAGGGAAAAAAGTAGGTATTCTATAATTTTATAAACAGGAAAACCGGCTTTTATTTTGCTAGTGTTTTTTCCCAAACAATTTTAAAAGGAGATAGAGTAAAAATGCAAGTATTTTACTAAAAATAAATAAAATTGTATTAAAAAAAAAATTTATGTTGTACAACATAATGTTTTAACACATTTTCAGGTCCAAAAGCTCAAATAAAAAACAGCTGCAACATTTACTGACCCTTATGGAGATGCATTTCAAAAATGTCAACCAAATCTTTTTTTATTTTTTACTTACTCAAGCGGATTTGATGCATCGCGCATCTTCCGTCTAACAATTCCTTGGATGTGCTTTTCATCATTTTCTTGATAAATTTCCTCCGCTAGCACTTGCAAAGCTCTACTACTATTCATTTTTAATTATTAATTTAAAATAAACACAATTTTAGTAAAAACATATTAAGGAATTTATTAAAATTACATCCGTAAATTAATTCACAATTGCAAATAAAATCACAATTACAAAATAAAATGTCAAACACAAATCAGCTGTTTATGCAATTCCCTTCCTCTAATTTACCAAATCCTCAAGTTTATAGAATAGGAGGATTTTTCCTAGGGGGCAAAAAATTTTAAAAGTAAAAAATTCCGTGAAGATTTACATAATTGGGCTAAATGTTTTCCAGTTAGGTACTAGCATATTGGTTATCAATACACAACCTTTAAACGAAATGGGCGGGATTGGAGAAATGGGCGCGGCACTTCCCCTAATTATAAATTTCTGTATATCTGGAGAACGGAAGGAGCCAAAGTAATTTCCAAAGGTTTTAACCGTTAATTAATCATTAATCGCACTTTTTTTGTTCTCCTTACACTTTTCCCTTCTTAATTGATTTTAATAGAGAGATTTTGAAGAAAGAGTGCACATATTACATATTTTTTGCATGTAAAATAATTAAATATAAAAATGTCATTAGAAGTGGCTTAAAAAGGAAATATAAAATTTTCCAGTTTCCAGCCCAATTTCCTCAAGCAAAACAGCTGAGATATGCTATGAAACCATCTGTTATAAAAATATAGACTTTATTTTATAATTATAAACAATAAAACGCGATGATTAGCAACATTTTATTTTTCCATCCTGGTTGACCAATCGGAGGAAATGCCCATATTTATTAGTATGCAAAAATAATTTCTTGACATTACAATTTTGGAGTTTGTTTTCTTTTTTAATCTTATTTCTTAATTTGGATTTTTAGGATTTTTCTCCTTGCCGTCATTTGTGAACTTATATGTGGTAAAAAATCAATTAATAAAAAAAAAATAGGAAAAAATTAAATAAATGTTATTTTTTAATGCTGAAAGGGCAAACAAAATTATTTTTACTATGTAAAAACATATTCTTGTTAGACTGTAAGAATGTAGTTGCATTTTCTAGTTTTATGACCTTCTTAATATAATTATTAAGTCCTTTCATCATTAAAGCCTTTAATTAGCCCAACCTCAAAATGCGGCTTTTAAAACTTTAAAGATTAAAATTTTTATTAATAACCATTTCCCTATACCACTCTCAAATTCAAAATATAATGCAGATTCTCTAGAATTAATCTTCAAGGTGCTATTTCAAGCAGACTTTCTTTATACTTAAAATCATTTCATACAAAAAACACAACAAAATGTTTAATCTCTCTTGATGTCCTTTATGTTATGGTTTTCGGCTTAATTAAGCAGAAACTTAGAATCATTAATTCATAATATTATAACAACTTAATGGTAAAATTATGACAACAAGAAAAATATACACATATGGTGAAAATAATAAGTACAAAGCAACTTATGTTTCTTTATATTAATTTAAAAAAATAAACTATAAACGAATTCACTTGATTATATTGAGCTATAACTATTCATTTAATTTGGTTGATTTAATATACTTTTTATTTTGTCCACAAATTTTTTTAACTTTTTATTTTTCTATTCATAAATAATTAAGTATATGCTTTTATGGCTATAATGTTACCTTTTTTTTTGTCAAAGATAGTGCAAATAAAATAAATATAAACAAAATTTTAATTTAAATAAAAATAAAATATTTTATTAACACAATATGTGGAAGAAAGATGTGTACTTATTATTTTGACCTTAAGTGTATGTACATTATAGTGATGTTGCGAATATCAATTTTTAATATTCGCGAATACGAACACGAATATCTGCGCCAATATTCGTCGAATACGAATACGAATATGCAATTTGAAATTAAGTGCCACACGATATTTAAAATTTGACTGATAAAATCCCCTATTCTCGTCCATAACAATAAACAAGAAACAAATATGGCAGACTACAAAATAAAATTACAAAGTTCGCAACTAAATGCCACTACTGAACATTTTTAAATTTTTATACTAACTAAAAGATTTTGTTTGTTGTGCTTAATTCCCTTTTTCTTAAATAATTGATAAAAAATACTGAAATTTATTGTTAAAGGATAAGCTGTTCCTATGCGCATTTCACTGGTTGCTTAGGCCAGATCATCAGGAAACGTTCTCCTAAATAATTTTAGAAAAGCCAAAGCTATCAGCAAACAAAACTACACAACAAAAAAAATCTTTTAATAAATAATAGTATTCCCACAAACACTTTTGATAATAAATTTTTATACTAACATTATTATTATTATATAAAAGCCATAGGCACCGCGGCCCAAAGGGCTACAAATAAAGCAAATTATTATACACGGTGAGAGTTTGTATACTTCACCTGAAGTTATAAAGATAACTCCAAGGAACTGTTTGCATACTTACCAGTGTGAACAGATCTAAAAATTATTTGCAGCTAAATCTTGCATTAGACAAGGCCAGAAAATGCCAAAAATTATTTTAGAAAATGCTAAAAAGTTTTCAGGATTTTTGCTAACAATTTATTTACAGGATTAAATTTTATTAAAAGCCACATCAATTTTAGGATCTCATTTTAAAAAAAATTTAAAATATTGGAAATATTTTAACAAATTTAGGGAGCATTGCACCCTAATGTAAACCAAATACAAGCGATTTTATTTCTATGCTTTGCTCTGATTTAAAAGATTCTATAAAAAGACCAGTTTATTTCTTAAAGTTTAAGAAAAGCTAAAATTTCAAAATTATTATTTTTTTCAGTAGTTTACAGCACAACTTTGTTTGAGATATTTCGTTGGATTAACATAAAATGCCCAAACATTTACACTATGAAATTTTTGTCTTGGGATCATTAAATTCAATTTTTACAACATTTTTATAACTAAGATGATAAGGGAATTTCTAAAATTCCCTGAATGTTATTTTTTTTTTTTTACAAAACAGGCAAGACGTTTTTTAAATTAAAGCTAATCTAATTTTTACGAAATTTCTTTCTGAGTGCAACTGTTTGTAGTCAAAGTTTAAAAAAGTTTATAAAAAAAGTTCAGTTAATGCTAAAAAAGCTGTAAATATTTTATAAAAATCCTAAATAAAATACCGAAATGCTAAATGAAAGTTTTGCAGCAAAATCAAAATTTTGAATGCTAGATTTAATTGCAAAAATGCTACAATTATCGCACTGATACTTAAATACTTTCGTATCTCGTTTTTCACACTAATTTTGAGTGTTTACTTAGTAATTAACCGACCTATTGCGATGGTTTTTCACAGATGTATTTAATTTATTTTGCTTAAAATTGTTTCTCACAGTGTTTAGCAATTGATATCAAACTGTTTAGCTTCCCACTCCACATTATTGTATAATAAGCAGAACGAAAAGATCTCTTAAATTTTTCTTAAATGTTAAATGTCAATCAACCGCTGTGAACGCATTTCTAAATTATGTAATGGGATCGGTATTATCTTGATATTTCATTGACCCATTCCAGTTGGCGATAATTTTCGTACGACTATTAGAACCAACATGAGTAATTTTCATAAATTCTTTTTGTGGCGGCAAAATGTTTGTTTGTTTGTTACTTAACTAAAAAAATTATTTTGAGCTTAAGGCAAAATTATTTTTTTTTAATAAAAATTATTAAAAATTAATATTTTTGGTTTCATTTTAGGTGTTTTTTACACTTTTGTATATTTTTCTTTTGGAATTTATAAACAAAATATTCGCTTGAACTTGCCGAATACGAATACGGAAATTTGTAACATCACTAGTACATTATAACAATGAAAAAGAGGTTAAAGGAACTAAAATAAATAATAAAAATTTGACTATAAAATGCATGAAATTTAAATATTAAATTAATGGCACTTTATCGTGCTTACAAATTGTTTGTTGAACGGTTTTAGCTAAAACCCTGCTGCCGTAATTCTTTTGCCCTTTAATTATTTTTTGTTTTTAAACAAAAGATAATAAGGGATGGCAATTGAGGCTTTAAAAAAGGTACTATTTACTGTTAAATTTAAAATAGAAAGGCAAGCGATAAACAAGAGCAGAACTAGAACAGTACTAGGACAGAACTAGAAAGAACTACAACTAGAACAAAACTGGAACAGATCTATAGCAGAACTATAACAGAACTAGAACAGAACTAGAACATAACTAGAACATAACTAGAACAGAACTAGAACAGAACTAGAACAGAACTAGAACAGAACTAGAACAGAACTAGAACAGAACCAGAACAGAACTAGAACGAAAGTAGAACTGAACTAGAACTGAACTTGAACTGAACTATAGCTGAACCAGAACTGAACTAGAACCGAGCTAGAACTGAACTAGAACTGCACTAGAACTGAACTAGAACTGAACTAGAACAGAACTAGATCAGAACTAAAAGATAACTAGAACAGAACTGGAACAGAACTAGAACAGAACTAGAACAGAACTAGAACAGAACTAGAACAGAACTAGAACAGAACTAGAACAGAACTAGAACAGAACTAGAACAGAACTAGAACAGAACTAGAACAGAACTAGAACAGAACTAGAACAGAACCAGAACAGAACTAGAACGAAAGTAGAACTGAACTAGAACTGTACTTGAACTGAACTTTAGCTGAACTAGAACTGAACTAGAACCGAGCTGGAACTGAACAAGAACTGAACTGAATTGAACTGACTAGAACTGAACTAGAACTGAACTAGAACTGAACTAGAACTGAACTAGATCTGAACTAGAACTGAACTAGATCTGAACTAGAACTGAACTCGAACTAAACTAGAACTGAACTAGAACTGCACTAGAACTGAACTAGAACTGAACTCGAATTGAACGAGAACAAAACTAGAACAGAACATAACTAGATTAGAACTAGAACAGAAGTTAAACAGAACTAGAACAGAACTACAACATAATTTGATAAGAACTAGAATAGAACTAGAACAGAACTAGAATAGAACAAGAATAGAAATAGAACAGAACTAGAACAGAACTTGAACAGAAGTAGAACAAAACTTGAACAGAACTTGAACAGAACTTGAGCAGAACTTGAACAGAACTTGAACAGAACTTGAACAGAACTTGAACAGAACTTGAACAGAAGTTGAACAGAACTTAAAAAGAACTAGAACAGAAAAAGACACCAAATTGTAGCCAGAATTAGAACTCTTATTTATACCATAATAATAACCTGAACTAGAACCTGAGTTTAAATCTGATTTCCAGCCTTAACTTACACTTATATTCTACACGCATTTAGTTATGAGCAAATATAGGCATACATATTTGCATATACTTATATTTGTGCTCAAGTGTCTCAAGATAAAGTCAAATATAAACTCTGAAGTGCACACACAGATAAAATCGTTGCCTTAGCCATACACTCACGCCCTTAAGTATACATATTCTTTTTCATCGTATAATAATGTTAATTTACGCATACAAAAAGCTTTACGTTCATAAAATGGGAAAAAACATCATAAAGAGATGAAAATCCTTTTATAGTCTAAAACATAAACACACATGCCGACAAACAGTCTAAGAATGTATTGGTGTGGCAGGGCTTTAAAATAATATAATTTCAAAGTTTAAATTGCTTGAAAAAAGAAACAAGTTTTTAAGAATTAAAAAAATTTATTATTTGTGAGCTGAAAGAAAACATTTACTTAAAAAAAGAAATCTTTATATCGCACACTAAATCATAAACAGTCACAACTCAAAATCCAAAAATATTGAGAAGAGGCAAAAAAAACTGGCTTTAAAAACAGAGTTTAAATTTTTTAATCAATTTGAGTTCCACAAATGTTAAAAAAGAAAAGTTTAAGAAGGCAGTGGCACAAACGTAATTTTGTTGATCGTTATAGATTTGATTTGCGAACTGGTTTATAAAAAATAATCAATTTTGATAAACTTTGAGTTTTAGTGTGCGATATGTAGAATTGTTTAGTTACTGACCGACTGTTTAGGAGATAAAAAATGGTAAAAACGTGTAAATTCGCTAACCTAAAAAAATTTAATACTCATCGTTGTTCATTAAAAAAATAAGCTGAAAGGTGTCTGGCACTTTTTTTAAATTCGGCCCTTTTGGGGTGTAAACGAGAAAACCTGTATTTTGAAACTCTTTTGTCATCCCATCTATTTTTTAAGCCAACAAACACAGAAATAACAATTCTATCATATTCGTTACTTATAGATTTTTTTCCCGTACTTTTTGGATTCCAGAGAAAGTGGAAAATAATAACACGGTGCTACAGTGTAAAAAAACTTGGAAAACCACCTAGCGTGGGTTATTGGTCTTGTTGAGTACATTAAAAATTGTGTCAAAAAATTTCAGAAACACCCTCAAATTCAGAAGTTATTTAAAAAAAAACCGTTTTCAGTGATGTTCGTCAACTTATCGACATGTAACTCGGTCAGTTTTTTTCCGATTTTAATTTTTGTAACTGGTTTGGAAAGAAAACTGATTACGCTTTAAAATTACGTGCATTTATTGATACATTTGTATGTTTTAACTATTGCTTTTGTTAAGAATATCTACAAAAAAAACGAAAATTATAAACTTTTTTGATTTTAGTAGCTTTTCATTGCTTATTTTAATATGAAAGCTTATAAAAATTTAAACCAACATATGAAGAAAATTTAGTTCTTAACAAAAAATGGTTTTAATTTTTCAAATCGGATGAAAACTGTTTAAGTTATTCAACTTTTCATTAACACCTGTTTTTAGTATTTTCTCCCCCCGCGCAAAACAGATGAATAAAAAACAAAAAACAATTAACTATACAAGCAAATTTATCAACTTAAAAATGCAAAGTGTTTTGTTTGTTGTAATTTTACATGTTACTTTTTTGGTATTTACTTAATAAGAGAAGTTTTTATATTGGATAATGCCGAATTAAATATACCCTGCGTTATTGTTAATCTGTCTTTATTTAAAAAAATCGAACTGGAAGATAATACAGATGAATAGGGTATATTATGTCCTATTTTTTTGAATCATTTAAAAAGTTTAAAATGTTTTTATATGCATTTTTTAGTTATATATATTTGGATAAATACATAAACTAATCGAATTTAATACCAACACAAAGGCAAAGTTTATATACTACCTTTTGGTGGAGGATATTGTTTTTAGATAAGAGAAAAAAAAGTGTAAAATTTGTGACAAGTGAAGTGATATTAATATTAATTTTATTAAAATAAGTAAGTTTGAAATTTTTGTAATCCTTTAACAAATTTTAAATTGTGATTAATTTTTTCTGCAGTGTGTGATAAGCGTAATAATTTTTGTTATGTTTGCGGTTTATTCGCTGACAAAAAACATCGCTTGGATCTAAAGAAAAATAAAGCCTTGGTAAATGCCTTCAATACAGTTTTAGTTTTTAACTGCTCATACAGTTCTAGCAAATGGTATGAACCGGAAAGTATTTGTACAAGCTGTTCCAGTGCGCTTAAGAAAACTAAGTCCGAAAAGTTTATAAGCCAGCCATTACCATTATCTATCCCAATGATTTGGCATCATCAAATATTCCATAAACCACAAGACTGTTATTTTTGCCAAACAAACATCACTGGTTATCAATATAAAAATCGTGATAGCATTAAGTATGCTAATGTGTTAACTGTAACTAAGCCAGTATTAAGTGCCATTAAATGTAATAAAACTTCACATAAACAAAATGATGATGAAGATGAAAACGAGGAATGTGATATGGAATATTTACCAGAATCGGCTGAGCCACATTTTGTGACAAATGCAGATTTTTGCGATCTTGTGCGAGATTTAAAACTTTCGTGGAGACAAACAGAGGTTTTAGGGTCGCGACTAAAACAATGGAATATTACACAGAGTGACTTTAAAGTTACATTTCCAAGAGATAATCCCCAATCGTGTTTTGAGGAAATTTTTAAAACCAGTGATGGTAGTGATGACCTTGTGTATTGTTCAAATATAGAAGAGTTGTTTTTTTACCTTAATCACCAACATGAAGCGAATGATTGGAGGTTGTTTATGGACGGATCGTGTAAAAGTAGGTATTAATGATTCCTTTTTAATTAACAATCAACTATCATATTTTGAAGGCAGTGTTATTGCACAATAAAAATGAATTACCATCAGTGCCAATAGCTTACGCTACAAAAATGAAAGAGTCATATGCTACAATGGAAAAAATACTGTATTTAATAAATTATAGAAAATATCAGTGGCAAATTATTGCAGATTTAAAAGTTCTGACAATATTGTTTGGAATGCAAGGAGGTAACACTAAGTTTCCTTGCTATCTCTGCGAATGGAACAGTCGTAGCGATGACCAATACAGGCGTAAAAACTGGCTTGCAAGGACATCTTTTAAAATAGGCCAGAAAAACGTTAAGAATATTCCTATTGTGCAATCAGACAAAATCATTCTACCGCCACTGCACCTTAAGTTGGGATATATGAAACAGTTTGTAAAGCGGCTGGATGTAGAAGGCGATGCTTTATTGTATTTAAAATCTGTTTTCCCACAAATAAGTGAAGGCAAAATAAAAGAAGGTACTTAACACCTTTTTCTTAAATACAGTTATATTAACTTGATGTTATTTTTGATTTTTAGGTATTTTTATTGGACCGCAAATTCGAAAAATTATGCTTGATAAAAATTTTTCTAAGAAGCTTACTGAAATAGAAAACAGAGCATGGAATAGTTTTATTTCCTTATGTGAAAACTTTTTGGGAAACCAAAAAAGTCCTAGCTACGTTGAAGTGGTAAACGAATTTCTTGAGTCTTATGCTGAAATGGGATGTCGAATGTCCATAAAAATTCATTTTCTGCATGCATACTTAGATTTTTTTCCCGAAAACCTTGGTCAATTCAGTGACGAGCAGGGAGAACGATTTCACCAAGAAATCTTACAAATGGAAAAGCGTTTTGATGGAAAGAGCCACATAAGAATGATGGCAAATTATTGCTGGTCTCTCAAACGAGAAACAGATGGTTTGTTGAACAAACGTAAGAGGGCTAGTAATCATTTTTAACTACACATGTTAACTTAGGTTAAGCTATCGCAAAATTTTTACTTTAGAAAAAGTTTAGTAACTTTTGCAAATATAAACCGATTTTAACAAATCATATCTCGTTTTTTTCTACATAAAATTATCTTTAAAATACAGTGCAAATAAAAATAGGTTTTCGTAGAAAAAAATTAAAATAACTCTTGTTGAACTTGAAAAATTAGGAAAAAAAATAAAAAAAATTATAAACTTTTGAAAAATACTCACCTAATTTCTTAGAATATATTTTTTATGAATACACTTCATAAAAGCTTAATTCTTTGCCTTTCCAAAACTGTTTAAAATTTTGAAATCGAACAAAAAACGTGTGAGTTAGATGAACTTAAGTGCTACGACCTACCCTAAAACAGTTTTTTTAAAATTACTCAAAATTTTGAGGGTGTTTCAAAATTTTTGAAAACGGTTTTTGTATGTCCTCACCTAGGCCTACAATCTCCACTAGGTCGGTTTTCAAGTTCTGACAAAAAGTGTTTTTTTGTAGCAGTGTGTAATCCAAATCCCGGGATTCCGGGATTCCCGCCCAAATTTTTTTATTTATTTAATTACCGGATTCTCCACTGAAACCAGTCGCGGATTCAGGGGGGGGGGGGGGTGAAAAAAGGAAATTTCCCCCCCTAAATTATAAAAATATGTTTTGCTTATTTCGAATACACGAATTTCCGAATGTACAAAATTTTTGGAAATTCCCTCTAGTTTTTTTTTTGTTTTTTTATTGAATCTCTAATAAAATTTTCAATAAGTATCCAAGTAGTTATTTATTATATATTTCCAATGAAACATCTAGTTTACTGTATTTAAATACATATTATTCTACATTCAATCCCAGCAAGTGCCATCTATATCCGAAAAATAAACGTTTGGCTTGAAAATGAGAGCGGTTGAATTATTAATAAGCTTTAGTATATGCAATATTTTTATTTGTGTTATAATAGTTATTTATTATATACATTTGAATATAACCGTTTTTCGTATCATATTTTCATCATAGTAGGCTTTGAATTTGAATTTTATATGAATTGCCATTCTACCTTCACATACATATATACATATGAATATATGTATGTAGTGGTCTAGTAAAAGTTCACCACAGAAGAATTTTATAACTGTCAAATTTCGAGTGCATTAATAAGAAAAGTTCTTTGATATACAAAAATACATAAAAATGAGTGAAACAATGGTGAGTCCGTAATTTTTTTTTTAATATAATGTACCTATATAAGTATATATCATTTAGTCGTAAAGGATGTAAGTCCAATGTATAAATGTTATAGGAGAGAGAAAAAACTTTCTAAAGTCTTTAGTTCTGGATATATTTTAAGTCCGTAAATACAGTTTTGCTTTATTGCCGACTCTTTCTTGGCTTGCAAACCAACTAAAAATAATACTTTTATGTTTAACATAGCTTTTTGTGACTTATCACCTTTTCTATTATATTTTTTATAATTTAAATGTACATTTTAGTATGTCAATTTGCAAAAAATAAAATATACTATAAAATTATTTTATTTATTTCAATGTTGACTATTAACAAATATTAACAAATTTTTTTTTCTTTAGCATTTTTGGACTTAGAACTTTTACATATCGTTGCAAAACAAGAACTAGAAAAAAATATTTGTATTTTTTCCGCAAACGATGTATTTTTGTTTACTCTATTGAACTGCATCAAAAACTTAATTTTCAAAAATTGTGGCATTAGCGCATTTACGACTGAAGGTACATATTATGTATGTGTGTACATATGTGCAGCCAAAATTATTTTTGTCTTTCCATTGTTATAAGCTTTAAAATTCCTTTATAATAAAAAATAATTTAAATAAAAAAATTAGCTGTAAGATTAAAAACCAAACAGTTCGACTAAAATTCATAACTTAATTTTAAAATTAGTGAAGCATATTGCTTCTTCCAAAATTTTGTTAACAATTGCATATGTTTTTTTTTGGTCGAAAAATTGGTCAAACAATTTAGTATGATGTAGTCAAATAAATTGTTTCAAATTAAAAAAAAAAACATTAAAAATAAATAAAATTATTTTTATAGCCAAAACGTTAATTAAAAAGATTAATTTATATTGAACTGATCTTATATTTTATTTTCCTTTTTGTTGAGTTTTTTTTTAATTTAATATATAAACATATCCTTTTTAATAAACTTTTAAAAACAAATTTTTTTCTTGTTTTGTATCATAAAAAAAAGGAAACAACTCTATTACCTTTTGTAAAAAAATACAAATATAAAGTTGGAACTTTTGCGAAATTCGAACGTTTAATGGTACTTATTTTTTTTTGGTAATTTT
Source organism: Pollenia amentaria (assembly GCA_943735925.1). Lineage (NCBI taxonomy): Eukaryota > Metazoa > Arthropoda > Insecta > Diptera > Polleniidae > Pollenia > Pollenia amentaria. The sequence goes on from OX031006.1 coordinate 52,250,720, forward strand.
TTTTTACAAAATATTTTTCTCCATTTATTGACATAAGATTACAGTTACAGGGTTCTTAGTAGGGTATTTATTTAAATGGGCTTTTGCTTTAATCGGTTAATCGCTCGATTAATTAACCGAGGTTTTTGGTTAAATCGGTTAATAATCGGTTAATTTTCTAATTGATCGGTTAACCGATTAATAAAGTTTTCAATAATAAAAATTCCAATAATAAAAATGCATAAATTATCTACTATTTGTAGTTTTTAGGTAAAAAAAAAAAAAACTACAGAACAAACATAAAAATTTTTGAGCTAAAATAAGCAAACAAAAAAAAAAAAATTCATAAATACGTTATACATATTTTTTAATTAATACATAAGGGGGATTTCATGTCAAGTGACCCAACTTTTGAAATCGATGTCTTCCGATTTGGATGAAATTTGCACCAAGGTTAGTCCTATTGATTAGTAGTTTAGACACAAATTTTTAACAAGATCGGTCAAAAAGTTTCTGAGTTAGAGGGGGTCAAAATTTGACATTTTGGTCAAACCGGTGTTCTTTCTCATCCATGTAACTTATTATCTATTGGTGTTAGCAAAATTTGTCAAATTAGATAGCTATTTCTTCAAGCTTTCGAAAAATATTTTTTTTTGTTTATTTTAAAATTTTTTTTTTTTTAAATTTAAAACTTATTTTTTATTTTTTTTGAAAAGGGTTTTTTTTTTTTTTTTTGCTCAAACTCAAAAGAAAGCTTAGGTCTTTTCCTTCAAGTTAGTTCTGGTCGCTTTTTGGGTCGCTAGTGGGTTATGTATAAAAAAAAATAATTTCTAAGTCAAGACGAGGATTTTAAAATTTTTAGCATATGCACTATTTTGAATTTTTTCCTATTTGTGTGTAAGTGTTTCTAAAATCTTAAAAATAAAACTTATGCTGAGAAACTAGACAAATTAACCTTTCTGACGGTATATAACATACCTAACTAGCATTTCATTCCCTCGATACTGTAATACCCACAATATGTTAATCACAGGAATAAAATCACTTTTTCTATAGAGATGTTGACAAATAAATTTTTTTTTATTTATTTGTCATAATAATTAAATTAATATAAAATAATAATAATAAAAAAAAAAGATAACTAATCTAAAAATTTAATCTTAATCACATAAGTCCTTTAAAAAATTTTTAAAATTTTTTTTTTTTTTAAATTTAAAACTATTTTTGTATTTTTTTGGAAGCGGGTATTTTTTTTTCTCAAAAGAAAGCTTAGGTCTTTTCCTTTAAGGTAGTTCTGGTCGCTTTTTGGGTCGCTAGTGGGTAATGTATAAAAAAAAATAATTTGTAAGTCAAGACGTCATATGCTAAAAAATTTAAAAATCCTCGTCTTGACTTACAAATTATTTTTTTTATACATAACCCACTAGCGGCCCAAAAAGCGACCAGAACTACCTTAAAGGAAAAGACCTAAGCTTTCTTTTGAGCAAAAAAAAAAAAACCTTGGTGCAAATTTCATCCAAATCGAAAGACATCGATTTCAAAAGTTGGGTCACTTGACATGAAATCTCCCATAAATATTATGAAGTAATTAAAAAATAAACTGTAAGATAATTTTATCAGTTATTTGAATAGTTTAAGGACCCCTTAAAAAATAATCTTTTAGAAAAATGTTTAGAATTAAAGCGATTCTTTTCTTTAGTTTTGATAAAACTTGACTTGAACAAATTCTTTCACTTCTGGTTGATGTTGGAGAAATCGAAAGCCACCCATAAGACAGAATATCTAATTACAAAGTCCTTTTCCTGGATTTCTTTAAGCCATTAGAGTCCTGGTTTAATTTTTAACTCTTCTTATTGTTTCGGTTAATTTTGTTAAAGATTGATATGAGAACATATGAAAAGAAACAAATAACTAAACACATACGGCCATGTTCTGAAAATCGAAATCACGTGAAATTTTAATCGATATAGATTTTCTATTGAATATTTGTTAAAATCAACGTAGCGATTCCTGATTTCAAAAGTAGTTTAGGTAGCAGGAGTTGGTCCTCAAAGTATGAGATATAGAACAGGATATATTGTTATGAACTTTTAACGCGGTAGAGTTTCCAAAATAATTTCGATTTCAATTCCACGTGATTTCGATTTCCAGAACATTCCCGATACATACAAAAAGGACGTGAAAACAAAAGCCGTTTACAGCAAACACCCACCTATTTAAAACGAAGATTAAATACCTTCTTGTCTATGAAAAAATATAAACACATACCTTTTGTATATGAGACGAAACAAATAATTTAAAACACAAAAAATGTGTTATATGTAATACTAAAAAAAAATTAAAAATTTCGCTGCATCGATTAATCGACTGCAATTAACCGGTTTAATCGTTAATCAAAAATAACCAATTTTAAGTTAACCGATCAGTTAATCGGGTAGTAATTAATCGGTTAACCGAATGAATTCCCTAGTTCTTAGTGAATGAGAACTAGGGATGCCAAACGGGAAATCCCGAAACCCCGGGATTTTTCGGGATTGATAAATCCCGAATCCTGGGATTTACTTTTATGAGTCCGGGATTTTTAACATATCAACTTTTATGTACAAAACTGTTCGTTTTTATTGAATTTTTATTCTACATATATACAAAAAAATTATTAAAAATTATATTTGAGTATGTTTTTTATGCAAATAATTCTTATTTTTGAGTTTAATTTTTATTTTTGGAACACAGGGAGTATATAAAATTTTCAATTTTTGCTTGATGTAAGACGACTATTTCTGCATTTTTGTATTTTGCTTAATAAAAACCATTATTTTAAGTAGAAACGAAATTTGCAGACTCATATCTCAAGCCTTTATTACAATTACGTTTAGCAAGTTCAGCTTTGGCTTAAGACATAATTCCAAAATAAAAATGATTATTTTTATGCAAAATATTGAAATCAAGAAATAATTGTTATATATCAAGCAAAAAATAAATATTGTTAACGATCCAATTAAAGTTTTATTCAGAAACTAAAGAAAAAAGTTGATATAATTATAACAATTAAGTCGTAATATTGATGAAATAGCTCATATTCCTTCCGGTCCAATAATAATAAAAAATTTGCTTAAAAAACATACGGTAAATAAAATCATTTTTTTTATAAATAACCACTATTTGACGTATTCATAAATAAATTATTTAAACTTGAAATCTGTATTTAATCCAGAAAAATCCCGAAATCCCGAGATTTTGTGGATCCCGCGATTTCTGGATCGGGATTTCAAAATCCCGAATCCCGGGATTTTCAAAAATCAGTCCCGGATTGGCATCCCTAATGAGAACCAATAAGATGAAATCGTGAAAACGTTCTAGAAACCGAAATTAAGTGGAATTTAAATGGAACGAAATTTTGATATCAATTATTTACAAGATTGCCGTAGTTTTTTCTGTTTTTAATAGTTTTTCTTGTTAAGATAATTGGTACTCAAAGAATGATGTATACAAAATTGAATATTTTTATGAACTTTCTTTAAATGCTCGTTTTCTAAATTTGTGCGATTTTCCATTCACTTCATTTCAATTTATAGAACAAGCCCGATTAACTTTGGCATATAAATATGTGTACACAGAAAAAATTATTAAATTTCTCCTATCACCAAATTTGTTCTTAATTCATAATATCAAGCAAATAAGTTGTTGATTTTGCACCTATTACCAAAATGATTATATTGATTACTAAAAATTTTAAAATTTTGAAAAAATATTTTCAATAAATGATATTTTTAATTTTAATTAAAAAAATTATCAATAAACTTTGCCGTTTCAAACAATGTGTTAATTTATTTAAATAAATATTGACAATTCCCAACAACAATTCTACATGTTTAAATTATTTTATTTTAAACGAAAAAAGTCAATTAAGTTTTTTTGTTATTTAATTAAAATTTTAATTGAAAATTTATTTCAAAACAACTAAAATGTTAATTAAATCAAAATTAAATTTTTAAATTTTTTCAGCTAAAAAAATTATTGATTCAATTATCACATTAATTAAATTAAAATACTTTTTAAACCATTTTTTTAATTGATAAAACACTTTTTTCTGTGTAATAAAATACTAGATTTTATATAAAAAATATTTAGCCTTATTGCCTATTATCATTATTAATTTAAGAACAAAATTATCATCTATGAATATTTAAACGAATTCCTTTAATACACTGTCAATTAAGCATAAATTTCGAATCGTCTTTTCTCATCTGGATGACTATAAAATTAAGAACCTGCTTCAAAAGGCGCCTGGAGGCAAGACTTATTTAACTATGATGGTAAAATCATGTGATATTATGTTGTTTTCTTCTGCTTCTCCACTCTTCTGGCTTACAGAATATTCTCACATTTTCATTTCAAGCAAGCAAAAGAAAGAAAGAAAAACCTCATTAACGATTCATAGTCTCATCATCATCACCATCTACAAATGTGTCAATTTCTGTGATATATCGTTCATATTATCGTACATACATACATTCAACATGTATGAGTTGAAACCAACACAAGCCAGCAAGTCGAGCGTCGTATGTCATGCATCATACATTAACAATAATATTTATATTTCTTTTTATTAAGCTTGTGTGCTGAGCTCCTTGGCTCTCTGGGTTAACCATGGCAAAGATGGGCTTATTTAACACCCTATTCACTTTAAAGTACATAATATGTACATATGTATATTTTGGTTAACATGCAGAGGAGATAGTTAGGAAATGCAAAATATGTCACCTGATGGTTTTTGTGTAAAGCGGTTAAACAAACAACTTTTTTAGATTATATACACGTTCTTTGTTTTTATGGAAAGAATTTATTAAATGATATGTTTGTTGTGTTTATAATAATGGAGTTTAAAATCAAGAAGAGAATAGATTTTTATTTTAAATGTTTAAAGCGAAAACTTTCATCAGTTCGATTTTACTCTAGTGTTGCGACGAGCGAAATCAGACAACGCCTGAAAACTTTGCGTATTTGAATCAGTGATGCCATTAGGATACGAAAGATACATTTTTCGTATCTTTTGATTACTTCATGTATCATGTATAATCCTGACAGTTTTCGGATCTTTTGAATCTGTACGCAAAATGTACAGAAATAATATATTAAACTTTCCGTATCTGACAAAGTTTTTTAAAGTTATGATTTCGTTATGAATTTAAAAAAAACAGTGACAACGAAATAATTTTCGTACAAACGGTGGTAAGATCTTACAATATTGGCAAATAGCGTTGGTTAAATTGCATTAAAATTGACTAAAAATGTCTTGCTACTGTGTGAACTTTGTAAGCTCATTTATATTTGGCAAACGTATAAAATTAATGCATCTGACAATGGCACCATTGTCAGAAAAATATTTCCATTGGCTGGCAACGCCTGCTTACAGTATCATATAATGATCTGACCACCGTCTGTACGAAGCTATACAAAAATAACATGTATTTTGATCTCAGGTTTTCTAGGTTCTTCTGTCGTCTGCTTATTATTGTGTATGTGTGTTAAGATGAAATTTTAGAAGAACAATTTATGTGAACTTTTTAATATAATCGCCTTAGTATTAACACCTTAACTCGTATATTAATTTTTACAAAACTGAATTTGTTTTGATAAGATCTAAAGATAGTTACATATAATTAATTTTTAAGTTTGCTTACTGTATTTTTAAAAAGTACATACCTAACATTTATGACTTAAATAAATATAAAAATCAATTTATATGATATGATTTTCTTTGCAGTATTCATTAAATATGAAATAAAAATGTTAAACGTTAAAAATTGATTTTAAAATTTTTTTCAAAATTTATATTTTTGAGAAAAAGTGTATCTTTTTGGAAACTAAAATGTATCTTTCTCGAAATTTCACTGGCAACACTGATTTGAACATGAGCGGCGTTGCTTGATTTCGCTGTTGGCAACACAATTTTAATTCAATTGCTATCCGTAATCGACCCATTAGTTTTATTTTAGCTCTAGTTTAGGATCTAGCCTCAGCTGCGATTTAAAATTTCAGTTCGAGTACTAGGTTAGATAGTAATTAAGAATATGTGGGTAAAGATAATTATGACGAATTAAATATGTTTCAACGTAGCATTTTACGTCATTACATACGAGTATTTGACAAATTATAAAATAACTCATCGTATTTCTGACATATGAGGGCGGGTCAATAAATTCGTGAGTTTTTTAAATTAAACTACATACACTATGTCCACCGTTTCTCCAATTTTTTTTTTATCCCTTTCAAAAAATTTGATTTGGCAAGGTCATCAAAACAGACATTTGTTTGTGAGATGATTTAATCGTTGGAACCAAATCTCTTTCCACCGAGCCATTTCTTTTGGTTTGGAAAAGAGAAATAGTCACTTGGGGCTGAATCCAGAGAATAGGGCAGATAAGGCCCTAAGGCATTGATTTTTACCATGGACTCTGCAGATGTGTTGTAAAGGGCTGGAAGAATCGTCATGTAAAGGGTTTCGGGTTGTGTGTGTTATTATTCGTTTCCCTATAGCCCTTGGTTATTTGAATTAGCTGTCAGGGGTTCAGCTTTTATATAGGCGTTCGAAAGAACTGCCAAAATATTTGAGAATTGTAAAATAAAACACAAGGCAAGTGACTGCCGACTTTAGATTAGTTTACAAGTCTGTTTTTATTTACAAAATGTATGAGCTAATATCTGATTAATAAAAACTTCAATTTAGCCCTTCTTACTTATTTTACTTATTTACAAAATTCGGTTTGTCTTTGTCGGCCACGTGGAAAAATATCTATGTATAACTTGCAATAATTTACTCCTTCATAACTATTTTTGCCAATCAGAATGTTTGAGATTGGAATGCACTCAATTTTCACTCAATGTAGTGTCACTCACTTACATTCTGATTGTCTTCATTTGTTTAAACCGTTATTCGATCTTTTAGAATACCCTTCTCTGTTTTGGTTTGAATATGTAGATATCAGAGTGGTTTTAGGGTATGCGGGGGCAACTTATGAGGTAAACTACAGTGTGCACCCTCGCATTATCCTGGTGCAAAAGAACTGTTTTCTTGGCCGAATGCGGAATCACTCATATTTTTCAACAAACAGCAATTTTTCAATTAAAAATTCAAAAATTTTTAGATCTTTAATACTTTCTTATATGAGCGTTTAAATAAAAAAAAAACAAGCGAAATCTGTGATCACTTATATTATTCACCAAAAATTAATTTTTCAAAAATTCCAAATATTTTAAATCTTTAATAATTCCATAAAAATGTTTAAAGGAGAAAATAAGCAAAATCTGTCACCACACATATCGTCGCTGTTTTAATAAACCGACCTAAATAACATTTACGGCGGCATGAAATAACCCTCACGAAATAAGTCCCCAAAAAAATTATGAAATAATTCCCCAATTTTTGGAATCTTATTTCATATGAAATAAGCCCCCAATTTTAAAATGAAATGAAACCCAACGAAATGAAATAACTCCCCAAATCAAAATGAAATAATACCCCAATTTGTAGGGATTAATTTCATATGAAATAAAACTTTAAATAAATAAAATTTGCGCGATAGATAGCATGGTTAAGATTTTGCCGTTCGCAGGGATTTTCTCCTCTATGGTATTCCAAACATCGGCTTCGCTAACTAAAGCTTTTCTGCTTAGACGGCCTTTGACCGGGCGTAAGGATTTTCTCATCTATAGTGTAACAAACACCGATTTCGCTAACTAAAGCTTTTCTGCAAAGCCGCTCTTCAGTCGGGCACAAGGCCAATTTAAGGAGCATTAGTTAGCGAATCCGGTGTTTGGAATACCATAGAGGAGAAAATCCTTGCGCCCGGCCGAAGGTCGGCTATGCAGACAAGCTTTAGTTAGCGAAGCCGGTCTTTGTTATAACATAGAGGAAAAAATCCTTGCGCCCGGCCGAAGGCCTGCTATGCAGAAAATCTTTAATAAGCGATTCGGGATTCTTATATTCGGGATTTTCGAATTCGAAATTATAAAGTTCGGGACTTCGAGATTCCGATATCTGAAATTCGGGACTTAAAAATAATCCCAATTTTTTAGGATTCTGAAATTAGAGTTTTTGATACTTAGTCCCCTTTTTATATATGGTAAACGTATGCAGTGAATATAACAAAACACAATTTGCCATCAAGTTTGTTAAATGGGCGGCATGAAATAACCCCACACGAAATAAGCCCCCAAAACGGAAATTAATTAACTCCCCAAAAAAATATATGAGAGGCAACAACAACGTTTTTTGGGGATTTATTTCATTTTTTTAGGGACTTATTTCATTTCAGATTTAAAAAACGCAATATCTTCAGTCTCCAAAAATTACGCGCACAAGAGACATAGTTTTACGAGCTGTGTGAGCTGTGGTTCAATCTTGTTGGAATCACAATTCTGAATTGCTCTCTACCTCGGGCCTTAAAAAATTGTCAATCATTGTCTGGTATTGAATGCCATTTTCGTTAACCGCAACTTGTTCGGCGTTTTCGAGTGGTGCCCCATATTCTGCAATTTGGTTTTCACGCGACCATTGAGGTAAAAATGGGCCCTATCGCTTATTATTCGATATAATCTTTCTATCTGAATAATCGAATGATGGCTTTCAAAATAAACTTGAACAACTTTGGTTTTTTGTTTAGTGGTTAGTCTTTCCATCATAAATTTCCCAAGTATTTCTAAGTTAAAGGCTCAACCATTATATGCTTAAGTTAGCTTAAGGAACTGTCAAAAATTAACGAAAAATCTGTCAAATGCATAAGCAAATTAAAGAAGACTTTTAGGTGGCCATAATATACTTACCTAGCATTTACACATTCCACTGCCAGTTCGAAAAACTCAACACAATCACAAGTTTTTACTAATACACCCACATTTTTCGCAATGGCAGCTCCAGTGGCAACAAAAATTGCATGCGAGTGGAAAATTGGCACTTGCATGCCACTAAATGCCAACACGATTAGCAATGTTACCCTGTTCACCATATAATGCAAATTTACTGGATTATTGTGGAATTTTAATTAAAGTTTTAACTGTTAAATGAATTATTATCATTCATTTTTTGAAACGCCCATTAAAAAAAGCAAGTTTGTTTATTATAGAGCATTAATTTTGCTAAAATAATGCTAATATAAATAAATGTAAACTATTTCCCCAAAACTAAACTCCTTTTTGTTTTCTGGTACTTTTTTTTTTAATTTGAGAAGTAAACAAATTATCTCAAGTTGACGCTTCGACGACATTTTGAAAATGAACTGGCAGTGGCATGTGTAAACAGAAAAGCAAATGGCATGAGATTCGACTATTTCGAACACTTTTTCGTTGATAATATGTATAGAACAGTGGCATGCCACTACTTGCATGTGTAAAGGCAACGTTACATAAACTTAAGATCCATGTTGCATATTTGTGCAATATTTTGTTTTAAATTAATAAGTACTAAAAATTACAGCCCTGTACTTTTTTATTTTATGTTTAATTATATTTAATTTGCAAGAAACGTTTTAAAAAGAAAAAATTGGTGTTTGTTGTACATACTTATTAATAAAATATGGATACAGAATTAAAATATGTAAAATTCCTCTTTTTCTTGTTTCTTATTTTTCTTTATCCATTTCAATTTATTTTATTTTTTTTTAACAATGCACAACCAGCTGATTCCGTACGGAATGTGCGTTCAGTTTGTCACTTTGCTAATTACCCGACCACACGCGCAATATGTTTGGCAATTATTGCCGTGCCAACTGTTAAACCTTGTATACAAAAACTCTAATATTTTTGCCAGCGTTTTTTATATGTATATGAAGTATGACAGTTGCCACAGCAATTGCCAAACAAGACGTTTTGAGTGTTGTTAATTCTCATTCCCTCTGTAGTCTTGTTTGCTGATAGCTTTGGCTTTTCTTAAACTATTTAGGAGAACGTTTCCTGATGATCTGGCCTAAGCAACCAGTGAAATGCGCATAGGAACAGCTTATCCTTCAACAATAAATTTTAGTATTTTTTATCAATTAAAAAAAAAAGCGAATTAATCACAATAAATAAAATCTTTTAATGAACAAATTATGTATTCTCAAAAACAACTTTTTTGATAGTAAAACAATATTATATTTATAATTTTCCAAATCAAAAAACAAGAAAATTTAATTTTCTTATTAATTTTAGCACTTTTCTACATTTTTCTTTGCAAAACGGTTGTTATAAAAACCCTTTACAAATACAAAATACAAGATTACAAAAAATGATAAGCTGTTGCTTAAAATTCCTTGCGAAATATTATGAGCTGCATTTGTTTCGAACGGAAAATAAAAATTTTGCTAGATATATTTCGAATGTTTTTCGTAATATATGTAAATAGAATACAACTCTATCAACATTTTTTGGTTTGTTTTTCACAGAAATTTTTTTTATATTGAGTTTGACATCATTTCCCACGAAATACTGAACAGAGTACCAGGCTTAAGGCGTAAGATTTTATTGTTGTTCTAATAAAACCCACAAAATAAAAATAAAAAAGGAGATAAAACCGCAGTCAACTTCACTATTAAACGCGTTGTAAAACTCGGATTTTCCAATTGCAAAACATCGACGCCGCGCTATTTGGGTTAACTGCATAGAAAACGCTTGACGTGCTGATTTCTGTTGGTTTTTTATACCGTGTTCAGATATGCACCTTAATTTAGTTTTGCGCAATAAATACCATTATTGAGCTCATTTATCATATCAATTGTTATATAAAATTTCAGTTTAGTTATTGTTCAATTTATACGAAATTATTATAATTTGAGCAAAATTAAAATGCAACACTGTAACAAGTGTGTTTAGTGTGCAAAACACAACTCACTTAACAAAAGGCCCAACCATAATATGAATAGCCTTGCTTAACCTACTGTCAAAAATTAACAAAAAGTCTCTCAAATGTATTTAAAAAAACAAAAACAAAATAAAAAAACATTTGATTCCGTACGGAATGTGCGATCAGTTTCGCACTTTGCTTAAGCAAATGACAATTTCATAAAACTTAGCAAAACGTTTACTTAAGTTCAATATGGTTTGCCTCATATGATTTACATGTATTCGCACATTTGCTGAAGCCAACTTAAGCACATTATGGTTGGGCCTAAAGTGTTTTGACAATTGGCAACTGAATTGCCAACAAGACAGATCCATTAGGTCTGCGCGTGTGGTCGGGTAGTTAAGCAAATGACATTTGACGAAGTTTAACGAAAAGTTTCATTAAGGCCTAATAAATTAGAACAAATTAAACTCTGTTTTTGTTTAAAATGTGCTTAAAACCAACGTATCTATAAATCAGTAAACATATAAACCATCTTTAAACGCATTCAAATGAGCGTTTATACTACCAATGCAGACCATATGAATTTGACAACATTTATCGAAGTGCTTCCACATGATACTTTTTAAATTACATATAATACATGGGACACTGATTTACAACTGTTAAGTTTAAGCTACATATAAATTTAAGTTTAGTTCTACTCAAGCAGCGTTTAAACACTCACTAATTTATTACCCATAAGAACATTATAGTTGGCCACGTGTTTTATATGTATTCGCACAGTTGCTTAAGTTGATTTAAGCGACCTCATGCATGTTTTGAATGGGCCTTTAGTCTGAAAAAAACAAAAAAAAAAAAAAAAAAGCAAAAAATTTATTCACTTATTAAATCATAACTTTATTTATGCGAAACCCTGTAGTTTGTTTTACAGTTCCAAAAATTTCATAGTCCTCGTCCGTTCTATGAAAAATTTGCTGCGAAATCATTGAGGTTGATGGTAAAAGAGGAAAGACGAATAGAAAAGTGTACTTTGTTTTGTGTACAAGCAGTTTTTGTGACTTATTTACTGAGCGGAAGAAGAAATAGAGAAGGCACACAAAATACTTAAATGCTACAAAACAAAAGCTTTATTGAGTGGGTACGAATGCAGTTTTAATAGCGAATTGAAGAAAGTTTCTGCAGCAATTGCTTCATAATAGCTGCGTTCGAGAACACAAAAGTTTTTACTATTTTTTACTGAACTTTACTGCAGTTTACTAAATTGCGTTCGCGTACACAAAATAATGGAAATGAGAACACAAATTGAGAGCGTAAAGTGACAGTTCTTGACTGAGTACTTACAAATTTTTACTGCAGAAATTGCAGTAAAATTTAGTAAAACAAAAAAACATATGTTTCAAAAGGTAAACAAACAAAAGTGATACAAATTGTGAAAAAATTGTTTAAAAAAAAAAAGTTGAAATAAAACTAAAATAAAAACAAAAAAATTAATAAATATTAATTAATTAAACTTGTTTGTGAAGCATTTATATGGCTAAATACCAACTTTTGAATTTTTTTTTCTGTTATGGTAATTTTTTGGAGTTGTAAAAGTGTCAAGTACTCGGGTACTTAGAACAGCCCTTGTTCTTAAAGTTATCTATAGGAAAAAAAGTATGCGTGCACTATTGATCAAATTTAGCCAGACACAAACTAGCAAATTCAAATAAAAGTAAAAACAAACAAATATGAAAGATTACATAAAATAATTTGTTTGTATTTTCCAAAAATATTCGTCTTATAAAAAGTATTTAATCGAGTACCGATAAGAAAACGAGTTAAATAGTCAAAACTGTAAACATTTTTCAACACTTCAATTATTTGCCATCAGCTGTTGCCTTTATTTTACGAATTTTTACAAATTTTGCATTCGCGTACTTTTTTTGGACAACAGCTTTTTGTAAGAGCAAATTTTTAAGTTTACTCATTTACTGCATTTTACTGTAAAAGTACTCAAACGCACCTAATATGGACTAGGACTAAGAGCAAGTATCTGCATAGAAATTTATCTTCGCCCACAAGTTTTGAATCTACTTCGGGGTTCTAATAAAACTTCTTGTTTAGGTTCTGTCTTTAAATTCCAGCTCAGCTGTTGAATTAGGTTTTACCCTAGAATCTCGTTCAATTTCAAGCTCAACTTCTGCATTTAGTTAAGTTCATATTGTTTGTTTCTGCCTTGTACTATGACAAGTGTCTTCGCTTTTGACCCCATGACAATTTTCATCATTTTGAATGGCCAAATTGTCATCAGGGTCAACAATTTAAGGCCCTAATCATCTAAAACGCAACGCAAAGCCACATAATTACATTGAAAGCACAAGGTTAGGTTAGGTTCTGGCTGCTAGTATTCCCATGCAGCCATCCGGTCGATTCAATAAAGGAGTGGATCCTGTTAACATCAACATCAGAGAGACAAGTTTTGTCCCCAAGGGCTCTTCGACCAAACATTTCGAGTCTTAAGTCTCCGAATGCCGGGCAATTACAGAGAAGATGTTCCGTTAATTGGGGCGTTGAAAATTTTAAAACGGTACATGAATTTCTGTAGAAAGCAACAACAAAATTACAAAATATTTATGACATTGTTTGTGCTTTCAATGTAATTCTTGGCGTTGCGTTGCGTTTTACATGATTAGGGCCTAAGTTTTGTCATCAATGGGATGATACATTGGCATCACAGAAATGATGAATCGGAGCCGGTTTAATAAAGCATGCCATCAGTGCGATGACTCAGTAACATCGGAGAAAGGACTCATTAGGACTCATGACAGTTTGCCATTAAATTGAGTCATTGGAATTGACTTTAGTCAAATTGGGAGAATATATTATTTACTTACCCGTTACACATGTTTGCTTCACTTTTGTTGTATTCCGCCCTTTGTTTACAGAAGAAGTCTCGATTATAAGAAACCAGCAGCATGCCCGATTTGGTTTTCGTAATCATTCTACTTTGAAAATTTTATGTATTTAACTAAATAATTAAAAAAAGAGAATATGGGAATTTTTGCTTCTAATTTTACTTTTAGAACATAAAAATAATGCTAATAATACACAAAATGTGGCATCGAATTGATGTCACTGTAGTCATAGTACTGATGACGTCTAAAATATGATACAATTTTATGATGACGTTCGACTTTGGATTCATGCCACTTTTTGCTTCATTGTTGCCATTTAGGGCGTCATCAATATGAAGATGCATTTTTCTATGAGTGTATTGCTTCATGCATTCATCCTTACTGAAATGATCTATGATCTACTTTACATATCCTTTCACTTTGTCTATTTCCATAAAAGTGAAAGCTTTTATTGGAATAAGCTTCCACTCTAACTTTAATGTTGACAACTTAAATACATATTATGCTCGTCTATGTCCATTAGATGAGTGCAATAATAGTGTATGTGTGTGTGTGTGTGTGTGTAAGTCCTCTTTGGCCTGGCAGTCAGCCCATTTTATTATTTATCCGTGTTTTTGTGTGCCTGTTTATTTTTAATTTGCTCATGTGGTGTATGCATGTAAATATTTTCTTTTTATTTCAATTACTTTTGTTGTTTATGCCAGATTTTATTTATTTCTTATTCCATGTGCCTGATGTTGTTGCTGTATGCATGTATTTGTTGTAAGTCATCTACCCAACAAACCCAAACGATTTAGAATGAACTTTTAGCAAGCTTATGGCGATTTCTTTACTGAGAAATATGTTGCATAAATGTTACATGTTCTATATTTTGTGTTCGTTTGTACAATAAATACAACTGTGGAATAAATTTTCAAGTTCTTTTGTGAATATGTTGATGAAAAACATGCAAAACATGTTGCATATTTTACCCTGACTTTAACTTAAGGTGTTCGTTCATACTGCCCTGTTTTACAACCTTGGTACTTAATATTTTGTTTGTACAACCAATGTTTTTTTTTTGTTTGTCATAATTCCTACCGCTCATAGTTTTGTGAAAGGATTGTTTAAAAATAAAATATAAAATTTTTAACATAATCAAATGAAAAAATTCTATGTATATTATTATTGTTTTAATTTTTTCCAGGCCACTAGCGATATCAATATTTGTTTTCAAGCCGTTATAGTGAGCAAAAACCGCTCAAATAGTTTTTAAAATCGCTAATAAAGTACATTTACATGTATATCCTGTAATATTTTTTTCTTAGAAAAGAAACCGCCTTTAGTAACATAAGCTTAGAAAAGTGTTGTGATTACTATTAAAAAGGCTTTAATAATAATAATAATAAATTGATCAAATTGTTTGAAACGTATTTCAATTTTATTAATGTGATTACTGAATCAACAATTTTTTAGCTGAAAATAAATTAAAAATATAATTTTGATTTAATTAACATTTTAGTTGTTTTGAAATAAATTGTTAATTAAAATATTAATTAAATAACAGAAATTTTAATTGATTTTTTCGCTTAAAAAACAAATAATTTAATTTTGTAAATTTGTTGGTGGGAATTGTCAAAACCTGAGCTATATTTAATTAAATCAATTAACACATTGTTTGAAATGGCAAAGTTTTTTTGGTAACTTTTTTAATTAAAATTAAAAATATCATTTATTGAAAAAAAAAAATTAACAATTTTCACATTTTACAGTTTTTAGTAATCAATATAATCATTTTTGTAATATGTAGGTGCAAGATCCACAAATTGTTTGCTTGATTCTATGAATTTATTGATTAGAGACAATCTTTAATTTTTTTCTGTGTAATGAAAACTGAACCCTTGCGATAATATTACTTGTCTATAATATAATGTAAGCTAAGAAGTCTTATTATAGAATAAGCTTACAGAAAAATACTTTTCGAACTTACAGCAGAATATTTTACGAACACTCTGTTTAAATTTATATGGCATATTTACAAAAAGTTTTTTAGTAATATAATATTTTATTACTTTTTTAAATTGTGCGCGGCTTAAAACACATTAGAAAAACTTCACTCTTCCAACAAAACACAAAGACTGCAAACTTTAACTTAGGGCTTAATTGTGTTAAACGCAACGCAACGCCAAAAATTTAATTAAAAGCAAAAACAAAGTCAGAAATATTTTAAAATTTTAAATGAAAACTATTCTTCTTATTCTTGCACGAAGTACCCCATACTTTTTCTTTGGCTGGAATTTTAATTCTTAAACAATCAGCTGTGTCAAAAAACAACAAGAAACTACAAACAAGTATTACTAAAATAATTAAAATAATTTTTTTTTATTAAATTAATTAATAAAAAAAATGTAAGAACATAATTATTACTTTCATACATGGTAATTAGTGCTTCCAATCGAGACTGGTTTTCCCGAATCCCGGGATTGAAGAAAATTTTCGGTATATTTTGAATACCGGAATTCACGGGTTTATAAAAACTTGTTCGGGATTTTTTTAAATTTTTATTTTATTTATTTCATATATATATAAAAACTTTTTAAACTGTATTAAAACAACTTAATTTTTCAGTTAACCCTTATGTGACTGACAAGGTACCCGGGTACCTTTTGCGTTTTGAAATTAATTTTTTTTGTTGAAATGTTCAACCATAGTACTTGAAACTTCTTGAGAGCTCCTAACTTTCGATATTTTATTCATTTTCAAAACTTTGAAAACAATTAATAAATTCAGATAGGCGTAGCATGCCCACATTCTTCATACACCTCTAACTGTTCGACAAGGTACCCAGGTACCTTTATGCGATTCTAAGAGAAAATGCTCTGTAAATTTTTTTTTCTTTTATTATTGAAAATTATATTGACAAGAAGTTATAAAAATTCCGTTGTATATTTACAAAAAGAAAAAGCAAAAAAATGTATACATACATATGTTCCTATTTACATTCATGTGAATATATCACTCATTTACATATTTATGTATGATTGTACATTTATTTAGGTTGATCGTCCTGTAAACAGTTTGTACATACTGGACGATTTACCGAATGCGAGTTACAAATTGGTAAAAAGCAATTGCTACAAGTTTTGCGTGTTTTCCTTTTCTTCAGACGAAGTTTCGAACAGATTTTGCAACTTCCTGCTACTGCGATACGGCCACTTTTATCTCTGCATATTTGAGGTATCTGGATGTTCAGAAGTATCAAAATCTTTTTCAAGTATAATATCTATTGCTGTTCGAGTGTGTGCTTTTGCCATCACCTTTTGATTTTTAGCACGCCGCTTTATGTTTTCAATAGACAATTGCACACTGAGATCTTTTAAAAATTTTCTACGGCGGTCAGTAGCAGTTAAAAGTGTATTGTGTTCCATATAAATAATATATGAAGCCAATGCTGCTACATTTATAGCATCAACAAATAAGGATAGCGGCCACCGACTTGTTCTACGCTTGCAAGTATATTCGCCCAACAACTTATCCATGTAATCGACACCCCCTTTGGTTTTATTGTAATATTTTATAATTTCGGGCTTAGCAGTCAAAGTGCTTTCGGCTGACGGGGTAAAATGCATGGTTGATAACAATATTACAGCTTTCCTTTTTTTTTTTGGCACGTAAGAGCACAACGACGGCTCTTTGCGAAATACAAAATTTGTAGAAATAAATTGCCTAAGCCATAATTATGAACGTGAATAGGTTCTATCAAGTAAGATGTTGCCAAATGAATATGTAACAATAAACTTACCTGTCTTTATGTGCCCGCATATTAGCTGGTATGCAACGTTTATTTTTTCTCACTGTTCAGATAAGTGTGAGATTCCACAAACTTAATACTTTTACCAGTTCCAGAGATGCAAACAAATAAACGGATGTGACATTCCTTTCTGAGTTCCTATATGGACTAACAAGATCTAAGACAGTCCTCTCTCTCACATTTGTCTGGCGTGCACTTTCTGTTTAGCAGTATACAATTGGTCATGTACGGGGAAGGAGTTAGAAGCATCGCGAGCCCAAAATATTTTTATCCCATACTTTTCAGGCTTTGCCGGCATATTTTGTGTAAAACGAGTACGTTCACGATATCCGTATAAATGCTCATCTGCAGTTAAACACTCACCGCGCCTGTAACTTTGGCGTAAATTAGCATTTAGCATGATCCAAAATTGCAAAATGGTTAATTTTTCATAAGATTTGTATGAAGGTACCCGGGTACCTTGTCGTACAAAACAAGTAGTTTTTTTTGTCAATCACATAAGGGTTAAAATACATATTTCATGCAGTTATATTATTTATTTGTAAAATATTTAATACAAACATACTTAAATTATTAAAGGATCACAATTCTTAAAGATCATGTGATAAAAACGTAACAGAAAAACAAAAAAATCTTATTTTATCCGTATTTGATTATTGATATAAAAAAGTACACCATTTCCAATTGTATATTTAAATTTTCCAAATGTATTTTAAAATTTTCCAAAAATAGTTTACAATTTTCAAATGTAATTTAAAATTTTCCATTTGGCTAATTATATGTCAAATCGACCAAGAGTGGGACCCGACCCCTTTTGTTTTGAATCAAATTTGGTGTGAAGGTTCCTTTCATCCTATAATATTATATATGTTCCTAATATTAACGAAAAATTATTTTCAAAATTTTTTTCAAAAATTACATCATATTCAAAATGTCATAATTTCGCCGAATTAGCCGAATGTATTGAACTTATTTTTTTAATATCTCAAAAACTACTGCACATACGAAAAAGAATACTTGGGGCTACAAACAATATATAAAAATTTTTTTTTTTTTTTTAAAATGTAATATCTACAAAATATTAAATTTTAAAAATGGACTAAGTTAAAACCCTAATTTTTATTTGGCTGATTATTTTTAATTGAATTCCTCAAACTAAATCTTGAAACATTGAAGGAGGTGTTTTTTAAGATATGATTTTTTTTCTTTTGCAACCTGTAAAAATAATCCTAAAATAAAATTTTAATATTGTAATTTTGAGTAATAAGTATTTATTAATTCTGATTTGTGTGATGTTAGGTATTAAAAAAAAGTTTAATTGTTGCATTTTTTGTTGAAGCTCAATGAGGGCACTTTCAAAGAAAAGTAAATTTTTATCACGATACGTCTTTTTTTAAAATATATTGCTTGTAGCCCCAAGTATTCTCTTTAAAATGACATACAAGTCATCTTCGTATGTGCAGTAGTTTTTGAAATAAGTTCAATACATTCGGCTAATTCGGCGAAGTTATGAAGTTTTGCATATGACGTAAATTTTGAAAAAAAAATTTTTTTAATTCAATTTTGAAAAAAAAAAAAAAATAATTTAACCTTCACACCAAATTTCATTCGAATCGAAAGGGGTCGGGTCACACTCTTGGTCGATTTGACATGGAATTACCCATATGTATTTTAAAATTCTCCAAATGTATTTTAAAATTATTCAAATGTATTTTACAAATATCGAACTGTATTTTAAAACTATCCAAATGTATTAACAATTGTCCAAGTATATTTTACAACTGTTAATTTGTATTTACAAATTATCCGAATGTATTTCAATATTTTTTAATTGTCCAATTGTATTTTAAAATTTTCCAAATGTATGTTAAAAAATTGTGTACAAGAATACATTTGGACAATTCTCAAATTCAATTGGACAATTTCAACAAAAAAATTGGTACATTTTAAAATACAATTGGGCAAATTTTAAAATACATTTGGATAGGGATGGGCAAATTGAAAAAATATATCGATATATATCGTATCGATATTTTTTAAGAGTATCGATATATATCAATTAAAAATATCGATATATCGATGTATCGAACGGATAAAGCTGAAATTATTATGACAATACATTTTTAGATAGGCACAAATGTATTACATATTACTTATTCGCCATATGAAATTTAAAAAAAATAATTAGGATTATATAATGCCGGATTATATACTGCCGGTAAACAAAACTTGTAACACTTACTATACAAGTAAACTGTGCAATATTTTATTATTAATATATAAGAACATGCTCAAATAAAAAAAAAAAAACAAAATATTTTTTTATTATTAACATTCCAACTTTCATGAGTCGATTCTTTGCATAATTCTAGGAACTCTTTCCAGAATATTTTTTCCGCGCTTATTCTTTTGTTGTCATCTCTTAAAAAACCGAGACAAAACTGAACTGTGTAATCTTTGAAAATGTACAATGGAAAACCGCCGTTATTTTCTTAATATTAATTAAAAAACATATGATGCAATTCTTAAAAAACAACAGTATTGTAAGCAGTTGAGCAACGGTTTAAATGTAGAATTTTATTATAAAGTGATCTAAAAATATCGAATTCGATAGTCGTAGATAAATATCGATGTACCGATATATCGGTATTTTTAATATCGGTGATATATATCGATTATAATTTTTTTAAATATCGATATTTTGATATATCGATATTTATTGCCCATCCCTACATTTGGATAATTTTATACTACAATTTAACAGTTGTAGAAAAGATTTGGACAATTGTAAATACATTTGGATAGTTTTATAATACATATGGACATTTTTAAAATACAATTCGAAATTTTTAAAATACATTTGTATAATTTTAAAAGCCAAAAACATGAAAAACAAAAAATGTACTATGTATTTCAAGAAGAATTCTTGACAAAAAGTACGAAAAACAGAAGTAAGGAAGAACATGTAAATCAATTAAAAATAGATAATCATTAATTCAAAAGCAAATTTCGATCTACCAAGGTGAAATACCATTTGGTTTAAAGATTGATGTTTGACTATTGACGTCATCCGTCGTCAATGGCGGTGAGTGTTAAACGGCAAACCCCTCTGAAGAGATTGCGTGGTTACAATCGAAACTAGTCAGGGTAACCTGTCCGTGGAATCCTGGGTTCGATTCCCAGCTCAGTCAAGAATGTAAAATTATCAATAAATTTTAATTAATTTCATGTTGTAAAATTCCTTTCTTCATATAAATAATTTAATGAAAATTAAATTCAATGAACTTAAGCCTGATTAAAATATCGAAATTTGGATTGAAAATCCATTAACAGTTCAATAAAATAAATACTTATTATTACATTTGGCGAATTTTTAAATACATATGGATTCAATACAACTCTAAATTATTTAGGGCTAACTTTTAAAAGTCCGGTATTTAATACTAAGTTCAGAAGAATACATCTCATTATTTCAGGATGCTTCTTTAGAATATTAAAGCATCCAATATTGTATCTGAAGAAACTTTTGTTTGATTTGTGTTTAACAAAATTTACATTTTAGTACTATAAAAATCATTAAAACTTATTTAATGGATATTTTTAACACACAAAATACTTTCTGTCATTTACAAATTGTATTGTAATTATTTTTGTTTTGGTATAATTATTTTGTTTATTTTTAAAAATAGGGTGTTTCAAAACCTTTTGTTAACAAGTGCACGTAAGTTAATCTTTATACAAATTATTTAATAAAAAAAAAATGTAAAATATATTAAAAAATCGGGATCCCAAAATTCCAGGGATTAAAAATCAGAAATCCCGAGATTCTGGATTTGCCTAATCCCGAAAATGCCGGCATCGGGATCTCCCGTTTGGAAGCCCTGGTGCTAATGTGTCATTTATGTTTTTATTTGAACATATTTCATACTAACGAGTTTATTTGGGGTAGAAATTAGTTTTTTTTTGTTAACGTACTTTTGTACATTTTTGTCTATTAGAGAGAGACATTTTTGTTAACTCTCATTTTACCGAACTTTACCCAAAAAGTACGGGATCGCAGCTAAAAAGAAGTGTTTGAAATTTAAAAATTCAATATGAACTCCTGTAGAAAACAACAACAAAATTACATATAAAATATTTTTGAATTTGGTTTTGCTTTCAAAGAAATTTTTGGCGTTGCGTCGCGTTTTACACAATTAAGCCCTTATAATACAAAATTAAGACACGCGCCAAACAACGGGACATCGTTGTCAAAAACACTTACAAAACAATAGCGGGAATACGTCATTAGCAATCATATTTGTTGTCATGTTGTAGGAAATCTCTTGATAAGCTTATTCTACAACTAATTTACCTTTTGCTTGTGGAATGGTTTGTTGGGTAGAAGTGTATGGATATCTGATCGCTTGTGTATTTGTGTTTGAATTTATGAGTTTGAGTGTGTGTTTTTGTATTTGTTTTAAGTTCTGTTTCTACTTTTCTATCACACTCAATTTTAATGAAAGCAACACTGCATGATTCGTCGCCTCAAGGACTGACTGACTGTTGCAGTCAGCGTTAGAGTAGAAAGAAGATTAAAAGAAAAAAAAAACTAAATCTGGCGACAATTTTCTTTTGGGCATAATAAAACATCAAGTCACAAACATATAAAGAGAGAGAGGGAGATATAGAAAGTACATGCTTATATAAAACGAGTAAGAGTGCTATATTCGACTGTGCTAAAACTTTGATACCCTCCACCAAGTTTCAAAATATTTCTGGAGTGGGATCTGTAAATTATACACCAATCTCTTTAAAAACTCTCTTCATAGGCTTAAGGCCTATGATAGATCAGAAAGTTTTTTACTTTTATTTCTAATCATATAAAACACAATTTGATCTTTTGATATTTTATTCAAATAAATATCTTAATTTGTATCAGTTTAAGGGGTATTAAATTGATTTTCAGGATTTTATATTGGACCTATGATTAATTATGGATAGACTATCACAAAAATCGGCATAGTGATTTCTGGTATTAAAAAACCTAAATTATCACATTAATTAAATTGTAATACTTTTAAAAATTTTTTTTTTATTGATAAAAAACTACTGATAATTTGTCCAGTGTAATATTGTATTCCAAACGTGCTACGCGTAAAATTGTTATCATCGGACAAAAAATTAATAAAATAACGACATAATTAGTATTGTGGTTATTTACTTGAACTGTTAAAAAAAACAGAAAAATTTACTTTGGACTTCAAGAAGAATTCAGGACAAAAAGTATGAAATACATAAGTAAGGAAGAACATGTAAAGCAACTAAAATCATTCACAACAACAAATTTCTATCCACCAAGTAAAAATACCATTTGGTTTAAAGATGGATGTTTGACTATTGACTGCCAGCCGTCGTCAATGGCGTTAAGTTTAATACTAGATTTCTAGTCTAAGACTAAGATTTCCGAAGAGATAGTGTGGTTACTATCGAAACATGTCAAATTGACCTGTCTGTAAACGAGGGGTCAGTGCCCCGGTCAATCAAGAATAAAAAGTTATCAATAAATTTAAATTAATTTAATGTTGTCTTTTCTTCATAAAAATAATTCAATGAAAATTAAATTTAATGAACTTTAGCCTGATTATAAAAAATTTGGATTAAATAACGATAATTTTATTTAATCAACGCTACTACTGTATTTATTTAGATACTTTATTACGTTTTAAGGTGGTATGCTTTCACTTATGGGTCATCTAAGAATACTGGTTGACTTCATAATTGCAGTGTTGACAAAGCATCACTGAAAATAAATGCGTTGAAAAAGCATCAAAAATAAAAACAATGCATAAATTTCGCAACCGTTGGGCAGCGAATACTGTTAGGTTAATTTACCCGGGGTTTACACACGCAAGTGCAAGGCCTATCCAACAGGTCTGCTTACCGCTACAACAATACAATAGTACACAAAACAACAGGCATTTTGTTTGTATAAAATTCCTCGCGGATGTCAAAATCTTACTACTACATAGGGAAAACAAAACGAAAAACGTGTTTTGTATGCAAATATGTGTGGCAAAAACCAAACATGTAAACAACAATATACATTTAAACATAAACAAAATGTAAACCACTTTTGACAACCTAAGGGAAAAAGCAAAATAAACATCTGGCTCCTTGCGCAGACCTATTGGATAGGCCTTGCGCAAGTTCAAGTTCAAGGCGAATTCATTACAGGTGATCCTAAAAGCCCTGCTGATAACTTTTTTTCTTTAGCTTTATAATTGTTGGATGTCAAAATTTTGTTTATTATCTTTGTTTCTGTTTCGATTTGTTTCGGTTTTTGACATTGTACAATGATTTTACAAAAACAAATTGCTTGTGGTTTTTGTACGAGTTGTACTTGTTGTACTACCGAGATTACTTAGAATGAATTCGCCTTGTGCAAGTTCGAAAAACTCAATACACTCACACATTTTTACTAACACCATCACATTTTTCGTACTTGCAGCCCAACTTGCAAGAAAATTTGCTTGCAAGTAAATTGTTGACACTTGCAGCAAGTAAAATGACAAATAAAGAAACAGTGTTACCGTGGATTCCTTTTGTATGAATTTACTAGGACTTAGTAAAATAAAAATTATGTTTATAATATTCAACATTTTTTATTTTTCGAATTTAAAAAATGTTGAATAAAATAAAGTAACTTATGAAAAGAAATAATTATGTTTATAGCTTACTTTTTGTATATTTATAAAAATATAAAAAAAAAATTAAAAACACTACTATACATCAGCACATGGTATTTTTAAACATAAATTGCAAGCATTTAAAAAAAAATTTTAGTTTTCTCAGAAATGTTATGATATCGGTAACAACGGCAATACTGGATTCTCATATTCTAAAAATAAACATAATTTTTTCATCAAGATGGACCAAAAATAAAATAAAGAAGAAATTATTAAATTAATTTCGTGATAACGTTAACATGATAATGTTTTTTAAACCTAAAAATAAAGCTTTTTTCATAAGATGTTTTCGCTTCGATAACATTTGAAAAATAAACTTGCAACTGACTGTGTAAACTCTTAAGCAACTTGCAGGACTTTCGACTATTTCTTCGACATTTTCGTTCATAGTACATATACACTACTTGAAAGTAATTACTTGCATGTGTAAAGGTAGGGTTAAGTTCCATTGGCAGCCGTAATCAAGCACAGCTCACGTGGGTCCATTGATTAGTTCCCGTTGTGTTACCATGTCACAACGCGTCCCAAGGGTCCCATATTACCTGGCTGCTAATATTGTCATTCAGCCACCCAGTCGACTCAATAAAGCAGTGTATCCTGTTTAAATCACTATTAGAAAGACACGTTTTGTCTCCAAGAGTTATTCGAACAAACAGTTTAAGTCTTAGATCTCCGAAAGCCGCACAAGATGTTTCGTCGGCTCTTTCTCCTCGTCACTACAAGCTCTACTTAGGTCATTGCGTGCCTCTTAATGGGCCAGTGGCCAGTTATAACCGCAATAACAATAAGGTAAGCCCGGCTTATGCTTTTTTCATCTATGACGTGGCAAATTTTCCTGTACAACTTCTCGCATCGAAAAGAAGTGAAACAAAATATCCCATCGTCTCTCAAAAAGTGAGAAAAACGTGTGTATGTAATTCATGTCGGAGACTATCAAAAGAGACTACGTCTTTACGTTATGAATGCTATAATATTTCACTCGAAGCCGATTTGAACTTGCAGACGTTGCGAACGCCAGTAACACATATCGTTATTAAAATTTAAAAATTTTCAATGACGGCGGCCAAAATACAACCGCCGGCTATAGCAAATAATGTAGAGTGCGACTTTAATTTTTGTTGTTTAAAAAATAGCTTTGAAAACATTCGTATATTTTTCAAAAATGTTAGAAGCAAAATAATTAAGCATTAAAAAAATCAGTCAAAAACAAAATACTTATCTTTTCCATGTTATTATTCGTTGCATATTTAATATATTTTTTAGTGATAATATTTCTTCTCATCCCGTTCTTATGCGTGAGTTTATTTGACAGTTTAAAGCGGGAACTTTCTCATAAAAATTTTACAGACACACTTTTTCTGCTAATTGGCGAGTTATTTCCTTACGTGACAGCAATTACTCGCTTAAAATGTTACAGACGCAGTTAAGTGAGAAAAACAGTTGTTTGTTTAAATTTATGACATTTTTGTTTCATTTCTCGCATTTCAATCGAAAAGTTTCTCGAAGCGAGAGTTACAGAACATGGGCACTGGTTTCCCCACAGTTGGTTTCATCAAGCCATCACAGAAAAAATTATTGCTAAAATATTTTCAAGCAAACCCTTGTTTAAAAATTTTTTTAATTTCAACAAATTTTGTTAACAGTTTCTATTAATATTTTGGTTTGATTATTATTTTAGCAACAAAAATGTTGACAACTATACAAAAATTTCAAGTTTTCATAATTTTGTAAGAAATATTTAACGCTCTTTAAAGTGGTCGTTTATTTTTTTGATCGTAAGCAACACTTTTTTAAGTGAAAAAATTAACAACAACAAAAAACACATACAGTCAATTTTTGGACGCATTAAAAAGTACAACAATAAGAAAATAGCTTGGTTGGCACAAAAACAAAACTAAAAAACAGAATGTTTTGGTTGGTTTCAAAGTTGATAAAAAAGAATGAAAAAAAAATCCCGTATTCTATTTTGTTTAATATTTTAGTTAAATACATCAGCGGAGTTCAGTGTTAAGTGCAAATGGTCTTGCGAAAGAGCAATTGCAAAATATCATAGCTTTTTTGTTAAATCCAACAACAAAATACACAGAGTTTACGTTAGATTTTATAAAAAAGCTACGAAATTTTGCATTTGCTCTTTCGCAAGACCATTTGCACCAAACACTGAACTCCGCTATCATATTTTGAGCAAAATGATGATGAAACCCATATTAGGCCGTTTTTATGCTTCTGTAGCCAAGGAAAGGATACAGCGACAGTGAGGGGGAAAACACATTTGGGGGATTCACAAGGTGTCATAAAGTCATATGTCTTAAAATAATAACATGAAAAATACGACTGTTGTGAGCAACCCCTCATAATTTAATGTGCTATTTTGAATTTAAATCAGCTGATTAAAAAAAATATAAAAATTATCCACAATGCCAAAAATAAGTGAAAAAACTAAAATAATAGCCAGTTTGTGTGAAAAATACATTTAAGATGTTGTGATGGCAAATTCAAGTATTTTCCATTTTTCGGTTGTGTTGCAAATTACAAATAAATTTTATTTTGTTTGTTTACCAAACAGCAGAGTCCTAAGCCGATCTAATTTGACGCCGCAAGTAATTTGTCGCAAAAATTGCTAGCCGCAGGTTAAATACAGATGTTACCCGGATAAAACTATACCATCAACGGCAACGGCTACAAAAAATGAAGCGGCACGGCTCAGCCGCTCAGCGCTGGACTTTTCTGATTAATTACGACAGCACAATAAACATAGCAAGCAACGTTCTATTTATTTAAGACACTTTTTGTTTACAAACCAACAACAATATTTTTAAACCATTGTGAAATGTGAGAACATTATGAAAATAAACCATGATAGCACACCTTGTGAATACCCCAATTGTGTACAACAACTCGAATGGTGTTCGGAAATTATTAAAAAAAAATTTGTCCCAAGGCCACCGCTCTTCACTGGTTCAGCAAAATTATTTGTTTTTAAATTGGAATTAATTTCAGTCAACTTTTTTGTTTGATTCAGCTTAATTATTGGTTTGAAAATTTAACAAATAATAACAACTATATGTTTAAAAAATTACGAGTTTTTTTTCAATAAACGAAAAGCAAAATAAATTGTTTGAATATGCAAATTCGTTTTTAGGTCCTGTTTTAAACAAAAAAGGTTTTGATATTAAAATTGGAAAAATAATTTTTTCTGTGATCTCTGACCCGCAATAAGATGAAACTTGTGTGCACTAAGTTGCTTACTCCTTGGGAGCAAAACACCTAGTGAATACGGTTACCATGCAATAATGAAATGAAGGCATTGTTTACAGAAAAGTTCTCTAGTCTATGAATTCTGAGTGTACCGGTGTTGCATTGAAATACTGCGTTTATGAAGTTAGCCACTGCCTGCTTTTGTTGTTTTAAAAACCTTTTTAATTTCTAAATACATAATATTGAAATATGTAAATATTTACTGTATAACTTTTGGTTTTATGGTAGTGTGTCTACATTTATTAAAAAAATGTCCAAAGAAAGTGGATCAAAAACTTATAAATTTATTTCTGGGCACTAGGCCAGATTTTTCAATAAGCCATGGACCCAAAACTCATTTAAGCAACGTGTTTTGTAAAATTAACTCTAATTTGGCAAGAGGATGGAGGAGTATTTGTCATTCGGTGACCCAGTTTAATGGAGGCATCCAATTAATCATATGACTGATTCCTTCTACATGACCAAAGTGCAAGACTGAAAAAATGGCAACGTTAAACCGATATAAAATCAATTGCTCCCCATTCTTTTCTGAACCCAAAACAGAAACCTCCAGCATTAAAAGAAACATAACATAATGAAGAAGAAGATTTAGATATGAGCTTTAATTCTATGTTGATTCAAATATTAATTGTCAATTCCACGACGTCGAAGAACGATTTTTTTCGCACAAATACATTTAAAACAAAAAAAAATGAGAATTTGTTTTTGGGTTACACACAGAAAAAATTAGAAATTGTTTCTAATCAACGAATTCATAGAATCAAGCAAACTATTTGTTGTTTTTTGCATTTCAATATTAACAAAATGATTATGTTGATTACTAAAAACTGTAAAAATCAAAAATTGTGAATTTTTTTTTTCAATAAATGATATTTTCAAATCAAATTAAAAAAATGATCATAAATCTTTGCCGTCTCAAACAATGTAATTGATTTAATTAAATATAGGTCAGGATCCCAACAACACTTCTATAAGTTTAAATTATTTAATTTTAAGCGAAAAAATCAATTAGGTTTTTTTGTCATTTAATTAATATTTTAATTAAAAATTTATTTCAACACAAAATTTTTTTTCAACTAAAAAAATAATTGATTCAATTATCACATTGATTAAATTGTAATACTTTTCACACAATTTTTTTATTTAATAAAAACCCTGCAGGGAATGCCAATAGTAAAACTGTAGTGAATATATAGCAGGGATGTCAGCGTCATACACAATTGTGTCAGCAAAACTCACATGTACGCTTACGCTCTTTTATTTTGCGAGCGTAAAATATAATTGTTTACTGCAAAACACTGTCATTCAGCGGGAAATATCGCACGATCGCACGGCCTGTTTTAAGGCCTCTAAACAGAAATAATATATTTATTATTTATTATCTTTGTTTCTGTTTTGTTTTATTTCTGTTTTTAACATTGAACAATGATTTTAAAAAAACAAATTGCTTGTGGTTTTTGTACGAGGTGGAGTGTACTTGTTGTAGTATCAAGAATAACTGTGATGAATTCGCCTTCATGTTGTGTTTATTGAGCTTCTGTAAACTTTAAATTTGAATTTTATTAATTAGTCTTGTAGACAGCGATAACGAGCATACAAGCGGATGAGCTTATTGAAAATTTTATCATCCAGATAGGGAAAATATTATTGAGTTCTGGAAAAATTTAGACGGGGCACTATATCCTGTATTAAAAAAAAATTCCTTCAAATGTTTGTCGCTTTTTTTCCTCAATATATCTTTGCGAACAACTATTTTCCGATTTGAAATACATTTGCTCAAAACAACGCAATAAATTAACGTCCGCAAACCTAAAAAATGTTTTGTTGTTTCGAAACTGCAATATAAATTTAGAAGATATTATTGGTAAATAAAAGTATATTTTTATAGGCTAGTAAAATCTTCTCTTTTTATAATGGTGGTTAATAATTATAGAATATTTTTAAACTTAATGGAGTTATTATTTGCATTAGCATGTGCAAATGAATTTTCATTGTTGGCATTTGCAAAGATATGTTGAGCACCAAATTAAAAATATTAGAAAGAATTTAATAAGGTAGTAAAATGACTTCAAATATTGTCAAATGCTCAATTTTTCCAAAAAATAAGCAAAGTTTCTGCGAAATGCAGGTTCCAAATTAAATTTATTTAAATAATAACTGAGTGTGTCTGTCCATAACTCAACATTTTTCGATAATTGTATTATTATTAATTGCTCTAAAGTCTTCATAGCAAAATATGTATGTTAATTAGGCCTCGTAATAGGCCTCGCAACCGCAGATTCCTCCCGCTGGTAATGTAAGAGACAAGAGTATTCGCACCAACACAATCATAATTGACACCACTGATATATAGTGACATTGTCAGTAGTACTACTGACCAAGTGTACCCACCCCAGCCAATGCAATCTTCTATTGACATTTAGCATTAGCTTGTCATTGCAAATCCACCAGTAGACTGTAGCAATTCTGACAAGGTAGTTTTTTTTGTGATCACATGGCGACATTTGAACCAAGGATTTACTAGTATGTACATTTTATTTTTTCTCGGTCAATGTCAATAGTGACATTGTAATTATTCTGTGATCATATTGAGACATTTGGGCTTAAATCTAGTTTACCAACGCAGCTCCAACGTGTTTTTCACAAAACACGTATTTACCTTACAAAAAAACTTATGCAATAAAAAAGAGCAACTGTAAAACAAAAATCTCTACCTATTGAGTGCACAGCGTAATAAAAAAATTTAACTGTTGACGCGTTCGTTGACAATGTCACCAGAAATACACTAGTACGGCTGTATCTAACGTATCCCTACTCGCGCTTTAAAGGAAAGCTGGCGACATTTTAACTAGTGCAATTGTCGCTAGAGAAAAGTGTGGTGACAAAGAGACGTATGGTTCTAGGCTGACTACAGGGAAACTACTACAAAAAAAATTTTTGTGCATGTAGTTGTGCGATAGAAAGAGTTCTTTCGCATTTTGTGAGAAAAAGCAGGAAACTAATGAGTCGAAGAGCACTCAATGATTTTTTTTCGTGACTTCAACTTGTCAAAAGAGAACTAGGAATTACTCGCCTTACGTTTCAAGAAATAGTCCTCCAAACTTATAAACGTTTCTTAAGAATTAAGAAAAATAAGTGAATGATATATCTGTGGTTTTCATGGGTAACCGCGTATGTCAATTTTTTTCGATTTTGAGATGTTGATGCCATATTGCTTAATTTTAAACGCTTTTTACATGGTTCTTAAAATTTCTGAAGAAATATGGACCAATTCCGATTTTTTTACGTAATGAACAATTTCAAAAAGTTCAATACCTCGCCCACAGTTCGATCACGAATATTTTTTCCGCTTTCCTGAAAATTTGATTATAAGACATACGCGGTTACCCATGAAAACCACAGATATTAGTGTTCAGCAGCCCCAATTGCGCTTATGGCAATAAGTTAAAAATTTGTGAACCAGTGTTATAGACTGATCATTATGAAATTTTGTAGTGTGCTTTCTAGTCATTTAAAATGAGTTTGTGCAAAATTTAATAACAATCGGTGCATTCCGCCACCAATTAATTTTTTTTTTCCAACAAAAATATCAGTTTTTAAAGGTGGTTGGTCCACATTTAGATTCATAAATCTTTTCCTACTAAACCGGTTGTGCTGGATTTCAACCCCAACATGCTTTGGAGACCTAGAAATAATTTGATAAAAATTTTGTTTAGTCGTTCTAAAATGATATGTCAAAAATATAAATTTTACAGAAAACGACTTTAAAGTCTTAAATTTACACACAACATAATAGAGAAAGAAAATTTGATTCTACTTTCAAGTGTTTAGTTTACAATATTTTCATATGAAATAATTACAACTTCATAATACACCTGATTTACTATGCATTCATGATATTAAGTCAAAATTTGCGAATATTGACTTATGGCGTTGTTGCAAGAAATGACTTTATGGGTGGCTAAATGAATATTAAAAAAGTTTCACATGGAATGACGAACTTATTATACCCTGATTCACCACTAGTGATGAAGGGTATAAAAACTATTAAAAAAAAACTTTGACAAATTGAAAACAAATAAAAGAATAAAAAAAGAATTAAATATTAGGTGTTGAGGAAAAACAAACAGCAATCAAAGAGATTTTTGTTTATTTCTGTTAACGATTATTTTTATTTTAGAGTGATAAAAGTGAATGTAGATCAAAAGAATTTAAAAACGATTTTAGTTGGTGGTTTTAATTTTTAATGCAGATAAAAAGTATTGAATACGTTGAAGGTGTTTTAATTTGTATTTTTATAAAGTAAAAATTTAAGTGAAATTTGAAATTTACTTAGCAATTTTCTTTTTTGCTAAAGGGTGTCCAAAATTATAGTATTATTTTAATATTCCAGGTCTTATATATAAACTAGTTAAATATAAATTTCCCCAGCATCTTATTATGCTAATATATAACATGATTAGTGAAAAGGAATTTCTCCTTTACTATAGGGACTCAATAAGTAGTAGACAATTCAGAATAGTCAACGGGTTACAGCAGGGAACGGTCAACTCTCCAATTTTATTCAATTTGTACATGTTAGACCTATTGAAACTAATGGACAATATCATTGCGTGTGCCGATTAAATTATTATATTCCATGCGGATGATGAAATTCGGAAAATCAATCAGAATCTTCAGATTAAATATGACATGGTCGAACGATACTCAATGGACTGGAACATGAGGATAAATGCATGCAAATGTGAGACCATACTTTTTAGATAACCGGTGAATAAATGCAACTATGACATAAGAAAGAACTGGAGAAAATTTGGCATCCGGTCTAGGGAGTAGAATTGTGATATCCCTAATCAAGAGGTAGTAAAATACTTGGGTGTATATTTAGAAAAATTTTTATATTTTAAGCATCATGTTAAGGAAATTCTTAAAATGGCAAGGAAATCCTTCTTCTTATATCATTCATTATTTTTATAACAAACATGTAAAAACGTGAATAAAAATATTTATGTACCAATCACTTATCAGGCCTATTATTACATACGGTTGCCCCATTTGGTTTAACATTTCACCTTCTAACGTGGAAAAAATTATAATTCTAGAGAGAAAATGTCTAAGAGCATTTACCTCATTTAATTGATCTGCACAAAGCAATTATATTAAATATATTACGAATAAGAAACTATATAAAACTGCTAATATAATAAGAATATATAATAAATTTAATACGGAATAATATTTTAAGATGCACACAATGCTTAGAAAATAACTTGATAATGGCTCCGTATTTTACAAATGAAGCGTATATAATTGAAATTCTACCAAAAGGATTTATAGCACCTGAAGCCTTTCTTTATTTAGATAAAATTAGGGTAATACAAAATGAAAACAGTTCTCCAATTTTTTATCATAAATATAGAAGAGCGACTACAAAGGCAAGTTATTTACAAGGTGGCCTCAAAAAACAGCTGGTTGTTATTACTTTGTCTGTTGTTTTTGTATTGTTGTGATATTGAGGCCACCTTGCTAAGTTAATCCAATGGAAACTTAAGTTGAATTTAAATGTACCACATCGATGACTTAAGTTTCATTTAAGTGTTTAGTGAAGAAGAGAATTTTGTATATAAAACGATTTTAAACATAAATGTGTTTTAATATCAATCCTGAAAATTAGCCATAAAAATAACAATATGATTTTGATTTTGGGATATTAAAAATATTATTCTTTAAGTTTATTACAACTATGTTCAGTCAAAACTGGCTTGGCAGATTCTCAATCTTTTTCCAAAAGTCTCAATCACGTTTTTTAATAAACTGTTGTCAACACAGAAAAAATTCTCCAACAGTATTTCCCCAACTGAAGCATTAATCAAAAATAAAATCAGTTTTAATTAAAAATTAAATCAAGTGAATTAAACGTTTAATCAAGTGAATTAAAAGTTTAATTGATGTTATTAATTTGCACCAGCTAAAAAATAAATAGTTATAATTAAACGTTTAATTCACTTGATTAAATTTTTAATTAAAACTGATTTTATTTTTGATTAATGCTTTAATTGGGGCAACATTTTTTTTCTGTAAATGGTTAATATCTGCTCGATAGTGTTGCTTTTAATCTCTGGAACTATTGTCGGATTATTGCTGTACACTTTCGATTTAAAAAAAACCGCAGAAATAGTCTAAAGGTGTTAAATTGAAATTGTACGATCTTGGTGGCCAATTCACTCCTCCTCTACGATAAATAATTGACTCTCTTGCTGTGTGGCAAATGCCATCCTGTTGAAACCACATAATCTCTATGTCTTTAAATGGAGATCACGATGTAAAATGTTGAATAATGTGGATCGTTTGATGTTTAATTGCTGCGAACGATGAGGAATGGAAGATTTTGGATCTTTTTCAACACTTCTACTCACAGCTCTCAGCAACACTCAAATTAAGGTCCACTACGTTGATAAATTCAGCTTCTGTTATCATGAACGGATCCAGTTTCT
The DNA here is from genome assembly GCA_943735925.1 of Pollenia amentaria. Lineage (NCBI taxonomy): Eukaryota > Metazoa > Arthropoda > Insecta > Diptera > Polleniidae > Pollenia > Pollenia amentaria. The sequence continues at coordinate 52,284,685 of OX031006.1, forward strand.
TCAAATTTCTCAACCATCAGATGGATGGCACGATTTGTTGGAGGATTTTCTTTACCGAATTTACACCCTTTATTTCGATATCTTCCTTTGGCATTAATTTAAGTCATTTTCCTTTTCTCTTTTGTTGTACACATTTTTCTGACTTTTTTCATGAATGAAAAAATAACCCATAGTAACTAAATTTTAAGAAATATGTTAGTTCAAGCTGGTAATAGTGTTCCATTCGGCTGTTTCGAATTTTTGATACCCTTCACCGAGGGCTACACTATTTCAGGTGGCCTTTAATGGGGTCTAGGATTAATTATGAACCCATGTATTAGAGTTTGTTGTAGTTTTAGTCGTATTAACCCAAAAAAAAAATGGAGCTTCCAACGAAGCAGGCTTGTAAGGGAGAATCGTAAAGGTTTCGCCTACCATACCGCTTACGGAAGACATGAATTGATATGGCCAGTTCCTACTTTGAAGCAATACATTATTGACATAGAAAGCGCTTTATTCAGCGCATATAAAAATTGGTGAATGTAACGATAAGCTTTGCACACTGATTTTTTTGTTACCGTTATTCTTTAGTGTGCTCCCTTACAAGCCTGCTTCGTTGTAAGGTAATTTCGTGGCTCTCCAAATTTTATATATATATTTTTTTAAATTTATAAGGAAATCGTTCACTTTCCTTACTGCATCTCTGTATGTCTTATTGCGTAGCGCATAAATGTGTGCTTTCTTTTTAAAATGTACCATTAGTGCTTCGCAAAATAAGAAATATTTTTTTTTGGAAGTTAAATGTCGAGAGAACGCTTTATATGGGACCTACATATCGCTCATTTACCTCAATAGTGACATAACTCAAAATAATCCATTTCGAGATAAACGCGTTTAAAGTTTTTAATTTGCATATATTATTATAAATTATTCGACCATCCATTATATAATTTCCAATTCATATTTATTCAAGCTTATGGTCCAGTTTTTATTTTATAAAAAATTAATCTTTATTTTTCTATCGAATTTTCGTAACTCCGTTGTGTTACGTCTTCAGGATTGAAAATTTTTTAAAAAACAATTTGCTCTAACCACTAAAACAGGGTCTCCACCTGAGATAACATTTAAGATTTTTATATTAGCAAACGTCAAATTCAATCGCAGAGAGTATTATCTTACGTGTGGACTCTCAAATAGTGTTAGTATTAACATTATAATAAATGTTATGAGACAGTTGTTATAAGAAATCTTATAACAACTATCTTATAAAATGCGCTGTCAAAAATAGACAAACGTACACACATATAAAATAATAATAAGCCATTAAAATATGTAATTTATTAATACAAATATTGCCAATCTTGTGAAGTGTTTAAACAAAACAATATTTTAAATTAAAAAATCAAAAAACTAAAAAAAAAAAATAAAAACGATACAAGTTTGCTGTACGAGCATCAGTCGATTATGAAATCTTATAAGACACGTTTTTCCCTTGTTTAATATTAAAATTAACATAAAGAAATGTGTTCTCTCATTCTGTCGACGTTCTCTCAGATATTATATCAGATATTATCTCAGGTGGAGACCTTGTGTACGAAAGAATAGCGATACATTATCTTCAAACGGGGAGAGTATAAAAGATATAAAGATGAATTTTATAAAAAAAAGCATCACTAAGTCCAAAATTTTTTGCATGAAACAAAGAAAACAAGATAGTGCATTGCGCAGGTCCGTTAACTTTTTACTCTCGTTTTGTCGTCATTTTTACGTCACTGTAGTAAAGAGATTTAAATGTAAGCAAACATTGAACATACCACATACACGTGTTTGTGTGATCATGTATGTGCTCATTTACTACTATGACGTACATGCGCAGAGAATATAATGTTTTTTAAATTTAAATGCAATATCTTGTTTTCTTTGTTTCATGAATTTTTTGTATTGGGTCTGTTCTGAAAATCACGTGCTTTTAAAACCACATGTGTGATCTTGTGGTGTTCTGAAAGACAAACCGTTTTTGTGTTTCTCGGCGTACTTTAGGCAATTGAAAATCACACCGAAACACACACAAAACGAAACACCAAAATATCACGCGTGCGACTTTAAACGTCACATGCGATTTGAAATCACGTGATTTGTGTTAAAGTGATTTTCAGAACACTATTGAAGTATATGAGCGATATGTTTAATTATGGAACGATTATCACAAGATTCAATGAATTTATTTCTAGTCATATGAAACTTTACTGGACCTAATTTCAATAAAATAACATTGTTCGTTTCGGTTTTAGGTGTATTTATATGATTTCCAGGAGGGAATTTTATATTCGATCTATGGTTAATAATGGACCGATCTTTACGAAATTTGATGGAGTGATTTGTAGTCGTATTATTTAAATTACATAAAATTTAACTACTTAAATTTTATTTGTTATGGCTTTAGGCGCGTTAAAGTGTTTTCGGAGATTGGGGCCTATATATATGGCGCTTATAGATAGTTTTAAATCAATCTCCATGAAATTTGGAGGGAGGTGTGACTTCTAGCCTTATAAAACTAAATTGAACCAAATTTCCCTACTAAAGCATTATGCGCTACGGTTTTAGGCGTAATAAAGTGTTTCCGGAGAGTAGGCTTTATATTGGACCTATAGTAAGTTTTGGGCCGATCTTAACGAAAAGATATATAACTATATAAAACGAGTTCGTTCAAAATTTAACGACAAGCGGAACATTCCGTCACCAATTTATTGCCTTTTTCATTTTTTTAAATTAAAATTTCTTATATTTTTATTTTAAGACAATTTTCGTACGTTCCTCCAGGTTAGGTTAGGTTCAATGAGCAGTCGACACGAGGACGGCTCACTTGGGTCCTTATAGCGCTCCCTTTGTGACACCCTGAGCCAGTGACCAGAGTCAAGCCAGTGTCCACCAGATTATTCACTAGGCATCACTGCAGCATCGAACACTTTCGGTTCCTCCTTCACCTCAACATGACAACTTCTGCAGTAGTCATTATAACTAAGGTCCATCCTCATCCAACGGTCGCAATCAACCAGTGACCCTTAAGATTCGATATCACCTTCCTAATCCTAATCTTAACCGAAGTAGCAGGACATAAGGTCCTGGCCATCCAGCAGGTATTCTCCCCCTATAATCTCTCCTAAGCCATCTTGTACAACTTACGTGTGATGAGATCTAAGTTATTTCCTTCAATTCAATTTATACGGCATTATTAGACACCAGCGATTGTTTTGTGATTTACACGAATTTCGAATTGAACATTAGTTTTCCGTTTAAAGAGATTCTTTGTGTATAGTTTTAGCGGTTGCCTATTCTTTTTTTAATTATTTTATTTCACGAACTCATTAAACACTTTTCTTTAATAAGTCCCCATGAAATTAATATCCAATTTATTTATAATTTGATCCAACTGTGAAAATATAATCAACAAAAATAAACGGGATTAATATTAATGCCAAACAACATGTGGAAAACTTTGTAATTTAATTTTTGTCGTTTCATCTTTACTGTTCCATTTCTCTCCTTTTTTCCAAAAATAAAATAAAATAAAAGACAAGCAAACAGACAGACAGCACGGCAAACACGCAGGCTGCAAGGCCGGAGTTGGTAAAAAGTGTTGACACCCTGTTTATGTTTGAGAGTGTTCTGCTAGTTAAAAAGGAAATTCCTTTTTGAAATATATTTAATTTACGTTATTAATTTAGACATGTTAGTTTTAAGGTTTTGTGTATTCAAGTACTTGCAGAACGGATAAATAGGAAGAAACAAGAAAAGTATAACATAAAAGAGAGGGCGTATGGGGGAAAATGATATTGTATTTTGTACGAAAAAAAGTTGAGGTTTTCAATTATACTCTTGTAAAATTATGTTGGTTGCAACAGAAAAACAAGAAAAAGAAGAAAAAAAAGTTGTGAATTTATATTGAATTTGCTTGGCCTAACAACTCGGAGGGACTGCTTTGTTAAAACTGTGTATGTATAGGTTTAATATACTTATGCTTACATGCACATAATCATAATATAAACGAGGTACATCGGAAAAGAACTTTAGTTTAGCTTTAGTTTTACTCCAGGTTGGAGTTACGGTTATTATTTGCGTTTAGTTCAGATTCGTGCTCAGATTTGTTTCCTGTTTTATTTTAGGAGGTTCTTGTTTAATGGGTTATAGTAAATATAGTTCTAGTTCTAGGGATTTTTGGATTTTCTTTACGATATTTTGGTTCGACTTTATAACGATCAAGTTTAGGATGCTCTTAAGAAGCAAGTCGTTGTTCCTGAGGTTTTAGCTAAGTTGTTTCTTGTTAAGCAGGTTGTTGTTCCGAAAGTTCGAGTCTAAGATATTCTAGTTTACAAAATAATGGCTTGGAATTTATTAGTTTAGCTAGTCATCCTTTAAAAAGATATTGATTAAAAGGTTCTTGTTCCGATGATTGTTCTTCTGTAGGTTCTAGTTCAGAAAATTCAAGTTTACGAATTTCTTGAAGATGAGAGATTTTTAGAGATGCAAGCTTAGGAGTTTCTTGTTCAGAAAGTTCTAGTTTTAAATGTTATAGTTCAGAAGGTGCTATTTCTAAAAGCTTTTGTTTAGAAGATAGTAAAATAATTTGTGATTAAGTGCATTCTAGCTTAGGAGAATCTAGTTTAAAATATTTATATTTAAAAGTTTTTTGGCAAAGACGTTTTTCTTTGGAAGATTTTAAAACAGAAAATTCATCTTTTCCGTGTTCTAGCTTTAAAGTTTCTGCATCAGAAGGTCCCATTTTTCATGGTTCAGAAAGCTGGGTTTGGTAAGGTTAGGTCGAAAGGGGGACGAAGCATCAAAGATGCAACCTCATATCTGTTACGATTTACACCTAGGCCACTACCGGGCCTGTTGTGCGTTCCTTAAGAGGAGAAAATGGAGGATTTAGGTGTATAGTGCTACCACCACATATAGGGAGGGGCTTAACGTCCGGCGTTAAGAAACACAGTTTCCCGTATGCAATTCCTTACGGTTTTCCAGACAACGTTCTTAGGGATACCAAGTCCAACATGACATCATTCTCGAAGTGTTTGGATCTTAATTCGACGAAGGCCTGACAATAGCGGAGAAAGTGTTCCAGCGTGTTCCAATTTTAGTTAAAATAATGCCTGTTGAAGATATTGTCACAAATGAACCATGTCAATATGATAGATACCCTTCGTATAAAGTAATAGAACTAGAGACAATCAGCCACTACCCGCACAAAATCCAGTCACATTAATTGTTTTGTGCCAATTACCTTTCCTCTGGACCAACTACACTCTAAACACATTATACCCAGTTAAGTGATAGGTCTCGTTTTCATCTATCACAATTCGTTCCATTTGATTATAAAGCTTAGTTCACTGGTCACGGGATAAGTGATTTAAGAGCAATTGACACAAACTTCCCGCAGGGTTAATATCGGTCATGATGGGTCACTGGGTAATAGGGACCCATGCGCTGTGGATGGGTCTAGGTTTTAATGTCTTCTGTAGAAGTTGTTGGGATGAGGAGAAGGAGGAAACGATGTTTCACTTTCTCTGCCAATGTCCCGGTCTCGGGACTATAAGGATGAGGCAGTTCGAGAGACCTTGGATGCAACATCAAAAGTGAGATCGAGCTCGATCGATCTGTTTTGCAGGGAGTCGAAATGTTGCGCGGCTGCAGTCATGTCTAGGGAATGGTCTGATGGTCACTGTCTGACTGGTCACTGGCTCGGGGTACGACAAGGAGACCGCTATAAGGACCAAAGTAAGACGTCCTAGTGTCGTTTGCTTATTGAACATAACCTAATCTAGATCAATCCCCTGAACTTGTTAAAAAGGTTCTTATTCAGAGGGTTTAAGTTGAATAGATTCTTGTTCGGAAAACTCAAGCTTGAATAATAGTTCAAGAGATTCTAGACTATAAGCTTTGAGGGTTTTTAAGAGGTTCTGGAGATTTTAGTTCAGAGAGTTAATATTTTTTATCAGGCTTCTCTCTTGGAAGGTTTAAGTCCAAAAGGTTTTGGTGATTCAAACTAAGGAGATTCTAGTTCTAGGAGGTTATTGTTCAGGAGGTGTTAACTAGTTCAGAAGTTTTTAGTAGTATTACATCTTTATTATGTAATTATTTAAGAAGATCTGGTCGGGTAGTTTATACTTTAGAAGTTTCTTGAGTTTCTCTAAAATGTTAAAGTTCAGTTAGTTTTGGCTATATTTAAGAATATTTTGGTTTAGATTTTAGTTAAGAATGTTATAATTCAAGAGGTACTCGTAGTTAAGCAAAATGTTTTCTTTCTATTTAATTCAGAAGGTTTAAGCTTAGAAATATAAAAATAAAATAATTTTGGTGCCTATTATGAACTTAATTCGATTTTCGACAGCAGTCAAATAAGTTGATCGAACGAATTTTCATTTGGTATTATGGCACACATTCGATAAAAAAGTACTATTGTGATTAAGTTTATTCACAGTAGTACATTTTCTATCAGCTGTCACTTTAAATAAAATATTTTTGTTAACAAATTTAAAAAATAAAATTAATATAAATCATGACTACGACGGAATTATGGTACGATGATTCATCTAATGAAGATGAACGCTTACTAGAGCTGGCCTGTACCTGTAGCCTGAACTTTGTAAAAATTCCCAACAAAAATTGCCAACAAAGGATTTTGTTCCATAAGGGAAACAAGCTATTCCAACTGCTGGTTACTACTGTCTTGCATAAAATAGCCAAAAATAATTAAGAATGTGGAATTTGCACACCAAAACTAATATATTAACAAAAACTTACATTTTCAAAATTTTTTTTTAATTATTAACACCGTCGAAAGCAAATTTGTTTTCGTTGAAAAATTCGATGCACAACGAAATTTTCGACAACGCTGCCAACTCATAATACCAAATTAACATTCGGTAGTCGATGTTCGATAGCCAGCGAAAATCGTTTATCGAATGTAACTCATAATAGGGGCCTTTATTTTTCATCTTGAAGCATAATGTTCTTCAAGTTAAATTCTTTTTAGACTTTTCAACCCAACCTCCAAATAAAACTATAAATTATCGTGAACTCTCGTAGTTTAAAGGATACTTGATAATACAACTACAATATTGTAAATTTTGTTTTCTAAACCATATGGTAGATTAAATGTTGCATTTAACCACTCCCTTTCCCCTTCTTCTATACAAAATACTCATGTACGTGGGTCTGTGCGCTACAAGTGTGAGTGCAAATGTATGTGTGTATGTATTTGCAGGATTGCAGTGTATAATTGTTTGAAGGGTTTTTTGGTGAAGATGTATTAAGATTTATTACCATCACTGGCAACACATTTTTAACGCCATTGTTTGTAAAATTTATTTGCTTAAATTCGTTTCATTTAGAGGATATTTTCATGTTTTATCGTAACCAACATGCAATTGGAACTACAATTTTAATTCACAGTGGAGGAAAAATAGATACATACATACAGCGTGGTGCATAAGTAACGTTAAGATTTTTTTAAAGAATAACTTTTTTCTCCAAATGTTTATACTTTTAATCAGGTTTAAGTTCATCAAATTTAATTTTCATTAAATTATTTTAATAAAGAAAAGAATTTTACAACATGAAATGAATTAAAATTAATTGATTATTTTTCATTCTTGACCGAATGTGGGATTGAACCCAGGGACATGTTGATTACAGTCAAACATGAATCTTTAAACAAAATGGCGTTTTAATTGGTGGATCGAAATTTGTTGTTGTGAATGTTTATCTATTTTTTTAATTGTTTTACATGTTTTTTTTTCTTTTACTTCTGTTCTGATTTTATCTAACGTTGGCATTTTTAAAAATTTAGATTACAGTTGAGCTATTGGATGATTCTTCGCTTATTGGCATACACCATAGCTCTAGGCAACCCCACAGAAAAAAAATCAGAAGCCGTTGACTCCGGTGAACCTAGTGGCTAGAAAAACGAGCTATTCGATCTCCAAAAATAGCTGGACGAGATGTGTGAGCTGTAGTTCCATTTTGTTGGAACCACAATTCCGTCACAATTCAATCATTGCCCGGTATTGAATTCCATTCCCATTAACCGCAATTTGTTCGCCGTTTTCGAAAAAATATGGTAAAAGAAAAGATGTGAATGCATTTTATGTTCAACAATTATTCTTGGGTTTTGGGTGCCCCATATTTTGCAACTTGGCTTTTTTCACGTGACCATTGAGGTGAAAATGTTCCTCATCGCTCATTATTCGGTATGACATTTCGAATGCTGACTTTCAAAATAAAATTAAACAGGTTTGGGCCTTTGTTCTGAACTAAGTGTTTTCATAATTAATTTTCAAAGTTTTTCATAGTTAATCCTAAACACAAAAAACATAAAAAAACTTTAACAAAAAATTTACTCACTTATTAAATTATAACGCTTCTTATGCGCCAAGGAGAAGAGTTACTGCAGGACTCATCCGAAACATTTTCGTCCGGCACTGGCAAGACATAAAATAACGTGTTAGGATGGGTTTTTGAGATCTCAGTTAAACTAGTTAATCTGAAAAAGATTTGTGCGGCCATTTCCAAGTTTATATACGAAATTTTGACGGAACAGCTTAGTTTTGCTTAAAATGTTGTTATTCAATGAAATAATAAAAAAATCACATTTCGCCGGAAAAATCCGAGTTTCAGAGTACGTTAAACTAAGCCTAAACTTAATCCACATCTCAAAAACCAGACCTTAGAATTATATTTGATTAATTATTGTTAGTTCATATTTAATATATATGACGCGCAAAATAGAAAGGGTTTTGTTCAGGAGAGCCATTTTAAAGATTGAAATACGTGTATCTTTGGTGTACCATCACTGCGTGTTGGTATTAGTCTCATTTGAAAGCGACACATCTCATGACGTCAGGAACGTGTTGGTCAACCTTGAAAACGCGCGTAGGTCGTCCCTACCTCTTGTTTTGTGTAGTTGGTTCTTACTGTTCCCTTTACCTTACTGTTCCCTTTACCTTACTGGTCCCTTTCTCTATGCGCTGTCACATATGAAGATTCAATAAATTAATAATGAAGAAAAAAAACTTTTGCGCCATCCTGTATATCTTTTCGAATAATTCAAATTTGAAATATCGATAAAATTGTAATATATTTTGTTTTTAAATGCGTTTATGTGCTCGATCAGTGAAAAACATTTAAATTTGTAAACTTCTCAATAACTGAGTCCATAATTCCAAACAAAATCCTTTATAAAATGAAATGAATGGATGCATTCACTTTTGTTAATATTTGGCTGTTTATTTTTTTTATCAATTAAAAAAATAGTTTCAAAAGTATTTCAATTTAATTAATGTGATAATTGAATCAATTATATATTTAGTTGAAAGAAAATTAAAAAAAAATTAGTATTGTGGTTATTTTATTGAACTGTTAATGGCTTTTAATCCAAATTTAGATATTTTTTAATTAGGCTTAAATTCATTGAATGTAATTTAAAAACCATTAACCGTTCAATAAAATAACCGCAATACTTATTATTGTTAACAGCTAAGGCACGAGCTATGTTTACATTTGTCCTTCAAGTTGTGCTGAAAAAGGTCAACAAGAAAAAAGAAAGACAAAAACATGAAAAACAAAAAATGTACTTTGGATTTCAAAAAGAATTCTTGACAAAAAGTACGAAAAAACAGAAGTTAGGAAGAACATGTAAATCAATTAAAAATAGATAATCATTCATTTCAAAAGCAAATTTCGATCTACCAGGGTGAAATACCATTTGGTTTAAAGATTGATGTTTGACTATTGACGTCGTCCGGCTTCAATAGCCGAATGAGTAAAGACGGCAAACCCCACTGAAGAGATTGTGTGGTTACAATCGAAACTAGTCTGGGCAACCTGTCCGTGAAAGCCTGGGTTCAAATCTCAGCGCAGTCAAGAATGAAAAATTATCAAAAACAATTTTAATTAATTTCATGTTGTAAAATTCCTGTCTTTATAAAAATAACTTAATGAAAATTAAATTCAATGAACTTAAGCCTAATTAAAAATATCTAAATTCAATTTTGATTATCATTTTCGTTGTTTTGAAATAAATTATTAATAAAAACAATAATTAAATAACAAAAAATCTTAATTGATTATTTTCGTTTAAAATAAAATAATTTAAACTTGTACAATTGTTTTTGGGAATTGTCAAAGCCTGAGCTATATTTAATGCAATAAATTAACACATTGTTTGAAATGGCAAAGTTTTTTTTTATTAAAATTATAATATTCAAAAAAAAAAAATATTAAAAATTTAAAGAATTTACAATTTTTAGTAATCAATATAATCATTTTGGTAATAGTAGCAAAATCAACAAATTGTTTGCTTTATTCTATGAATTTAGTATAAATTTGCTGATTGGAGAAAATTATTAATTTTTTCTGTGTACAGATTATTGGTGGTGATTTAATTACGATTGAGTTTAGAAAATAATTAACTTTTTTTCATTAAAAGATTTTATTTATTGTGCTTAATTCCCTTGTTTTAATTGATAAAAATACTTAAATTAATTTTTTTTTTTTTTTATATTACCTAATTTAATATTACCTATGCTACTCCCGTGAAGCTATACGCTTGTCTGCAGGAGACCAGAGTCTCAGGCGGGAATCGAACCCGCAACCCCGGCGCTGATAGACTAGCTCACTACCAGCTAGCCTACCGTGGCACCCGGTAGAGCATAAGCTGTTCCTATGCGCATTTCACTGGTTGCTTAGGCCAGATCATCAGGAAACGTTCTCCTAAATAGTTTTAGAAAAGCCAAAGCTATCAGCAAACAAGACTACAGAGGGAATGAGAATTAACTACACTCAAAACGTTGTTTGCAACGATATGAAAGCTTAAACAAAATACCAACAATAAAACAGTGTGCTTATCTTTTCTTACATTCCCCACTACAATTAGTTAGAATTCTCCCAACATTAATTGTAGTTAACTTTGAAAATGTTTACAATTAACCATATGTATTTTATTTTTGTCAAACGTTTTTTTTTTGTTGCCAATTAAATATTTAAAATGTTAATCGTTTAAAACTTTGGCGTAAGTAAAACTTAATCAAATTGAAATTTGCTTAAATTTTAACAAAAATGTTTAGTACTTTAATCTGAAACTTCTATGACGAGGATTTTTTCTTAAATACAACATAGACACATGAATATTACATTTATCATAAACGCCAAATGTATTTATTTTCAAAACCAACAACAACTGATACAATTTTAAAAATTACAAAAAAGAAAAAAAAAAAAATATTAGCATGTCATAACAATGCGACAGTGACTGCCATGACAACTACAACAGACAGACTACATAGCACTTTTACAAATATAAAGGGTAATCACGATGGGTAGTGCAAAGTGTGCAAACGATGCAAATGTGTGCAAAAATACAAACATTTGCACAACACAACAAGAAAATGTAAGTATTTGCAATTTGCTTGATTTTACTTCGTTTGCACTAAAAAAAAACCTTGAGCAAAAATAGTAGTGCATATTTGCTCAGTTGCAAATAAGCGCAAACAATAACTTTTGACCGCCATATTTTTTTTATTTGTAAAAAAGAAAACTTTAATTAAGAGTTTTTGTGATCGCTTTAGCGCAAAAATAAAATAAAAGCTTTAATAATTGTTTATAGCGGTCACTATTGACTGTAACGTTCTGACCAGCGTAGTTTTCCAAGAAGTACTGACCAATGATTCCACCAGCCCATAAAGCACACCAAACAGTCAGTTTTTCTGGATGTAACGGTGTCCCAAAATACACTTGAGGATTATCATCACTCCTAATACGGCAGTTTTGCTTATTGACGTATCCATTCAAACAAATGTGCGCTTCATTGCTAAACAAAATTCGCGCGATACGTATTTCAAACAGAGCCATGATTTTCAAAATAAATTTGCGCAATTTGGAAGCGGTGTTCAGGCGTCAGTGCATTCATGTTGAAATGCCAAAATTCAACATTAATCACTTGACAGCTGACAAAATGTCCACAAGTTAAAAAAGTGGTGGCAACTTAAAGTTTTATACCTCTATAAAAACTCCTTTTAATTTTCCTAGACTTAAATTTTTTATACCAAACAAAAGGGGAAAAAATTGAGTGCAACCATTAAAATTACTTTTTCCGACTTAAGTCAAAGAATGGTTTGTCTATAAAACTTTTTTTGATATGTCCTAATAAGTTAACATACATACGCATTTATGTGTGTTCACAAACATAAACAAGTGTCACGTAGTGTTATTTCACTTTATCATTTTTTTTGTCCTGAATACGTTTTTTTTTTTTGCAACTCATATTCTATAATTCATTCCCCACAGACAGCATCACGTTAATTTATTTCCCTGCAAACAATTTCGATCGAAAAATAATCTAAATAGTTTCCCCATTTAGCAAAAATCTATCGCTTTTGCTATTCAATTCTTATTGATGTAGTTACATCGTTCGGGAAGAAGTGTCCCACTATGGTAATATTTACTATAAGAATCCACTTAGTGTCTATATTATATGACGAATTAGAGCGCTTTGGAAGTTTAATATCAATTATATTTAGTTGTATCGCTGTTGGCTCCAAAAAGTACTCTTTAGAAGTTACATTTTTTCTTATTGTTCTTTATAATAAAAACTGGGTAATTTTACTGTTTATCTTTGTTTGACTTTTGTAAGGGAAGTCTAAGTAAAATATAAAATAAATGAGCTTAAAGTTAAACAAATATTAAAAAATCTACGTTACATATAATCAAAATAGCTGTTAATGTTTTAAAGTTAAGAACCTAATGTGGACAAATTTTGTTAAAGAAAACTACACAAAATCACAAATTTGTTCAAACACTAACTTTGTAAACTTTCATCATATTATAACTAGCATATCTTTTTATTGCTTTACAAAACTTATTTTACAAATTTCTTCACTCAAAGTTATTGTTGATCTTCACTAGAAAAATTTAACAGAAACACTAATTTTCACACTAAAATTTTTAAAGTCATTAAATAAACAGACAGTTTAAAAAAATCACTAATATCCTTTAAAAAAGATAATTATAAAATTATTATTTTTAATTTCATTTTCATTTGCTCTAAAAAAAATATGCATGAGAAATTATTAAAACTTTAACCAATCTAACCGAAGAATAAGTTTGGGCTGTTTTGTGCACTCATTTATACAACTTTCGTGAAAATTTTTTTTTTCGGTAACATTTGGATTCCGCGGAGTCCTAATTTTAAGTACAATACTACAACTATTTCTATTATCAAATATTAAAAATTTCACTCTATTTTACATAATTTTATATATTAATAGGATTTTACACGCACGTAGCACCGATCAATGGCAACTTAAATACAAACTGTGCTCTTTTACGCATTTTGCTTTTGTAATATTCACTTTTAAACAGCAAATCGTTGCGAAGAAGTCAATATAATATGTGAAATTATTAATTGTACCATTGTTGCAGTTGTATAACTGTTACAATTATCTGAACAACTCACTAAAGTGACGAAAAAGTATAATTTAAGAACTCATAATGCGATTCTATCGTATTTTGTTGTTGTTAGAGGGTTCCCTCCAAGCAATTGGTAGAGTGTTTTTCGATTGTCTACGAATTTTAACTACTTCGTCACATTTGGTAGTTAAACAGTAGATTTTTCGGAATTTAACAACAACAAAATACGATAGAATCGCATTATGAGTTCTTAAATTATACTTTTTCGTCACTTTAGTGAGTTGTTCAGATAATTGTAACAGTTATACAACTGCAACAATGGCACAATTGAATATTTTGCATATTATATTGACTTCTTCGCAACGATTTGCTGTTTAATAGTGAATATTACAAAAGCAAAATACGTAAAAGAGCACAGTGTGTATTTAAGTTGCCATGTGATCGGTGCTACGTGCGTGTAAAATAATATTAATATATAAAATTATGTTAAATAGAGTGAAATTTTTAATATTTTAAAATAGAAATAGTTATAGTATTGTACTTAAAATTGGGACTCCGCGGAATCCAAATGTTACCGAAAAAAAAATGTTCACGTATAAATGAGTGCACAAAACTGCCCAAACTTATTCTTCGGTTAGATTGGTTAAAGTTTTAATAATTTCTCATGCATATTTTTTTTAGAGCAAATGAAAATGAAATTAAAAAAAATAATTTGATAATTATCTTTTTTTAAAGGATATTAGTGATTTTTTTTTAAACTGTCTGTTTATTTAATGACTTTAAAAATTTTAGTGTGAAAATTAGTGTTTCTGTTAAATTTTTCTAGTGAAGATCAACAATAACTTTGAGTGAAGAAAATTTGTAAAATAAGTTTTGTAAAGCAATAAAAAGATATGCTAGTTATAATATGATGAAAGTTTACAAAGTTAGTGTTTGAACAAATTTGTGATTTTGTGTAGTTTTCTTTAACAAAATTTGTCCACATTAGGTTCTTAACTTTAAAACATTAACAGCTATTTTGATTAAATGTAACGTAGATTTTTTAATATTTGTTTAACTTTAAGCTCATTTTTTTATATTTTACTTAGATTTCCCTTACAAAATCAAACAAAGATAAACAGTAAAATGACCCACTTTTTATTATAAAGAACAATAAGAAAAAATGTAACTTCAAAAGAGTACTTTTTGGAGCCAACAGCGATACTACTAAATTTAATTGATATTAAACTTCCAAAGCGCTCTAATTCGTCATATAATATAGACACTAAGTGGATTCTTAAAGTAACTATTACCATAGTGGGACACTTCTTCCCGAACGATGTAACTACATCAATAAGAATTGAATAGCAAAAGCGATAGGTATTTGCTAAATGGGGAAACTATTTAGATTATTTTTCGATCGAAATTGTTTGCAGGGTTGTGTGCTGTAAATATGAGTTTGAGAGTGTTTGAGTGAATGTGTTTTTGTGTGAAAAAAAGAATGACATTTCATCACTTCATTAGTGGTGTAATAAAACATCAAACTTGTAGAGCGCTGCTCTCCTACAAAAAAACGTCATTAACTCAAACATTTCTATACATAAATTATATTAAACTAAAAAAAAAATTATATGTGACAAATTATAAAACAAACGTTTTTTTTACAATCTGTTTTTATTTTGATTATTGATTTATAGACATTAAGGATTTTTTATATTCGAAATTTTCCTTAAAGATACTTGAATTTAATAGAATATTAATAATTTGTTTAAGAAGTGTGAGACTAAAAGGAAATGGAGTATTGATTTATCAGGCTTAAGTTTTGATTTTTATTGGGGTGATAGTTCAGTTTTAAATTCATATTCTAGTTTAATTTCCTAAAATTGGGTTTAAGGTGATTTATTTACTAAATACATACATTTTATCATTGAGCATTCCAAATTCAACTTGATTTTCTCTAGTTTAAAGTATTTTCATCTTAATTAATATTTTTATAATTGTGCATCAAATTTATTTTTATTCAAATAAGCAACAAATGTTTCATTACTTTACACACTTAATTCATAAATTAAAAAGAATATATATTTTAATTTCCACTACATGAGCGGCCTTGCAACATTTTGATGGTACAAAAAGTCCTTCACCTACATTTTTTCTTTAGCTTTTTATTTTAATATAAATTATAATAAATTTGTTAAGATAAAAAGGAATTTAAACAAAAGTTTCGTACAATAAATAGTTTTTAACAGTCTATCTATCTTCTTCTTTTTCTATTTATATAAAGATTGCTACGCTATGGACTGACTGACTGATTCATCATCGTACAGCCTTAACGCCTTAAGCTTTCAAGTTGAAATTTGGAACGGATGTTGGTCTCTTGCTAAATCGATTTTTGGAAATTTGAATGTTTAGGGGGTAAAAATGGATAAAAACGTGTAAATTCGCTAACCTCATATTTCTTAAGCTAAAAGAGATACAAAAAAATGTAGTTCCTATTAGGGAGATCGAACGGTTATTATTCGACCGTTTTTAACCGGTTATTTTAGCTTTGCCCAAGTCGGTTATTTTAAAATGTCCATTTTTCGAATATCGAATAAACCGGTTATTTTGGTATAATTAACCGGTTATTTTAGTAATTTGTAATTTATATACATTTTCCTTACTCTTGTTGTAGATGTACCCGTAATTTAAGTATTTTCTAATTGAATATTGGCTAAACTTAAACTTTTTATGAAGAATGTCAAAACAAAATGTAACAAAGTTCAAAAAACATTATGAACACTGTAAATACAAATCGCTTATAAAAGTGTGTGTTCTTGTAGAAAAAAAAACCAAAAGCTATTCAAAATACTACAAAAACGTGTTCAGTTAAAAAGTAAATAGTAATTTGTGCAAGAGTATTCTAAATATTAAATATATTTTTATATAAATGATAACTCTATATATTTTTCGAATGCGATTAAAAAGACAAAGTTAAGTGCTTGAAGTGCCCTAAAATGATAAGTTACAAAGGTTCTTCCATGTCACGACTTATTTATCACCTTTAATTAGTATACATGCTTGACATTAATGTGATCCAAATGAAACTTAACTCCGTTCGAAGTAGTTCTAAGGAGACGACAAATAATACTTTACTAAAATACGCTGCAAAAAATGAATCATTGGGTGAAATATTAGCCCGTTGTGTTGCCGAGGACGAAATGCCCGCTAATGCACTTAAAACTCTTAAGTAGTTCTAGCATCTCTTCATGCTGAAAACTACAACATTACGGCGGAATCAACGATATGGGAAAAATTTCTACCAGTTTTATTTACTAAAACACCAAGAACTAAAAAACAAAATTGAAGAAATCAAACAATGTCATGGAATGTTTTAAATTGTAGTCGATGAATTGACAAATATTTTACACAAAAAAAATGTTCAGTTCACTATTCGTTTCTATAATGCTGAAACAAAATAATTTGAAATAGATAATCCTGGCTAAGAGGTTTTGTTTGCAACTTTAAAAAAAATATGGTTGATTTATTTAGACATCCTTAACCACCAACAAATTAAAACTCATTCAAAATAAATTTAAGAGAATATTTCAAATAATAACTTTATAAAATTCCTATAATTTATTTGCTTTTGCAATACGTTTGTCTAGATCAAATATCATTCAACCGTTTCTAAATTACATTATACAAATATCTTCTTACAAATAAAGTTTAGTAAATCAAGTTTGACCAATTTACTGGTCCCACTTTTCTTGGATTTTATCGTAAAATATATGTTACTCCACGTCTACAACAGACATGATTTGCTGTTATAACATGATGTTATAAAAGCGTTGTTAAAACATTTGCATTAACAACCGTGTTATAACATGAGAAAACCTCTAACATGATGAGTCTATACTTAACACTAACATCATAATAGTGTTAATGTTAAGCATTTGATGTCAGTTGTAGACTGGGTGTAAGGTCTGATCTTAGTCATATTTATGTATTTTGTTGGTTCCTTACCTTTGCAAATTGGTTTGTTTTTATTCAAATTAACGTTTTAATTTTAAATCTTATTTGATTTTTGTGTTTTTAAGTATTCGAATTAAAACCGGTTAATCGGATATTTAAAAATTGCTTAACCGAAAACCGGGTTTTTTTAAATAGCAACTATTCGTAATATTCGAAAACCGGTTATTGAAAAAAGTCGAATAATCGATCTCCCTAGTACCTATCGTTGGTCATTAAAAAAAATAGGCGGTCAGTTGTCTGAAACTTTTTTGAAATTCGACACTTTGGGGAAGTCACCCCATCTTTCTTTTTTCCATCTTTCCTTTAACCCAATAAACATAGAAATACAAATTATATCACATATTATCATTATATCACATATCACAAAGATACCTTTGGTACTTATTCGAAATTCAAACTTTAATGGGTAAAAATCGAAGCTATTTTTTTTTTTTTTGGTACTTTTTTACAAAATATTTTTTCCCATTCATTGACATGTACGTAATATATTATGGGCTCACACTAAAATATATAAATTTTTTATACTTCAATAGGGCGAAAAAGTGTATCAAAGGGGGTAATACGGGAAATTAAATTTCTTTCTTTTTCTTTTCCGTTCTACATGTAGTTTTTTTTTTTTAATTTTCTACTATATTGAACTTACGGCCAATTTCACCAACCTTCAGTTAAAACTAACTATAACTTTAACTACCGGTTAACAATATGGTTTTGACAGCTATAACTAATGATTAATAATACCTGATCTTGGTAAAATTGGCCGTTAGAAACGTAAAATTATAGGTGCAGGGTCCTGAGCGAATGAAAATCTAAAAGATGAAAAATATTGGACCTTTTCCGTTAAAATTTAAAAACATAAACTTTAGCATATAAATATGTCCACGAAAGCGGGTTTTTTTAAGTAATAAATTTAAATAATTTTTTTAAAACTATCTCGTATATTGATCCCGATGCATTTGACCCAGATTTAGATACTTTTACAGTAATCCTTCTCAACTTTTTCAATTAAGCCTCCTTTTTAACAGATGTTTTTGTGTATTGAAATCCAGGCTATTTGTATCAAATTAAAAAAAATATCCTGTTACCGTTCTTAAGATATGCAGACATTTATATTTCCTTTATAAATAAGGTACCATGCCCACTTTTCAAATTGAGCCTACTTTTTGACAGATGTTGCGTTTTAACATCCAAGCTATTTGTACCGAATTTTTAAATTGTTACTGTAACCGTTCTCCAGATATAGAGAAATATTTAAATAAATGTTTATTTTTATTTAAGCTCCAGGTCTTTTCAATATTTATTTCAATATTTCGCTTACCATTTAAAAATTTCTATATTTAGTTTTTATTTGACCTTATTTAATTTAATAAATGTTTATTTTTATTTAAGCTTCAAGTCTTTTCAATATTTATTTATTTATTTTCAATATTTCGCAAACCTTTGGTTAGCATCGTCAGGAAATTAAATTTAAATTTAAATTTTATTAAATTTAAATTTTAAATTTAAATTAAAATCGTCAGGAAATTAAATTTAAATTTAAAATTTTAAATTTAAAATTTAAAATTAATTTAATTTTAAATTTAAAATTTTAAATTTAAAATTAATTTAATTTAAAATTTAAATTTAATTTTAAATTTAAATTTAATTTTAAATTTAAATTTAATTTCCTGACGATGCTAACCAAAGGTTTGCGAAATATTGAAAATAAATAAATAAATATTGAAAAGACTTGAAGCTTAAATAAAAATAAATATTTATTAAATTAATATGAGCGCAAAAATATAATAAAAACTAAATATAGAAATTTTTAAATGTTTTTTTTTGCATCGAAAGCGCCACGCCCACCTCTTTAAACCAACTCACTTCTTGGCAGATGTAGTGCATTGATATTCAAGTTACCGTTCTGCTACAGATACACTAGAGCCCCGCTTTGCGTCGATCCTATTTGCGTCACTTCGATTTGCGTCACTTTTTAAAATTTGGTTAAATCAGCTCTGCGTCGTTTTGATTCCGATTTGCGTCGCTACATGCGATTTGCAACAGCGAAAGCATTAAAAATTAATCATTTGAAGAAAGCTCGAGATAATCGCAAATGAGATTCTATTTTTTAACTGATGTTTATGTGAATATCGATAAATGAAATAAATTAATTTCGGTTATATTTTTATGAAAATATATTGCTTCTTCTGTTTTTCTTTATATATTTTTCTTTTCAAAAACATAAATATATTTGTATTTATTTTTTTATAATAATTATCCCCACGTGTTGAAATAAATAGAACGAAGCGTAACCATATGATTTTTTTTATCACAAATAGAATTTTTTTGCACAATAGCAATAAAAAATCAGTGTATTTATATAGAAAAAAGTATTGCGGTTTACGTCGAATTTCCCCATTAAAGACGCGAATCGGGGCCCTAATGTATACAGAAATCTATTTTGCATTTGTAGGGAAGTTGCCACTCCTATTTCCCCAATCCCGCTCATATTTTGTCGGATATTGTGTATTGATAACCGAGACACTTGTACCTAATTTGGAAACTTTGGCTCTTGCCATTCTGCACATATACAGACATCTATTAATTCTTTGCGTGGGATCTGCCACACCCACTTAAAATTTAAACATATATATGTACCATCAGAAATATGTATTAGAAGAAGATTATTTTCATTTAAAAAAAATTTATTTTTTTAAATCCAAATGAAAGATTTTAACATATTTTTTAATATGACCCCAACTTTTTTTCTTCAACTTGTAGCTTCTATTAATTGAAAAGAAGGTTTTGTAAAAAAAAAATTATTTATTTTTTGGGTTTTAAACTACTGAACTGCTTTTATCTGTAGTAAAAGAAATGCAACAATTGTTGTTTAATAAACAATACTAACCAACCAGGCGTCCATGCAATCAGTAGAACTGCTGCTTGCAGTAGCAGCATTAACCATAACAAACACTTTTTTCTTTTGTTTGTCTTTTTGAGTTGTTTTTTTTTTAATATTGTTGTACACGTATACAACAACGTACTCGTAATCACTCGTATACACGTTTGTACACATACTAGGGTATTCATTTAATCGGGCTTTTGCTTTAATCGGTTAATTGCTCGATTTATTAACCGAGGTTTTGGTTTAATCGGTTAATTTTGCTATTGATCGGTTAACCGATTAATAAAGTTTCTTTAAAAGTCACATTATTTCATTTATTATTTAATTTATTAGTTAAAAAAAACAATAACATATCAAACACAACTATAATTGAACCAAAACGAACAAACAAAAACAAAATTCATAAATATGTAATACATAATATGTATTAATTGAAAAATAAACTGTGAGATCATTTTATTAAATATTTCAACAGTTACCTTATAAAATAATCTTTCAGTCAAATGATTTTATTTAAAAGTTTAGATTTAAGCGATTATTTTCTTTTGTTTCGATACAACTTGGCTTGGAAAAAATTCTTTCATTTATCGTAGATTTTTTTTCAGTATTTATTTATTGAATCTTCATATATTAAATATGAACTAACAACTATTAATCAAATATGATCCTAATATTTGCTTTATGTCCTGCAAGTGCCAGACAAAAAAGATTTCGTCATCACGGCTGTTCCCCGGCTTCTTATTGTAGATGTTGGAGAAATCGAAAGCAACCCATAATACAGAATATCTAATTTCTCAGGCCTTTTTCTGGATTTCTTTAAACATATAAAATCGTCCATTATGCCATTAGAGTCCTGTTTCAATTTTTTTTAAATTTTTACACTTCTAATTGCTTCGGTTAATTTTGTTAAAATATTGATATGGGAAGTTATGCGAAGAAACAACCCAGCGGGAAAACTCAGAAGAGCTGCTTACTTCAGGCCTTATTGGAAGCCTGCTTAGAATTTTTTAGATTCAATTACCATTCTGATCTAACTGCTAAAGAATGCCTCATAGAAGGCATCGGCTCTTCCGAATAAAAGATAAGATACACATTCCACATTCCCTACTGTGAGAAGGGCGATTTTTTTTTTTTGCCAAAGCAAAATTCACAGAATTCAGATCCCGATATAAAATCACCATTCTCTGGATAGCCTTCAAAGAAGCTCTGTCGAAAGAAGCGAGAGCGGAAGGCCTACCCAGCAATGACAACGTGTGTAAAAAAGATATGAGTATGGAATGAAGCGAGCAGGCCTTGTACATCCAAAATAAGAAGTATAGAGGCCTTTTAGAAAACATAAATATCAAAAGTACGTGAAACAAAAAGCTGTTCACAGCAAACACTAATTTTAAATGAAGATGGCTGAACGGCTTCTTTGTTTGTGTGAAAAATTTTTTTCTAAACACATACCTTTTGTATATGAGACAAACAAATAATTAAGAAACACAAAAAAATATGTTGTAATTCTACAAAAAATTTAAAAATTTTGCTACATCGGTTAATTGGTTAATCGACTAAAATTAACCGGTTTAATTTAATCGTTAATCAAAATAGTCAATTTTAAATTAAACGATCAATTAAACGGGTAGTAATTAATCGGTTAACTGATTGAATACCCTAACACATACACACTTACGATTATTCAAATCATAAAAAACAAAGTTTTAAAAGAAGTATTTTTTCCTATTATTATTTTTGTTGTCTCTTCTTAATAAAATTTGTTGTTGTATGCTTTAAGTAGTTGTGAGAATGTGAGAATAATGGGCTTGTTTTTTTCTTCTTTGAGATGGTAGTCCTCGTCCGGACTTGCAATTTTTGTTGCTGAAGTTCTTTTTTTTTTAAATCTGACTTTAAATTTGTATTATATTTGTGCAACTGCTGTAACAAATGTTGAATGTTCGGACAGACACATTGTTAAATAATGGAGGATTGTCGGAAGAGTATTTATGGTGGAATAGAGCAGATTTTAGAAATAGTGCTTTAATTTTAAGGAACGAAATTTAGGTAACAAACGTCGGTTTGTTGAAAGATCTTAAGTAGGCCTTTGATAAGATTATGAGTGGGTCTTTAAGTAAATTATTCGTTGGCTTTTTAGAGGATTAATAATAGCACAGTTATTTTATTTATTCAATTCTTCAATAATACTAATATCCATTTAAATAATTCAATATCAACAGTCGCATTCATAAACGATTATTAATTTTAGCAAACATTTATTAAGCCTTTATTAAAATAAAAATATTTTTATGAATACGACAGCAAGTATTTAGTAAAACAAGCAAGAAAGTACAGTCGGTCAAGCCCGACCATATGATATCCTACACTACAGTATATACAAACAATTTTTGCGAGTGAACCCTATTTGGGGCCCATGGGCAATCATGGACACGCCTAAAAAAATAATATTATGAGGTTAAGATTCATGCAAACGTTCTTTGTGCCGAATATAATTTAGATATCTTCATCTTTATGAGGTTTTAGGATGGGATTATATGGGACCCATGAATAATTTTGGACCTACCCGAATAATATTTTATCATGACATAGTGGCTAATGTTAAAGTTATTATCCCCAATTTTTATGTTAATACCAAGAATTAAATGGAATTTCTGACACGGTTTTCGGTAGTAGTATTTGTATGGGAGCATATGGGCCGATTCCAATAAAATTTAGTTAGATGATTTTGTTTTGGAATAAAAAACGTTCGGATCAAATTAAATCTAAATACCAATATTATAAGATGGTTTATGGGCACAAAGACCCTATTCCGTTTCAGACGTATTGATTCTATATTACTTTTAGGATTATCGACCATAGGACTTTACCAAGCAATGTTTGATGAGGATCAATGGTAGGGCCTAAGGAGGAAGAATAATAGTTTTTTAGAAGGATAAATTGTTTGCCTTTAAGAAAATGTATCCTAAGTTTTTTATAAGGATCAATCGTGTTTCTTTGAAAACGTTTATCGTATATGCTTAGCACGATCA
The DNA here is from genome assembly GCA_943735925.1 of Pollenia amentaria. Lineage (NCBI taxonomy): Eukaryota > Metazoa > Arthropoda > Insecta > Diptera > Polleniidae > Pollenia > Pollenia amentaria. Next base: position 52,308,028 of record OX031006.1, read on the forward strand.
ATTAGTAGGTTTTGAGATGGATCAATCGTAGTTGTTTGGGAGGCCCAATTTGTAATAATGTTAGATCTTTAGACGAAATAATCGTGAATTTTTAAAAAGAAAAATGTTACTCCTTTAAAATATTAATTAAAGATCTCTATGAGAATGGCGGCGTGGTGCAGGGCACCCCTAGCAGCCTCCATTCCCTGGGAACAACGATAGGAATCATAGGTAAACAAGGTTCCCAGCCACTACACCAAATACTCGGAGGGTTTACGGCTACACCCGACCAATCATCTACTTAGCTGATACAACAACCGATAAACGGAACTGATACAAGGCAAAATAACAATAGACTGATCGATACTCCAAGAACTAGGACAGTGCAATCTTACAATCTTACCTGTAACAACAGACCAATCATCTACTTCGCTGGAACAACAACTGCAACAGTCGTGTAAGATGAAGATTAAGATGGTTTGTGAAAGCCATATGCTCCCAAAAGGGCGATGGAGAAAAAAATTTATAAAAGCTTTGAATTCCATTTTTAATCACACCTAAAAAAGGAAGTAGTCCACTGGCCTCTTATATCTTCGTATATAGACGTAATTTTAAGCACCAATAAAAGAACTCACTCTTTTCTACACTACTTACCCCTCAAACTATAAACTTAATTATCTTTTCCTATTTGTTTATACTTCCAGCAGCAATTCTTGTAAATTTTTTCGTTTAGGTCAAACAAAATTATAAAAGAAGGTATTGAAACGTAATGCTACGCAAAAAATAAAGGAAATTCAAATGTATGGCATTTTAATAAAGTTTAATTTCTCTTAAATGAACTTTTCTTTAGTTTGTTTTCTTTACTTCCTTTAGAATACTTTTTTTTTTACTAAGTTTATCGTTTTTATGTTTTCTAAAAACTATGAATAGAACATCATTAAAAAGACTGTTCTTTTTTTTTTTGCATTATGTTTCTCTTCCAAAGATAATGGACTGACAGCGACACAATAAAAGAACGTAAATATATAAATACTATAGGTTTTCTTTTACCGGACTTTTTCAATTCCCGGAAAATCGGGATAGATTTTTCAATATCCCGGGAATTCCCGCCCAATACAAAACGATGCAAAATATTATTTTGTTTAATTTATTTGAACATTAAAAAAAAAAAAAAAAAGAATCCGAAATCTTTCTTTGAAAGTAGGATTTTAGTACTCAATAAGCATTTACAGAATCGTTTGACAGCGTATTTTTAATTTTATTTAAGAAGAGTCCTGTCAATGACAAACACGTTTTCTTTCTACGGATGTTGGCCTTATTGTCAAAAAAGCATTATATAATCTCTGAGACTTTAAATTTTTTACCACTTCCTTCAAAAACTTGTACTTAATATTTAAAACAAAATGATTCTTTTTAAATCGAATCAGCGTTCTCTTTACTTATTGCGGCATTCAAAATTTCTTCAAATGTGAATTTTTCACTTTTGCCCACATCTCTTACATAAATAGGTGTGTTACACAAGATCTCGGGCAAGTTCGGACTAATGAGAGTAAAATGAAAATTACTCTCTGAATTTGCCAAAACTACCCAAAATTGCTGGAACGCGAAAAACCATTTTTGCACTTCTTCAAATACTAATGATGCTTACTTTTCAAATTAAGGTCTATTTTACGCTTAAAAGTCATAACATTATTAAACCAAAACATTTACATCATTGTTATTTTTTATATTTTGTTTTCTTTTATGTTAAAGTTTAAGGGAAATATGTATGCAATAATGCATTTACCACTTTAATTTTTTCATTAAAATTTTACATTTTGCTTTCTAATATATTTTTTAATAAAAATTAAACTTTTTCTTTTGCTTGTAAATTTCCTGATTAATTTTTCAGTTTCAAATTAAAAAAAAAGCTGATTATTTATTCTTGTCCGAACTTACCCAAATAAAAAGTTCGTGCAAATTTGTACAGGAAATTAAAAAAAATTCTCTCTCAATTACTCTCTTAAATGCACAAAAATTGTTATGTGGAACGCTTTTGGGTAACTTTGTGCAAGTTCGGACTGTTTCGTTATGCATCTGGAACAGAGCTAATATTTACTACATTTTTAGAATCTAATCCAAAAATATTTTTATGCAGCTGCCATATTTAAAAAAAAAAAATACCAGGAATTCCCGCACAAATTTTGCGGGAATTTTATCCCGGGAAATCCCGTATGAAAAACACTAATACATACATACCAAGGGCTTGTTGTATTTTCCTTTCCAATGGATTTTCTTATTTGCGAATTTATTTTTTAAGCGAATTCTCGCGTAAATTTAAATCATATTGTAAATAATATTTAAATTGAATTATAATAACTATTAAATAACTGTGCCCAGTGCTTGAAATTCGACCATAACTATTTATGCAAATGTGAAGAAAACATACATTCAAGTAAATATGGATATACATACATGTTTCCAGCATTAGTTTTTTTTTCGTCCAAGTGGACCGATCTAGCGAGGGACCAACCTCCGGTCCATATTTTATCTCCACTCAAGTACTTGAACGTTTAGCTTAATTTTGTAAAATCAATAATATAAAAAAAATCAAAAAGTCTACTCTCTTTTTTATTTTTTATAAAAAGCGTGATCAATTTCCAATTTTTATTTCTTGGTAAATACACTGAAATTTTTCATTGGGGGAAGGGTTACCGTTTACAAGACTAAAGTCGCAATTTTACTTTTTTTTAGCGGTCTGCGACTTTTTGTAAGACTTTTTTCATCACCGGCTTTTGCGACTTATTTAATTTTGATGCGATCTTTTTTTGTAAAGTTTCTCATAGGAAACATTCAATTTTATTTTCGATCCAAATTTCGATATTTTTTAATCAGGCTTAAGTTCATTGAATTTAATTTTCATTAAATTATTTTTATGAAGAAAGGAATTTTACAACATGAAATGAATTAAAATTTCTTGATAATTTTTCATTCTTGACTGAGCTGGGAATTGAACACAGGTTTAAACGGACAGGTTTCCATGACTAGTTTCGATTGTAACCACACAATCTCTTCAGAGGGGTTTGCCGTTTAGCACTCACCACCATTGACGACGGATGACGTCATTAGTCAAACATCAATCTTTAAACCAAATGGTATTTCACCCTGGTAGATCGAAATTTGCTTTTGAAATGAATGATTATCTATTTTTAATTGATTTACATGTTCTTCCTTACTTCTGTTTAACGTACTTTTTGTCAAGAATTCTTTTTGAAATCCAAAGTAAATTTTTATTGTTTTTCATGTTTTTGTCTTTCTTTTTCTTGTTGTTAACTTTTTTCAGCACAACTTGAAGGACAAATGTATTTATAAAAAAAAAAAATAAAGAAATAAAAATTCGCCAATTAAAATTTTACGACATTAAAATTTTAAAGCAATTTACATTTTTTATTCATTTGGCAACACTTTTTTCAATCTTGTACAACATTGTCATGTAAACAATGTATTTAAGAAAATTTTCGCAAATTTCAGTAAAAGTTTCAAAGGAATTATCAAAAGTTATTTTCGGGAATACAAAATGTATTATTAATTAATTATTTTATTAAAGACGTGCTAAACTCCCAATTTGTATTTTTGATAAAAACACTGAAATTTATTGTTGTGGGAAAGCTAGTTTCAATGCGCATTTCGCTGGTTGCTTAGGCCAGCTCGTCAGGAAACTTTTTCTAAATACTTTAGAAAAGCTTAAAATATTATACAAATAAGATCATAAAGTGAATAAGAATTTTAAACACTCAGGTCTTACTTGTAACAATATCAGAGCTTCAATTTGTGTTAATGAGTTCTCATCAGTGTGGCCATTTTGGCATTTTTGCAGCTATATTTAGCATTAAAAATTTATATTTAGCAGCAAAATTTGCATTTAGCACTTGTCATTTTTGGAAAATGTTTGTAACTTTTTTTTAGCATTATTTGTTTTAAAAACTTGGACGAATAGTTTTATTGATTTTACTAAAAAAATTTTATAAATTATAAAACATGAAAAAAATATAATATTCAGGGAATATTAGAAATGTCCTTATCATGTCGATTGTAAACATTATTCCCCCTTTGATATTATTATATAAAATTACAAGGAAATTTCACTTTGTATTTAACTAAAAGTTCAATGATGTAAATGTTTAAAAAAATTGTTTGCTCTAAACTGCTGAAAAAATAATTATTTTAAAGATTCAACTTTTCTTAAACTATAAAAAATAAAATAATATAAAAATTTTTGTATATCATAGAAATAAATCCCAAAAATTTTGCATATATCATTGGTTTTATGGCCATCAAAATTTAAAATTTAATCTCAACTACCTGTGCTACATATTTATAAGTATGCTTTACCAAAAATGTTGCCACTTTACCAAAATCTAGCCACTTGCTTAAATATAACAATTTATTTAAATTTCGTTACAAAATTAATCACTGAAATGTATTTAGTTGCGAATAAAATTTTTAAAAAAAATCTTTAAAAAATTTTAGCATTATTTTAGCACTTTTTTTAAAATCAATTTTAGCATTTTTTGGCCTTGTCTAATGCCAGATTTAGTTGTAAAATTTTTTTAGACCTGGCCACACTGATTCTCATACAAATTTTTACAGTTCATATGCGAGGGTGTAAAAATACACAGTTTGCACAGATTGCGAGACTTTTAATCGATATCATGAAAATTCTTAATGCCAAACAGGCTTTTGAAAATTAAAAAATACAACTGACTGTTTGTTTAATTTTTTTGATTTGTTGTGCTTTTTATTAATAAAAAGCGTTAAAAAAAGATGTGAGACTTTTATATCTCAAACGACTTTTTTGTGCGACTTTATTTTTATGAAACGACCTTTTGTGCGATTTTTCACAAATTCCTAGCGGTAGCCCTGGTTAGGGGATAAGCCAGTTCCTATGTGCGCATTTCACTTGTTGCTTAGGAAAAATCATCAGCAAATATTTTAAAAAGACTTTCGAAAAGCAAAAGATATTATGCAAATAAAACTGTAAAGCGAATGAGAACTATAAACACTCAAAAGTATGTTTGTTATTTTTTTGGCCAAGTTGTTTAGATATTATATATAAGTTTTTGTTAAGCTAATTGGGCCCAATGTATTAATGTAAATAAAAAACTTTATTAAAACATTTTGTTTGTTGTGCTTAATTCCCTTTTTTAATAATTGATAAAAATACTGAAATTTATTGTTGGAGGATAAGCTGTTCCTATGCGCATTTCACTGGTTGCTTAGGCCAGATTGTATTCCCAAAAACAACTTTGATAATAAATTTTTGCACGTGCATAAAAAACTGAACTGAAAGTACTTTGTTTTTGTTTTTAATATGTTTTTTCTTTACCCACTACAGCTACAATTAATGTTGGGAGAATTCCAAATAATTGTAGCGGGAAATGTAAGAAAAGATAAAACTCATCACTGATTTATTGTTTGGTATTTTGTTTAAGCTTTGATATCGTTGCAAACAAGACTTTCTGAGTGTTTGTAGGTAATTCTCATTCCTTCTGTAGTTTTGTTTGCTGATAGCTTTGGCTTTTCTAAAATTATTTAGGAGAACGTTTCCTGACGATCTGGCCTAAGCAACCAGTGAAATGCGCATAGGAACAGCTTATCCTCCAACAATAAATTTCAGTATTTTTATCAATTATTAAAAAAGGGAATTAAGCACAACAAACAAAATGTTTTAATAAATATTTGTATTCCCAAAAACAACTTTGATAGTAAATAAAAAACCTTTTTTACATGTTTTTCCCAACGTTTCGGCAATTATTTGTTGACATCCTCAGTGGTTGTCTATTTAATTTTTTTTTATAAAAAACAATTGATTATTACAAAATTAGAAAACAACAAAATAAATAAACTTACAATTACTAAGTAGTTTTTCACATTAAATTATACATTGAATGTTACACAGCTTACATAAAACATAAAACATTTAACATATAATTAAAATAAAGGCATCACAATGGACCATAATGGTCTCTGGGTGAGGGTGTGAAGTTTGCTTCACACCAGCCTTTCTAACCTAACCTAACCTAACCTAACATATAATTAAATTAAACACACAACTTAAATTAATATCACAGTTTATCTTTTCTATTTTATTGCAACTCTGTAGCTAGAACTTATATTATTTGTGTCTTCTTTTAAATTCATTGTTCTGTCAATATTTTATTGTATACGTAAGCTTTCTATTGTGAAACGTTTTTTCTGTTTTGCTTCTACGTCTAATATTCTTATTCTGTCAAAGTCAGGTTCATGCTTTTCGCCAATCATAAAGGCCATGTCAGATAAAACTTTTGCTTCGCGTTGCGTTACCGATTCGCTTTGACATCTAAGATAAAATATACATACTTATACGAAACATGTCACATAAAGTACTTTCAAAGCGGAGCGAAGCAAAAAGTTAGCCAATCCTCATCTTTTTGTGCGCTTTGACAATTGGCTAGTATAATTTTCTTTTGTTTTTTAATTTTTTTTGCCAAATTCAATTCCAAAAAACCGTCCAATTAAATTTTGAACTTTTATTTTTATAACAAATAATTAAATGTACAAATTACCAACCGCTTTTATAAGTAACAAACAATGCGTGAGTGTTGTCAAAGTTTTCATTGTGTCATATACCATTTGCTTTGCGTTTTTATGCCAAAGGTAGAAACGTCACGCAAAGCGACAAAGTTGTATCTGACACGGCCTTAAGTTTTGACAAAGCTGTTGATTCCTTATGTTTATCTATGTCATTTTTGTGTTCGCATATTCTTGTTTGTAAATTTCTCTTTGTTGTGCCAATATAAATTAAATCACATTTTTGTTCGTCCTTCCCCTTACATGCTATTTCGTACACAACGTTGTTTTGTTGTTGTTTTTCTACAGGCATTTTAATTTTGGAAAAAATATAGTTGAGTGTAGTATGTGGTTTGTAGGCGTAACATATGTTTTGTGTGTCTATCGTTGTTTTAATATTTCTGTTGTCCGTTAAACCAGGAATAAACTTAACACTGTAAAAAACTTTGTCATCGTTTTTAGTGTTGTTTGAAGTTGTGTTGTTTTTTTAATTTTCTTTGTATTTCTTCAATTAGTTTTAGTCTTATTTGCAACTATATCAGGGCTTAGAAAGAACACCAGCAATAAACTGTTTATTTTTTCTTACATTTTGTTCTACATTTGAAATTTACTGCTTGCTGCTTTTTTTCAGTAAATTTCTACTGTTTTCAGTAACCAGTAAAATTTCACTGTTTACTTAAAAATATTTCAGTAATGCTGTAATGCAGTAATCTGTTAATTCTTATTTATTACTGAAACAAATGAAACAAAATATATTTTACCCGAAAATTATCTAAAAATCAGCTGATAAAGCTTACAATAAAAGTGGTTTTTATTAAAATTACCTTAAAAAGTGAATACAGATTTTTTTCAGTAATCAGTAAAAATTTACTGAGTTCTGCGAAATAAGCAGTTAAACTTTACTAGTTAGTTCTATACATAATGCAGTACGCCCATGTATGATATTACGAAGATCCAACGCAGCGTAAGGCCTGGAACAGAATAAAATAGTTGTATTAGTAGCTGAAGCTGACGAATGCTCTGTAGCACAATAACAAGTACAACTACTACTTCAACCAGGTATTCTGTTGACACTTCTTTCAAACTGCCGTTTTTAACTTTTAACAGGTTGCAGCGCTATCTGCAACGTTGTACTACAGCGACTATTCTGTTCCCCACTTAGTCTTAAGAAGTATTTACCGCAATCGATAGTATGAAAAAGGATTTATCGTTTTTTGTTCACAAAAAAGTTTTGTTACTAACAAACAACTAAACAATTTAATTGAATTAACCTAAAATATAATATCCAAAAGCCATTGAATCTTAAATTGTTCTATCAGCTTAATTTATAAATGGTGGTCTTAAACATTTAATAATGAAATAACAAAGTTTTTAAATAATTCAAAAATAAATTTATTTATTAAAATTTTTTTTTTGTATTTAGTTAATTTCATTTATATATATATGTACATATGTATATATATAAGTATAAAAAATTGCATACATACAATATGTATGTATGTGCATGTGCATACATATTGTATGTTTGTAATTTTTTTTTTACAAATTTAAAAAATAAAAAACAATTGGTTATATTAACTTTTTTGTCAATTATCAGCTGAATAATTTATGATATTGTGGGTTACAGCATTTAATAAAATAATAACATAAAAAAATGTGAATTAAAAAAAGTTTTTGTTTTGTATTGCACAATCTATATATATAAAAATGAATTATGTATGTTTGTATGTTTGTTTGTCGCTTTATAGACTCCGAAACTACTGAACCGATTTTCCTGAAATTTTTACAGTAACATCACGTGAGCCCTAAAAATAAAATAGGCTACTTATTTTTTCGATAGGGGCAGGGGAATTGGTACCCCCCATAGGATGCCAATGCTGAACTTTTTGTAGTAGGATCTTCTGAGCCCCGGAATTGAAATAAAATAGCAGCGGGGGTATAGGAATACCCCATAGGACGCCAATGTTTAACATCGCATATCTTAAGAACTGTAATAGTGAGAATGTTCAAACTTTCTAAAAGTCACTCTTATGGTATACTACACTTTTGAAAATAAAAATAAAGCGGGTAGGCGCAGGGGGGGAAATACCTCCCATAGGATGCATACATTAAATATCGCTCAACTGAAGAACTATTAAAGGGAGAGTCTTCAAACGTGGTTAAAGCTACTATTATAGTAAACTATAAATTTCAATATAAAAATGTGCGGGGTAGACAGAGTAGGAGCAGTACCCCTCATAGAAGACATATTAAATACCATATATCTGAACACAAGAGCTATCAACCTTTACAGGACAAATTTTAAAACAAAAATAAATGGGGTAGGTGCAGGGGTAGCGAAGCGCACCGGGTTAAGCTAGTAGTATTTAAGTTTATTTTATAGATTTGTATATTTATTATTAAAAAAATATTTGTGTTTATTTAAATAGGCAAATCTAAAAAAATTATTATAAGAGTATTATAAAGACCTTATTTAAAAAAAGGAAACAGGTTATTAAAGAATTTATTTTTTTATAAATAAGGCCGTAAAAGTGTATCCGATATTGTTAATTTTTTTCATAATTTATTAATTGAATTTTCACACATTTAATATGAACTAACAATAACACTGGCTAGAAATTGACACTTTTTTTGAGACAAGCTGGGCACCTGGCGTTTTAACATAATTCGGGTACGCTAAATCCAGTGGTGCTAATCGTTTTTTTTAGGTTAGCTCTGGTAGTAAAATGAATTCAAATATTGTCAAATGCTCAATTTTTCCAAAAAATAAGCAAAGTTTCTGCGAAATGCAGGTTCCAAATTAAATTTATTTAAATAATAACTGATTGTGTCTGTCCATAACTCAACATTTTTCGATAATTGTATTATTATTAATTGCTCAAGAGCAGTGGTGTTAATTATGATTGTACCACTGATCAAGAGCAGTGGTGTCAATTATGATTGTATTGGTGCGAATACTCTTGTCTCTTTCATTCTCAGCGGGAGGAATCTGCGGTTGCGAGGCCTATTACGAGGCCTAATTAACATACATATTTTGCTATGAAGACTTTAGAGCAATTAATAATAAAACAATTATCGAAAAATGTTGAGTTATGGACAAACACACTCAGTTATTATTTAAATAAATTTAATTTGGAACCTGCATTTCGCAGAAACTTTGCTTATTTTTTGGAAAAATTCAGCATTTGACAATATTTGAAGTCATTTTACTACCTTATTAAATTCTTTCTAATATTTTTAATTTGGTGCTCAACATACCTTTGCAAATGCCAACAATGAAAATTCATTTGCACATGCTAATGCAAATAATAACTCCATTAAGTTTAAAAATATTCTATAATTATTAACCACCATTATAAAAAGAGAAGATTTTACTAGCCTATAAAAATATACTTTTATTTACCAATAATATCTTCTAAATTTAAATTGCAGTTTCGAAACAAAACATTTTTTAGGTTTGTGGACGTTAAACAATAAAGTTTCATTAATACATCAATAATACACATCTTCTTACCCAAAAATTTTACCTGCTGTCACATTTGCTTTTATGTGTATAGGTTTACACATAAATTGTAGGAAAACAAGACTTTTTTAAATATTTTTACTTACTTGAGAAAAGTGTTTTCAAAGGAAAAAAAACCCATTGACGCGATTGGTACAGAAGCACAAGCACAAAATACCAACAAATTCTTGTGGCTATTTTTTTCTTAATAATTTCTGCATTTAGGTACGTCTTTTTAACGAAAGAAAAAGGGACCCTTTAAAAGGCAACAAAGAATTTTTTTCACAAACAAAACACATATCGTTAGCTTAAATGCAAAACAATGTAGATATTATTTGTCAATCATTGTACAATGTCAAAAACAGAAATAAAACAAAACATAAACAAAGATAATAAATAATAAATATGTTATTTCTGTTTAGAGGCCTCAAAACAGGCCGTGCGATATTTCGATATTTCCCGCTGAATGAGAGTGTTTTGCAGTAAAAAATTATATTTTACGCTCGCAAAATAAAAGAGCGTAAGCGTACATGTGAGTTTTGCTGACACAATTGTGCATGACGCTGACACCCCTGATCAAGAGTATAGGGCTTGGGCACTCTTGATTTAAGTAAAGCTGCGATTGAATAAATTTAAAAATGCGCCTGATCCAAGAATTATAAACAGGCCTGCTATGAACAGGGTTTTTACCACAGCCTCAAAGATCCATTCAATGCCCCTGGGGCCAAGTTCCCAGTTCCTGCCTACAACTCTCCTACAAGTGTATATGGCCGCAATGGCCCTATAAACCCTCGAACGAACGTTGAGTTCCAAAGATAGTTTACTATCGAGAACCACGCCCAGGTATTTGGCACTATTCGAGATTACCAGGTCCGTGCCATTTAGCCTAGGAAGCCAAGTCACCGACCTTGTACTTCCTGGTGAAAAGTAAGAATTCAGTTTCCAATGAATTGACACCAATTCCACAGGAGATGAGCTTAGAATCTGCAATGCAGATGCCAAACAACGGGACAATGGGTCCATTAAATTCTTTAAATTAATAAAAATGAACATCAAATAAATAAACAAGAGAAAAAACGTGATAAAGCTATTCTCAAAAAATACCAACATACATAATTTGAAATACATACTTAGTCAATTCACAAGGTATCCTAACATGTCATATTGTCAAAATGTCCTAATATTTCACAATGGTTTAAAAATATTGTTGTTGGTTTGTTAACAAAAATGTCTTAAGTAAATAGAACGTTGCTTGCTGTGTTTATTGTGCTGTCGTAATTAATCAGAAAAGTCCAGCGCTGAGCGGCTGAGCAGTACAACAATATTTTTAAACCATTGTGAAATATTAGGACATTTTGACAATATGACATGTTAGGATACCTTGTGAATTGACTAACTATATTTATAACTTTCAAATTTATGCGATAGTTACTCTCAGCCATTAATGAATGTATATGTGTATGTGTATACAAATGTTTATAAGAGCCAACTAATAACTATTTAGTCAGTCATACTCTTGCTTTACCGTTACAATAATAATATATTATTAGCAATTGGTAGAGTGTTTTTCGACTATCTACGAATTTTAACCACTTCGTCACATTTGGTAGTTAAACAGTAGATTTTTCAGAATTTAACAACAACAAAATACGTTAGAATCGAATTATGACTTCTCAATTATACTTTTTCGTCACTTTAATGAGTTGTTCAGATAATTTTAACAGTTATATATTTACAACAATAGCACAACTGAACAATAATTCCCATACTATATTGACTTCTTTGCAACAATTTGCTAATTAATAGTGAATACTACAAAAGGAAAATGCGTAAAAGAGGACAGTTTGTATTTAAGTTGCCATGTGATCGGTGCTACGTGCGTGTGAAATAATATAAATTTATAAAATTATGTAAAATAAAGTGGAATTTTTAATATTTGAAAAATGAAATAGTTATAGTACCGTATGTGCTTAAAATTAGGACTTCGCGGAATCCAAATGTTACCGAAAAGCGTTCTAGTTAACGAAAGTTGTATAAATGAGTGCACAAAATAGCCCAAACTTATTCTTCGGTTAGATTGGGTTAATTTTTAATAATTTTTCATACATATTTTTTTAGAGCAAATGAAAATAAAATCAAAATAATAATTTGATAATAATCTTTTTTTAAAGTATATAAGCGATTTTTTAAACTGTTTGTTTATATAATGACTTAAACAATTTTTGTGTGAAATTTAGTGTTTTTGTTTAGTTTTTCTAGTGAAAATCAACGTTATTGTGAAGAAAATTTGTAAAATAAGTTTTGTAAAGCAATAAAAGGATATCGTCGGTCACAGGTTGACAACTCTTAACATGTTTTTTTGTACTTTTCAGGAGACAAAAAAAAAACGTTATTACTCCGTTACTAAACCGTGTTGGAAGCAAATAAAAAAAACCAAAATTAGTAGGAGATATTTATTGTAAGACGGTGTAAAGAAAACAAAGGTATTGAAATAACTTCAGATTAAAAAAAAATTAAAATAAAAAATACCCCCGATTCGATTTTTTTGCGAGTTAAGAGTTGTCAACCTGTGACCGACGATATGCTAGTTATAATATGATGAAAGTTTACAAAGTTAGTGTTTGAACAAATTTGTGATTTTCTGAAAATTCCTTTAACAAAATTTGTCCACACTAGGTTTTTAACTTTAAAGCATCCACAGCTATTTTGATTAAATGTACTGTAGATTTTTTAATATCTGTTTAAATTTAAGCTCATTTATTTTATATTTTACTTATGGCGATTTCTTTTCTGAGAAAAATGTTGCATAAATGGTACATGCTCTACACAAAAGAGATAGAGCATGTACCATTTATGCAACATATTTCTCAGAAAAGAAATCGCCATTAGATTTCCCTTAAAAAATCAAACAAAGATAAACAGTAAAATGGCCCACTTTTTATTATAAAGAACAATAAGAAAAAATGTAATTTCAAAAGGGTGCTTTTTGGAGCCAAAAGCGATACTACTAAATTTAATTGATATTAAACTACCAATGCGCACTAATTCGTCATAAAATGTAGACACTAAGTGAATTCTTGAAGTTAATATTACCATAATGGGACACTTCGTCCCGAACGATGTAACTACATCAATAAGAATTGAATAGCAAAAGCGATAGATTTTTGCTAAATGGGAAAACTATTTAGATTATTTTTCGATCGAAATTGTTTGCAGGGTATAGTGAGCAATAAGTGTTTGCATGCACCTGCTTATATATATGTATGTATGTATGCTAGTGCACGAATACTTGTTAACATGCTTAAATTGTACTCATTAGTAAGCAATGTATATACACGATGTGTTAACCCAGGAGACACGAAGTCAAACCTTTGATATAAGCTCAACTCAGTTTTTCAATGGTTTGATTTTAACAGTTAAATTCAAATTTATAATAATTTATGTATTGAAATTTTACAAACAATGTTTTATCAATTTGTTATCAATTTTATTCTCAAATGAAAAAGAAACTTGACAGTGCTTAAGCAAAAAATAATTGCAAACATTTTAATATGGCGACTAAAGTCAAATCATATTTCGTCACCTAAAATCCAAAAGGCCGTTACTAACAAAAAATTTAAAATAGGGGTTTTGATTGATTATGATGTAAATAACAATAATATATCTTTTCATAACATTTTACTTGGATATGTCTAAAAATTGCGATTTTTTTAAAAAGGTTTTGCTTGTGAACAAATATAAGATAATTTGTGAGAAAAAACAACAGGAAGGTTAAGAAATTATAAGTTCGTTGTTTGATCGAGGTGCTACGTGGAGGTAAGATTTTTCAGAAAATTAAGATTAGGGTTTTTGTCTTTGCTAGAATTTGAGGACGGAGAAGGAACGCTTTTTGATTTTCCAGCACCAGCGATGGTGTGGAATGTTTAGCTGACAGTTTCTTTTAGTACATAATGAATCAAAATTAAAACACATCGCACTTAAAACAGGGAATTAGCTTAAAATTTTCAGTAGAAGCAAAACTATTTTTAATTAAACACTGAAGGCATATGAAAAACAATTGAAGCAAAGCCTCGAATAACGTAAAAGCTACTTTTTGCAAAAGCTGTTTTTTTGCATATTACCGTTAACATTACTCTCTTACACTGTTTAAACATCAAATCACCCAAAATTATGCACCTTAACGCCGTCAAAATGCGATACAAAGAGTCAGCCAGTGGAAGAACGTTGTAGGTTGCTAACAAAATGATACAAACGAGCTGGTTTTGCAACGTGGAATAACGATTTAAAAGCCGCTTGCGTAGTGGAAAAACGTTTTAAATGATATCGCGTTTTTCCACTAAAAAACAAATTTTAAACTGTAAATTTGCATGTAATTTAAAATTTAAATTTCTTGATATTTTGCATAAAAGTTTTTATTATCATTATTTTTGATGATCTAAAAAAAATTTAAAAAATAAATAATCCTGACTGTTAAAAACGTTTTTTTGCTCTCCTGAAAAATAGTAATTTTATAACTTACAACTTCATTCGCGGCTGTGCTTCAATTTTAAAACCAACCGTTTCATTGCCAAACAGTAGACCAAATAGCACGATATTTTACAGTGGGGTTTTTTTCCGAAAAAGTAAAAAAAATAAAATTTTTTTGTTTAATACCTTCTTTTCGATTATGTGAGATATATGAATTAACAAAACAAAAATTATTTATCAATAATGCTTGCATTGTATTACATTTGAAAAACGGAAAGGAAGTTGAATATTAATGAATTTGTTTATAATTATAATAATTTTTAAACGTTTGTCGTATGAGAGAGAGTTCATAGGGTATTTGTTGGGTATATTGTATGTATGTGTATTTGTCTGTTTAAGAGTACTACTGTAACTGTTAATTCCCTGCAAACAATTTCGATCGAGAAATAATCTAAATAGTCTCCCCATTTAGCAAAAAATCTATCGCTTCTTATTGATGTAGTTGCATCGTTACATCGGAAGAAGTGTCCCACTATGGTAACATTTACATTAAGAATCTACTTAGTGTCTATATTTTATGACGAATTAGAGCGCTTTGGTGATTTAATATCACTTAAATTTAGTAGTATCGCTTTTTGCTCAAAAAGTACTCTTTTGAAGTCACATTTTTTCTTATTGTTCTTTGTAATAAAAAGTGTGCCATTTTACTGTTCATCTTTGTTTGATTTTGTAAGGAAAGTCTGAGTAAAAAAGAAAATAAATGAGCTTAGAGTTTCACAAAAATTTAAAAACCTACAACACATTTAATTAAAATAGCTGTTAATGTTATAAATAGTTAAAAACCTAATGTGGACCAATTTTTCAAAGGAAAATCACAAATTTGTTCAAACACTTACTTTGTAAACTTTCATCGTATTATAACTAGCATTTTTTACTGCTTAACAAAACTTTTTTACAAATGTTCTTCACTGGGCGGATCAAGAAGTCCGTGACTTTTCGAACTTCCCTCGTAGTTATATGAAATGCAACACTGCTCCCATCAAGTACCACCTGTTAATAGACTACTGTCAAATTTTGAGTAAGTTCCATCATTTACTTTGCGTTTAACAGCTGTTCAAAACATACAACCTCGTGTAGGAATATTAAAAAAAAAAAAAAAAAAAAAAAATAGAAAAAAGTGAATTTCGAGTGCTCATTAAACATTATTTTTTGTGAAAAAAACCCGTCAATCAAACCAAGGAAAAGCTTAAAATATACTATCGGGACTCTGCACTATCGACTTCAATGGTAAAAAAGTGTTTTACTGACTTTCGTTGTGGTCGCACAAGTACAAATGACGCTGAATGTTCTGGACGGCCAATTGAAGTCACTACACCCGAAAATGTCGAAAAAATTCACGATATGATGTTGGTACCTCACTCGTCATATTCACCTGATTTAGCCCCCAGTGACTATTTCCTATTTCCGAACCTAAAGAAATGGCTCGGTGGAAAGAGATTTAGCTCCAACGATGAAATTATTGGCCAAACAAATGCCTATTTTATGGAACTCGAAAAATCCTATTTTTTGGAAGGGATACACAAATTGGAGAAACGTTGGACTAAGTGTATTGAGCTAAAAGGAGATTGTGTTAAAAAATAAAATTTTTTTTTTTTGAAAAAAAAACTGTGTTTCATTCAACGGACTTCATGGACTTATTGATCCGCCCTCGCAATGTTGATCTTCACTAGAAAAATTAAATAAAAATACTAATTTTCCACAAAAATTTTTAAAGTCATTAAATAACAAACAGTTTAAAAAATCACTAATTTCCTTTAAAAAAGACAATTACCAATTTAGTTTATTTATATTTTCACTTTCATTGGCTCTAAAAAAATTAATGTATGAGAAATTATTAAAAATTTACCCAATCTAACCGAAGAATACGTTTGGGCTGTTTTGTGCACTCATTTATAGAACTTTCGTGTACTAGAACACTTTTCGGTAACATTTGGATTCCGCGGAGTCCTAATTTTAAGTACATACGGTACTATAACTATTACATATTTCAAATATTTAAAATTTCACTTTATTTTACATAATTTTATAAATTTATATTATTTCACACGCACGTACCACCGATCCATTGCAATTTATCTACAAACTGTCATCTTTTACGCATTTTGCTTTTGTAGTATTCACTATTTAACAGCAAATCGTTGCGAAGAAGTGAATATAATATGGGAATTGTTCAATTGTATAATTTAATAACACATAATTCGGTTCTAACGTTTGTTTGTTGTTGTTAAATTTCGAAAAATCTACTGTTTAACTACCAAATGTGCCGAAATAGTTAAAATTCGTAGACAATCGAAAAACACTCCACCAATTGCTTGAAGGGAGGGTTAATGTATATAAAGAGTATTTAAGTAACTTAAAACTGTAATATTAAAGATATGTCCACACTTATCAAATAGTTTTATAAAAAATTGTTTGCTTTTGCAAAACGTTTGCTAGATCAGACATTATTTAACCGTTTCTAAATAACATTATTAAATTACAATTAAACAATTATCTTCTTACAAATAAAGTTTCGTAAATCAATAAAAATTTTTAAAAATAAAGCTAAAGTTTGATCTGTGCCCATGTTCTGTAACTCCCGCGACGAGAAACTGTTCGATTGAAGTGTGAGAAATGAAACAAAAATGCCATAAATTGAAACAAACAGCTGTTTTTCTCACTTAACTGCGTCTGTAATATTTTAGGCGAGTAATAGCTGTCACGTAAGGAAATTACTCGCCAATATACTGAAAAAGTGTGTCTGTAAAATTTTTGTGAGAAAGTTCCCGCTTTGAACTGTCAAATAAACTCACGCATAAAAACGGGGTGAGGAAAACTTTTAACACTAAAAAATAAATTAAAAATGCAAATTGCAATGAATATGAACATGGAAGAGATAAGTATTTTGTTCTTGGCAGATTTTTTTATTGTTTAATTATTTTGATTTTAAAATTTTTGAAAAATATACGAATGTTTCTAAAGCAATTTTGTAATCTACAAACATTAAAGTCGCGCTTTAAATTTTTTGGTATAGCCGACGGCTGTATTTTTGCCGCCGTCGATGAAACTTTTTCAATTTTAGTAAATTTTGGTCGCCGTCAACGATATGTTTGACTGGCGTTCTCAGCATCTGCAATTTAATATCGGCTTCGAGTGGAATATTCAGCCTTATTGCGGTTGTCGTTGTCGCATACAACAGTGACGTTTTTTGTAGAAGATTAAAGAACGCAGGTTGTGTTTTACTTTAATCTATTACAAAAAACGACACAGTCGTATACGACAACGACAATAAGGCCGATTATGACATTTATAACGTAACGACGTAGTATCTATTGATACTTTTCGACATGAGTTACAGACACACTTTTTTCTCACTTTTCGAAAAACGATGGAATATTTTGTTTCACATGTTTTCGATGCGAGAAGTTCTCACCAAAGTTACAGAACATGGGTACTGGTTACGCTTTTTTAGATTTTCTCGTCAAATATCTTAACACTGTCATTAAATATAATAATATTTTGAGCTTAAATTAAAAGAGCAACATAAATAAAATCTATATGGAAAAAAATAGTAGTTTGTATTTTATCTTATATTTATTTAAAATTTAATAGAACTAATAAAATTATCTAAACAAATATTAATGATACTCTTCGTTACTTGCATAAATTAAATACTTTTCAGTGGCATAAATTTAATTTAATCAATATTTGTTTATTGATAAATCTTAATTGAAATTATTGAAATAAATCCATTCGTATCAGTTTTTGTTTCGATTTAAATAAAATGAATTTTATTTAAACTTCTGGTTTTTAATTAAAAAGGCATAATCTAGAAAAATCTACTTCAGTAGTATTCTGACAAAATATTTGTAGCAAATAAATTGTTTTATAGTTAAAAAAAAAAAACAATAACCACTATAATGTTTTTTTTTAATAATTTTTATTTAGTTAACTCAATGATTCCAACTCAAATTACCATAATTTACCATGACATAAATAATAAAATGAGCTTTTCCAAACAGTTCAAAAATATTGCAAACTTTCCAAATATTTTATACAACTCGTTTACATACATTTATATACAACCATATTTACAAATCTTTACACATTTGTTTACTCTTTTATTACAAACTGCAAACTAATCTTTTTACAAATTTGTTAAATTCTATAAAATACAACAAAAACAAACTATACAACTACAGGGCAAAAAAAAAAACACTTCTCATAGAAATTGTAAAACATTTATAAATTGACAATTTTGCAAATTTACAAATTAGTGTAAATTTGTTGTATAAAATGTTGTTATTTTACAACATATCCAACCATAACAAGTGAGAAAGTATAGTCGGTCAAGCCCTATCATATGTAACACTACACCACAGTTTTTAAAAATAAATTGTTGAGAGTGTACCGTATTTTGGACCCATGGGCATTTCTGGACTCGCCAGAACATAGTTACATATGTTATAAGTTTAAGATTCATGTAAAAGTTCTTTGAGCCGAATATTATTTAGTCTTCATCTACATGAGATTTGTGCGTCTTGAAGTGATCTTAGGATGGGGGTTTAAATGGGACATATCATTAACCTACCAGCACAACATTGGCTATCGTAAAAGTTACTGTCACCAATTTTTATGTTAATGCAAACCAACATTTACTGCCCGCCTATCCAGGGATAAATATTGCGACATTTCGTCGGTTGATAATTTAAATGGCGTATGTGGATTTTTTGCGGTTTTGAGTTAAGATCGATTCCTTAGGTTTTCCGACCTGATCTTTCATTTGGCGTAATCAGTTTTTTGATACGGGTTTCGAGATATGCAGTGTGAGTTTGTCGTATGTGTCGTATGTCGTAAATGTCGTATGTAACTGCCACATTCGAAAATTTCCATATAAAACGACCAAAAAATTAATTTATTATTCAAATGTCGTATGTGGATTGTATAAGAGTTCAAACTTCAAACTCAATTTACTCGAAACTATCGGAATCCACATACGACAATTAAATTATCAGCCGACGATATATTGCAGTAAATGTCAAAATTATGTTATCTTTAATGTAGACAGAACTTTTTTGTACTTATTTATTGCCGGCAATTTATGTTCCAATAATTGTTAGTCAATTTTCGTTGACAATTATTGCTAAATAAAACGTCAAATTTGGTTGTCAATTGAAAAAACGAAGCAAACAGAAGGAAAAATATAAGCAAATTATGTGGGAAAGAATTAAAGCTTGTGAAATGGTAGCAAATTCCAATTGAAGTAAAAGAGTTAATTAATTAAAAATAAACACTAAAAAAATAATTTTTTTTTAAAATAAGCAAAAATTATTTTTGTTAATAAAAATTTTTTTAATTCTATTGTTTTTTGTTTAAAATTAAATTATTTTATAATAATTAACAGCCAGGCCCTCGATGTCGATCGACAACTCAAGCGAGCGACAACAGGTCACTCATTGGTCAACTTTCACACGTTTCATCTTTTGATGCTCAACTTCTTTTAAATTCCCTTTTGAAGATGCCATTATGTTCACACGCAGCAACCGGTTTCAACTTTTTTTGCTTCAAAACAACAATACTTTTATTCCAAGCCAACCAAGGAGAAAAAGAAAAGAAAAAAATTTACATGCAGCCATTGTTGTGCATATACCTATGAATGAGAAAACAAAGCGTACAGCCGAAGTACAGGCATCTCCGTACCAACCCCTTTTCTTATTGCTTCCCTCTCCTTAAAACACAAGAATTGAGCATCAAAAGATGAAACGTGTGAATGTAGACTTATCGTTCTCTTAAGCGGCCCACTAACTATCGACTTGTCGGCCGGCAGGTTTTACGTGTCTTACGTTATTAATTTTTTTATTGTCTAATGACTGTTCCATAAAAAAATACTCTAGTTTAGAATTAAAAATCGACAAGGCATATAAATAAATGGTTTTTTTCTTTTCTGCAAAAAAAAAATACCACCTTGTTGAAAGTTACATGTATAAAATGTCTTGCCGACCCTGTAAAAATGCAATTTCTTATTTGACGAGAACAAAACACAAAATTCGACCGCCCTGTTTTTACAGCTGACAAAAAGTTAGTTCTTCAAAATATAAAAAAAAGGACATAAATTAAAAAGTTTGTTCTTCAAAATATAAAAAAAAATATACATAAACCAAAATTGGTTAATAAAATTAATGAACAAAATGAATGACGAAATTCCAATTTCTTTAGTTTGTTTTTTATAAAAATGTAAACAAGAAAATACCTTTGCCAGATTGCTGATTTATTAACACCAAGTATTAAGATTTCTTGATTTGACGTTTACTTTTCGAAAACAATTTTATAACAACGAATCCACTTAAATTTTATATCACTGAAAACCTATCATTAACAATTTAATGCTTTCTTATGTTTTTACTATTAAATAATAGAAAAAATAACTATTAAAATTTTAAATTTAGTGAACAAAAATATAGAATAGAATTTTATAAAAAATATTTTAAAAATCTATTTAATGTTATAAGTGGTAGTGTTTTAAAAAATATGATAATAAAAAAAATGTTTATAAACAAAAAATTATTTCTTGTGAGTAAAGAAAATGTTGTTAAATATTTTAACAAAATGACTATGTCGACAACTACAACACAAGCGACTGATTATGACATTTGCGGTCGCATAATAATTCTTAGTGGGCCGCAAATTTGTATGAAAACTGTTACGTTATCGGTCGCTTGCATTGTCGATCGACTTGTCGTTTTGAAAATTGTTAGTGGGCTGCAAATCGGCTGTTTGCCGCTGAAAATGCAAGCGAACGATAGCGGTCGACCTCGGGGCCAGGTTGTTCATTTTTTTACAAAGAAAATATGTTTAATAAAATTTATATTTTTATATATAAAAAGACCTACGGCTTAAAAAAATTAATATACATACATTTAAAGAATGAAGGTCGAATAAGAAAAAATTTATATATTAATAAAAATAATTTTTGCAAGATGGCGTCACTTTTACACTGCACCTTCTTCCTTAATTTTTTTTTCAAATTGTGAGTTAACATAAATACGTTTTCCCATTCCTTTAACATAAGCTGAGTAATAAGAAATATTGCTCTGTTATTCTGCCGACGTATTGCCAAATAGCTGAGATATTTATCTTTGGTGTAGACCTGGGGTTATAATGAAGTTGTGCCATTAAAAGTTATGTTCGGAAGTATTTTTTGTATGGGTTAAAATATGTACCCATTTCAAAGATGATTTAGATTGCCATAAAATAATTCTGTACGAAATATAATCAAAATACGAGTACCAACATATTAAAATGCTTTAGGGGCACAAAGACTATATTCTGGAAATAAATTTATTCCGGGGCTTTGTGAAATTATGGGCCGATTATCACCATTTTCAATAAGCTTTGTCATTGTGACAATTAGAAACTATTCACAAAATGTCATCAAATTATTTCTAAAACTGCGACCTGTACACAAGATGTAAACCAGCCAGCCTGCCAGCCGGATGGACGGACATCGTTATATCGATTCAAAAAGTGATTCTTAGTCGATCGGTATACTTACATGTGGGCCTAGAACCCATATTTTAAGCTGTTCCAAACATCAGTACAAACGCATAATACCCTCCCTCTTCACTATTGTGGTGTAGGTATAAAAACAACTGTAACAAAAAAAAAACTACATGTAAAACAAAATGTATTTATTATTGAATGATAAAAATCTTGTTCGAAAATAATAAATAAATTTCATAAAAGTTGCAAATAGAGAACAAAAAAGGTTTTACAATAGAAAAACATTTTTAAAGTTTATCTTTTTTTTACAAATAAATAAATAAACAAATAAATAAGTAAATGAGAAAACAAAAGAGCAAAATAATAATAAACAACTCTTTTAATGAAATCGATTTTTGGCTTAAACTAAAAAGGAATGAATTGTTGAATAACGACAACGAAGGACTTTTTTTGGAATATATAAAAAATGATTTTTTTGAAAAGCAAATAAATTATTTGTGGCAATTGGAAAAGTCCAGCAATCTTTGTTTTGTATTGAGTTTATTATTTTAGTGAATAAAAAACCGCCGGTCTGGCAAGGCTATCAGCTGTTAAATATCTGTCATCTGAAGTGTCATTTATTTAGTTTAAGATTTGCCATTTAAGAATATGGATCGTTTAGCAACCGAAGAACGCTTAAAAATAGTTAAAAAAAATAGCTTTACGGGGTCACTATGGTCGTCATAATCGACCTATTGTGTAAGGAATTGGCAAGATTATAAAGAAATTTGAAGAAAATGGAAGCGTTCCAGATTTAGTCAGGCCTGTGCATCATCGCAATGTGCGCACTGCCGAAAATATCGCATCTGTTAGTGAAAGTGTGGCCGATAGTCCGAATTCAATTTAGTAGTGATATTCACTAACTTTTATTACGATAATCGTATTGTTTAAATAAATATCATTTAGTATAATTTTTAACAATATCCGCTATCGGTTGAAGTCAGCTTGTTACTTTACTTTCGTTATTTAAGCGATAATAATGTACGTAGTGTTTATAAGTTAGTGAATCGCACTAGCGTTATGGCCGTATGATATGGCCTTTTTTTTGGCCTGCAATTTAAGATTATGAACTGGACGTCATGTGGTTTCAACAAGACGGTGTCGCGAGCCAAACAATACAACCGTATTGGTTTTATTGCATGGGAAATTTCCAGAACACGTAATTTCACATTTTGGCGACGTCAATTGGCCACTAAGGTTTTATTTAACTTTATTTTTAAAACCGAAAATTTAATAACCCGTTATATGAGGATCAAAAGTTGATTTGGCGGCATGAAATAACCCCCCACGAAATAAGTCCCCAAAAAAATCATGAAATAATTCCCCAATTTTTGTTAAAAAGAAATGAAACCCCAACGAAATGAAATAACTCCCCAAATCAAAATGAAATAATACCTCAATTTGTAGGGACTAATTACATATGAAGAAAAATCCCAATTTTAAAAATGAAATAAGACCACAATATAATACATATTGTTTAGTTTTGGTTTTAAAATTTGCGGGATAGATAGAATGGTTGAGATTTCTATGGTATAACAAACTCCGGCTACGCTAACTAAAGCTTTTCTGTTTAGAAGGCCTTCGGCCGTGCGCAAGGATTTTTTCCTCTATGGTATAACAAACACCGGCTTCGCTAAGCTTTTCTCCATTGACCGATTTGATGAGAAATCGGAATCTCTAAGTCCCTAACTTTATAATTTCGAATTCGAAAATCTCGAATATAAGAATCCCGAATCGCTAATTAAAGCCTTCCTGCATAGCCGGTCTTCGGTCGGGCACAAGGCCAAATTAACGAGCATTAGTTAACGTGTTTGTTATACCATAGAGGAAAACATCCTTGCGCCCGGCCGAAGGCCGCCTATGCAGAAAAGCTATAGTTAGCGAATTAGGATTTTTGAATTCGAAATTATAAAGTTAGGGACTTAGAGATTCCGGTTTCTGAAATTCGGGACTTAAAAATAATCACAATTTTTTTTAGAATTCTGAAATTAGAGTTTTTTTTTTTAATATAACAAAACACAATTTGCCATCATTATGACTTTTAAAATATGTAATATAAAAATTAAATAAGTCCCCAAAATATTTTTAGGGACTTATTTCATTTCAGATTTTTGGGGACTTATTTCATATGAAATAACTCCCCAATATAAAAATTAAATAAGTCCCCAAAAAAATGAAATAAATCCCCAAAAAAACGTTGTTGTTTCCTCTCATATATTTTTTTGGGGAGTTATTTCATTTCCGTTTTGGGGACTATTTCATGCCGTCGTTGATTTGTATTGGAAACAATCGTTGGTTTATAAAAAAATCTATCGTAGGACTATATGGGAATTAAACGTTATATTGTATAAGAATCAATCTTTGGTCCATATGACGATTCATCGTTAGGTTATGATGATACAAATAAAATATATATATCAGGATCAGTCTTTGGTTTGTATTGTGATCAATCGTATGTCTTTACACTAATAATTATATGTGCAGAATTGCTTTTTGCGCTTTAGTTAGAGAAGCCGGTATCTGTTATACCATAGAGGAGAGAGTTCTTGCTCCCAAAAAAATGTTCGTTATAAATTTAAAAATGAAATAATCCCCCAAAATATATATATTGGGCCTTCATTGCATAATGATTTTTTGGGGCGAAATTTCATATGAAATAATCCTTAATCAAGAAAATTAAATAATAGCCCAAACAAAATAAAATAACCCCTCAAAAATCGTTGTTGTTGCTTTCTGTACAAATTTTTTGGGGGTTATTTAATTTTTTTTGGGGGGAGTCAATTCTTGGGGGGTTATTTCATGCCGCCATCAATTGTTGGCTAAAATGTATTGGTATCAATTGCAGAGTATATGAGGATCAATTTATTTTTTGTATTAGCAACAAGCGTTTGTGCATATACGTATTAGTTGTTGGTTTACGTGGAATTAATAAAAAATTCAAAAAGTACCACATATAGAATGGAAAAGTAAAAGAAATAAATTTAATTTCGCTTTTTCTCCCCCATTGAAGTATTAAAATTTCAATATTGTAGTGGGAGCCCATAACTTAATGCGTACATGTCAATGAAAAGAGAAAAATATTTTGTAAAAAAGTACCAACAAAATTGAACGATTTTCAGCCTTTAAACGTTTGAATTTCGAAAAAGTACCAACGGTATATTTGTGTTTTTTTGGAAAAGTCTCGGATGTGATATAATTTTTATTTCTATGTTTATTAGCTTAAAAGATAGATGGGATGACAAAAAAGTTACAAAATACAGTTTTACCCGTTTACTCCCCAAAAAAGTACCAGTCCGCTTATTTTTCTAATAAGCAACGATAAGATTTTTTTTGTAATAAGAGTTTAGGCAATATGAGGCTCGCGAATTTTTACCCCCTAAACATTCTAATTTCCAAAAAGTCCGTCTTAGAGAGAATCGATTTGGCAAAAGTCTGACCTCCGGTCAAAGTTTTAAGTTCTTAACTTTGGGCATTTAGGCTGTGCGATGATAAATCAGTCAGTCAGTTACGTTAAAAGCTTATACATTTAGATATATATTTGACAAAGTTTCCTAAAGTGCAAAAGGGCGTAACAACACTGTTTATTTTTTTACAGGAGAAGCAAACAATTTTACAAAATCAATAACAACAAGGTGTACTTAGCGTTTGAATTTCTTAAATAAAGTCGCCATTTTTAATCGCAGGGATCTGTAAATATGTTATTTAATAAAACGAAGAAAAATCAATCAATCAACTCTAAATCGAATTTTTTTTTTTTTTTTTTTTTTTGTCGTCCGCCCTTTTGCATTTTAGGTGACATTATATAAAACCGTTTTACTTCGGGGTTAAAAAAAAAAAACTCAAAAAACCCAACTATTTCTATCAGTCTTTTTATAACATTTTATTTAAATTCTTACTTTTCGTATTCTAATTAAATTTGTCCAGTATAAGAACCACTTTGCGCTGCTCATTCCGTTGTTTCTAAAGTTTCTAATTTTCGTTTTAAATTTATAAGTATTTGTCATAGAAAAGTTTTCTTCTTATTTCTTGTTTTCTTAAATTGGAACAATAAAAAAAGTTTCTTTATGCCTGTAAACTGGAAAAAAACATTATAATTATTATTTTGAGTTTTTTTTTTTTTTTTTTTGCATAATTTTAACAAAAACTTGTATTGTTGTTCAGTTTTCTTTTTGAATTAGTTATTAACATAATTGAAATTTAAACATTCAGGAAAAGTTATTTAAATTTTACTAAAAGATAAATCATCAAATTTAATTTTTATTTCAAGAATGAAAATTGTCAATAAATTTTAATTTATATTATGTTGCAAAATTCTTTCTTTCAATAACAATTATTTATTGAAAATTAATTTTGTTGAGCTCAAGCCTGATTTAAAAATTACTTAAAATGCTAAATTTGTATCGCGACAAATATTTAAATTATTGAATTAAGTTATAAATTCTCGAACTAAAGCTAAATAGGTATATCAGGTCATACTACTTCTTTTTTCTAAAGCAATTATTCTCATTACACTTATAACAAATACCTCTCAGTCCATTTTAGTTATAATCCACTGTTTTAAATCCAGTTGAATTATACAATTATTTTAAATCATAATTTCCGTTTCAGTATTAAATATGAATACAATTTTGTAATATCTGATTTTTAATATTTACATTTCTTTGTATTATTTCTTGAAAATAAAAAACAAAAGTATATAAATACAGTTTATTTCAATTTGTTTTTTTCTGCTCTACAAATCATGAACACGAGTGAACAGAAACTACCAGCCCTGAGCGCATTAAGTATGAGTGAGTGTGCGACGAGGCGAGTTCATATTTTTGCACACAAAACAACAACTGCAGAAAAACGAGGAACTGTTATGTTTGTGTGTGTGTGTGTGTGTGTGTGTGTGTGTATGTTCAATTAAACAGAAATAGATTGGAATAAAATGTATGGATGTGAAGGCCACTGTGTGTTAATAAATTAAGTGGATAAAATAAAGAGTAAATTCACATTTTTGGATTTAAAGTTTTCAAACTTGTAAAATTTATGCCTAAAGGAGAATCTATTTTTGAGTAACGAAAACCATCATAAGACTATCAGAATAGAAATCAATCAAATTATTTTATTGGCTTGACCCGAAGGTCTAAATGAGAGTTAAGGTCCAATCCTAATGTGCATGAGTTGACTTAAACAACTGTGCGAATTTATTTATATCATATGTGTCAAATGATATTGAACTTAAAGAAACTCTTTGTTAAGTTCTATGAAATTGCCTTTTGCTTAAGCAAATCAAAATCTATTTTGTGAGGCTATTACCGTGAATGTTATTCGCTATCGCGAAATAATAACGCACTTCTTGTGGCCAGAAATTGAGGATATTGATCCGGACAATATGTGGTTCCAACAAGATGGTGCCACTAGCCACTTTTGCGCGAGAAATTCAATGGCCGTGTTATCTCACGTCGTAGCAATGTTAATTGGCCGCCACAATCATGGGTTTCGACACCGTTGGACTTATTTCTTTGGGGATATTTAAAAGAAGAAGAGTACGTTGATAAGCTAAGAACAATTCAAGAGCTAAATGATGAGATCTTTCGGCACATT
Source organism: Pollenia amentaria (assembly GCA_943735925.1). Classification (NCBI taxonomy): domain Eukaryota; kingdom Metazoa; phylum Arthropoda; class Insecta; order Diptera; family Polleniidae; genus Pollenia; species Pollenia amentaria. The sequence goes on from OX031006.1 coordinate 52,335,731, forward strand.
AGCGACATTGAATCTCATTGATGTCTCAGAGTCATTGAAAATATGGACCATCGGATAGAGGTATGCCACCGAAGCCGTGGCGAGCATTTGACCGATATTGTATTTCACACATAATTGTCGTAGATCCTTCTCTCTATTTTTTATTTCTATTTTCTATTTTTAACAAAATCCCTTCTAAGTCATGGACTTATTGATCCGCCCTCGTATTTTAATGGTTTTTAATCCAAACACGGCAGTCAAGAATAAAAAATTTAAATTAATTTAATGTTGTAAAATTCCTTCTTCACAAAAATTATTTAATGAAAATTTAATTTGATGTACTTTAGCCAAATTAAAAATATGAAAATTTCGATTTAAAACCTTTTATTTTATTAACAATTAACATGCGTTTTGGTTGGGCCACCCTTTATTTGAGATTGCAACAGCTTTTTACACTCGTAACAACTTTCGACAGTGGCAAAAGTTATTACCGCTGACATTTATGTTTTGCTTCTAATTCATGCTTATAATACTTTCAAAAGGTTTTTGACACTGATAACACTTTTTGACTCTCATAACAGTTTTTGACAATGGCAATTACTTTTAATGATGACATCTGCTATTTATACTAAATGGTTTAATTCAGCATTAAAACTGCTAAAAGTTGTGGGCAATGACAAAAACTTATAATACTTTAAATAGTTATTAAGAATAAAAAACTGAATTTTGGTTTCAAAAATGTTTTTGACACTGTAAATAGTTTTTTAAAGTAACCATTATTTTGAAAACTAAAACTTATGTATACATTTTTAACAGACAATAGTTTTTAAACACTGATTTATTATTAAAACTTATATTTGATATAAAAAAAATTAAGTCAGTATTAAAACAGCGGTTTACACTGAGAAAAGAAGATCACCACTTCTTATATTGAAAACAGCTTCTGACACAAGAAAAACGACATCTTTTTTCACTTAAGCCTGGTACTCTGTTCAACATTTCACGTGAAATGCTGTCAAAACTCATATGAAAAAAACTTTCTATGAAATTATGTTGATAGAGTTGTACTCTGTTCAATTTGTGAAAAAGTTGCGAAATGTTTCTGGCAACATTTTTTTTTACAACTGCGAAATAATATAAGCTGCACTTATTTCACGTGGAATTTTAAGAAAATTAAAAAAAGTTTACACTTTATATTAAATGAGAACGAAAAAACATAATTAACACAACCGGTAACAGTTTTTCATCCATATTTACTTTAATTTTTATTTAATTTTTTTATTTAAAAAATACTTTTCAGTAAAAAACATGTGGGTTTTGTTTACATACGCAAAATAATGTCGCATACGTTGAAAGTATGAAAAAAAAAAAAAAAATTCCTGTCTTCATAAAAATAATTTAATGAAAATTAAATTCAATGAACTTAAGCCTAATTAAAAATATCTAAATTTGAATTAAAAACCATTAACAGTTCAATAAAATAACCACAATACTAATTATTCTAAAATTTAATTTTCCTAATTCGAAAAATTTTCAATTTATTTAATGCTGTCTGCATTTATAAACTTTAAAAAACAATGTTTGTTAAATTTGTATTCTGCAATATCGGACAATATTTAAATAATTTAAGATATCAAATATTTTTTCATACCACAAAATGCTACTCTGCTGGCTTAATAACAACAGAAAAAAATTAGTGTCAAAAAAATTTATTTAAAAATTTTCCGTTTGTGAAAAATAAAAACATTTTGCAAAAGCAAATAGGCAAAACTTGCTGGAAAAAATTATTAATTATATGTTTTTTTATAATTTTTTTCCTTCTGAGGGTACTTAAAAGAAAAATTAAATAAAGGCTTTAATATAAAAAAAAGTCTTAAAAGTTTTTCGTTTTACATTTTAAATTGTAAATGTTCGACAAAAAAGGGCTCGTCCATTAAATTCGTTTCAGGTTTAAATTTTATTTTACTATCAAAAATTTTATTATAATTTAATAGTTTAATAATTTAAACGTTTGAATTTTCCCGCCAATAAAAAAAAGTTTCCCTACTTAAAAACACACATGTCTTTCTTTTACTATTTTTTAGTAACTGTTTACATTTATACAAATTTTCTCACGCACACGGACAAATATTTGTATGCACATGTTTGTGTATGACTGTATGAAGTGTGATTACAATTGCACACACGTACAGTCTGTGTGTATAGCAAAAATGAAAACAGAAGAAGAAAAAAAAACTGAAATGTATTCAATGGGGATATTGAGGATGTGCATCTGAATGCGGATTTCCATTTCATCCAACATGTTTTTTTTTGCCAACATGTGACCGAACTTTAAAACGTCACTGAAAATGGGATTATTGTGTAAGTGTGTTTGTGTGTTTGAAGAACAAATTGTGTACTAAAGTTAAAAAAAAAAAAGAAATTTATTAAAGAACTTTTTTCATTCCACTAAAGAAGGGCCAATTAAGTAAAAGTTCTTTGTGTCATTAGATTAGGATTTTGTAAGTTCGAACAAAATTAAGAGTTTTTTTTAGCTTAAGTGTAGACTATTGTGTCCTTTTTGTTAAAAAATAGTTTTGTGTTACAAAATATAAGTTTTGAAACAGATGAAAAAGTATCTTAGGGAAAAGAAAAAGTACTTTTTGTTAGTTTTATGTAAATTTTTAAAGAAATTTTTTGACAAAATTGACAAAGAATCTTTTTAATAATACAAATTTTAAATGTATTTTTTTTTTCATATAAAAAGCAAAATTTAATTTTTTTTATTTTCAAGAAAAAGTGCCCATTTTAAAATTAAGTTTTTTTTTTTTTGGTTGAGAATGTCCCAAAAAACAAATTTCTTATGTTGCGAATCACTAATGGTACATTTTGAAAAGTACACAAACATTTATGATCTACTAGGGATGACAATCCCGAAATCCCGATCCCGATCCCGAAATTCCCGGGTTTTTCGGAATTTGGCGAATTCCGAACCCTGGTATTTGAATTTTTTAATCTCGGGATTTTCGGGATTAAGTCAATCCCGAAATCGTTAACTTAATTTTTTTGTTTTACTTTTTTTTATAAAAATAAATTCATTATGACATTCCTTGAGAGGATAGGAAACACAATATTGATCTTTTATATTTATTTGATTAACTCCGTGAATACTGTCATTGAAAACGAAAGAAAAAAATTAAACTTTGTTATTCTTTTTTAACTTATCCAACAATTATAAAGAAATTTTAATGTGAGAGAGAAGTGCTGAAAATAATTAAAGAAATAAATGTCTTTTGAAATGCACAAAAACAAAAAGAAAAATGAAAAGTTTCATGTTGTTGTATTATCTAATTGATTCCACTGGTGCACCCGAGGGTGGGAATGGGACCTAAGGTAACTTATGGTGCGATTTCACGAAATTAAGTAGTGTAATTTACATACTGCATAATTCCTACCACCGGTGGTGGTGGGTTTAAAAATGTATTTTTTTTAAATAAGATTTTTATGGTTAACTAAAAAAATTGATTTTGTTAATTAATTTCGAATTCAAATTTCAATTATTCATCTTAATTCCTTTAATAAAATTTTTATTAGAATCTTACAAATAAATCAATCACTAGTTTGCTCTATTCAATTACTATATTAATTATTTTTTATTAAGTTAATTGAGTAAAACATAGATTTTATGTTAATTATTTTTTAATTGAATTAATTAACACATTGTTGAAAATCGTATGTAAATTAATCCATTAGTTGTGAAAAAAATAAATTTTTTTTTAAATTTTTATATAATCATTTAACAACTCTGTAAAATTAAATGAATTATAAAACTTTTGCTTGGAAACCTCTTTCAAAGAAGGTTTTTATTAATATATAACTATAAAAATTATTTGTCTTCTGACTTTCGAAAATTCCGAATCCGGAAAAATCCCGAAATCCCGGAATTTGGGATTTAAAAAAATCAAATCTCGGGATTTCGGGATTTGCGAAAATCAGTCCCGTTTGGCATCCCTATGCGCTACGCAATAACAGATACAGAGTGAACGAGTTCTTAATAAATTTTATAAAAAAAATAATATTTAAAGGGAAATTATTTTTGTTCGATTGTATAGTTATTTATAATTAATTCTCCTGGTCTTCTTTACAAAATGCTGAAAAAACCAAGAAAACACAAAAATCATGATATAACGAATTTAAGCCATATAGCTCTACTGTGCCACCCTGTAGTTGTGTATTGTTTTTGAGCACAACACAATACTTAACAAAGTTTCGCATCGAAATGTTGGTCTTCAAACGTAAACCAAATAAACAAACCACAAATATTGAAAGTGATATGATCTAATGGCTTGCGGAGAGTCTGCCAAGCCAGCCCAATTTGCGTCTTCCTATTTTCATCTCAATTGGTAGCTGGTTTGTGTCTGACCAGAGACGGGCATTTGATATAAAAGAGCGCCAGTAAACGCTCAAGATTCTATTTTCTTAACAAACACATGGAGAGACTGGGTATCTCTAAATGCCATGTTTTGCATCCGTACAATAATGTGGACTTAACGTTGGAATTGAACATTTTAATTTTGGTGCGTCTCGATATATTAAACAATTTGCAAACAGGGTTATCAGCGTGGTTTATCGAGTATACTTCCCAGATAACAAAAGGACTCAATTTCCTTGCCGTATATTAAGAATTTTCGCGCTGCATTAGCATTTATTCTAAGTGTTTTGCTTTTAGGAATGTTTATCTAATAATCATAAGCTTAAATTAAACTAATTAAAAATTATTAGTTCGTGTTTTTCGTGTGCATATTTTTAAGTGTTTTTTTGGGTAAATGTATTTGCATGCATATGTATATTAAACATTTTGGTGCATATATTTATTAAAAATTAAGTATACGCTTAGGGTTATATGTTTCTCTGAATAGTCAATAAAATAATGTAAAATCTGTAGCATCCCAGCAAAAACTTTGCTTACAAAATAAGCAGAAAAATAATGAGAACTTGAGGAAAAGAGTACATATTTTTCTACTTGAAAAAGTACTTATTTTTGTTCGCGATGTACCAAAAGTAATCCTTTATAATTTGGCCAATTACAACCTAAAAAATAATACCTTTATTTTATACTTAAAAGTTGTATAAAAATAAGTAGTTACAAAAAGAGACAAGAAATAAGTACTTTCAAATTAACTTTGAAAAAGGTTAAAACGCACTAATTAAAAATGCTCTGAAATCTTGAGGAACTTTTGTTAAAAAGTGTACGCAAAATTAATTTTTCGATACGAAGAAAATATTTAATAAAGAGTGCTTTTGCTGCATAAAATCATTTATAGCTCTAACACTGTAATAACAATGTGTGTCTTAATATATGTAAATATACGGGCCTGTCACAGAAATCAATTTCGATCGTAATTTTTTTAATTCCGAGAAAGCTTCTTCAGAAAAAGAAAACTGATACAATTTCTCGGAATGAAATCACTTTTAATTTTTCGATCGAAAAAGTTTTTGTTTGGTTTGCACAATATTGCCACATTTAACTTTAGAAATAACAAAATTTAAATTTGTAGGAATTACGAAAATCGATCGAAATGAAAATACGGGTTCAAAACCATTCCGAACAGTTTCTGTGAGAGGCCTTATTATGTTCTTCAAAAAAAAAATCGTTAAAATTAGATTTATATCACTACTAGTATTCTGATAACAAAAATATATTCACCTCAATTATGACTTAAATTCTCCGGGAGTTTTTTCCCTTCTCCCATATTCATAATTGGGCTGATTGATTTTGGAACATATTTATGTATATATTTACACACAATTGATTGATTTTTGGATTTTCCATGTATTTCACACCGAAATTATTCTTAAAATTTTATAATATTACCGTATATCTAACAAATATTAATGGACTATATTGCAAATTGATTCAAATAATTCTTTAAAATCATATAATAATAACTTATTTAAGTCATTATATTAAAGTATTCTTTTGTTATGTATAATTATGACTTATTTAAGATATAATGATAAAGTTATTATTTTATATATAATTAATAATGCAAAAAGTGGCGAATAAAGCTACAAAGTAATGAATGCAGGAAGTCATTAAAAGTAGCATTGTAAGTTAAGTTTTTGCTGGGATATTTTATTGATAATAATTATTAGCTACTTGTACGTATGATTAATGATATGAATATGAATTCATCACTATGTAAAACGAAAAAAATTTAAAAGAAATATTAAATTAAAATTTAATTTAAGTAAATACAAAATAAGTCTTTTAGAATTTAAAAAACGATTGGAAAAAAAAAGTGTAAAAAAAATTTTACATTTTGTAAACGTTTGCTTTCATACACTGATTTAAAGATATTTTTCCTAAAAAAGTCCATTTTCACGTAGACAAAATATGTCTCTTTTACAAAAACGCAATAAGTGCATTTTCCTTAAGTAGAATACTTATGCTTCGTCAATCGTACATTGGCAATTTTTTTGAATTCTTGCTGTTTATTTATTTTTAAATTATTTTGGTCATATAGCGACCAACCATCATCATCATCATTTTCGTCATCAACACATTCGCCCGCAAAAACCCTTAAACATTGAGGCACTTTTGAAATGATGTATTAGTGTGTGTATCTGCATGTGTTTGGTTAAATGATTTTTGAATTTAAAACTAATGCACACAGACACAAGACACAAACAATTTAAGCAACAAATATTTATTCGAAATAAAAAAAATTGAAAATATTGAAAAAAGTACATTTGAAAACATAATTGAATGAAAGTTGTCCATGACTACAAATAACTTCGCCATTCATTGATTCATTCAGTCACTCATCCATTCGTTTATTTATTTTAAACTGCTTTTAAATTTACAGTTTTAAACTTTTTGTTCAGCGAAAAAAAGTTTGAAAACAAATTTAAATGAATGCACAAAATATTTTATATTGTCGTTTCTATGTAAACTTTAAAAGGAAGGCTTGAGAAGGGAGTGGATGTTGTAATACACAATTCTTTAATAACCGTTTCTGAAACTAAACTGTTAATAAACAATGAATGGTTGTTTGTATTTAGTTGGATATTTTATTTGCAAAAAAGGCAGCTAATTTTTATGGTCAGGTTGATACAGAGATTTACTTTAGAGAATTTCATTTTGTATGTTTTGCATAAACTTTTATACAATATAAAACAGTAATTTGGAAGATTTTTAAAAAATTTTTGAAATGAGGAAATGTTTGCTCCCTAATCTATGATAATACTCTTCGTGACAGATGGAAAAGGTATGAGTAGGAGATTTACATGAGTACCTGCCGTGTTGGCCTTATCTCACGATGGTTTTAACCACTGGGTGACAAACAATGCATTTACCAACCGCCCCTGTGTGTGAGCGCAACCAGCTGAGCAATTTCAGTGATTTCGGCAGAATTATAAACTGAGCTGGAACTATCTAACCTCCGCTGCTTTTGGAATATGCTAGCATCTGGTGAAAAGTAGTAAAAAATCAGCCCCTGACGCTGACTTACCGAAACTTTGGGTTTAAAGCACAACTACCACTTGATCCCCGAGTGGGTCCCAACCACTTGTCAGACCAGAGTTGTGTCTCCGAGGTCTACTGACTCTTGTGGTACCAGATAGAATATCTGATCAGCCACGATCTTAAGACATCTGTAAATTTAGAATAGTGCCGAATTCCAGGTATTGACTGCACCTCCAGAGAATGTAACAGCAAAATATAGAATACACTAAATAAACTAAGCAGAATACTGGCAATGAATATAAACAAAACCGATTTTTAAATGATCGCATTATAGACAAATAACTACTTTTTTCTTTTTAAAATAATCGCTCCTATTATGTAAGCCGTTGTCGCTGTCTATGTAAATTTTAAGTTGTTGTCACATCAAGACGACGCACAGTGCTGAGTCCCATAGAAAGAAAAAAAACAAGTCTTATATTGTACATAAACATTTATAGATCGATAGATAACAATATAATTCAAATGAATTTTAAAGAATTTTTTAGATTTAACTCTTTTTGGCGGCGCTACAGGACGCCAAAGTCAGAGAATTTGAAGTAAAAATGGCTAAACAACTACTTGAGTTTTACAAGCTGCAGGAAAACGGTTGTAAAAAAATTCATTTTTGGATAAGGAGATCCAAGGAGATTTTTCTGTGACAACTAACTATATTTTAAACAAACTGTAAAAAAATTTAGGTGAATTATTTTCCTATACATATTTTTTATTGGTTTGAAAAACTCTTACTGCCGTATTCATAAAAAATAAAATAGATTTCAAACGTATTTTACAACTAAATTTCCATACAAATTTTCCTTAAAAAATATTTCATATCCAATTTAGTTTTTTATGAATACGGCAGTTATTATTTACTTAAGCTCTAAAAATTCTAACTTTCATGGATTATTAATAAAAAAATTCGTCTATGCGTTTTTTTTCGAAAATATGAACCAAGGCGAATTCATACAGGTGACCGCAACATGAGATAGTTATGCTAGCTATCCCTTTTTTTTTTTAAATATATTGTATTTTGTTTTTGTAAAAAGTTAGAGTGAATGTCAAAATTATTTGTTGAAAACATAAACAAGGGATGTTTTTTTGTTGATAAAATATACACAATTGCTTTAGATGGTAAATATTTTTCCTGTATTGCAAATTTATTGCGGCTCCACTTATTCCTTACGCACTTTTTATTCCTTGATTTTATATTCACTTTTTTTGTTTTATAAAATTAAAATAAGTTTTTTATTCAAGTATTTAGATTTTTATTAAATTTTAAATTTTAACTAATTTTTTTCACAAAATGTAAACAAAGCTTGACATTCTGTATACACACAAATAAATAAACAATAAGCAAATGATGATTCGAAAATGTCACCTGTATGAATTCGCCTTGATATGAACTGTTTTCTAATAAATAAAAACAAAACCCAAAAAAATTTTACCACAACTTGAAGAAAATTCGTTTTAAAGAAATTGCTATTTTCGTGATTTTTGCTGAAATATCCATAGCTTGAATTGGCTTAAAAGAAAATAAACTAGGAATATAATAAGAAATAAATCCAAATATATGCTTTTAAATTTGCTCTTATATGCTGTGGTATAGGGTATTATATGGTCGGGCTTGACCGACTATACTTTCTTACTTGTTATACACTGGTAGGCCGGCTGGCTGCCTATCCATGTAACCTTGGGCGTACATGTCACAATTTTGAAGAAAATTTGATGAAATTTGGCACAAGGAGCAAGCCAATTGAAAATGAGGCGAATTGGTCAAAAAGTATGGGGGCTATATACAAGCTTCTTTTCGGAATAGGGTCCTTGTGCCGATAAACCATCTTATTGTATTGGTATCCTGACTAATTTTATTGCAATCAAAATCATCTTTTCAAATTTAATTAGAATCGGTCCATATTTGACCAAGCATATTTGACCGTCTACACTTTCTTACTTGTTATTTTTACAAGATAATTCTAAGCGTTTTTTAAAAATGATGTTTCTGTATTTTTCACATTAATAATCCGATTCTACCCAAATTTGGCATAAATATATATCTTACAAATATCATTACGATCGGACAATTTTTGTAGGTGTTATAGCGTTTTTAAGAAAAAGGGTATATGACAGGTACTTGAGTCCTTGTTCCGATTTAAATTTAAATTTACGCACACGTTGCTAGTTGTTTGTATATTAGCATGACATGCATTATTAAAGATTAAATAAAATTTTTCAATTTCAGAACACATTGGAGGTAGTCGTGTCCGTGGACCGATTTCTCCAAAAATGTTCCTCTCCATATTTTTCTTAACTAAGCTATTTTTTGATAGTGTACCAAATTTCAAAAATATCTGGAAATTCCATTTATTTTTGTCCCTTCGTTATATGGGGACAAAGCGCTGTGCGACGTTTTTTTTTTTTTTTTTTTGTATTTTCTAAGAATGTTGTGTCGATGTCGACTATTTATCGAAGACTTTACAAAAAAAAAAATCCCTTCGCTATTAATGTTTTCTTCTGACGTTCTGTTTTTTTTTTTTAATCAAAATAAATTAACTTAAAAAGATTGTTTTTGGAAAACTTAAAGAAAAAAAAAGTAAAGTATTCCTCCTGATGGCCTTTGTTATTCAAGTGTAACTCCATAGTGGGCATGTATTTTATGTATTTAAAATACAGGTGTTTGGTAAACTTTTGGTGGTCTAATTTAAATATTAAATTTTAACAATTATTAATAAAATTTGTAACCAAAAGTTCTTTAAAATGTGCAATTTTTAATTAAAAACGTATTTGATAAATACTTTTATATTCTATTGAAAATTTCTTTAATTTTCATTTCATTCGTCGCAAAATTTCATGTCGACTCAAACAGAAACAATTCTACTTGACGTCGACTTAAAGGCGCCTTAAAATAATATCAAGTGAGTATCAATAGTAATCAATTATTGTCAATAACGACAAAGAAAATACTAATACTGTTCCGGTGCCGTCGTCTTGTGTCGACGTCGACTTTCATAAAAGGGGTGAATGGTTTTGGAATAATAGCGCCCATACCATATGAGCTAGGTCCAAATTTGGCTCGGATATTTCTAAAACGTTGAATTATTGTTTTTCCGAATTAAGGGCTTTTTGGACGATAGGGTCTATACAAAACAAACTAGATTGATAAAATTTAGCCGAAATAGTCTCTATCAGGCCAATTATAAATACAAATTCTATTGTAAAAATGGGAAAAGGAAAAAGACTCCTAGAGCATTTTTATTCATAATTGGGCTGTATATGTAAAGGCCCAACCATAATATGCATAGCCTTGCTTAACATACTGTCAAAAGTTTACAAAAAGTCTCTCAAATGTATTTAAAAAAAAAAAAAATAAAATAAAAAAACATTTGATTCCGTACGGAATGAGCGATCAGTTTCGCACTTTGCTTAAGCAAATGACAATTTCATAAAACTTAACAAAACGTTTCCTTAAGTTCAATATGGTTTGACTCATTTGATTTACATGTATTCGCACATTTTCTGAAGCCACTTTAAGCACATTATGGTTGGGCCTTAAGATTTTTTTTATTTATAAAACCTGCTAAACCGACCTATTATTTCACCGAGCGCGCATACAATTATGCTCCCGGAATAAGGTTTCTCACACGATAGCACCCACACTATATTAGCGAGGTCCAGTTGGCTTTTTATGGTATGGTAAAGGGTATACATGATTCGGCACAATACAGCACTTTAACATGTTTTTTTATTCGAGGACTTCAAAATTAAATTCTTCATGGTGTACATATAATACATTAAGTGATAACATAGATGGGGGTAGTGCACTTATTTTGCAATCTCAGCTCACACTAAGTGATAGTGCAAATTCATTGCAATCATTTTGTTGGCGTTGGGTGATGAATTGAAAATTAGCAGCCTCACTTGAGTGAATAATTTTTCCGTTATTGACTAAATTTCATCTTGTTTCATTTTCTTTCCTTATGCATATCACCATTAAAATCAAAAATCATGCGCACACAAAACAACATTTTTGTAATTTTAGGGAGAGTATGTTTATATGCGCTTTTTTTTTTTTTGTTTACAAATTAAAATTTCAGAGTCAATTACAAAAAAGAAGTGGTAATAAATCTGAATCTCCTAAAATAGATGGGTCAAATATATGGCCGATCTCACTTTATTATTCATCTCCAACATTTGTTTCTAACATACTTACCCGCTATCTCTATTCCTTAATAGTGCATTTACACCTACACCATAAACACGTTATAAGTTGTTTATGATGATAAACTAGTTTAAGAAACTTGTTTATCCATACAAATTATAAACACGTTTGCAACTAGCTTTTGAGATAAACTAGTTGCAAACAACCAGTTTTTGGTAATGAAACCCTGTTCTTTTCAAATTTTGCTCTGGCAACGCTAGTGATATTTGACATTTCATAAAAAAAAAAATTAAGTTAAAAAAGTTTGCGTTAAAAAAAGGAACACATCAAGAAAAAGTTTAAAAAAATTAATTGAAAATTGTTTTATATAATATGGATAACGAAAATAAAAGGTATGTTTATCGTATGTATAAATGTACGTGCACCAACGTTTTTAAGTTTTTTTTTACTGAAGTCAGCTGTTTTGTGACACGGCTGTTAAACTGTTAACTGTCAAAACTGCTGATGTAAACGATATAGTTTATGAAAGTAGTTTACGATCATAAACTAGTTTGAAAATTACAAGTGTAAATGCACTATAAGGGGGATGCAATACACCCTGTATCTCATCTTGCGTTATAACAGGGTGGTCACAAACATCATTTTCTTCAAGCCTTTATCCTCCTCTACGACTCGTTCAGACATTATTTTACAATCCAACCATTAGTTTAGGTGATTCAGATTTATTACGACTTTTTTGCGATTGACCCCACTATGCACCGTTAGTGATAGTGAAAAAGTTGGCAATAGCACTTTATTTCTTTAGTGCTAGTGAACAAATACAAATCATCACTAAAGCTGGAAAAAAATGGTGCAAACATATTTTACAGTTTTATTTAGTGCCAGTGCAATACTGATTTAAATCATTTTTTAGTGCACTACCCCCAACTATGAATAATACAATGCGAATGATTTATATTTAACATGATTTATTAAAAATTAAGTATACGCTTAGGGTTATATGTTTCTATGAATAGTCAATAAAATAATTTAAAATCTGAAGCATATTTTATGGATGATAATTATTAGCTACTTGTACGTATGATTAATGATATGAATATGAATTCATCACTATGTATTTAAAAAAGTGGAAAAAAAAATTTTAAATTAAAATTCTATTTAAATAAAAACAAAAAAAATATTTTAGAATTTAAAAAACCGATTTTTAAAAAAGCCAAAAAAATAAAAAAAAAAACTTGAAAATTTTAAAAAGCCAAAATTAGAAAAAGTGAAAAAATAAAAAGTGATTTAAATAAATCTTCTAAACCACCAAAATCAAAAATGGGAAAATAATCTGAATATGACTAAATTTTAAATAAAAAAACTGAATCTTCAAAAATATCGCTTTATGTGTGTACCAAAACTAAAAAAAAAAAACAAATAAAAGAGCTATACTCGGTTATGCCGTATCTTGTATACCCTTCACCATAGTGCGATATGAACAGAAAGATATAAAAATACCGTTTTTAATAAATCTATTCCCACATTATTTCGGAGGTTGTTGTTTATTGTTAACTCAAATGCTTGCACCTGCCAACTTTGGCTCTTGCCGTTGTCCAGATCTGCAAATATCTACAATGTCTTTGTTAGAGGTGGCACTTTAACCACTTTTCCAATCCCGCCCACATTTTTGAGGATGTTGTGTTGTGATAACAGAGATGTTTGTACCCAATTTGGAAACTTTGGTTCTTGCTGTTCTTAGATACACAGAAAAAAAAGATATACGAAACAACACAACAACAGTAAGGAATTTATGGCAAAATCGTGGATTTTTGCTCATATCTCAGCAATTTATAGACCGATCTGGCTGAATTTCAATAGATGAGCATATCTGACATAAATATTTACCAACCAAGTCCCCATCATATCTGGGGTTTTCGGAAACCCCATTTCAACAGACGGACAACCGGATTCAAACTTCTCTTCTCATAATTAGGAAGTTACAAACAGAATGACAAAATTAAATATACGCTTTTCCACCTGTAGTGAAGGGTATAAAAACAAAAGCAAATGAATAAAGAATCGGTATAATTTTAAAAATTTTATGTCAAAAAAAAAAATAAAAGCCCAAAGCAAACAATTTTCATAATCGCCAGTTCGAAAAAATGCAATAATTAAAACATGTTAACATGTCTTCCTAAAATTTACTACAAATTCTAAAATTCTGAGAAACGGCAAAAAAACGCATAATTAGCCGAAATATTAATGTGCGGTTTTCACAACACAAGTGATTGAACATGTAGTAAAATTTATATGAAAAGCACTAAGTTTTTTGAATGTTTATTACTATTAACTACACGTTCAATCACTTGTGTTGTGAAAACAGCACATAAAAATCATTTAACTAGAAGTAAAATTAAATAATTTTTTGAACGTGCGATTTTTCATAAAATTTAAATATTTTAAGCTTCTTCCACATTCCCGAAATATCTCAGATAAATTCAAATTAGATATTATAAAAATCGCTAAAAAAATTTCTAGTCAAAAGAGTATTAAAAAATCAAAATAAATATAAAGAAAAAAACTTTAATATTGCAAAAAATCGCTGAAATAAAAAAATCGCCAAAATGGCTTAAAAAACAAGCTTTTAAGCGCAAAATATTGAAAGATCGCTAAAAGGAAGACTAGAAATGTTGTTTAAAGTGCATCAAAGTTTTTATTCACAAAAATCACCAAAATTTTATTATCCTCTCTGTTCTGCAAACCGAGTCGATTTGAAAATGAGTGATTTTTTTAAACCGAAAAGTAAAGCATTTGGTGTTTTGTAAATCGCACGATTTGCATTATTCGAAGCCAATTTTGAACAAAGGCAATTAAACGTCAAAGTGAAAAACGCACGATTTGCATTATTCGAAGCCAATTTTGAACAAAGGCAATTAAACGTCAAAGTAAAAAACTATCAGCTGTTTACTGCTGGAGGAAAATTTAAATGATAATTTGGTTTTTCAAAGAAAATTTTATATTGTTATTAAAAATGCCCGGAGCTTTCATAATAAGTTATAAATCTTGTGATTTTACAAAAATTAACAAACTTGTAAGTGTAAGTAAAATTATTGTTTAATTAAGAATTTTCTTGCATTTAGTGTTTTTTTTTACAATATGCAAAATAAGACATGGAGCTTTTTATAATACACCGTGTTTACTTAATTTCTGTACGCTTTATTTAAAAAAAACAGCTGTAGATTTGTTTTCGACCAGGTCGAATTCAAATCGAGTAAAATTGTGCGAAATCGGTTGAGAGAACACCAAAATATTCGGATTCGTTTTTAAACCGAAAAATTGATTCGGATTCGGTTTGCAGAACAGAGGGGAATGTGTCGAATGTGTAATGCAACCGAACTTCAGTTGCGTTGTTATATGGCAACGCATATCCTCTATGGAAATCAGTTGCAGCGAATATCTGGTATTCGGCAGAATTCAAAATTGGCAGATATCCGGAGATCGCAGTAAACCAGAGATCCTATCTGGTACCACGGGAGTCAGTAACCCCTGGTGGCACCGCAACAGACTGTCTTTTGGCTGTGGGCTCTTTGGGGTCATGTGTTCTTTGTAGTTTGAACGCAAAATTACGGGAAGGGAAAACTTGAAAGTTATTATTATAAATTTTTTTGCTGTTAAAAATTTTTACATTTTCCGAGATACCCATTCACAATAAATACCATTGGTAACACACATATGTGTGTGTGTGTATGTCTGTTATCTCTAAAGGTTGATTTTTTTTTTTATTGTAGAAAACATACTACATCTCTTATGTTTTAGAAAAACAATACAATACAAAGCAGGTATCAAAGTGTATGTGTGTGTGCTTCTTTAATAACAAACACACATACTCACTCACACAAACTCGTATAGAAAAGCCATATTTATTTAAGTATTTGTTTACTTAAGGAAAACATGTCAATGAATGTTTGTTATAGTAAACAAGAGCAGAAAAAATATAAAAGTTATATCTACAAGTACCTTAAGAAATATATTTATTTATTTTTTCTTTTTTAAATCTCAAAATGTTCTCCTTTTATTTTTTAAAGAAAAGTCTACTTAAAATGACCTCAATGGTTTTTAAAAAGAATAATTTTTATACTTTAGCAAATACTTAAGATTTTATGAATATAAATTTGTATGTGTGTTTGTGTGTGTGTGTAACATATGTAGATGTGTGTATGGATTCAAATAAACAAACTTGTACATATAGAAAAAGACAAACGGAGATTGTGTTTACATGTGTGTTTAGCTAAATGGGGTTTTCAGATATTCTTTATGGTCATAAAACAAATAAAGGGTAAACTGTAAGTGATATAAAACGTTTAATAAGTCTTTAAGCATACAGTTGACTTTTACATTTGTTTAAGAGGAAAATACCACGAAAATAAAGCAAAATCTTTGATATTTGTTTTTACACTGATAGAAAAGACGTTATAACGCTGATGTATTTTGACTTCAGTACTATGACAAGTTATAGTTTAGTATTTTCGTTTTTGACCCCATGACACTTTTTATTATTGTGATGTCAGCCTTAACATCAGTTGCCCAAATTATCATCAGGGTCATAAATTGAAATTATTGCCCCTATTGCGGTTCTCCACTCAACTCAGTTTGGTCGTGTGAGAGTCAACCCAACTTATGCACAACCAAACTCATTTTAGGTATTGTGATACCCAACGGTTTTTAGTTGAGTTTGCTATAAAGTTGCCAACTTAAAATATCGATTTGCCAACTTTAAATATAACGTTTGACAAGTGAAAATTTTATAAAATTAAATAATTTTTTAAACTAAAAGTATTTTTAATTGTTGTGTTGAATAAAAAGTATTTACAATGGATATTAGTGTCGATTTATTTTATGATGATGAAAATGAAAACTCTTGTAAAGATGTGCTACGTACATATAAGAACAAAAATTCCTGATGATTCCAACCCTCTTGAACTACCTAATACCAAGTAAGAACTTATAATTAGTAACGTAACTAAATAATAATTTTAAATTTGTAGATTTAAAAGTTATTTCCGACTAAGCAAGGAAGCGTTTCGTTATTTGCTGGATAAAATCAAAGATCATTTAAAAAACACCTGTTCGCGTAGTGGCTATTCCTCCTATATAAAAGTTATGTGTTAAAGTCACATATATCTTTACACTGATTTTTGGTCATACCAAATTTTGGTTTTCCACGTGCAATCTCTGGGTTTTTTCCATTAGAATAACAAGCCTCTCAAATTGTGCTTCAGTTGTAATTTTCAAAGATCTAAATGCTGTGAAATTCTAATATACAGTATAACAAATCTTTCTACTTACGGTTTTTCCATTGTTATTTTTTTTTGCTTTTAAAAATTAAAGTCAACTGAAACTGAAAACAACTCAACTACTAATAAACAGTTGTGTATTTATAACGTTTCTGTCGACCAACCTTTTACAAAGTTGAAAACGGCAATACCACGAGAAAAACAGATACACAACTGAAAAGCCAACTGCCAGTCGAGTTGAGAATGGCAATGCAAATTTACCAAAGACAACCAAACTGTTACAAAAGTGGAGAACCGCAATAGGGGCATATGTTATCAATGGGATGATACATCGGCATCACAGAAATTACGAATCGGAGTCAGCTTAATAAAAAATTTCATCAGTGCTATGACTCAGTAATATCGGAGAAAGGACTCATTGGGTTTGTCATTAAATTGAGTTATTGGAATTGACTAAAGTCAAAGTGAGAGAATATTAATTATTTACTTACACTTAACACATATTTGTTTCACTTTGTATTATTGTTGTATTCCGCCCTTTGTATAAAAAGAACTCTCAACTATAAGACACCTGCAACATGCCCGATATGGTTTTCGTAATCGTTCTACTTTGGAAATTTTATGTATTTAACTAAATTATTCAATCAAATACAATATGGGAATTTTTGCTGCTTATTATAGTTTTTAATTATGAAAGTAATGTATGTTTTTGTTCTTGTAGTGTTGTTGTTGTTTCTGCAAAAAACAAGCAAATCGTTTTTGTCTACTACTTGTGTGGTATTGTTCTGGTTTCTGCAACAAATTATTGCAAGCACACGCGAATGCACGCATATTGATTTTCGAAATTTATCCCAACAAACGGTTTTTACCTTCTTTTGTAATAAATACATAAACGTTTACAGAAAATAAAAAAGTGTCAATGTTTCTGCTAAACAAAAAGCACATGCGTGACAGCGTCTGTGTACAATTTATAATAGGCATTTTCTACCAAAAAAAAAAAAAAAAAAAAAAAAAAAAAAAAAAAAAAAAAAAAAAAAAAAAAAAAAAAAAAATAATAATTTCCAACGGAAGAGTTGTTGCCTTAACTTAACTTACGGTAAACTAAAACCTGGAATTAATATTTTATTGGTTAAACAATAACAATCTAGATGAAGTTTATTTATATGGCAATACTGCAGAAATATTAGACATCAATTGTTTTAATTAACAACGCTGTATAAACAAGAACAAAACATCGACAAAAGCAGTCTTCACTTTCCAATTTCATGTGTGCACAAGAAATTGTTTGTTGTTTTAAGATAGCGATGGCTAATAAACAGGGTTCAGAAAATACACACAATGTACTCTTTAAAAGCAACAAAACATATTTTAATTTACATTACAATTAGTTGTGTCTCTAAATTTTTTACGATGCCGAACACAACCACGATTGTGTTTTGTTTTAATATTTGGTTGCGTACACGGACATGTATAGGTCTCGTATTGTACGATTGTAGCTAAGGTCGTGTACCTGAGTATATGTGTAATAAGGGTTCTACTTCAAATTTACCCAAAAAGCCATTAAAATCACCCAAAAGCCATTAAAATTACCCAAAAGCCATTAAAATTACCCAAAAGCCATTAAAATTATCCAAAAGCCATTAAAAAGCCATTAAAATTATCCAAAAGCCATTAAAATGAACACGTGTTAAAGTATGTCAAATGAACACGTGTTAAAAAAGGTCAAATTTTTAAAAAAAAAAAAATTTTCAAAAACAAAGCAATAAAAATGTCATAAAATTTGAAAAAATTGTCCACAAAAACTCTTCAAACCCAAGTTACTCACAACTATAGCCATCAAAATAAAAAATTTTTTGTGTGTGTTTTGTGGAAGACAGACATACTGTACTTGTCAATGCACTTGTTGAAGCCTTTCTTTTGTTGTGATCGATAGACGGACCTTGATTTTGAAAAAAATTTTTGTGGACAATTTTTTCAAAGCGCTGATATTAAAATTAATAATTTATGGGGTGTGAGATGATAAGGGTATTGTATTGGAGTGTGTCTTGAATATAGATAGATAGATACACAGACAGACCTTGAGGAAGAAATTGGAAAAATATTTTTTGTGTGTGTTTTGTGGAAGACAGACATACTGTACTTGTCAATGCACTTGTTGAAGCCTTTCTTTTGTTGTGATCGATAGACGGACCTTGATTTTGAATGAAGAATAAATTCAAAGTATTTATTTATGATTTTTAAAAGAAAAGAGAAGATAAAAAGGGGGAAAAGGAAAGTTAGTCAGACAGATAGACAGACAGAGACAGTCTGGTATTTTATTTGTTGATAAGTAAATTTACGATTGTATAGATATTTGAAAGTATATATTTATTTGGGGTTGAAGAATAAATTCAAAGTATTTATTTATGATTTTTAAAAGAAAAGAGAAGATAAAAAGGGGGAAAAGGAAAGTTAGTCAGACAGACAGATAGTATTTATACTAGTTTGCATGGATTTTCCTATGTAAGTATTAAAAGTAAAAAAAAGGCTTAGTGGAGTATACTTCTGAAAACTACTTTTATTTACATTTGAACACTGAAGATATAAAGAATGAATTCGAGCCTGTTGGAAATTGAATTTGTGGACGAAAATTCTATGGAAGCAGCAGAAGAAGACATTACACAGACGCGTACAAATGCGTTAATCGACGAAGCTATAGCGAATATGCTAAAAGGAATTGAAATCCCCAACAACCAGCTGGCATACTATGATTTTTTGTGGGAAATTGAGGATTTTCTGGACGATGAAGAGGGAGATACCATCATTTTGAAGGCAAATGATGGTTTTTATTTGGACGAAGATGGAGATCGTTATATTAGGGAAGTAGACTTATGTTTATAGATGTAGTAGTGATTTTTTTTTTTAATTCAAAATATATTTTAAGAAATTAATAAAAAATATAAATAATAAAAACTAATAAAATTGAAATTAGAATTTGTTTTACAATGGGTGTGGTGGGTAAAAAATTGAAAAAAAAAAAAAAAAAAAAAACATTATCGATAACTTTAATGAATTATAGCAAATAACATATGTTTAGACTATGTGTAACCAAAAAATTTTTTTTTTTCTATAAATTGTGAATTTATTGAGTTATTTATTACATTTCATTATAAATTATCAAACGATGAATATTAACGCGGAATTAATTGCTTCATTCAATAAATTAAATATGAAACATATTTTAAGTGTAAAAAATATGGTAGATGGAAAGGACTATCCTATTACAGGAGCTGAACGAGTAACTACAAAATATGGAGATGTTATAGTCTTAGAATTGGATGGAGCTATGCTTTATCTTCCTAAAAGATTTAATGCCTTAACTGAAAACGATGTTGGGAGCCTATCAACTGGCTCATATATCATTTCAAAGATTCCTTTAGATGACGAAAAGGATAGCATTAATTATAAGCTGGAAATTAAGACGGCTCCTCCTACGAAAGGATATTATCCTTATACTCATTTTAATACATTTAAATAAAATAATTTTTTTCAATAAAAATGATTAAACAATAAAAATAAATTATTATAAATTCTTGTGTTGTTTTCTTTTATTAGTAAACAGATAAATATATATAATGTAGAATTATTAATATTTTTAATAAGTTGTAACTGAAATCTTAATGTGGAAAGATGGAGGTTATTGAAGCTTTTCTACAAGAATTTGGAAGTGTAATCTTTGAAGAACATTTGGAATTATTATGTACATTCAAAAGAGAATATACAAATTTTAATGTATATAATATGCCTTGCTCTCACGAAAGTACAAGTGGAGATGTCGTGGGTTTGTGTGGATGCTACTTTTTCTATAAGAGGAAAAAGGAGGTTATAAGAATTATAGAAAATTATAAAAAGATATTAAAATATTTTAGAAGTCTAAATTTATGTACAAGAAAACAAAAATAATTAAATAAAATAAAAAAAAAAAAAAAAAAAGATAAAAGCATTTTTTCTTTAAATAGAGAGTTTCAAAGCAAAAATATTATTAGTTTACATTTAAAATTCATCGAGAATGTTCAATCTTGTAAGAAGCCCGAAAATATACGACTGTGTATTTGAGTTGGAATATTTTATAAATTTAAAATTAAAGATATCTTGCGGATTTTCCACAGCTCTTGGTTTTAAGCCTATTGTCTGGTTGCATTATAAGGATAGGAACTTCATTGGATTGGACCGGGATGAATGGATAAACCTTATGAGCTATAAGGAATATATTAAGGCAACACTTAATCAGTATGAATTCCAAGATTATATGAATCTAATTAATAAGGATGAAAAGAAGGATGTTCAATATACATTTCAGTATAGGAATAATATTTGCTATCTCATCCTACAACAGGGAAACCATAAAATAAAAATTGATCCTGAAACTTGGAAATCTCTGACTCAAATTGGAATATTCTTGACGACATTTTTAAGCTGGAATACAATTCTTCGCAAGCAAATCTTATATTTTTATTATGAACATTATATTCCTAATTGCTCTATTTTAAATAAAACAAATGTACAATATTATGAAATTAAAAATATAAATGAAAGAGATATAGAAATTGATTTAACCAGACTTTGTTATGAGTTTGGAAAAAAAATGCAAAATAAAATTAAAACAGATGTTAAAATCTATAGATTATTATTAAGAATGGATAATAAATAAAAAACAAACAAACAAAAAAAATAATAAAAAAAAACAAAATATTTGAGTTTTTATTAATTCTTTATTTTGAAATTTATTAAAAATTTTAAACATAAATGACCACAAATAAAAGTATTAAATTTTTGATATCTTAAATAGTTATATTTAATGTTTTTACCCAAGTATCTTAAAACTTCTATAGGTGGTTGGAGATTACCAAAACTATCAAAGTATTCTACATTGTCATTATTTTTATAAAATGCTACCCAATGCGTTCCATATCCTCTATTTGAATCCAAGTTTATAATTCCATTCTCTATTCGGTGTGGAGTTTTAGGAAGTTTATCCCTCATATATACTCCTCTAAAATAAGGAATATACTTCTTCCCAAATGTTCTCAAGTCCACATCTGTTAGCGGTCTATTAGGTAGCTGCTTTAATAGTTTTTTGATGAGGTATAAAATATTCCATAGCCTTTTTTATAGGGTTTAAGATATAGACCTTTACCCATAGCTATTGCCTCTAATGTTTTGTTATGACGCTTACTTTCTTCGAGCTGTTGTCTACCATTTTTAGCTAAAGTAATAGTTTTAGCGATTGCTGACCCACCAGAAGCTATTGCTCCCAATGCTCCAAGTGCTGTTAGAATAGGGACAAGTGGAAGAAAACCGCCAAGTTTAGGTATGTTGATAATTCTAGGAATTTTTACTATAGATTTTTTTCCAAGAAATGAATGTTGGATAGCTTTTCGTGCAGTTTTAATAGCGGTTTTGATGTCATTTGGTTTTTCCTTTTTTAAAATATCGGTTGCTGATTTAACGGCATTCTTAAAAATATTTCGTCTACACTTTTTCTTTTGTTTGTCAGTTTTTACTCCCAAGCCCAATTTAACTTTTGACTTCATTGTGTTAGTGACAAGGTATGCGTTGAGTTTTTCTCCAAATGTACTATCTTTAGCTTTAACTCTACTCCAAGCTTTTTCTGCTAGTTCTTTATCTGCGTAATGTCGTTTATGAATATCAGTGTTCTGGGCATAAGCAATATCATGAATTTTACAAGCTGCATCTAACGGATTGATACCTTTATCACCCCTTTGTAATCGTTTTTCCAATTTAGTGCCTGGTCCACAAAATTGATAACCCGGTAAATGAAGTTCAAGTGGTAGTGAATTAATTAAGCTATTTACAAGTCCTTTTCCAAGGACGAAATGTTTTCTACTAAATTCTTTATTTTTATACACAATCATTTATATATAAAATTGCTTTTCTGAAAATAAAAAATAAATAAAAAATCTAAAAGTAAATAAAACGCAATATTAAGCAAACGTATGCTTTCAGTTATAAAGATGCGTTTGGTAAAACAACAATCGAATATTTCAGTGAGAAACTTGGATTTAACGGAAAACAGAAATGGTTTTAAACATAGCTGTCTTTTACCTAATTCTATCAGAGCACTAATAGTTGGTCCCTCAAACTGTGGCAAAACAAATATAATGCTAAGTTTAATTGAAAGTCCGAATGGTTTAAAATTTAAAAATATTTATATATACTCAAAATCATTAAATCAACCGAAATATAAATATCTGTCAAGATTAATTTCATCAGTAAAGGGTATGGGACTTTATACATTTTCAGACAATGAACATGTCATACCACCCGAAAAAGCTAAAGTAAATTCTATTATGATATTTGACGATGTCGCTTGTGAAAAACAAAATAATATAAGATCATATTTCTGTATGGGGAGACATAAGGATATTGATTCTTTTTATTTATGTCAGACTTATACACATATTCCAAAACATTTAGTACGTGATAATGCAAATATGATTATTTTATTCAAGCAAGATGAATTAAATTTAAAGCACATCTACAATGATCACGTTGGCAGTGACATGAGTTTAAATATGTTTCGTTACATTTGCGGAGAATGTTGGAAGGATAAATATGGATTTCTTATAATAAGTAAAGATGATGAAATGAAGCAAGGGCGTTATAGAAAAGGCTTTGATCTATTCATTCAGATTTAGTCATATAAATACTACTAACTACATCAGACGTATACCTATTAATATTAAATACGTTTTTTTTTCCACTTGGAAACTGTCAAAATTATTCCACGAAGCTGTTTATCTGTTTTAAGAAGCTGTTTAGCTGTTTTCAAAAGCTGTTTAACTGGTTTCAAAAGCTGTTTATCTGTTTTAAGAAGCTGTTTAGCTGTTTTCAAAAGCTGTTTAACTGGTTTCAAAAGCTGTTTATCTGTTTTAAGAAGCTGTTTAGCTGTTTTCAAAAGCTGTTTATCTGTTTTAAGAAGCTGTTTAGCTGTTTTCAAAAGCTGTTTAGCTGTTTTCAAAAGCTGTTTAGCTGTTTTCAAAAGCTGTTTAGCTGTTTTCAAAAGCTGTTTAGCTGTTTAAAGAAGCTGTTTAGCTTTTTTTTTTTCATCAAAGTTATAATCATGGAAGAAAATATTTTAAAAGAGTTGGTGAAATCCAAAAAAATTTTAAAGAAGAAATTTGAAAGCATACGACTTGGAGAATTGGAAAAATTCAATAATTTAGAAAGAACATTTAAACCTTTAACAGAACCTCTAAAGAAACTAGTCAAATTGTCAGATTCGTCAAATTTAACAATACCCACAGAAGAAAAATATAAATGTAAGCATAATACTAAAATAAAAACGGAAAATAAAACTATATTCACCAGCACCCCTAAGAAAACCTTAATGAAAGAGAAAAACATTAATTCAGCACCTAATAGAGTTAAAATAGATAAAGAAGAAGAAGAAGAAGAAGAAGAAGAAGAAGAAGAAGAAGACTATAATAGTAATAGTGAAGATGAAGTAAATGATAAATCGAAAAATGAACAATTTTATTCTCAATCATCCGATTGGGAGTTTGATTTATCAACCCTAAATGGAAATAAAAAGCTTGACACTATATTTGGACCTCATAAAATGGAAAATGGAGACTGGAAATTTGGAAATTCTATTTTAAAGCTAACCGATGATAAAATAATAATAGGTCAAAAATCTTGGGCACTAACCCCAGGGTTATACTCATTACTTTTTCATAAAAATCCAAAACAATTTGATTCGTCAGAGCTAGCAATATATAAAAATATTTTACTTGATACAAATGCACATCGAAGAAACTATGATCCTAATAATCAAATCAATGGAAACAGAGGTTATAAATATAAAAAAATAATAAATAAATTGTTTACTACAACTACTCACGTTGGTAAGGGTTTAATGGAGGTAAATCTTAATAAACCGAACTATATATACTGGGATAATCCTAATGAAATTGTAGACCGATTGAGGCTGTTAATAGCATCACAACATGCTGGTAACAATAATCATTCTAATGAAATAATATCTATAATCGAAGAACTAAGGGAAGCAAATATAATTGAATAACTTTTAAATAAATAAATAAATAAATAAAAAATTATGACTGTTGACAAATTTGGTCATTACTATAATCAAAAATATATAGGAGATATAACAAGAAACAACATTTCAAAAAAATTCGGTATCAAACTCAACGTAAATAATATTGACATAGAGAATAAAAGAATTTTAAATTTGTCACCTCCAATGAATGGGACAGATGCTGTTAACAAAAATTATGTGAATATACAAATGACCCATATGCAAGAACATTTAAAAAGGGGTATAAACAAAGAAGTTTTAATTGTAAGAAATGAAATAAAGGATTTAAATAAGAAAATTTCTGATATATATAGTGCAATGATTCATCACAACAAACTTTCATCACAACAACAACAACAACAACAACAACAACAACAATAACATAATGGAAAAAAGAACGATAATAAATGAACTACATTCTAGAGCACGCAAAAATTTCTTAAGACGGAAAGTAATAACAAAGGGAATTGATGATCTTTGGCAAGCAGATTTAGTAGAAATGGGTAACTATTCCATTATAAACAACGGATACAAATATATGCTAACAGTTATTGATACATTTTCAAAATATGCTTGGGCTGCAGCAAT
This sequence comes from Pollenia amentaria, assembly GCA_943735925.1. Lineage (NCBI taxonomy): Eukaryota > Metazoa > Arthropoda > Insecta > Diptera > Polleniidae > Pollenia > Pollenia amentaria. The sequence goes on from OX031006.1 coordinate 52,361,317, forward strand.
TAAAGCAAAAACCGCAAATGAAGTTTCCAAAGCTTTCCAGGAAATACTAAGTAAGGGGCGAATACCTAAAAATTTACAAACAGATGACGGAAAAGAATTTTTTAATAAGGAGTTTGGTTTACTAATGCGTAAATATTCAATTAATCATTACTCTACTTATAGTGTAATGAAAGCTTCAATTGTTGAACGCTTTAATCGAACACTAAAAGGTATGATGTGGAGAGAATTTAGTTATAATGGAACATTTCACTGGATTGATATTTATAAAAAACTAGTTGATCAATATAACAGAAAAACTCATAGTAAAATTAAAATGGCGCCTATTGATGTAAAACGTGAACATGAACAACATCTACTGAAAACTGCATTTAGCAGTTTAAAAATGTTTAAATCATCAAGGTTTAAGGTTGGGGACTATGTTCGCATAAGTAAATATAAACATATATTTGAAAAAGGTTATACACCAAATTGGACTACAGAAATATTTAAAATAAAATCGATACAGAACACCTACCCAATAACATTTTTACTTGAAGACTATCAAGGAAATCCTATAAAAGGCGCATTTTACAAGGAAGAAATACGTCGTACACGTTATCCTAATACATTTCTGGTGGAAAAAATTTTAAAAGAAAAAGGTGATAAAGCGTATGTTAAATGGTTAGGTTTTCCAAACCAACATAATTCTTGGATAAGTAAAAATGAAATATTATAAGAAAACAAATACAAAAAATAGTTTTTCTAATAAATGTATAAATTTAATAAAACAAAAAAACTCAAGCATTTTCATTTCATTTACAATTTACCATTCAGGATGTCAATTACTTTAGCTTTAAGTGGAAATTCATCAATCCTAACGGCAAATTATTTCCCACCAATAGATCTAAAAGATGACTATGAATGTTCTCTAGTTGATTTTCATTCATATAACTCTATTCCTAATGTAGATTATGATAATAATTTATTTCATATAGGAGATAAAATAATTGAAATTCCTATTGGATCATACGAGTTACAAGATATTGTTGATTATATAGTTGGGCAGTATAAAGCAGAAAATTATAGTAAATCTATTCTCATTAAAGCTAATAATAATACTTTACAAATTGAAATAACTTCATCCCACGATGCAATTTTATTTAATCGAAAACGATCCATTGGTACGCTGTTAGGTTTTAGTGAAGAAATTTTAAAGGCTGGTATGAAACATGTATCAAATCAACCTGTAAATATATTAAGAGTTAATGCTATACAAATTCAGTGCAATATTATAACGGGAGCTTATATGAATAACTCTCCCGCACATATACTACACGAGTTCGCATTAGACGTACCACCAGGCTATAAATTAGATGTTATTGCTAATAACCTAATTTATTTACCAGTAAACGTCAAAGAAATAACATATCTCAAGATTTGGATTGTTGATCAAGAAAATCGTGCAGTTAATTTCAGAGGTGAAGAAATAACACTAAGATTACACCTAAGACCACGGAAAAAATGATAATTTACAATAAAACTAAGCACATTAAAGTTAATAGGGTCATTCCTACTAATCATATTAAAGCTATAAGACCATCATTATCGAAAGAAAACACCACCTTTTTAAAATTGCTTAAGTTAAAAATAAAGAAAAATGTCTGATATACTCAATGTCATTGAAAAACCGTATTCTGATGAAAATATAATAAAAAAAGATTATCACAGCTATGTGCCCTATATTCAATCATTTAAAAACAATGATGAAATTCGAATTACACTACAAAATCAAGACTTATATGTTCTTCCGTCTGAAAGCTACTTATATATAGAAGGAAACATAAAAAACACTAAAGGTGAAGAAGCGTCAGAAAATACTAGATTGAGGAATAATTGTGTTGCATACTTATTTGATGAAATACGGTATGAGATTAATGGTGTTGAAATTGATCGTACTCGATACTTGGGAATATCCAGTACAATTAAGAATTATGTCTCACTAAATGAATTTGAAAGCAATATGATGAGAAATGCAGGGTGGAATATTTCTGAAGACCTGTCAATGCGAAAATTTAATTTTTATATTCCCCTTAAACTACTATTGGGATTTGCTGAGGATTTCAATAAAATAATTTTAAATAGTAAACATGAACTAATTCTTTTACGAAGTTCAAATGATGATAAGGCGTATTACTCTACAGATGCTAATGAAAAATTAAGTTTATCGATTAAAAACATAACATGGAGAATACCACATATTCACCTATCAGATACACGAAAAATACAAATAATGAAGATTATAAAGGAGGGTGTTTCATTACCCATAGCATTTCGCAGTTGGGACTGTTATTTTAATCCAACATTTTCCGGAGGCAGAAATCACAACTGGAATATTAAACTATCAGTGAATAGAGAAAGGCCAAGATTTCTTTTATTCGTATTAGAAAACGATAATAAATATATACATTCAGATTTGAAAAATGTTAAAGTGCATTTAAATTCAGAATCGTATCCATATGATGATTTAAATTTAAAATTTGAGGAGAATCGATACGCTATTTTGTATGATATGTATGCTAAGTTTCAACAAAATTACTATATGAGAGAAGCACAACCTCTTCTTTCATGTGAGAAATTTAAAAATATTCCAATTGCAGTAGTTGATGTTAGTTATCAAAATGAAATTGTTAAAAATGGGCCTATCGATGTGAAAATTGAGTTCGAGACAAGTAGTCCAGTATCAAAAAATACAAATGCTTATTGTTTAATCCTACACGATCGTATGATGGAGTACACACCTTTAACTGGAATTGTTCGAAAAGTTATATAATCTATTTTAAAATACATTCTAATACTTACTTTTTTTTTTTCATTTAATTTCTATTAAATAAAGAATAAAACTGTTGGTTTTTTTTTTTTAAATAAATTTTGTTTTTTTTTTTATTTTATGTGTATATAGGTGTATATATTTACATATATTTACATTTACATATTCTATACTAATTATTTAGTGACTCAATATCACTAATTAACCTACTTAATTCTAAATCACCATTATCAGTATCTAACTGATAATGGTGCCATGCAAGTGTATTAATCTCATCATTTCTTATTTTACGTTTACTATCAATAAAATTTAAAGCTATTTTATTAACTCTATTTGTTAGTATTGTGTGTAACTTAGATGTGAATGTGTACATACATGCCCCTACTGATTTCTTATTAAATAAGACATGTTTATAATGATCTATAGTATAATTGTCTACCACGCATTTTTTAACCCCCTTAGCTTTTTTAACATCTTTATCATCTTCAACTGTGAAAGAATAAACTTTGGGTCCTAAGCCTACATATTCAGTGATGAATTTACCTTCAGTTTCATCTTTCATCATTCCAAGTACTTTTTTATTTAATTGAGGAAAGTTAAATGGATTATTTTGTGAATATGCTGATGTGTCAAAGAGTGTTTTTAAATCTCCTCTTATATCATCATAGAAATCATCAGTTTTAATTGAGTAAATAAAAGAGTCAGTGTCCATATAATTGAGATTTATATTATCTCCGAATTTAGGTTTCATATACTCATAATGGAAATCATACATTTTCCATTTTGATAGATCAAGTACACAAAAGCCTAAATAAATGGGTTTATTGTAATATGTCAAAGTTTTGTTCATTTGTACAGCCCATAATTTATCAGTAAACTGTGAAATACTGTGAAAATTTGGTTTTGCTATAAGTTCACCTACACCCAATTTATTGCGATTAGTACGACCCCATTCACTAACCAACCGAACGTCTTTTCTCTTATCGACATTTTCCATGGTTTTACCATACACAGCATTATTGAGCAATTTATAGAAATCTTTTTCAAATTGATTCTTAGCTTCTGTTCTATGTGTCGTATTTAAATCTATGTATGTCTTTAACCACGGCTTTTGATTAAATTTCAGAATTCGGTGAACTTTTTCCAAAACCAATCCATTATTTAAACATTGCTCTAATGTTTTATAGTGTATGACATATTTCTTTTTGTTAGATAGATCAGCAATTAATTTTTCATATTTACTCCCACCAATTATTTTGTTTTCCACACAGAATGGCAGGTCATTATGATAATCATGACAGCTAGACGGGTATGATAAATCGACTTCATAAATATAACCAACATCTGAGTTATGTGGAATATTTTTGGGGTGAATGAAGTCATTTGTCCAACTGAAGCCTCCATATGGTAGTGACTCTGACATTGCCCAACCATAAAGATTATTTGCGTCTAAATATAAAATGTATTCGGAGGGTTTTGTAGGATCATAATCATTAAGATATTTATGATTCGCCTTACTATACCTCTTACTACATTGTGAAAGACCACCACGAATTCCTCGTTTAATAAAATTATACATTTCTAGATCTGTTAATAATTCTAGCTCAATTCTTGTATATTTTAACATTGCATCCCAAGAAAGCCCTGGGATGGTATAATAATGTGGAGGATCTAGGTTATAAATCTTCTTACAGAGCTTTCTGAAGTTTTCAAATATATCTGTAAGTAACAACACGTCAGTTTTTAAATACAGCTCCATGTAATCCTTAATAGTCTCGCAATCAAATTTTGTCCATATATTTTGTGCTAGCAAATAATCTTCTTCTGAACATTTTTTATCATTTAACCTACTATAAAATGCTTCAATTGGTGGGAGTTTCTTTTCATTTAATTTTTCAAATGAATTTAAATATTCATAAGGAAAAACACCCTTTCGCTTCATAAGAGAAAACTTCTCAGCATCTGGAAAATATTTTCTAACTGCATTTAAATCTTGATCATTGAGGTTACTAGCTAATGATTCCAAACCAGATGCCATAAATCTTAAAGAGTCTAAAAATCTAAGCTCAATTTTTTTTCCAGTTTTATAAACTCGCACCTTTTCAAGTTGTTTTGAAATAATATGCTGAGGAATATTTTGCTTCACTTTTCTTATATACAACTCATTTATATAATCATCAATTTCTTCATCAGTATATACCCGAACAGTATGCGACAAAGAAATGTATAATTCTTTATTTATTGGAATTACATTTGTCTCCCCTTTAATACTAAGTAATTCTTTAATAAATAAGTGACAGTCATATTTCGAAAAATTATGGAAAAATATAGGAATAAAATTTGGAATTTTAAAATTTAAATTACACGAATTATGTGCAGCCCCTCTATATTTTCCTGATAAGTGGCAGTGATCTCTCACAGCTAGTTCATCGCCTAGTGCTAAAGCGCAAATATGACAGTTAATAGAGTTTAAAAATTGTTCTTCTTCTAAGGGGGTTAATGAATGCATGGGGACAATTTTTTCATAATACTTCTTATACATTTGTCTACATTCATTTATTAAATTATTTACAAAATGTTGCCCTACATTAACACTACTACTACTACTACTACTAAACATTTTAAACTTATCTAAATTTTCATTAAAATTACACTTAATATTAAAACCATATGCACATGGAACATGTTTTTTTGTAAATCTACTATTTTCATTAATACTACTACTTACATCTACTTCCTCGAGAACGCATTCAAAATCCGCATACACAGTGAACGGGAGATTCATTTGTCGCTCATGATGGGAAAACTTTATGACTGATTTTTCTCCCTCCGGCATCTTGGGAATGCATTCTCCACACTCTCTCTCCTTATGAATTACCATTCTCTCTGGTATATTTGTATGGTAGAGACAACTATTGCAAAAAATTAAAGCACCTTTATATTTTGAAATTTGGGACCTTAGTAGTCTAAGAGAAAAAGAATTTTTGTTAATAAGATGTTTTGCACGATATATTTAAATATTTTGATAACTACCTTGAAATATTGTTTATTAGAATGTAGTGCATTTTATCACCACATTCGTCTTCCAGCAGCATAAGGTTTATATGCATATTTTTTTCCTTTTTGGTAATGTAGTATGGTCCAATAACAGCCTTGGATTTCCTATCAAACCCGAACACATTTACACTTATATCAGTATTATTTCTTTCAAATACTTTAATATCTTTCACATCAGTAGGAAATTGCATTGATGTGAAATTAAGTGTTCTACCGCAATCAAGCTTAATATTATTGTCAGCAATATTTGGTATATTGTAAATTGTCTGCCTATGTGTATTAATATTATCACCATTATAAAATGCTGCTATTACACTCCATTTAAAGCAAAATACATCATTGTTTTGAATGTTGACACAAGCTTTCTTCCTCGCCAGCTCTACGGGTGTAGGTATATATTGGGATCCTGATAATGGTGATGCTTTATTTATGTTTATTTCCAGCCATTTAATTTGGATAAGCGTCCAACCAGAATCTCTTTCTTGAAACTCAGACATCTTCGCCTTAATCTTTTCAAATTGAAGTGTGAGAGCTGAGCCAATATTGTCTGCCCTTGATAAGCGTATCATTTCCGTATTGTGGTACATATCAGTTTCTGGTTTAAGAGGATGTGCTGGTAGCTTATATCGAGCTGTCAATTCCAAATTAAATTTCACAATTATGTGCTCAGCCAGACAATTATTTAATAATTTCTGAACATACATTTGACCCTCTTTCAAATATTCATTTGCATTCAAATTCAAATCTCCTTTCGGGAAACGGTACGTCAAAAGTCGAGATTTAAATGAATTTTTTATCAATTGAATCCGGTTTCCAATTCTCTCCTGTACATTTTTCTTGTGTTCGGGTTGGGAGCAATGAATAAACCACTGTTGTGGTTGAATTTTAACATTACAATCCTCACACATAATAAAAGATTCTGAACATGACTCAGGCTTTTGTTGTTTAAATGGTATATTTGATTGTAACATCGATAGACGCTTCCTAGATGCATCCGATGTTGAAGGATGTTCATCCATTTCTTCTACTTGTTGTTGTTGTTGTTGTTGCTGCTGTTTTTGTTGCTGTTGTTGCTGTTGAAGGAAATCTAGATGGATTTCCATATGTTTTTTCCTCTCCATTGATGTCAGGGATATATGATTGCACACATCACATGGCACATGAATTTGAATATGTTTTTGTAATTTTTGTTTCTTTTTATATTGGTTTTGGCAAATTTCACAAATTAGTACACTAGCCATTATTATTATTTTAAAATATTAATTTCTTTTTTTATTTTCACAAAAAAAAAGCACAAACTTTCTTAAGCAAGTCTACTTTAGAAACTAATGAATAGAATATATTTAAAACCTTTTATATACTTTCAAATATCTATACAATCGTAAATTTACTTATCAACAAATAAAATACCAGACTGTCTCTGTCTGTCTATCTGTCTGACTAACTTTCCTTTTCCCCCTTTTTATCTTCTCTTTTCTTTTAAAAATCATAAATAAATACTTTGAATTTATTCTTCAACCCCAAATAAAATTGAAAAACCATTTGCTGTTACGAAGCCAGTCTGTCTGTATGTCTGTCTATCCATCCAATAATATTTTCGTCGATCACCCAAACAAACAAAATAACAACAACCCTCCATCTGGTTACCCATAAACACACACACACACACACACACACACACACACACACACACACAACAAAAGAAAGGCTTCAACAATCCACAAAACACACAAAAAATAAAAAAAAAAAATATTTTTCCAATTTCTTCCTCAAGGTCTGTCTGTGTATCTATCTATCTATATTCAAGACACACCTCAATACAATACAATACCCTTATCATCTCACACCCCATAAATTATTAATTTTAATATCAGCGCTTTGAAAAAATTGTCCACAAAAATTTTTTTCAAAATCAAGGTCCGTCTATCGATCACAACAAAAGAAAGGCTTCAACAAGTGCATTGACAAGTACAGTATGTCTGTCTTCCACAAAACACACACAAAAAATATTTTTCCAATTTCTTCCTCAAGGTCTGTCTGTGTATCTATCTATCTATATTCAAGACACACCTCAATACAATACAATACCCTTATCATCTCACACCCCATAAATTATTAATTTTAATATCAGCGCTTTGAAAAAATTGTCTACAAATTTTTTTTTCAAAATCAAGGTCCGTCTATCGATCACAACAAAAGAAAGGCTTCAACAAGTGCATTGACAAGTACACAGTATGTCTGTCTTCCACAAAACACACACAAAAAATATTTTTCCAATTTCTTCCTCAAGGTCTGTCTGTGTATCTATCTACATATCTCTATGTCTGTCTATCGATCACAACAAAAGAAAGGCTTCAACAATGCACCCACCACTTGTGCATTGCTTTCCTATAAAATTTAACACGTGTTCATTTGACATACTTTAACACGTGTTCAGGAATTTCCCCCCTAATTTTGCCTTTTTTAAAATTTTATGACATTTTTATTGCTTTGTTTTTGAAAATTTTTTTTTTTTTAAAAATTTGACCTTTTTTAACACGTGTTCATTTGACATACTTTAACACGTGTTCATTTTAATGGCTTTTGGATAATTTTAATGGCTTTTTAATGGCTTTGGAAAAATTTTAATGGCTTTTGGGTAATTTTAATGGCTTTTTGGTAATTTTAATGGCTTTTTGGGTAAATTTGGCGTAGAAACCTTATTATACATATACTTACCTGTACGTCAAAAAAGTACATGTACGACAGATGGGTTCGATACTTTAAGGTCGTGTGCGTGTAAAAAAAGTACATGTACGACAGACATGTTCATTTTTAGGTTCGTTTGAAGCTTCGAATGTAGCTATACATTAAGTTCGTATAATACAAAAATGCACATGAGCGACCGACAGGTTCGATTATAGCTATACTTTAGCTTTGTATACGGCAAAAACGTACATGTACGATAGAATGGTTCGATTGTAAAGGGTCCGCCATCTAACGTTTTTTTTTTTTTTGGGTCCGCAATCTAACGGTTTTTTTTCAACTAGTGCTTATTTCGTGAATGGTAACACTTATCTCATGTCTGATTTGACAGATAATTAGTTTTATCCTTCCGCTGAACGAATATGGTTGTGTATACGCTTGAACAACGCTGGGAAATATTGCAAAATTACTTTGAAAATCATGGTAATGTTGCAGAATGTGTGCGATAATTGCGTACGGATTTTGGAAGAAGAGAAGCACCGTCAGCTCCGTATGTTCGTTATCTTGTGAAAAAAGTGAAAGAAACTGGCATCCTCATCGATAAACCAAAGCGTGAAAAGCCAAAAACAGTGCGTACACCCGAGAATATTGCTGCTGTGGCAGAAAGTCAATTCACCGTCGTTCTCAACAATTGAACATTTCGGAGACATCATTGAGACGAATTTTGCATAAAGACCTTGGTATGACGCCATTTGAATGAAATTATTTTCTATTATTAACCGAAAGGATTGTACTTTCAAATAAAAAAAAGAAATTTGAGAAAATATTCAGTAGTTTTTTTTTATAGCATTTTCAAAAAAAACAAAGGTATTTGGCGGACCCTTTATCTATATTTGTGTTTGTTTACATTTATGTGCGAGATTTTTATACAGTGTGTGTATTTTTCTGAACCCTGCTAATAACGACGGCATGTAATGACTGTAAATTTGGGCCTTAATAGCACAACTTTCGAAAAACATTGACTATAGAATTAACTTTAGATTAGACTTTAAACTAAATTAAAACCTTCAGCAAACACTAAAGCCTATAGTACACGGCATGTAAAAAGACACATGCGCATGTGGTTCTGACGTAATTTTGACGTCATCACACAACACGCAATGTTTATTGTGGCTTTGCATTGACGTCAAAATTACGTCAGAACCACATGCGCATGTGTCTTTTTACATGCCGTGTACTATAGGCTTAAGGCCTAAATCGGAGACGATTAGACTTAACCCTCCGATGAGTGACAGTTCTGAACTTCACGGCCGTGTGAAAAGGTCCCAACGGACCTTTTTTGTAAATCATGTTTTTTTTCATATAAAAATTTTTTTTTTGATTTTTGTTTTTATTGTTTATAACTAAACTCTACATACAAAAATAATTTTTTTAATTACAATATTCTAATTTTATACTACTAGCAATAAACCAGTTCTTAGTATTTTTTGTTCTTAGAATTTTTTCTTAGAATTTTTTGTTTTTATCATCTCCCTAATGTCTTTGAGTTTAGGTCTTTGTGTTCAGAACAAGTAAATTATGTGTTGAAACAATAAAAAAATTATAATGATGTCCAAAAACATGCATTTATTAGTGAAATTCAGTACAAGGTCCACACGGACCTATTCACAGGTCCGCGTACTATTCTCACTAAAACCTCAATAACTCCTAAAGTAATGATCCGATCGGCTTGATTTCCAAAAGATGCGCAACAAAATACTCTTGGAATACAGAGTAACTTTGGGGGGGGGGGAAGGTTTAATAGGACGTCTTTCGAAAGTCTTGCAGTTATGCCAAACTTAAAACTAGATATAATAGCCTTGACTAACAACTAGATCAAACGCAAGACTAAGGACTTCAAATACTCATTGGCTTAATTCAAATGTTTTCATATAACAATATTGTCTTATTTACAAATTTTCTATTCAAATATGTTTCCTTTCATTTGAATTAATTGTAACAAAAAAAAAATAAAAATTAATACAGATACAGATACAAATTTTATGGATGCAAATACTTGAAAGTAATTTTATTTTAGTTATGAAAATCAATTTTTTTCTTTTTTCTAAGACATTTTAATAAGAAATGCCAAGCTAAAGTTAAAAAAAAACATCAACAATTTCCATTTAATTTTCTTTTAAAAAAGAAAAAAAGAGAAACAAGTATTAAAATACTGAAAGGAAAAAAGATGTGTGTGTATTTAATGTGTCCTGATTAAATAAAAGTTTACAGTTGCAGCTGGTAACATGAATTTACTATTTAGACATATTTTCTAGTGATGTTACGAATATTCATATTCGTATCGCCGAATATTCGCCTATGTTATGGCATTCGTATTTGCAAAATTCAAGCGAATATTTCGCGTATATTTTGTAAAATAAAGTTAAGGAGAAAAAAAATAAGAAACCTAAATTAAATATATAAAAAACCACCGACAATTGTGGCTGCAGCATCTTCACAAAAAATGTTCTCCCAAACTCCATTAAGTTAATAAGTAAAATCGCAAAAAGAGTGAGAAAAACGAAATCCGAAAGTATGTAAGTACGCGGATTCCCCGGCTTCCGTCGTTTCGAAAATGCATCTTTTAAAAATGTCTGTGTTTTCAAAGTTACGTCGTTTTTGTTTCACTTTGCGTCGCATGGCTTCGAATATGTGTAGTTAGTGCTTCGATTTGCGACGTTTATATAAAAATGTTTGTACAAAGATAAAAGAGAAAAAGGGGATTTCCCGTTGTTTAAGTATGGATAATAGTGCTTCGGTTTGCATCGCGTTTCTCCGGTCCCAATTAGCGACGCAAACCGGGGTATTGGAGTTTAGGTATCCAAGAGGAATAAAATTCCTTGGAGTTTTCATAACGACTTGAGGTGAATTATACAATTTCTCGCCGTGTAAAATAATTGGCTTGGGTCGCGGTACTTATGGCCTTTACATAATAATAATAAAGTATACAAATTTAACCATTCTGCATTCCTACTAACTTTCTCCCATCTATGACCTTTTTGGGCCAATTTTGATCCAACTTTAACTTAGAAGAATAGATAGAATGAATGTACTTAACAACACTTACATATACATATAATATACAAACAAAATTGCAAGAACCTCCCAAAACTACCACATACAATTTAATAATTTAAAATAATGACTGAACTAAATACCCGACTATAGACTAGACAATGTGGAAAAGATTAACATCAGCACCTGCCATATGGACCAATCTCATGGTGGCTCTTAACCACTTGGTGACAAACAACGTGTTTACCAACCGCCCCCGCGTTTTTTGCACGGATACTGCACACACAGGTAGAAATTTTGAGTGCATAACCCGACACTGGCTTCTTGTTTAGGAGCCGGAGCTATCTAACCTCCGCTACTATAAGTTGTTCATCAGCTTCTGTCGAAGTTTCTGTCTGTAGCAAAAGCACCTACTGATTACTTGTCATCGTAGCTTGTGCCCTCCACAAGTGGATAGCTCTGCTGACGATTCATGACACCCCGTCCGGCGGTTACAGCTCCCACGCGATCCCTGAAAGTATCTCTCCCGTTGAACGTTGTGTGAGCTCATGCTTTGAAAAAGGCACTCCTCTTTCTATCTTCCCCAAAAACAATCATCCTTAAATGCAGAAGCATTTTCCGCAAGTAGCAACATATCGGGGGGTCTCAACCAATAGTAAGACCGGTTCTTTCAACTCAACGGATGCTACTGACTCCCGTGCGACCAGTATGAGAAAGTACTCTGGTGAAACTTTGGACTCGAGCAATCAAAAAGACTTCAAGAGCCTTGTTATTTCAGGTTAATAAAAATTCTATTAAACTGATTTTCATATAAAATCCGTTTTATTTTTTTATAACTTAAGCCATTAAACTAAGAATAAGTAAAGGGTGGTCCAACCAAAACGCACGATGTTAATTGGAAATAAAACAAAAATTATCTTATATATATAAAATTATATTATATATAGAATTATCTTAATATTTTTTATTATGATAGGAGGATCTAAAATATCGGTCAAATGCTCGCTTCGGCTTCGGTAGCATACCTCTATCCGATGGTCCATTTTTTCAATGACTCTGAGATATAAATGAGATTCAATGTCGCTAATGTGCCGAATAAACTCATCCTTTAGCTCTTGAATTGTTCTTGGCTTATCGACGTTCTCTTCTTCTTTTAAATATCCCCAAAGAAAGAAGTCCAAATGTGTGCAGTCCCATGATTGTGGCGCCTAATTAACATCGCCACGACGTGAGATAACACGATCATTAAATTTCTCGCGCTAAAGAGCCAATGTTTCGTTGGCTGTGTGGCAAGTGGCAATATCCTGCTGGAACCACATATCGTCCAGGTCCATATCCTTAATTTCTGGCCACAATAAGTCCGTTATCATCTCGCGATAGCGAACACCATTCACGGTAACTGCTTGGCCGACCTCATTTTCGAAGAAGTGCGGCACTAACGCGAACAACAGCAATTTTTTCCCGCAGAGCGAACTGGGCGAACATGCACAGGAGTTTTTACATTTCCTACAGACCCGGTTTGCTGAAATTTGCGCGCAATTCTCCCGATTCTCGATTATGCTGACCAAAAAATCACAAAGAACATGAAATGCACTTTGATTTGAAGGCCCATTTTCGTAAAAGGCTTCAACAATCTTAACGCGCTGCTCAATTGTGTACCTCTCCATGGTTGAATTTGTCAAACATTGAAACAAAAAAATGTCAAATTTAGTTGGGCAAAAAACTTGACTTGATTATGGCTGGACCACCCTTTATAAAATATTTAAATCAGGTATTTTATCTTCAATAAGTGTAACGCTGACAAAAGTACGCTAATCTGCATTAAACCGTTTTGATAAAATGAACTCCCCATCTTATTTCTTAGAAGAAAACATTTGTTTTGTTAAACTTGATGATAAAAAAATTACAAAAATAAATATATAAACATTTAAGATCTCCTTCTAAAGATTTGTAGTCATAGATTTTACACCCAACTTGAACATGCAACATTTTTTTTTTTGGTTTATTTATAATTTTATAAATTCCAATTATATTTTTTCTTTTCATGAGCTGGTGTTTTTTACTATTTTGTTGTTGTTTTTGTTTATTATTGTTACTGTAGATCTAACAAATACACACACACACACACTTACTACCTAACAAACCTTTTGCCAAATTGAGTATAACGATTACACCATAAGGGAAACGGAAAAAAGCAGAAAATATAAAAAAATATATGCTGACCAAAGAAAACGTTACATTTATAAAAAACGAAATAACAAGCATGCTTAGACATGTTCAATTTACTAAACTAAACTAATACACAGGTGTTGGTTGGTATGTCTGGTTGATATGTGGTTTGTAAAAAATAAAAATTAAAGGGGTTTCTTATTTGTATTAAAGCTCTTTTTTTCTAGTAAACATTTTTTAGACTTTACAAATAAATGTAATAGAAATTTTTGTTGACTTAATAAGCAGTATGTAAAAGTTCGTAATCAATTTATAAAGATTGTTTTTATTCAAATTCATATCACCCCATTAGCACCCAATTTTTATTTGTGTATGTTCCCAAATAGGATCGTTGGGCGCTAATGGGCTAAAATCACTTTCATACCAAAAAATTAAAAAACTAAAATAACGCTATAATTGGTAAAAGGGGTTTTATTTGTGATCACTACCAAAGCGGATTTTTAAGCGCAATAGAACTTGAATTTGTAAAAAATTACACAAACTACAAAAAATAACTTTTTTTTAAGAAAAATGTAGGGTACCACCTCGGCTGTCTTTGACGAACCTCATTGCGGACGTCCATTTTATTTAACTTTTGTATTTTCTGTTGTGGCTGGAAATCACTCCATATGCTGCAATTTTGTTGTCCAAAAATGAGCCGTGCGCCATAAAAACGTCGCGACTTTAATAAGTTGCGCTAATCGTAACGCTTTAAAATAAACAGCCCAATTATGAATAAAAATTCCCCGGGAGTTTTTTTCCCCTTTTCCCATTTTTACAATAGGATTTAAATAGGAAAAAATGGGAGAAGGGAAAAAACTCCCGGGGAATTTTTTATTGTTCAGCCCAATTATGAATAAAAGCTCCCGGGGAATTTTTATTTATAATTGGGCTGAAAGTGTATTTTGCGTTATGAAGTGCTAAAACATAAAAAATAACTGCCAATCAAATATTTGAAAGTAGCTAAAGGTATGTTCTGACCTAACAAATATTTGACGAAAAATTCAAAAAAAAGCGTGACCAGTAAATTGATCAAACTTTTGTTAGGAACACAACTGGGACGAACGACGAATTAAAACATATTGGTGTATATGAAAATACACACAATAATAGCGTCCGACGTCATCTTAGCAATAGATTTATTTCTATTTCATACGCCGGCGAACAACGAACAAATCAGTACCAGGTGACCATGTTTGGTTTTAGTTTAGAAGTATTTTAGTAAATAAAGATACTTTTTACTTTAATAATTTTTTTTTTTTTTTTTTTTTGTATAACACTTTAAATAAATATACAAAAAACTTTGCTATAAAAATAGTTTTTACTTGTATTTTTGATTATGTTTTAATTTTTAAGCATTATTTTTTTTAATATGGGTACACTATTTCTCTCTCTTTGCACAAACAACAACAATCAACTTTCTCAGCGAATTTTTACTGAAAAATTCGTCGTGCTGGGCGAAATTCTCGTTCGTCCCAGTTGTGTTCCAAGCGTTAAGCTTTAGTTTTTAACAACTTTTATTGATTTAATAAACTTTATTTGTAAGAAGATAATTTTATAACGTAGTTTAGAAACTGTAAAATGATGTTTGATCTCCCCATACGTTTTGCAAAAGCAAATAATTTTTTAATAAAACTAGTGGTTACGTGCACGACGTCAAATATTTAATAACTGTGAACATTGCTTAAGAAGCTTAAATTGTAGGTGCGCGAGGAAAAGTCGACATTTTCTCAAAATTTTTTTTTTGCACTTTTGGATAGTTGAGTATTGTTTGGACCACTGTGTAAAAGGAGACAAGTCACATGTGCTTCCTGACATATACCCTTTTGCCCGCGCGTCCACGAAATAATATGTATGTATGTATGTATATTATATAAAATTTTTTTGTAAATTTGAACAAAATGTTTCATTTGAAAAATCGACAAATTTGGAGTATAAATCGTTCGATCGTCAATAGTATAGTTTTGAACCCAAAAATCATTAGAATAATGATAAATCGTCATATCTGGCAACCGTGTTTACATAGACAGGCAGCTGGTAGGACGAACACCGCTAGATCAATTTAGAAAGCGATTCTCAGCACAAACGAATTCGAATCAGCACAAACGTATACTACTCCTGAGACCATGTTCTGTAACTCTCGCTTCGAGAAATTTTTCGATTGAAATACGAGAAATGAAACAAAAATGCCATAAATTGAAACAAACAATTTTACTAATGGACGTAGCCATTTAACCATTTAACTATAAACTTCACGAACAGATTTATTTTTTTTAAGTAAATTTCCACAATTTGGAAACGTTGTTCTAGCGTTTAACGATTCATGATGGCTTGCCAAACCTTACTGAACAGAAATGTCAACACGGTTTGACATTCTTAGCTGTCAAAACATATCATATCAACATATTTATCATAAAGGGAATATCTTTTTATGAACTCTCTAAGCAGGGTAGTTTTTAAAGTTTAATCGGTTTTGATTTCCCTCGAATTATATTTCCAGAACATGGCTGGATATTAGTATGGAATAATTTCATAATACTACTTTATTTTCCTTTATTACAAATCCTATTCAAAATCATTTTCTATTATTACACATCCTATTCAAAGTAATTTCAATGTTCCTTAATTCCAGTTCATTTAAATGCATACTCATATTATTGAACGAAAAATTGTTTAAGGTCATAGAAGACGACTATAACAGAAAGAGAGAAAAAGGCCTAAAGGGCAAACTATAACATGCAAAAACTTGCTTAAGGTTCTGTCAAAAATAACAAAAGGCCTCTCAAATGCATATAAAAGCACAAAAACAAAATCAAAAAACATTTGATTCCGTACGGAAAGTGCGATCAGTTTCGCACTTTGTTTAAGCAAAAGACAGATTCATAAAACTTTACAAAAAGTTTCCTAAAGTACAATATGCACAGAAAACACTAGAAATTGTCTTTAATCACCAAATCCTAAGAATCAAGCAAACAATAATTTTTCACCTAAAAACCAAATAATTATATTGATTATTTTTATTCAATAAATGATATTTTTAATTTTAATTAAAAAATGATCAAAAAACTTTGCCATTTCAAACAATGTGTTAATTTATTTAATTAAATATTGACAATTCCCAACAAAAAGTCTACAAGTTTAAATTATTTTCAAGTAAGATTTTTTGTTATTTAATTAATATTTTAATTAAAAATTTATTTCAAAACAACTAAAATGTTAATTAAATCAAAATTATATTTTTAATATTTTTTTTTTTCAACAAAAAAATAATTGATTCAATTATCACATTAATTAAATTGAAATACTTTTAAAACAATTCTTTTAATTGATAAAAAAAAAACTACTGAAAATTTGTTCTGTGTAGCTTAACACATTTGATTTACATTCATTCACACAGTTGCTTAAGCCAACCTAAGCATAATATAGTTGGGCCTTAACTCTATAAATGTGTTAGTAAAAATTCCTTATTATGTTTCTGTAAGAATTCCACAGGTATTGAATTTTGAGAAATGTTTTTTTTTCACTCTTTCTATTCTAATCGTCTTCTATGTTTAAGGTAACTTTAGCTCTAAACTGAAATGCAACAAATTGGAGAACTACTTAATTTTCAATCTAACAATAAACTTTTTCGCATTTAAGGTTGAATATATAAGTATGTCTTTTTTAAGGTATACATTTCCAAAGAACAAGAAACTTAATTCAACAAATAAATGAAGTAAATATTTTCAAAGGGGTTTAAAAGAGAATGGTGTTATTTAAAGGGGAGATTATGAAAATAATTTCAGATAGGGACTATATAGAGAAGCTATCGCAACAAAATTTATAGTGTTTTCTTTTCTTCAAAAAATGGTGACACTTTTTTTATTTTCTTATTTAGTTTCTTAAAAATGTTTTCCTCTCTTATGGCCATTTTCTCAATGTATCCACAAACTGCCTGTTACTTAATGTCGACATAAATTTATTAGACCGATAAACTGACGATTTTGGTTTTCTCAATATACCGACAAAAACCCGAAAACAGTGGTTGGGAGTCAGCTGATTGAATTCATCTGTACGGCAAATAAACGGCATATAAATAATTGGCAGATAAGTGCCGGTTAGCTTTGCGACAGAATAGAAGCAAATGAGTCATTGAGAAAATCTAATTTCTTTAAGGTGCAGTTTTTCGTTGGGAAAAAAGATAATCGGCTAATGAGAAAACGGCCATTAAAGGGCGGCATGTTTTGTTATAATACGCCCCGTCTAAATCGCCAGTGTTGATAATGTCCTATAAAACAGGTCACTCACTGCTGTCACCCAGGCGAAGTTGGGAAAAATATCGCTTTAAATCAGGGCAGTAAAAAAGTTAAGCTTTTAAAATTATTTTTTCTATTACTTAATAGAAAGACATAATAAAGCATTACATTGTTATTGGTACAGTAGAATCGCGGAAAAGTTAACCGAAATGGCCCAAGGGTTGTTAACTTTTCCTTATTATTAACTTTTCTACGCGGTTTTAAATTCTAAAAAAAATCAAAAAATTAATAGTAAACATACCTAAATTTTTCAGAAATAACACACTAAATTTAAGTTTAAACTTAGTTTAACGAAGTCTGAAACTCGGATTTTTCCGGCGAAATGGGATTTTTTTTATTTTTTATTTAAGACCCACATTTTTAACAACACTAAGCTGTTTCGTCTAAATTTTGTATACGAACCTGATAATGGCGGCACAAATCAGTTTTCAGATTCACTAAACCTAGTTTAACTAAGATCTCAAAAACCCAGCCTTTTCATCATTACAAAAAAGAAAATTAGATCTTATTTGTACCGACTGGTTTCAAGTTCACAATTGCTATTGAACTAAAATTTGTAGTTAACAATTATACAATCAGTCATGTATTATAAATTAAAAGTGCTAAATCTGATGTATTTAATGAAATGAGTTCTTTACAAATTTTAATTTTAACTCATGCTTAACTATTGATATTGAAATTGGACCAGAAATTGCGCAATAACGTTTTCGTTGCTTCAAGAAAAACATTTATACAAACTTGCTTTAAGATCAGCATATTTCGGTTTATATAATGTTTTTTTGTGTTCTCCAAAGTCTCGAAAATTTTGTGACGTTTATTTTTTTATTTTTGATATGGCTACTTCAGATATACAATAGTACAACGCCAATAACTTTTCTTGAGTTTATTTTTCAATTTTGTGGAAACTCACCACTTTCGGCTTAAAATATATTCTGATTTGTTAATATGTTGACATTTTTATTAATACGCTCAGAAAAGTTAACTTAGATTTAACTTTTAAGAGCGGCCCATTTACTTAACCGCGAGATTTAATTTTACGAGCGTCAACTTTTTCGCGATCCTGCTGTAGTTAAATAAAATCTAAGTAGATTCGGTGGTCAAAAATTGTTCTCATAAAAAGTCTTCAAATCAAAAAATCTTTGAAACTTGGTGTCGATAAATCGGGAATCTGGCAACGGTATTTTCATGTTTACATATTTTATGAAAAAAAACTAAGAGAATTTTTAAGTATTTTCAAACATTTTTAAAGGAAAAAGTTTTTATTACCGCTACCATTATATGTGCAGAAATGACAATGAATCAATTATTGGATTCATCCTCGTCATCTGATGAGGATGAAATGTTAATTATATTTAAATTTTTACCTAAGCGTTTTTTACTTAAATTGAACTGTTTTTGAGCAAACTGAAATTTCGCCATTCATTTTGTTGGTGATGCAATAAACAAATTTTCAATTATTTTTTTTTTTTTTTGTTTTAAATTTTGAAGAACAAACTTTTTGTCAACTGTTAAAAACAGGGAATTCCACTTAAAAAAACTTTATGTAAAAATACACATGCGCATGTGGTCCTGACGTAATTTTGACGTCAATGCAAAGCCACAATAAATTGCGTATTGTGTGATGACGTCAAAATTACGTCAGAACCACATGCGGATGTGTCTTTTTACATGCCATGTACTATAGGCTTAAGAAGTATAAATTGTATTATATTTTAAAGTTATTAGAAATACGAATTCAAATATCAGATGGCGGCAATACTACAATAAGTACAACAATAAAAAACCAAAATAAATTCAACTGTGTTTTCAACAACACCTGTAAAGTGAGTTCGATTTGGTTCTTATGAGACCCCTACACTTTGGTCGAACAATTGAGTTGAATATACCAGTTGAATGTACTTCAAATTCGTTTGATTTGTTATTCAACTGAAGACCAACTACAGCTCCAACGTTGTACAATTGGTTGTACAACTTGATCAAATTTTACAACAAGTTGCAACGTGTAGGGGCCGCATTAGGAGCCAAATAAACAACAAAGCAGTTTGCCAACAACAGCATGATGTTTCGTGAGTTTTTACAATTGTACACAAACATGCTTTTTACTTTTTTTCAATTATTTGTGTAACCGTTTGTGTGGTTTATTTGGCCCTTTTGTTTATTTCCAAACCATTTTTTAACTGTGGTGTCCACAAATGTACGAGGGAGATCAATAAGTCCGTGACTTTTTGAATGAAACACAGTTTTTTTTTTCAAAAAAAAAAATTCTTTTTCAACATAATCTCCTTTTCGCTCAATAGACTTAGTCCAACGTTTCTCCAACTTGTTTATATCTCAAAAAAAAAAAAATAGGATTCTTCGAGGTTCATAAAATGGGCATTTGTTTGACCAATAATTTCATCGTTGGAGCTTAATCTCTATCCACTGAGCCATTTCTTTAGGTTCTGAAATAGGAAATAGTCACTGGTGGCTAAATCCGGAGAATATGACGGATGAGGTACAAATTCGTAGCCCAATTCATGTAATTTTGCCATTGAGACTGCACACGTGTGCACATTATCTTGATGAAAAAGAACTTTTTTCTTGGCCATATGGGGTCGTTTTTTTTTTTAAGTCCTCACTAAACCGGTCCAATAAGTTGGCATAATATTCGCCGTTTATTGGTTTTCCCTTTTGAAGGTAATTGATGTGAATTATTTCGCGTGCATCCCAAAAACTGTTGCGATTTTTTTTATTACGAACAAAAGCGTAATAAAAAAATCGCTTAATTTCCCGCGAGAAGCTAAATCACAATTTTTCCCGTAAAGTTTGACTAAAAATCGCTAGATTTGACGAGAAAATAGCTAAACTGGCAACAGTATTCGTCGTTTATACATACCCAACAAACACAAAGTCAAACCTTTGATATGAAATGACTTTATCAATTGACATCAAACACAATTTTCAAACCCTTTTCAACTGTTTGATTTTAACATTTGAATTCAAATTGATAATGATTTGAATGTTATCACTTGACATACAATGTTTTATCAATTTGATATCAAATATTATCCTCAAACCAAAAAAAAAAAACTCGACAGCACTGAAGCGAAAATTAAATGTAAACATTAAAAATTACGTGAAGTGAATTCGCCTTTAAAAACCCCTAATTTGTTGCTAAAAAATATTAAATATATTTGTGCGTAAAAAATTAATTCCAAAGTGTAAGAATGTAAA
Organism: Pollenia amentaria; assembly: GCA_943735925.1. Taxonomy (NCBI): domain Eukaryota; kingdom Metazoa; phylum Arthropoda; class Insecta; order Diptera; family Polleniidae; genus Pollenia; species Pollenia amentaria. Next base: position 52,382,635 of record OX031006.1, read on the forward strand.
TAAAAATAAAACGGAAAAGTGAAGAAATTATAAATTTGTTGTACGCTCGCGGTGCTACGCGATGACAATCCTCAAAACAAAAAGGAGCCAAGTATTTCGTCTTTGCAAGAATTAGAGGACGGAAAGAACACAATTTCATCTTTAAGCAGAATGTAAAACTCACAGTTTATTAATATAAATAAATAAATTTAAAACAAAAATATTTTTCATTTATGTTCCACACTGTATTAAAATCCACATTTGAAAAACATTTGAGAATAACGTTTGAAAGTTGAAAATAAATGCATTTCGCAATTTGAAAATAATTTCCCGTTTTTTGTTAAGAATCAAATCGTTATCAAACGTTTGTCGTTTGAGAAAAGGTTTGATTTCAAATCATTTTCAATTTGATATCAAACCTTTGTGTTGGTTGGGTAATTGTATTTGGCTGCATGTTTAATTTGACAAACAACAACAAAAGAACACAAAATTTATTGAAGTATACTTTTCGCGTGCAGAGAAAAAAGAAGTTTTCAAAGAAAATTTAAAAGACTTTGTCAAATTAAACTTTAAGTGTTAAAAAGGGATCTTAATTCGGCAAAAATGTTGTCGAGATTTAAACATTTTTTAAATGTATATTTTTATGCAGGTTAAAGCGGTTTTCAAAAATGTGCTGTGGTTGTGATTCTACATTAGGGTGGGTCGATTTAGTAATCGATATTGTGCAATCGATTTTTCAAAAGCTTTTGGCATGAGGAAAAAAGTTCCACTACGACAAATCAAAGAAATAATTTTCGAGGCGTCCAAATTTAAATTTTTTTACTTTCTCTCAACATTTATTTTCAAGGTTTTTTTTTAGTAGATAATAAGAAAATCGGCTGCTTAAATTTTTTTTTAATATTATCTTTTCAAGGTGAAATTGTACGCTAAAAACGATGGGGACAGCAGTTTCTCCAAAAAAATGTTTTTCTTGATGTTTTGCATGAGTTTTTGTCGAAAAACAAATTTTTTACGCGTTAATTTTTATGGTTTTTTTTAATAGGTATATGTAAAAAAAAATTTTTCGATTTCAAATTTCTTGAATATATCCTATCCAAGGTAAAATTTTACGTTTAAAACGATGTGAGTATTGAAAACTGTTTCAGAAAAATCACTTGGTTAAGACCCTGATTGTGTAAAACGGAACGCATGCAAAAATTATATGGAAAGCAAAAACAAAGTCAAAAATATTTTATAATTTGCTTTTTACAGAAAATCATATTGAATTTTTTAATTTCAAACGCTGCATATCCCGTGGCGTTAAAAATTTTTAAACGCAGTATTGATTTCAGTAGAAAGTAACAACAAAACTATAAAATATTTTTGACTTTGTTTTTGCTTTCAATGTAGTTTTGGCGTTGCGTTGCGTTTTACACAATTATCGCCTAAAACAAGGGATGTAACGATACGGCTTTTTGCCGATACGATACCGATACGAATATTGAATTTGAGCTTATTATAAAATTAATAAAACTATTTATTTACATTTTCGATGGGAATATTCTTGTAGAAAATTAAACTTTCCATGGAAAACATTTTTATATGGAAAAACTGAAAGTCGTTGAGAGTCGCGTATAATTAAAATATGGAGCTGATCTTAGGGAACAGCTTTTTTATGCCTACTAGAATCTTTTGAGATGATAACACTTAAAAAACAAATTTATTTTTGAAGTGCCCTAATCTGTAGTGTTTTTCCTAATGAAAATTAAGTCTTAAAGATATTTTAAAAGTACCGAGTAAATAATACAGCATAACAGAGAAGTGGTTCACCTTATCATACTATTTGAACAAAAAAAAATTTTGTTTTAGGGTTGAAAAAATAGTAAATAACAACAATTTGAAAGGTACAAGATGGTTTTTTATGAGCTATTTAGAGTGCCTAAACAAGAGTGGTTCAGCTTTACCGTAGCTACTACATATACATATATATTTCCAGCAAAAAATCTACTTATTAAAACGTAACACCAGAAGTAAATTTAAATTGTTTGTCAGAAAATTGTATACATATGTATAATTAAATTTTTTATATTTTGGTGTAAATCTCAACAAGCTCTATATTAAGTTACAAAAGAGATACCATTTGAACAACATCTTCTTAAAATACAAGGTTATTGGTTTTCTGGCGTTACATTACAAAAAGTAGACTTTTCACTGGAAATTCCCGTGTACCTCAAAAGAGCAATGATTTTTAAATTTGATAACTTGAAAACTAAATCTTTACAAGTCCAAAGCTAACTAAAAAAAGTTTTATACAAAAGTCTTGTTCAATTCGCAGACTTATACAATTTTGTAATGCAAGTCAGAATCCACTTATGTTTTTTGTAACGTCACGCTAGCGCATATTTTTGTTTCTATCTTCAAAATCTTAGGTTTGATTGTTGTAAATTTTCCTGCATATAGTAATACTACATCACTTTGCAAATATATAAAAACCTTTTTACAAATTTGACTTCTTCATTTAATTTTTTTTTTTACTTTTTGTCGTACAAATATCACGTCACATCACAATGGAAATGTCCATTTTTGCTGAATATTGGTAGTAACAAATTAGCAGCCCCTGTAAGTTATTCGAAAAAATGTGAAAAAAGATCACTTAAAACTTTTACAAAATTTGTTCGGCGACTCTTGCCATATATAGTTAAGCGTTATCACGAAATCAGAATATGGTGTTGGCCAAAAACTGATGACATCTTTTTTTTTAAAGGGCCCACCGGTTTTTAGAATTTTCGGTGGACCATAAAAAATATTGGTCACCAAAATCGCCAAACTGAGTATGGGATTTTACTATCCGTAGGTTGCACAATCGAATCTATACTCTCCAATCCGTGTCTTGTTCCAAAAGTCTTTATTTGTCGGATATTCATCAAAAAAAAAAAAAAAAAAGTTTTTCTTCTAGGACCAAACAAATATCCCAATTTTTTCCAAATAACTCTAGCAGATGTGTATTTAAATTTTCATTTTCAATTTTGAACCAATTTAGATATTGGGAACAACTCTGCTATGGAAAAAAACTCTTTTGGGTTTACTTAAGTTGCCCGTAGACGACACGTTTTTTACATCTGACTTGTCAAATTTCCCACTGGAAAATACATACACGTCGTGTGTTACCTTTAAAATATTGAATCTGTAAAAGTCAGACGCAAATTCATCTGACAAAATTTCAATTAGAGCGTGCTTGCTTTATTTTCTTCTGACAAACCATCTGACATTAGCTATGTCAGAAATCTATGCCGGGAAGAAACCGGCTCAGCGGTGCACTATTGACGGAATTATTAGCCGGCTGAAGGTAATATTTTACAATACCAATATATGTATGATAATTTAATCATTGAATAGAAATTATGATCATATATATAAAAACACGTTTTAATTTAATATCCTAAATTAGTTTCTTCGAACTTAAAGCAACGATTACACTCAGATATGTGAAAAGTGACGTGTGAAAAAGGCCCAAATCAGTTGCGAAGAAAGAGACAAAAAGCGTTTTTTTTTTTTGGTAGTGAAGTGGCAATGTGTAAAAACAGGCCGCTACAATCAACCCAAATTGCGTGCAAAACAAAAATAACAAAACACAAACCACGTTTAACAAAAGCCATAGTTCAAAAAACGTTTAATTTTGTGCAAAAAATGTATTTAGTAAGTAATATTGTTTTGTTTTATAATGTTATTAACTTACCTAAATACTATTTACTAGTGTTGCGGTAAACTTAAAAGTTAATTTTTACATCACTTTTGCAAATAAATCTCAACTAAACAAATTCGTGTTCTTTGCGGCATAAAAGATGGTTCAAAAAGAAATGAAAAAGGGCAGCTTTCTAAGAAAGAGACAAAAAATCTTCCGTCTCGTAACATATCTGTGTGTAATCTGTGATTTAAAGCAAAAAGTGTTAAGATGGCTGAACACTTTTACGCCGCAAATAAAAATTTTAGTGGCGGCAGCACGCGAAAAAAGCAGAGACAATGTCAGAAGCAAATTACATGTACATACGTTTGTGACCAAATATTATCAACCTTATGTAAAACAGCAATTTTGACAGACATGCATAATTACATGTGACTTTAAAAGTTGACAAGTCAGATGTAAAAAACATGTCGTGTACATGCACCTTTAAGGTGCTATCAGAAGAGATGTATTTTACATATGTACTGTCAAATTTTCCATCTGTAAAAGTTGTACACATCGTGTGATAGATATGAAACTTTGCATTTATGAAATACATGTGGAAATACATATGTAATTTTTTCGATTAGAACACGCTCTATTTTCCTGTGGCAAACATAAACAAAACAGCTGGTTTGTTTTGAAACGAAATTGTTTGAAAAATTATATTGTAAAGAAAAATTAAAGAAAATGGATAATGAACATGGAAAAGTAAGTATTTTTCGATTTTTAATAAATTAAATTATGTGTTATTATATTTATTGCAGTTAGATTGGTCAAAAGAAGCAATTAACACACTTTAAAAAGTCAGCTTTTGCTTACATTTATAGGTTATGTCATAAGGAAAAACATAAGCAGGTGTGATAGGAAAAATTATGAATCGTATGTAAAATGGAAATTTTGACATACATGCGGAATTACATATTGGTAATTAAAGTGACAGTACATATGTAAAATACATCCCGTCTGATAGCACATTAAATAAACATTAGCGGAATTCACCCTTGATAGTAAAGTCCCTTGTAGACCTTGTTAATCTTATAATTTTAGTAAAAATACTAATATTTACAACACTGCAACAACAAATTGTATTAGACTACGCTGTGGTTGAAAAATCCAACTAAAAGCAGTAGTAAACAAAGTGTGTATTTACCAGAATAAAACAGTTGAAGAAACTTTATCTGTCTCTTTCTCTCACTCAGCAAATTCATTAATTTACAATGCATACGAAAAAGACACTCACGCCTTGAAGTATAAAATCGTATTAAATATAACAGAGTTGTACACTTAATACAAAGGGTGAAAACCGCTATTAATTTAAGATCTCTTACACCATCGTCTTGAATATTGCTTTAATAAGCTGATTTTAGAATGTGGGAATTATTTCTTTTTCATAAGTTACTTAATTATATTCAACATTTCTTATTTTTCGAATTTATTCTATGAGCTTAATTTCAATTATGTATTTTATAAAGCTTTTTGTAATAGTTCTATTCCTTAAAATGTTAGATATGACTTTATTTAGCTCATAGAATAAATTCGACAAATAAAAATGTTGAATATAAGTTGATTTTATATATCATAATCTTAAAAGCCGGACAGGACCCATAACAGGAAAGTGATATTGTTTTAAAATATTTCTGAGCTAACTTACGTAGATGTCTTGTAAAATGTACAATTTTAAACTCTAAGTAGATCTTACAAAATAGAAACCATTCAATGTCGTATGATTAAACGGCAATTAATTCTTAATACTACCGTTTTTAGTCTCATATTTTATAATATTCCTAACGGCAAATTCACGGGAATGCAAAAAATATTTTATATGTTTACTAAAATGACAAAAAAAAAATCCGGAAGTCGTTTGCCAAATATCTCTTCCAAATCAAAGAAAATATGGCTTAAAAATAGTATATACATGTACAATAAATTAACCTTAACTATAACATTATCCTGTAGTCAGAATATTTAACTTTATAATGTTAAAACACAACAGCAAATTCGTTCAAAATGATTGTGCGAGATGTTGTAACTCTACTCGCGTACTTCTGAATGCACAACATGTTCATGTATTCAGAAGCCGTAACAGGAACAACATCATTTATGTACTACTTTACTTCAGCAAAGTAAAGTAAAAATAAAATCAAAAAAAGGAAAAAAGGAAATAAAGGTTCATTTACTTCATAGTTTTGTACGTGAGAATACTTTGTTGTTAAATTTTTATTAGGTGTATTCAGTTGGTATGGTAAACTATGAAAATCTGTAGGCTTTTCCTTTTCAATCTACTAAGAATATCCTTTCTTAAATTTTTTTTTATATAATTTTATTTTGGATAAAGTCCAAACATAAAAATGTTGGTGCACTTTCAATGTCTATAGAAAACACAATTTTATCAAACTTTATCATCATCGTTAATATTTACTTTATAAAAATACCATAAATTCTTTTTGTAAAAAAAAACAAATTGTATATAATAAAGAAACCTGCGAAAAGATAATTCTTTAGTACATTTGTAACAGGGATGTTAAAGTTGGTACAATTGTACTTTTTTTTGGTACATTTTGACGTTATAAAGTACCGTGGTACTGCCGTGACTCATTTGGTACAATTTAAAAATTTGTCATAGTTCCCCCTTTTTGAATTTTTAGTATAGCAAACAAATTATTGAGTCCTTTTCATTGCATTTATGTTGTACAACAAATCATTAATGTAATGGGCGCTTAAATATGCGACTAGTATTTTGGTGTAGAGTCCCCTTTTACAATGTCCATATGTTTCCTGTCATTTCTAGAGCCGTTGCTGGAATTTTATCCATTCCACATTCGTCTGCAAATGAGGAAAGAGTTTTCTTTTCAAAAAATAAAAACTAGGGAAAGAAACAGACTTCATGTGCCAACATTATCAAGCCTCATACAAACAAAGGGTTGGTTCAGATCGACATATTCATGCTGCTATAATGTCAAAATTTCAAATAGTTTATTAACTAAAGAAATATGTGCCTGAATTTGATCTCTTACCAATAGAAATACTTTTCTGACAATGGTTCCATTGTCAAATGCATTAATTTTACATGTCTGCCAAATACAAATGAGCTTATAATGTTCACACGGTTGCAAGACATTTTTAGTAAATTTTAATGCAATTTAAGCAACGCTGCTTACCAATATTGTAAGATCTGACCACCGTCTGTACGAAGCTTAAGACTTTTATGTACCTTATTTTATTTATACATATAAAGGGCTCTATACACGGTCAAGCATTTCTCATCAAGCGCTATGGTTGTATTAGTGAAAATGTAGTTTTATGTGTGACATGGATGATGCTGGATGGAAAATGAAAAAATTTAGATATGACACGTACACGAGGGAATTCGCCGGCATGACAAGCATTTTGACCGTGTACAGACCCCTTAATGTATGGTAATGTTAAGTTTTGTTTTTTGTGTACGATTGAATTTTAAAATTTGTTTTTGTTTTAAATGTAAATTAAACTAGTCAATTTTGCGACCGCGTTCTCAAAACATGCAGTTAATAAATTAAAAAAATGGTACCGTGAAGGTCCAAAAAGTACATTTTTTTTTTTAAGTTGGTACAAAATTGTAAACCCCATTTAACATCCCTGATTTGTAATACAAACATCTTGATTAATTTTAAATAATATTTTATTGCATTAGAAATAAGCTTAAACCAAATAAATCGCTAGGGAATATTTAAACTTTTAAAATAAAATTAAATTTAATAAAAAAAAAGATTAAAAGTTTTTGAAGTTTGCTTTAGAAATATTCTCACTAGAGTTTTTTCCCGCACTTTTTGGATTCCCGGGAAAGCGGGAAATAAATATCGAATTCCCGGGATCCCCGCGCAAATTTTTTTTATATATTTATTTACCTAATCCTCCAATGAAACTGATACTTCTTACTGGAAAGTATTCTTAAGAAAATCTCTATTATATAACAAAAATGAAAAAAAATTAAGATTAAAGCTATTTTATGATATTTAAGTTATTGTTTTTGATGCCATTTTCATAATAAGAATGAAGATATTAAAGTCTAGAGGAATGTCATTTCTGGAAGGGCGAATAGGAACAGCAAGCTCAGCATTACGAAGTAGAAGTTCTGAAAAAATTACACTGTTAAACAAATTGAGCATTAAGGAAAAAATTCGATTTACCATATTTAACAGTGTTGCCAAGACTTGGTGACAAAAAATGGCTAAATTTACGGAAAACAATGGCTAAAAAATGCAGTGCCAGAAAAATTCAAAACTACACTTGAGATGACGCAAAATTACCAAATTTAAATGAAATAACACCTGATATCAACTTAACGTATCAAAAAACTTTTGTAAAAAAGAACAGATTAGAAAGTACATAGTCGGTCCATTTCGAACATTTTAAAGCACAACTACATCACTGTATTTACTAGGCTAATCATTCGGTTAACCGTTAATCAGTTAACCGATTAATTACTGACCGATTAACTCGAGCTTAATCAATAACTTCTTTTATGTTAGAATAAAAAGGTCAAATAAAAATAAATTTAAATAATATTTTTTTAAATATTTTTTTGTATTTTTAATTATTTGTTTCGTCTCATATGCAAAAGGTATGCGTTTAGAAAATATTTTTTCATACAAACAAAGAAGGGATCTTCATTTTAAATAGGTCTTTGCTGTCAACAGCTTTTTGTTTCACGTACTTTTTATATGGGCGTTTCCATTGTGACGTGACGTGATATTTATACGACAAAATCTAAAAAAATTAAATTAAGAAGTCAAATTTGTAAAAAGTTTTTTTTTTATATTACAATGTAATAAAGCAGCACTATAGTCAGAAAAAAAATTACAACAATCAACCCTAAATTTTTGAACGTATAAGCAAAAATATGCGCCGGCGTGACGTTACAAAAAACAGAAGAGGATTTTGACTTGCATTACAAAACTGCATAAGTTTGCGAATTGAGCAAGACTTTTTGTATAAAAACTTTTTTAATAAGCTTTGGACTTATAAAGATTTATTTCCAAAGTTATCAAATTTAAAAATCTTTGCTCGAAAAGTCTACTTTTTGTAATAAAACGCCAGAAAGCAAACAAGCTTTTATTTCAGGACCATGTTGTTCCAAAGTTATCCCTTTTGTAACTTAATGTAGAGCTAGTTGCGCTTTACTTAACATATAAAAAAATAAGTTACTCGTATACACATACAATTTTTGACAAACGATTTAAATTACATCTGGCGTTACGTTACAAAAAGGAAACTTTTTGCTGGTACTTCCCATATGTATGTATGTGCTTAGTTATTTGTTTTTTCTCATATTTCCTCATATCAATCTTTTAACAGAATTAACCGAAACAATTAGAAGAGTTGAAAATTTATGATGACATAATGGAAGACTTTATACGTTTAGAGAAATCCAGGAAAAGGACTGAGAAATTAGATATTCTGCAATATAGATTGCGTTCGATTTCTCCAACATCAACGATAAGTAAAAATATGTTTTCCAAGTCAAGATTTATCAAAACTTAAGAAAAGAATCGCTTAAATCCTAAACATTTTTCTAAAAGATTATTTTTAAAGTCTCCCTAAACTGTTGAAATAACTAATAACATTATCAAACAGTTTTTTTTTATTACAACATAATATTTATGTATTAATTAAAAAATATGTACGAGGGCGGATCAATAAGTCCGTGACTTTTCGAACTTCCCTCGTAGGCCCAACCATAATATGCATTAGGCCGCCTAAGTCAACTTAAGCAACTGTGCGAATGAATATAAAACAAATGTGGCCAACTATAATGTACTTAATAAAGCTTTTCGTTAAGTTTCGTCAAATGTAATTTGCTTAAGCAAAGTGCCAAACTGAACGCACATTCCGTACGGAATCAGCTGTTTGTGCGTTGTTACAAAAAATTAAGGCCCTAATCATGTACAACGCAGCGCAACGCCACAGAACTAACGCAACGCCAAAGAATAACATTGAAAGCACAAACAATGTCATAAATATTTTGTAATTTTGTTGTTGCTTTCTACAGAAATTCACATTGCGTCTTAAAATTTCAAACGCTCCATTGCTTGTGTCGTTGAAAATTTTAAAACGGTACATAAATTTCTGTTGAAAGCAACAACAAAATTACAAAATATTTATGACATTGTTTGTGCTTTCAATGTTATTCTTTGGCGTTGCACTGCGTTGTACATGATTAGGGCCTAAATAAATTGAAATGGATAAAGAAAAACAAGAATACAAAAAAAGTGGAATTTTACATAATTTAATTTTGTATTCATTTTTTTATTAAAAAGTATGTACAACAATCACCAATTTGTTTCTATTTATAACGTTGCTGGCAAATTAAATAAAAGGTAAAATAAACAAATACAGGGCTGTAATTCTTGGTACTTCTTTATTTGAAGAACTCGCAAAAAAGCAAAATATGCAACATGGATCTTAAGTTTATATAGTACATTATGGCCACCCTTAAGTCCCTTTTAATTTTCTAATGAATTTGGCAGACTTTTCGTTAATTTTTGACAGTACTTTAAGCTAGCTTTTGGTTGGGCCTTACGTCTGAGGTGGTCCATTCGGAAGTTCCGATTTTGGGCGACTCGTTCGAGCATACCGAATGACATCTCGCGAATAACACGAGTAATGTTAAGCTTTCAAAGCGTCAAATGTAGCTGGCTTATTCCTGAAGAACTCAGACTTTACATATTCCCAGAGAAAATAGACCAAAAGTGTGATACAGCACGATCTAGGTGACCTATTTACCGTAGCAAAACGTGAAATTAAAAGCTCACCAAAATGATGTCTCTACAAGTTCATCGTTTCATACACTTTCATGCTCGTAACGTCGTCTTGTTGAAACCAGAGCTTGTTGAAACCGAGACCATGCGCTTGAATTTCAGGAAGCGCATAGTCCGTTAACATGGTGCGATAACGGTTATTGACGGCAACGCTCTGATTTTCTTAATTCTTAATCTTTCTATTTTAATCCCGCTAACGCTTGTCTGCAGGAAAGAAAACAGAGTCTCTGGCGGGAATCGAACCCGCAACCCCGGCGCTAATAGACTAGCTGAATACCAACTAGCCTAACGGATAGTTTTTAAAGAAAAATGGACCAATGATTCCATCAGCCCATAAAATACCCATACCGTTATTTTTAATGGATGTAATGTTGTTCTTGGTATTATTCGGTTGCTCATCAATTCAAATACGGCAATTTTGTGTATTTACGTATCCATTGAGCCAAAAATGTGCCTCATCACTGAATAAAATTTCACGATAAAACACCGGAACAATTTGGAGACGCTGTTGGGGTTTGAGTCTTTCCATGATGACTTGCCAAACAATACTGAACAAAAATGACAAAGCCGATTGATATGAGTCACGCGCGATCTGTAAAAAAAGCCTATTGAAAATTAAACCTCACGATGAATCACCCTTTACATATTCTGCATACGTTATACCATAACTCAATTTAAATTTTCAATGTCTCCTATAGAATATGTCAGTACATTTTCCTTCATACACTTCCTATCAGTTTAATTAAAAAAATCCTTTGCAAATTAAATATAATTTCATATTCATTTGATATAATTATGCAATTAAAAGTGTGTAACGTTGTTGATGTTGCCATTTTATTCAGGAAGTTTGCAAAATATTCTTGGTAAAATAAAGTGCATAATTTTTTTAAACATGACACTATAAACTAATTTAATGAATAACCAAGTTTAAAGAAAGATGGTCACAGTGAAATGAAAAAGTAAAAGCTTCAACTTAAGAAACAAATGTCAACAATTTTTAAATATGGATGTCTATATTTTTTATATACTCTAGTCTATAGTCAGTTTTGTCTGGTCTAGTTCTAATCCAAAATTAGGTCCAGATCCAGTCCATAGCCTAAAGTCTAGGATAGTCGAACAAAGTCTTTTGACGAATCTAGTCTATGGTGGAGTTCATTATGTTTAGTTTATAGGCATTATAGTCGGTTTCTTATTTTGTTTGAGAAAATTCAGGGTGGGCCATAGGTCACTGAACTTTCATTACTAATTCGCTTACTGAGAATGAATCATTTCACAATATCTTAAGCGGATTGCATAGTCTTGCGGCAATATTTCATGAACTATTTCTATCTTGTACGGAAACAGCAACACATTTTTTTTCATTATTCTTCGCAGAGAAGTTCTGGACATTTAAAGCTGAGTGGAATGTTAACGAGTCAATGTTTCAGGGTTCTCATTTGCACTCTCTCGAACTCGTTCAATATTATCTTGTCTTCATGCTTCAAGCGGAAGACCGCTCCGAAATAAGTCACAAATAGATCCCGATGTCTGAAAACGAGCTAAAAGCTGCGTATTTGATTTCGCGATGGTGCATTTCTTTCGTTTAATAAATTTCGAAATATTCTTTGGGTTTCAATTATTAAATTTTGGCTAGCAAAATAAAACCTAACAACTTTTGCTCATTTCTCAATCGTATTCATGGCTACTGAATCTTCTTACACTGAATAATAAAAAAAGAAAAAAATTATACTAAAAATATAATAATCAATGTTATGACCAACCCTGTAGTTTAATTTTATCGGTTATTTGGATGTATTTGCAATAAACATAAGTATTACACGAACATTTTTAACATTTTACCCCACTGTATTATATGTTTACATTGAAAAGAAATTGAAAAATTGTTAAAAGCGATATGTCAAAATCATTAATTAAAATTAATTGACAATTAAAAAGGAACATAAAACTTTATCGTAGTATTTATTAAAAAAAATTTTTTGAAAATACTTAAAAGAAATTGTTAATATCGTTTATGGAGAAGTTAAATCTTTAAAACTTAAGAGTGAAGAGAAGCTTATTAAGAAATTTTTTAAAAAAATTATTTTGTTGTTTTCCGTTAAAAACGTTTATTCCATTTAAGGAAAACTTTTATTTGAACTCGTAATTTGATAAATAATTTTTATTTTCTTTTACTACAGCTTAAAGCAGGGCTGTGAAGTTGTCAAAAAATATTTCTTACTCCGACTCTAACCGCTGAAGTTTTTGTAAGTCCGACTCCGACTCCTACTGTAACCTTGATGCAAAATGTTTATGAGACAGGTTCTTATTTGACTTTGTGCTCTTTTTGTAATGCAGTACCTTTTAAATGGTTAAATATGGCAAGAAAATTATTCTGTAAAAATTTCAAATCGATATTTTAATTTTAACACGTGCCACATTGAGCTTTAATATAGTTATTTAAATATGTAAAGTAGTAAAATTTTGGAATCGGAGTCGCGTGGTTTTGTAGGTACTTCGATTCCCACTCCACAGCCCTGGTTTTAAAGTTTTAATTTTTTCACAAAATAATTTAATAAAGGATTTCTAACTGCCCGTTCGCCGCATAGCAAATAACAAAATTTCAAAAATTGTTTTTGTTGTAATTTTCTATGCGAACGTTAACGTTCGATATCGGCGAACAGCCAGTAATTTTTCGGATTTACCAAAGCCCGAAAACTTTGAGGCATTTCTTTGTATTGATGAAAAATTAAAAAGTATTCCTTGTTAAGGCTGTTTTACACTATCACACAAGGCTTACGTATTTTAACGAAAATGCATGTCCGATCTAATTATTGTTTGAAAATTTTCAAAAAACAATACCAACTTATCATGACAGGGTTGTATTTTCCTCAAAATACGTAAGTTATGGGATAGTGTAAAGCAGCTATTAACACTAATTTTTTGTTTATTACTTTGTTTATATATATATATATATATATATTATATATATATTATATATATATGTAATATATATAACTATAACACTGTGAAGTATTACATTTCGAAAAGTAATAAACAAAAAATTAGTGTTAATAGCTGCTTTACACTATCCCATAACTTACGTATTTTGAGGAAAATTTGAAAACAATAATTATATCGGACATGTATTTTCGTTAAAATACGTAAGGCTTGTGTGATAGTGTAAAACAGCCTTAACAAGGAATACTTTTTAATTTATATATATATATATATATATATATATGTTGAGAAGCTGTTGGTGTCAAAATTAGCCCCAATTTTAAATGAAAATAAATGTATTTCTAACCACCAATTCGGCTTTAGAAGAGAACACAGCACAATTGAACCAACCATTCGTATAGTTAACGCCATAAGAAACAAATCTTTTGTGAATAGAATCAAAAGTTGTAGACAGATTTCAATCATTTATGGCTTGTTTTGTTTGGAACTTCGTTTATACGTAAAGAAAAATTAGAACCATAGCTGGATTTTTTTTTTTTTTTTTTTTGCCAAAAAAATTATGTTTATAAAACGACTGCGCATATAAGTTTATTCGGTTTTTTAGTTCATACAATAAATTAAACCGTTTTTGAGTTGCGCGAATATATGTCGTGCAACCTCGATATTCTAAAAAAAACGGTTAGCACCACTGGATTCAGTTAAAACGCCAGGTAAACCGCTTGTCACAAAAAATATGTCAAATCCTTGCACAGTATTATTAATTAATTATTAACCCACATTATCAAAAAAAGTTTATGTTCACATTAGTTAATCAACACATTAGGTCCATAAACGTTTGCTGGGCTTAACGTGTTGGTTAACTAATGTGTACTTTAATAACTTTTTTTGCATAAGGGGGTAAATGTATAAATACCATATGTATGTTAAAAATTCTTTATACATTGTAAAAATTGTAAACATTCCTCCATCGTTTATCATAAAATGCCGAAAAGATTTTTATTAAATTAATTTTTTTCAAACAGAATCTGGGAATTTTAGTTCTCATGTTGGGTATTATTTTTATTATTTCAAACTAATAGGGCATAGAAAATATTCCTAGAAAATATTGAAGGAATAAGACCAAGGCTTACAAAGCAGGTTATTAATTCATTTATGAATATTTTAAATAAATGTGCGGAAAAGGCGTTAAAAGGCCATCCGGAAATTAAAAACTTGGATATGGTTTTATTGGGCGCCAAGGCACAAATACCCGAATTGCAAGCAGGCTAATTAGATTGACTCAATTATATTTTTTAACCTTCTTGACCACACTGAAGCAGTTGCGTTCATTAAGTGGGCATAACGTTTGAAGACCTCCCAGACATTACGAGCTTGAGCCTCAATAGGTGATCATGGGCTTGCGAGGCATATGTTATAGATTCTATGTTATATGTTATAGATGCCGAAACACTCAATTGACCACTTTGTATTGTATCCATAATAACCATCACATTATATTAATTTTCTATTTTGTTACGGCAAATAAAAAAATGTAACATATTACAAGAAAATTTTGAAAAAAAACTTTTATTTTCCTTCACGTATAGTTTTGTTTTTTTTTTAATTTGTATTTTTATTTTGTTTTTCTGAAGGCACAGTGCTGCTCTTTTTTTTAAGTCTCGGTAAAAAATACAAAAACAAATTGCCTGTTGTTTTTGTCTTGTTGTAATTGTTGTAGCAACGAGTTTACCTTGTGTAGTTGTACCATGGGAATAAGACTATTAAAGTATGAAAGATTTATAAATAGTAATTTTACTTAAGTAGAATACACATTCGAATTAATATGAAAATTTATTAATTTTTTTCTCTTTTCCAGATGCACACAAATCTCTTAATACTAATCTGGCGTCGTAAAATATCGCTTCTACTACTTGCTTCCTCCTTAATATTGTTTAGTCTTTGGACTTGGGCTTATTTAGATACCAAACAAACTTTTTCACAAAATTACATTGTAAGTCATTGTATATAATAATAAAAAATTTAATTTCAAAAATTAAAGTCAATTCCTTTAACATTCTCTTAAAAAAAGAATTCACCCTTCACTTCAGAAGATACTACACCCCGAGAGTCTTACAAACATATTTATGTCTTGCAAAAACTTATATCTCAAGCCAATCGTATCTTAAGATTTCAACAAAATCAAGATTCGAAAACAAAAAAAGAAACGAATAAACAACATCCAAACAGTTTGGCCAATTCGGGTTTAACACGCTTTGTTAAGCCTACCAAAAATCCTCCTTCCATAGTGATTGAAGAGGCCTCAGCTCAAACTTTATCATTGGTGGCACGCCGCAAGAAATTGCCTATTGTTGGTGAAAGTTACCTGTTTGAGGAGGAACGTCTAAGGATTTTGGAAAATCAACAGAAGTCCAGAAACTCAGCTATGGATGATTTGCAAAGTCAAATGGAAAATGATGCTCAAATGCTGTCATCAGCTGAAAAGCAAACCCAATATGAACATGAATTGCAGCGCATGGGTATACCCATATTGGCTGGCATTGGACCTGAGGGGGCCCGAGCTCCTAATGAGAGAATAGTGCATTTGGATTTAAAGGGAGCTCCGCCAAAGGTTGGAGGATATAAAATATTTCTTAAAAGCGACAAGAAGAGTTTAATATTGTTTTGAATTGATTTCAGCTGACTTTCTTAAAAACTTTATTACCAGTCTTAAAAACTTTGGGAGCAACAGGTCTTTTAATCGAGTATGAGGATATGTTTCCGTTTGAGGGTAATATTTCATCCCTATCGGCTAGAAATGCCTACAATCGGGAGGAACTTAAGGTGAGTTAAAAATATATATGAATACAGTATGTACAGGATTTTAAATTTTGTTCGCTGCTTTCAATTTAGTATCAAGCATTTTTCCAAATAAAAAAAAAAACTTAATACTCAAAACTTTCATTATTTAAACTGTTTTCAGGACTTTTTGGAAGCCTGTGCTATTCAGGGCTTTAATATAATACCTTTAGTACAAACTTTTGGTCACATGGAATACGCTTTAAAACTTCAAGAATTTTCTCATATGCGTGAATTGCCCGACAGTCCGCAATCCATATGTCCTAGTAAAAAACAATCGATGAATTTTATCGACGCTATGCTAACACAAGTCATTGACTTTCATTTACAACTTCAGCAGCAGAACAACATGGAAAAGATTCCTTTAAAAATGTCACACATTCATATTGGTTGTGATGAAGTTTATCGTATGA
This sequence comes from Pollenia amentaria, assembly GCA_943735925.1. Taxonomy (NCBI): domain Eukaryota; kingdom Metazoa; phylum Arthropoda; class Insecta; order Diptera; family Polleniidae; genus Pollenia; species Pollenia amentaria. The sequence continues at coordinate 52,399,299 of OX031006.1, forward strand.
GTGAATGTACCCAGTGTAGACAGAAAAGCAAAACAGAATTATTTCTCAACCATGTAACCACCATTGCCCATTTCGTACGCATGAAATGGCCTCAAATTAAAGTGATTATATGGGATGATATGTTGAGATTCATGACTTATACCGAAATGCAACATTCCCAAATAGGCAACTATGTGGAGCCCATGATTTGGGTTTATATTAATGATATTTATAGATTTATACCGCCTATGTTATGGGAAAGATATACCCGGGTTTTCCCAACAGCCTGGGCAGCTTCGGCTTTTAAAGGAGCTTTTGGTGAAAGCCTTATGATACCACCCATACAAAGGCATTTGGAAAATAACATACGCTGGCTGGCTGTAATAGCTAAAGAAGGAGCTAGATTCTCTAAAGGTTTCCAAGGCTTAGCTTTAACTGGCTGGCAACGTTATGATCATTTCGCTACTTTATGTGAGCTACTGCCAACCGGTATACCTAGTCTAATGGTATCACTTTCCACCGTTTCTCGTGGCTATTTCAATACCAATCCTAAAGAAAATGATTTACTGAAAGTGTTACAGTGTGTTTATCAATTGGATAAAAGACGTTCTGGCCATCCCTGGCTAGAATTGCAATCCAACTCACACCACAATCAATTATTTTCAACGTGCATTTATTTGGGTCATCAATTTTATAAATTCTCTTTGAGATTGTTTGACATGTTAAATGAAATCGAAGTGTATTTGCAACAGGTACAAGAGAAGAGCGCCTGGATGTCAGATTACAATGTACGACACAATTTTAGTTCAACCATAAGAGTGCATGAATTGACACATAAAACTCCCATCTATATAAGTGAACTGCAGGGTATGGCAAGGCAGGCTAATGAATTGTTATACGAAATCTATGATGAGGTAAGCAAAAATGATATGGAAATGGAAAGAGAAGAAAACAAAATACTTCAGGTATTGTAGTTGACTTACATGCATGTTTATTTACTTATTTATTTTATTCACAATTATACATAAAAGTTTATTAAAGGTAATTATAACAACTTGGCGTTAGTTAAAGGTTGAATCTAATCGGCCGTACATATGAAAAATTTTCATTAGTAAAACTTAATTAAAATCTAAAGTTTTGTGAAAAATATGTGGAAAATATTTACATAAGCATCTGCCAAATGTCATTATCACATAGTGGATCTTAACCATTGCTCGACAAACAATGGGTTTACTAACCGACCCTGCGTCTAAGAGCAACCAGCACACAATGGTAGCAATTTTAGTGCATAATCCGGCTAGATTATACACTTGCCCCTTTAGGAGCTGTCTTACATTCGGTGCTTTATGAAATATACTACCAACAGCACCTAGCGGAGATCCGTCCCTCAGGCTCTCCCACAAGTCGTAAAAACTCAGACATCGATTGGGATTTTCAGGATTTTCCTTGCTGCGACTACAACCTCTACGTCATCTGCGAAATAAAACTCCCCGCAAAGATAACCCTAATGAAAAGCAGAAAGCGTTTCCCGCAAGAAATATACTTTCGGAGGCCTCAACCAATAGTCGATACGGTGCCAACTCACCGGGGCTACTGACTGCCGTGATACCAGATAGGATCTAAGGTCAGTCGCGATCTCAGAAGATCGTACAGATCTCTTAAGATTTGTCAATTTTGGATTTTTGACGAATCTTATTGATTGCATCTGATTTCCCAAATTGATCAAATGTAGCACCAAAAGGTGAGATATCCTCCTACCTGGTTTGTTAAAGTAAAGTTGTAATAAGGAGAAAAATTTTACATGTCCGATTAAATCCTTCCCTTAACTAACGCCAAGTGGTTATTGCCCTAAATGTTAGGAAAATGTTTGATAAATAAAATATCTATAAAAAAATAAAAAATCTAATAATTTATTTCTTTTTTCGTATATAGTTCACCATTGCCGAATTCATAGAACAGTTTATTTATCCCACTATTGGTTCATTACAACGTCATTTGGCTAATGCTCAATTACTTTTGCAACCAAATACATGGCCACAACGTCCTTTGCCCATAGCTCAAGCTTTGCATGATTTAAATTTAATACCAAATAATCAACAACAACAGCAGCAGCAGCATCACCATCAAGAGCTTCAACAATATTCACAACAGGTTCATCAGCATCATGACATTAATTGAAGCACATAAATCCTACATTTTGCATATGTCTTCCTTTAGTTTCAAGAACTGCAGAAAAAACTCAACAGCCTATAATAATCTTTAATAAAAAAAAAACTTACCGCCTGTTCGTCTATTTTCGAACGAAAACTTCGTTCGCTTAACTTACATTTTAAACAAAAACAAATTATAAAATATTTGGGGGATTCACAAGGTAGTCATAAAGTTGTAAAGTTATATGTCTTAAAATAATTACAAGAAATATATATGACTGCTGTGGGCAACCGCTTATAATTTAGATTTCTACTATACAGTTATGACGAATCAATGAACACAGTATTACAATTTTTATTTTGTTGGAAACACAACAATATTTTTTGTAAACAATTGTAAAATAATATTTGGGACATTATGACGATATGACTTGATAGCACACCTTGTGAATCCCCCAATTGTTTTTGTTTTACATGTTAGTTAAGCGAACAAAGTCTTCGTTCGAAATCGTTGAACCGGCCATTAGTCGAAAATGTTAACATTAATGAAAATCATTATTATCATACATTTAATCAATACAACTAAATTTATTTTAATTGTTTAAACAAAAAGAAAATAATCTTAACTCAAAACGTAAGCTTAAAGCTTTATTTTTTTAACAAATAAAATAATTCAAATTTATATCTATACATAAAATGTTATTAATTAATAAAATAGTTGAGAAAAAATCCCGATAAAAATAAACATTTAAAATGTTGCATATTAGTAGTTTAATACTTTAATTACTAAAATATTAATGAAAATCCGATATTTTGTGCATACTATTTGGAAAATAATCAAAAGTTTACTAAAACAAATAGTTACCATTATTTTTATTTGAAAAACAAACTTATTTTTAAATTATGTTGCAATTTAAATATTGCAAGTTTAAAAGAAATCATTAAATAATATTTCAATAAAAATTTAATTACTCAATTATTTTTTGTTTTAAGAAATAAACAAAGTAAGTATATTGAAAACCTCCACCAGTTAAGGAGATTTTCTCTCGGAAGATTCGTTCTCTCGGCGTTGTCTTTAACGAGTGAGTAGTTTTTTGCAACAACCTGTTCTCTTTAATCTTTAAACAAAAAACGACACACTCGTAAACGATAACGCCTTATACAATACTTACTTTTTATTGTAAGTTTGTTGCTATTAGCGCTCTAGTTTTTTAAGATGTTACATTCAGCCTCATTGCGGTTGTCGGTGTCGTTAACGGCTGTGTCGTTTTTCATTATAAGGGGCGTTCGAGAACTCAAAAGTTTTTCACTATTTTTTACTGAAATTGCGTTCGCGTACACAAAATATAGTAAATGAGATCACAAACTGAGAGCATAAAGTGACAGTTCTTGACTGAGTACTTACAAATTTTTACTGCAAAAAAAAGTAAAAAAAAATTTAGCCGGACACAAATTAGCAAAGTCAAATAAAATAAAAAACAAACAAATATGAAAGATTACAGAAAATAATTTGTTTGTATTTTCCCAAAATATTGGTGTTATAAAAAGTATTTAATCGAGTACCGATAAGAAAACGAATTAAGTGGTCAAAAGTGCAAACATTCTTCATACCTACAATTATTTGCCATCAGCTGTTGCCTTAATTTTACGAATTTTTACAAATTTTGCGTTCGCGTACTTTTCTTGACAACCGCTTTTTGTGAGAGCAAATTTTTCCGTTTACTCATTTACTGCATTTTACTTTAAAAGTACTCGAATGCACCTATAGATTAAAGTAAAGCTGGAGGTCCACACCACGCGTTTTAGCCTCCACGCATTGCATGAGTTTTATACCTTACTTGCGTTCTACGTTTCAAGTTACATGCAACGCTTCTGATGCGGCATCACCACAAGTAAAAATAAAATTTTATTTGTCAAAATCAGCTGATTTATTCGAACACTGCTTGTGACGCCTGCAAAAGTAGAAAGTAAACCTACTTTTCGCATTCAACGCCGTAATGCATCCTAGGCTATTGTGCATGAAACTTGTTACATACAACTACACTTATTCTACTTTTATGACAGCTGCGTAGACTGCGAGAAGGCGTGTAACGCGTGGTGTGTAACTCTAGCTTAACACACAACATGTGTTCTTTAATCTGCTACAAAAAAAACGTCACAATCGTTCACGACAACGACAACCGCAATAAGGCTGATTAAAGTCTTAAGTTTTCGTTACATTTTACCTGTACATTTTATAACATTGGAAAAGGCTCAATAAAGACAACTGTAACTTTAAAACCTCCATCACCACTAGTGGTGAATGAGGGTAAACTATATTTTTCATTTCGTGCCAAGTTTTTCAATATCGATCCATATTTTACCATATGCCTTATATAAAGCCCACTCTCGAAAAACACTTAAGTCTGTCATAGTTCCCTACGATTAGAAACCACTCAGCCCAATTTAATGAATATCGGTCCATAATTTACCATAGGCCCTATATAAAGCCCACTCTTGTAAAAGATTTTAGTACGCCTAAACCCGTTACAAATAATGCTATTCAGCTTTTTTAAGGTCGTCGTTATCGTTTTTTGTAGTAGATTAACGAACATAGGTTGTGTGATACTTTAATCTATTTCAAAAAACGAAACAGTCGTTTACGACAACGACAAACGTAATAATGATGGTAATAATCAGCCTTATTCCGGTTGTCGTATACGACTGTGTCGTTTTTTGTAGTAGATTAAAGAACACAAGTTGTGTTTTACTTTAATCTATTACAAAAAACGAAACAGTCATTTACGACAACGACAAACGTAATAAGGATGGTAATAATATTTGTTCCGTCATGGTTTCTTAGCACTACAAAAACACACTACCGATTTTCTCGAAGAAAATATTTTAGTACGTCTTAAACCGGAAGGAATAATGCTATTGTAGTAGAATTTGGTCTGTCATAGTTTCAAAAGACTCGTCTTAATCACACTGTAATATTTCGTGAAGATTGGCCCATAATTTACCATAAGTCCCATACAAATCCCACTATGGGAAATCATTTATGGGCCAATCAATATATGGGCCTGTCCTGGCAATCGCAAAACGCTTAACATTTGCGATTCTTACTAAAAATCGCATATTAGGTGTTCTGTAAATCGAAATCGCAAGGATCTTGGCGTGAGTTTCATAACACTATAAAATAAATCTGGCGTTTTGCGAATTTAAATGGTTCGATTGTCAAAACATGGCCGATATTTATTGTGGTAAAATTTGGTCTAATTTAGCCTTATATGGCCAGAAATAACAGCATGTAAGTTATAAACGGACCATATATTACCAAAGGTCCCATAAAAAGTGACCTTCTGAAATGAAATTCAAGAAGCATTCAATTTTAAAAAAAAAAATTATTAGTGCATTGAAATTTGGTCTAATTTAGGTTTTTTAATACTAGAGATAACTCTACTGGGTTTTGTGATGAACGATCTATAATTTACGGTGGCTACAACAAAATCCCCTCCTGAAAATAAATAAAACTTTTGAACCATGACATTTTATTTAAATTAGGCCACAAATTATAATATTTAGTCAATTCACAAGGTATCCTAACATGTCATATTGTCAAAATGTCCTAATATTTCACAATGGTTTAAAAATATTGTTGTTGGTTTGTTAACAAAAAGTGTCTTAAATAAATAGAACGTTGCTTGCTGTGTTTATTGTGCTGTCGTAATTAATCAGAAAAGTCCAGCGCTGAGCGGGTGAGCCGTACAACAATATTTTTAAACCATGGTGAAATATTAGGACATTTTGACAATATGACATGTTAGGATACCTTGTGAATTGACTACATATAAAGCCACTCCTAAAATATTCGAATATATGGAGTGGTAATTTCGACTCATAAAACTTTAAAGCTTTTATTTCTATTTTTTAAGGGTGAAAAAAATCATAAAATCAAAAAAGTGAGCATATATTTCAAATAAGAGATTATGTTAATGTTAGTACGATTTAAAAAAAAACTTAAACCGCGTTATTTATAATTTTTATCCAGAACACTTTCCAATATTTTTTTTTTTTTTTTTAAGGGACACCCTTAACAAAATGTTAACATATTTACTCGCAATTTTAAAACTAAGTTCAATACTAGGCTCCCAGAAATTTAAATAAGAAATACAAAGAGCCATAGATAAAAAAGAAGATATGAAACTCGTTGGCAAAAACCTAACCCAGCTAACATTTGGAAGTTTGTCAGATTAATGAGTCTTTTTGGACTACTTTTGGTGATCAAAGACTGATTAATCAGTAACACGCTTATGATTCGAAGTGTTTGATCCAAAATGCAATAACAAATCGTATTAAAATCGCGAATTGATTATCTAGGCGCTTAAAATGTGAGTATTTCATCCGTTATTTATAAACAAATATCGCGCAGCTAGAAGGTTGTAAACTGCTTGATCGCTTTTTTATGTTGTCATAAAAACTTAAGTGACAAGAATTTGTTAGTAAAAATGTTATCATATGACACAATATTAGGTGCGTTCGAGAACTCAAAAGTTTTTACTGAATTTTACTAAATTGAGACCACGGGATTCCAATCTTACCAAAAACTATTCCCGTACTCTTCTTCTTGCACGATTAATCGCTCGATTAATTAACCGAGGTTTTGGTTTTATCGGTTAATAATCGGTTAATATTGTTTTTGATCGGTTAACCGATTAATAAATTTGTTTTATAAATCATGTAATTTCAATACATAAAAATCCATAAATTATTTATTTTTTGGAGTTTATTAGTAAAAAAACCCAATAACATAACAAACATAACAGTTCTTGTACTAAAACGAACAAACAAAAGAATAATTCATAAATATGCAATACATATTTTTTAATTAATAAATCTTATGTATTAATTAAAAAATTAACTTTTATACAAATTAATTTGTTTAAATTTTTTGGATTCAAGCGTTTATTTTCTCTAGTTTGGATAAAACTTGACTTTGATAAATTTTCATTTATTGTAGATGTTGAAGAAATCAAAAGCAACCAATAATACAGCATATCTAATTTCTCAGTCCTTTTCCTTTATTTTTCTTAATATATACAATCTTCCATTATTTCATTAGAGTCCTGTTTTTATTTTTTAAAATTTTTAACAATTCTAATTGTTTTGGTTAATTCAGTTAAGAGATTGATATAAGAAGATATGAGAAGAAACAAATAACTAAACACATACGTATAAAAAGTACGTGAAACAAAAAGCTGTTGTTGTTATTTAAAATGTAGATCACTGAATAGTATTCAGTAAATACCTTCTTGGTTTGTATGAAAATATGTTTTCTAAACACAAGCTTTTGTATATGAGACGAAACAAATAATTAAAAGCACAAAAAAATATGTTATAATACTACAAAAAGTAAAAAATTTTGTTACATCGGTTAATCGACTGAAATTAGCCGGTTTTATCGTTAATCGAAAAAAGTCAATTTTAAATTAACCGATCAGTTAATCGGGTAGTAATTAATCGGTTAACCGAATGAAAACCTTAGTATTTAGGTACTTAATACCGCACTTGTTTTTAAGTAATCGATATCAAAAAAAAAGTTTTCATGTACTTTTGAACAATTTTAACCGGACAAAAATTACCAAAATAAAATAAAAACAAATATGAAAGATAACATAGTACCGATAAGAAAACGAGTTAAGTAGTCAAAAGCTTAAATATTTTCCAACACTACATTTATTTGCCATCAGTTGTTCCCTAAACTTAACGACTTTTTAAAAATTTTCCGTTCGCGTACTTTTTTTTTGGAATCAAATTTTTTGAGAGTAATTTCACAGTTTACTCATTGATTACTCATTCACCGCATTTAACTGTAAAAGTACTCGAACGAACCTATTTGTGTTAGTATGAAATAAATATCCCAGCAAGCAAAACACTCCGACGTTGTCTGAATCAGACATTTGTCGCAAATGTACGACCTCATTCTTAGAGACTTCGTTCTGATTTCTGTGAGACATTAAACATACGTACTATCTTGCCGCTTTCTGATAGATTTCGCATGAGGCGTTCACATGAAAATCGGACGTAAAGGACATAAAAAATGTCTGTAAAATCCGCTGTCAATGCCAGACTTTTCCACTAAAAAGATGCAAACTCAAATGACCCAGCTACTTTTGAAGAAAATGCAACTCTGATCGCATAGAATCTATTATTTTATAAAAATTTTCATAAGCATTTGCAAGACTTGTCAAAAATACTCTGTCACTCAATTCATTTTTAAGCCACACTATCTATCATACTTAATGAGCACACACGATTTTTTTTTGACAAATCGTGCGCCTGAATAGAATAGTAGTGTATCGCCGGCTTTACCCTCTATTCGTCACTATGCCTGACTGTTTGGAAAAACTTGCATGCTATTGCTATGTCTGCGGCAAGCATGCCCTTAAGAAATAAAGGTTTAATTTTTCAATAGTAAAGTGCAGGATATATTTTTATAAAATTTATTTTGAACTGAAAGTCTTTTCAGATGAGCCATGGGTATCAAAACATTCCGGCCGAATTTGCTAGAACAGTTTGATGCTGTGGTTTAATGTTTATACAAGTTTTGATCGATATTCTTAGCTCGACAATAATTTTGTGAAACTATTGCGGCCCTATGCTCCTTGGAGGAGTTTAAAGGAATAAATATATATTTATGTATATTGGTTAAGGTGAACGAAACTCACTGAAATTTGGCAATCCGACGCGTTGTCTAGAGCCAGGTGAACACGACGAGACCACATGTTTTGTTTGCCAAAATAGTGGAATAATGAAATTAAATACGCATAATCTAAAGAGCTTTTTGCATAAAGCCGTGCCATCAGCTTTGCTTCCAGTGCTACATTCACATGTGCTTCCGCTACCTGCACTACCTGTTCGCCGTCCAAGTCTTCTTTGGGAACCACAAGAGCATTCAAATGCTTTGGTGAGAAAAATTGGGACTATCAAAAAATAATGCAGAAATATTAGCAGCCTTAAGGCGGGCAGCAAACTGGCTAAGGTATTATCGAATATCAAAAGATTTACGTATATTTTATCAAAAAGAGAAAAAGTGCCAAAGGAAACTAGCTTTTCCACATTTTAGACCCCCAGAAAGAACACTGTATGTTAATGTCGGCTATAATCTGCATGTGTATCAAATTTATCGAAAAGAGGAAAACGTACCAATTTTATTACGTTTTTACCCCTTAAAATAACCCATTTTATCCCGTAAAAGTACCCTTTGTTTAAATCCGGTCCATATGCAATCTGTATACCAAATTTATCAAAAAGAGAAAAAGTACCAGTGTATAAGTTTTCAAAGTTTTTACCTCTTAAAAGTACCTTATATTTGAATCTAAACCGTATGTTATCCGTCTACTAAATTTCACTCAAATCCACCAAGCGGTTTTCGCGTGATTGAACCACAAACTAACAAACAAATAAACATCCAAACGTTTGTATGTTTATAATACTAGTAGAATAGTATAGAAATATATTTGTTCAAATCGGATCAGGAAAATACCACAAGCCAAACTATATATTTCTTCTTATTTTCTATAAAACTTAATTCCAACCATTTTAAATTAAAAAAAGTCCGTTAATGTTGAAAACCCGTAACAAAATGATACATCTACCTTTAATCCATCGTTGCCAATAATATGTTTTCTTAGTTTAATAATAACAATAGTTGGCAACGTTTAAGAATCAATTTAATCTAACAAGAGAGCAAAATTTGCAATAGAGGCAGTGTGACCAGATATAAAAAAATTTTACAGCTAAGTCTGGCATTAGACGGGCCAAAAAATTCTAAAAATGATTTTAAAAAATAAGGCTAACATTTTTGTTTTATTATTTGAAGCAAAATACATTTTAATGACTAATTTTATAACGAAACTGAAATAAATGGTTATATTTAAACAAGTGGATAGATTTTAATGAAGCATCTTCTAATACACATAGATATGAAGCACAGGTAATTGAGATAAAATTTTAAATTTAGGGGCCCACAAACCCCTGATACATGCTAAATTTAAACGATTGATTTCTATGATATACCTACAAATTTTTTTAGATCATTTTATTTTTTATAGTTTAAGAAATGTTGAAGCTTTAGAATTATTATTTTTTCAGCAGTTTAGAGCAAACAATTTTTTCACACATTTCCACTATTGAATTTTTATCTTAATACAAAGTGAAATTTCCTTCTACTTTTATATCATAATATCAAAGGGCGAATAATGTTTACAATGAACATGATAAGGACATTTCAAATATTCCCTGAATATTCTATTTTTTTTTAATAAGACAGGTAAGATGTTTCTTAACATAAGAATTATCCCTTTTCATACGAAATTATTTTAGGTACAACTATTTTAACTCAAAACTTATAATTTATAAAAAAATTTAAGTAAATTTAATAAAACTATTCGTCCAAATTTTTAAAATAAATAATGCTAAAAAAAAAACTAAAAATATTTTTTAAAAGTGCCAAATAATAATTTTGTAGCTAAATAAAAAATTTTAATGCTAAATTTAGCTGCTAAAATGCCAAAATGGCCACACTGAATAGAGGGGATGGATTATTCAAAAGTTCTCTCAATATAAACAACATGAAAAGCCGGCTACAGGATATAATACAGTTTACAAAAAGGAATAAAAATTTGACACAAACTTAAAAATATACAAACATCTGATACATAAAATTTGACAGTTGACAACCACCTTCAAAGAAAATCAATTAAAAAAACTTAGAACGGTTTTCTAACAAGGGGTGTGCGTGCACTAATATCCAGAAAAAAAAATTAAGGACTAAAAAAATATTTAAATCAGAAAATATAAGGCAATTTTTGTCTTAAATTAAACCAAAAGGAAAACTTATAAAACCAACTTTTCAAAAATATTTTAATGACAAAAGGTTCAAATTTTCTCATCTTAATTTAAGTTACTTATTTCTTTCATACAAATCTTTTTTTCAAACGTACTATGGGCATCACAGAAACAACCCAAATGGCAGTTTCCGTATGCACTGATAGTTCCAAAATAACTTTGGATTTATTTGCTGATATTTTTAAATGCATTGAACCTGAAGTACAAATCGATTCATTTGAAGTAAGTGCGCTTGAACATTGATTGTCATTATTCAAGTTTTTTTTTTTTGTAATTTATTTGTGTATATACTTAGGAAGAACAAGGATCTGGTCGTGGTGATAACTATACAGCCACTTTATATCGTATACGCTTGACAGGACAAAGAAAATGTTTGCTTGATGGTAAAAAACAAAAATGGGAAAAAAATTTAATTTGTAAACGTCTGCCCGAAAATCTGCAATTAAGAGAGGCATATAAAAGTGACAAGCTTTTTAGGTAAGTTTAATATTACACAAGATTTTTCTGTAACGAATAATGAACTGGACTAAGAAATACCAGAGACTAATTTGTACAAGTTAAATATGATCTAAAGATGATTATTAAAATTGACATTTGAAGTCCAAATTTTTGCAACACAATGTCATAACTTCACCAAAATCTAAAACGTTAAATTTATTTGCTTATGTATATGAGAAATAAATATTTGGGTGGTTCACGGAAGGCTGGTAATCAGATAATATGGTTATTTAGTTATCAAAGCCTTCAATGAAATTTTTGGCGTTGCGTTGCGTTGCGTTTTTCACAATTAGGCCCTAAGATATCTAAAAGTGATTTGAATATTACGATGAAATTTAATTTTTGAGACGAGAAAACTTGTTATATAACAATTTTTTCTAAACAACTTCACATTAAGGCCTGTTTTCACATCTTACCGATAGCTAAAGGTTGTTTTTTGTCGGCCGTATAAAAAGTATTTTATTATTGCAACTTTACTTAAAACCAGGCATCAGAAATTAAGAACCGAAAACTTAAAATTTAAGTTTTTCATTTGAAAAATTCAAAACTCATGCGTACAAAATAAATTTTTTTTTCTATCAGTTAAAAAAAAATAGCAAACACAAAAAAGATATTTATTTTTAAAGTACAATGTGTGTTTTGTACATGAAAAGAAACAAAAAAACAAAATTTTGAAAAATACACAAAAACGTTTTTTTTTATTATTTTTTTTTTTTTTTTTTTTTTTAAATATTTATCATTGGTGTTCAAAACATGTTTTCAACTGTACAAAAAAAAAATAAAAATTATTTTGTTTTATTTGTTCTTGAAAGTTCAAAATAATAAAGTTCTCTTTTGAGAAAAATATTTTTTTTTGTTTTTAGAAACTAACACTAAAAACTCAATTTGAAGTTAAAATTGTGAATTTTAATTAAAATTATAATATAAAATTGTGTTTAAAATTGCAATTGCAAAAAATCTTTAGAGATTCTTAATTATCAAAACTAGCTGCTGTTGCATTAGCTGTACCCGCAACACAGGTATCTGTGGAGACAGCCTTCAGTGCTTTGCCAATTATTATGACCAAAAATAGAAGGAATTTAAGTTCTGAGCATTTAGAAAATTTATTGTTGCTCAAACTCAACATCAAGCTAATTGATAAGATTACTATTTAGTTCTAGGATAATCTTTATCATGTTATAACTACTTATTATTAATTAGCTTTATATTTTTTACTATAATTTTGTTCGTATGAGTTTAAATTTTGTCAATTAAAAAAATTCAATTTTAAGTTTTCGGTTCATTTTTTTCTTTTCATGTACAAAATAATATTGTACTGAAAAAATAAATATCTTTTTTTTGTGTTTGATTTTACTTTTTTAAACTGATGAAAAAAAAATTATTTTGTACGCATGATTTTGAAATTTTGAAAAAGAAAAAATTAAATTTTCGGTTCGTAATTTTTTGCACAAAAGTACAAAAAAAAAATATTTTTCTAAAAACCTTTTTTTTTTGAGAACTTTATTATTTTGAACTTAAAGAAACAATAGCAAACAAAATATTTTTATCTATTTTTGGTTATTGTACAATTTTAAATATTTTTCGAACACCGATGATAAATATTTTTTAAAAAACAATAAAAAACGTTTTCCGGTCCTTGCTTAAAGGATAGATTCCTTTAACTGATCGCCCACTTTATATTTATGTTCTAACAATGGAACACTTTTTATATGGCCGGTAAATTCCTTCCTTAAGCTATCGGTTAGTCGTTAAAGTCAAAAATTGCAATCAATATATTAGCTAAAATCACTAATTTAGCAAAGAAAGCACTAACATGAGAAAAAATAGCTAAAACTTCAAAAATCACATAAGACGAACTAAAAAATTTGCCATATTTCTACTAAAAAAAAAGGTGGAAAATATCTAAAAATTTGCTAAAATGAGAGAAAACGTTACTTTACTTATACGAAGCAAATTTTGTTAAACAAAATTTTTGTTTTCAGAAATGAAGTTGAATTTTATACCGTCATAATGCCAGAATTATTAAAATTTCAAGCCACCAAAACCAATGAAGTCTTTAAGGCAATGCCAAATTGTTTTTATGCTCGCCCTGATTTACTCATAATGGGTAAGCAAATTTAATAAATGTCAACGTTCAAAATAAAATGTTTTCTCCAAAATTTCAATAATCTTTTAGAGGATTTACGAATACGAGGTTTTGAAATGCCCGATCGAAAACAGGGTTTAACTCTTGATGAAACGCACATGGTGTTAAAACAAGTAGCACAATTTCATGCTTTAAGTTTGGCGTACAAATTTGAAAATCCTAAACAAATAGAAAACCTAAGAAAATCTACTGAAGAAGCTTTGTTTTGTAATGATAATGCCAATTGGTATAAGAATTATTATGAGACCCTAACAAAGAATGCAATTAGAATGGTAAGTTCTTAAAACTTATTCAGTTATAGAAACAAATTCTTTTTTTGTTACAAAACTTTTAAGGTTTCTGATGTCTTGCCTGACGATTCCATGTACTTACGATTGTTTAAAGAATTTGCTGAAACTTCAACATTTTTCTCGCGCATGATAAGTTTGGTTAGCGAGGAATCAGCTTTGACAGCATTTTGTCATGGTGATTGTTGGGCTAATAACTTTTTGTATCGTTATGAGCTAATGCCCAATGGCGAAAAGACAGTTTTAGAGGTAAGTGGAACAAATAAATTAATTTAAATGATTATAACTCTTGGATTCTTAGGTTTGTTTGGTGGATTTCCAGTTGATACGTTATAGTTCCATAGCATTAGATGTAGCCAATTTGTTATTCTGTTGCACCAGTAAGTCGATGAGAGATGATCACCTAGGAGATTTTATAAAAATATATACAATGGAACTTTTTAGATGGTTAAAAACATTATGTAACCATTTACCTGATTTTTGTAATACCAAGGAAAAATTGGAGCAAATGTAAGTCGATTTTAGAAAATTAAAAAATTGATACAACTGAATACTTAACAGGCTTATTTTAGGCCCCTATTACGGCTCACAACTCAACTCAGTTGCGTTGTAATTTCTTAATTTTTGTATAATGGTTTACAACTTTGCTATATTGCGGCGAACAAAAACATAAAAAACTTACAACTCATCACAACCAGTTGTCTTAATTATAACTCAACTAAGTTGAGTTGTGAACCGTAATAGGGGCCTTAAAGATTCAGTCCTTTAAGTTGTAAACTAATTTCATTTGTCTCATTTCAGCTTCCGACAAGAACTTAAAACCTTTGGTCGTTTTGCTTTGGGCCTTTCTCTAGACATTATACCGATTAGCACTTGTGCATCGGAAGACGCACCAGATATGTACGATCATCATATTGATGAAACATCCATAAGTTATGAATACGGTGCACCTGAATTAAATTTTCCGCCCAACGATTTGTGTCGCCAAAAAATGTCGGAAATAGTTATAGATATGGTTGATAATGGCATGCTCTAAATTATAAATTGTGCTGCTAAGACTCTTTTTCTAAACTTATTTGGATAAAATGTTTTGGAACGAGAAAAAGCAACAAATATTGCGATTCCTTTCAACTAATAATTCCTTAGACAAGAATAGATATTTAGTAAAAATATAAAAACAAAAAAGTTTTGTATTTATATTGAAAAATAAGTATTTACAAAGTATTATTAACTGAAATAAGTGATTTAAATAAATTAGTTGAGATTTTTTCTTATTACTACCAAAAATTAACTTGAACAAGATGCAGAACCTAAGTTTTTCTTATAGAATATTTTAACAAAAAACACTTAAAATTTCCGAGAAAAAAATAATTTTATTTAAATAAAAAATTTTTTTGATTGTAACTTTCATTTTCAATGGGGATGTTTATAGCATTTAAATGTATCCGAAGAAACAGCGAATAAGAAAATATTTTCTACAATAACAAAATATTTATGTTTTAATTTACCACGTTCAAACTTTTTCTAACTGAAGTGTAAAAAAAAAACATCTTAATGTTGAACTAGAAAGTTTTATTATATGTTTTAACTTACTGTAAGACCCCTTTCAGACAAGCAAAGTTTACTTTGCAAAGTCTTGAGTTTATAGAAGAGAAGGGAAAAGAGTATAGCGGGGGAGTACATAGACCCCTTTCAGACAGGCAAAGTTTACTTTGACAAAGTCTGTTGAATTCTCTTTTAAACTTTGTTTGGTGCTCAGACACACAAAGTTTAATTTGACAAATTTTTGTTTTCTCTTGTTTGAATATAATATATAAACAGCGTTGCCAGAATGATGATTTGATCATATTTTGGATTATTTTTTTTTAACAAAAATATGATTAAAGATTTTTATCTCAAATGATGATTTTTTATTTTTTGAAATTCTGATTTTTACTTTAATTTTGCTTATAGAAAATACACGATTATTCAAACAGTGAATTTTTAAAGAAGTTTTGCATCAGCTTGATGTGTGTTGGTGCTGCACACTTTTGTACCCAGTATCTAGAATACACAAAATTGCATCATTATTTCTGGACATAAAAATATTAAAAAAGGCATATTATAACCTATTTCCAATGTGCGAAAGAATTCCTTCTTTCGAACATCTACATTTAAAACAAAAAAAATTCTAAAAACTTTGTCTTTGTTTTAAATCAGACTGATGAAATATTTGAAAGCAAACATCAAATATTTCATTATCGTAGTCTGAACACAAAATATTTTTGAGTATCAAATAAAATAACAGCTGATTTTGAGCAAATAAAAGTATTTGCCGGCAAACAAATATTTGTCCAATGTGAACATAGTGTGAACACAAAAATTCAAATATTTTAGTAATTTTTGAGAAAACATTTATTTGATATTACAAAAACATTGTAAGAGCAAACAACGACAAATAAATTTAGCCATGTTCCGGATAGAAGCAATTTTTCCTGTAAGTTTTCGGATTCTTTACAATTTTAAAGATTTTTTATAATTATTAGACTTTGCTATCATACCGCTATTAGCAAATTTTTGCGAATTTCCGCTAATTTAGCAATTTTTATCGAATTTTTGCCATTCCTTATAGTTTTAGGCACTTTTAATACATTTTATGGTTTGTTTGAAATATCTTAATTTTTCGCGAATTTTCGCTATTTTTGCAAAAATTTTTTTCTCGACATTTTGTTTTTTAACTGATTTAGCGACTTCAAATATATTTAAGGGTTTGTTTCCAAGTTTGCAATTATTCACAAATTTTAGCCATGTTCCCATTACCCAGTGGGTACCATTTTTTTTCTTTTATATTCTCCTGTTCTAACACTATAAGAGATGCTGATCCACAGAATAAAATAAAAAAATAAGCTTTTGCGCTCATTTTTACTATTTGAGAAATATATTTTTATTTTTGGACACTTTTATTAAATAATTATTTGATGCAAATATTTATTTTAGTCTGAACGCATGGCAAACATGATTTAATTTATTTTATTTGAAACTATTTGCCAACTATTTGCGTTCAGACTAAAAGAAATATTTGCATCAAATAATTATTTAATGAAAGTGTTCAAAAATAAAAATATATTTCTCAAATAGTAAAAATGAGCGCAAAAGCTTATTTTTTTATTTTATTCTGTGGATCAGCATCTCTTATAGTGTTAGAACAGGAGAATGTAAAAGAAAAAAAATGGAAGCCACTGGGTAATGGGAACATGGCTAAAATTTGCGAAAATTGCAAAGTTGGAAACAAACCCTAAAATATATTTGAAGTCGCTAAATCAGTTAAAAAACAAAATGTCAAGAAAAAAACAAAAAAAAAATGTTGCAAAAATAGCGAAAAATTTAGATATTTCAAACAAGCCATAAAATTTATTAAAGGTGCCTAAAACTTTAAGGAATGGTAAAAATTGCTAAATTAGCGGAAAATCGCAAAAATTTGCTAATAGCGGCACGATAGCAAAGTCTAATAATTATAAAAAATCTTTAAAATTGTAAAGAATCCGAAAACTTACAGCAAAAATTGCTTCTATCCGGAACATGGCTAAAATTATTTGTCGTTGTTTGCTCTTACAATTTTTTTGTAATATCAAATAAATGTTTGCTCAAAAATTACTAAAATATTTGATTTTTTGGGTTCACACTATGTTCACATTGGACAAATATTTGTTTGCCGGCAAATACTTTTATTTGTTCAAAATCAGCTGTTATTTTATTTGATACTCAAAAATATTTTGTATTCAGACTACGTTAATGAAATATTTGATGTTTGCTTTCAAATATTTCATCAGTCTGAACGTACCTTTAGAATATTGATAAAAAAAATATTTGTGAAAAGAAAAAATGTATTTTTATAAAGTTTCATATACTGACGAATTATGTTTTTATGTATTTCAATTTAAATAATAAGAAGTATGTTTTTATAAAAAATAATAATTCTTACTATTTTGCCCTTGTTTTAAAATATTTAAATTAAGAAAAAAAAATTTAAGATTTTCCTCTTCAAAATATGATTTCTTTCGCAATATGACAATTTTTATTCCAAAGATTCTGGTAACGCTGTATAAAAATATAAAGTTGCAGCCAACTTCAGGTATAATCTACGAACGAAAAACAAAACGACTTTGCGAGTACGGCAAAGTTTGTACTCCCCCGCTATACTCTTTTCCCTTCTCTTCTATAAACTCAAGACTTTGCAAAGTAAACTTTGCTTGTCTGAAAGGGGTCTAAGGATTTTTTTGTGTTTGTTTTCTTTTTATTTCATTTTAGACGAAATTTTTTTAATATTTATAAGTTTCTTTTACAAATTAAAGAGCAAAATCTTCATAATAGGCATTTAAGTTTTGCAACGTTTTACAATCAGCTTGTTTCTATTAATAAACAATATTTTCTGATGAGCCAAACTTAGTAATAAAACCAAATTAAATTCTTTTACAAAAGACGTTCGTTCTTTTATGCATGTAAATGAAATGGAAAATATTAATTACAATTTAAATTTCTTAATTGGGGCAATAATACATTTGTAATTTATATAGCTAAAATAAAGAATAATAACACTTTACTCAATAAAGTACATAAGTATATACAAATTAATATTTGTATTAATAAAAAAATATATACAATACCTTTATATTAATTTATTAAAACCGTTCTTAGTAATCTGCCTTGGCGGTCCAGGAGGACTTTGTAGCTAGTATTTCCTTATCACAGTTATTACGTAAAAATCTTAATCCAGCTTCTATAGATTTTTCTAGTTCGTTGGATGTTTTCGGCTTTTTATTATGTGAAGGAAGATGGAAATCCTCCAAATTGGACGGCGGTGGTATACAAACGCCCGTTTTCGATGTTATAGGTGAGCTGGGTACATCATCTTTTGCCGATTGAGTTTCAAAACAGTTACGCCTTTTAAACGTTTTGGCAGTCTTGGTACTTTGATATTTAGAGAATCCGGTATCAACTTCTGAAGCCGGTACATTATTATAGTTAGTAAATGGAAATTTGTTAACTGTACTGTTAAAATTAGTGCGTTTTACAAGTTTTTCCTGTACTGTAGCTGGTGGTGCAAATTCATTGATACGTTCATTACGTTTATATTCATTCCATTGCTCTTGCGACATGGGTTCACGTTCAGGTTTATATTGCCATTCTTCTTCGTCTTCATTGTTGCTTTGTTTTGAAGTCATGCCTTCTTTTTCTTTATCCCATGGCCTTATATGATTAAGTCTCTCCTTTTCGCGTTCATCTTCCTCTTTTTGTTTTTTCCTTTCCAGTTTTTCTGCTTTTTTACGTGCTTTACGCTCTTCTTTAGTTTCTGGTGGTTTTTGTTCAGGATCTTCTATCTTTTCACTCAAATCCTCCTTTTCCAAAGGCGGTAGACCTAATCTAGCTCTTTGCCTGCTCTTAGCAGCCAACACTCTTTCAGCTATGATTTTCTCCCTTTGCTCTTTTAAAGCCTCACGACGTTTTTGCTCCTCTATAGTTTGTTGTCTGGCCTTTTCCAATTCTTTTTGTTGTTTCTTACGCTCTTCTTCGTCGGTAGAAAAGGCATAGTAGCCTACACCATGCTGCCGGGCTTCATCGAAAAATACATCCTGGTAGTGAACATCAGTTTTCTCTAGATTTTCTTGTTCTTTAAGTTCCCAGTTGGCTTTTTGTTCCTCAAGTTTGGACATTGTGGAAAGACCATCACAAAAAACAGATCCAGGAGGCATAGGACCTATCATGTCATCATTATCTTTATCCTCATACTGCATCGTTTGGTTGGATGAACCCACAGTGTCAATCATCCAATTCGCTTTCGTTTGATCTAAACGCTCAGGCATACTGGCTGCCAATTTTACATCTTTTCTTTTAGCTTCTGCTAAATCATGCTTTAAACACGTACGAGTCCTTCCCAAGCAATCTGTATATTCTACCCATACATCTTCCTGATCATCATCATCAGGCTCATCACTACTGTCGTCGCTTGATCTATAGATGTTCTCCAAATTATTTCTAAATTCCGCCTTATCTTCCTGTTTCTTTTTATTAAACATTACTAAACAATTGTCATCAGAATTTAATTTTCCCCCCGACTTTTGCATGCGCTCATAAAATTTTGCTTTTGCCTCCAACACTTTTTGCGACTTTTCCAACATTATTGAGTCCTCATGTTCATAAATGGTGGCTTCTTTGATTTTTTCTATTTCCTTGAAACGTTTCTTCTTATCCTTTTTCTTGAAAGAGATTGTATCATCATAATATTCATTCTTTTTGTCAGAATTTTTGTGCGCTGTATACTCTTGGTCCTTAGCCATTGATGAAGTCTGGGATAATTTGACTTTGTTAACCTCGGTTTGTTTTCGCAATAGTTCTGCTTTTAAACTCAGTAAAGAGGACAGGTTAACGCTAATAACTTTATTTGGATCGTTCATTTTTATGTTTAAATAGATAATTTACTTTTAATTTTTATAACAAAATGCAAAATTAAACACTCCGCACCAAGGAACACACCACAGAGTATATAAATGGTAGTTCTGTGATATAAATGTTACATTTGTGATATAAATACTCTGTAGAACACACTAGCAAGACAAATCATTTCTGTCTTGACAGCTGTTTGTTTATTAGAGAAACTAAAATAACGATAACGATAAATATTAATAATTTTATCGTTATCGATAAAATTGATAATATTATTTTAAGGTCTACAATGTGGGAATTATTTCTTTTTCATAAATTATTTTAATTATTTCATAAATTATTTTAATTAGTGCTGGTTCACACCATGGTGAAGTAATACTTCTTATTTTGTATTTTTCTTTGTTTTGTTTTTTTTGGGAGCTAGTTCAGATAAACTAACAATAATTGTTATCAAAATTGGAGATGATAGTACATTTTTCCTGTTTCGCAGCATGGTTCAATATGAAACGACCTGTTTCGCTCTCAAACTTTTATATGGAAAAAAAATGTTGTTTCAATCATGTTTGGAGCGCGAAACAGTAGTAGAAGAGCAAGAATGATATAAAAAGAGATTACGCCATGCGCATGTTTTCCCGTTAGATGACGTAGCTTAACCAAGCTAGGGTTACCTATTCGTGTATGTTTCGTGACGTCATTTGACCCACCTGCGCAGAAAATTCAATTTTTGAGTTCGTGTTGTCGTAATCTTTCTTCTATCATTTTTGGTAGAAGAGCGAAACACGAATATTTCTGTCCGTTTGAACATGGTATAAAAGTTGAATAGTGTGAACCAGCACATATATGCATTTTGTCGAATGTGCTTCTATGAGTCAAATTTCATTTTAAAATTTAAATAGTTTTAATGCAATAGTCGTATTTAGGGTTGCCAGTCGTACTGTTTTTATCAGTACATATAATGTTTTTTGTTTAAAGTACTGATTTATGCATAACAAGAAAATCAGTACGCAAATTTACTGATTTTTTCAAATATGTACTGTTTTGTACTGCTATTACGTACTTATTGTATTCAGTGCATAAAGTAGTTTGTCATATTGTCAAATTGTTTGCGATAAAAATATTAATATGGACGATATTTTCGCTGAGTTTTAACATTAAACGTTTTTGCGATTCAGTACGAAAAGAGAAGGCAGTAGACAAAAATGGAGAGTTTCTAAATGTTAGTAGGTTTACGAATTTTAAGAAAATGTGCAATTTAATTTTTTCCCCTTCCACATTCAAACGCTTTTAAAGAACAGTTTATTATAATGTCTTTACATATGTATGTATATTGTATATCATTTATAAAAATCTATAGTATAAGATCGTCTGAAAAACGATTGTGCCTTTTTCTATAATTACAATTAATAATAATATGTTGTAAATCACTTTTAAGCAATTTTAAATATATATATATATGTATTTAATAAGGGGGAGTTTACACGGTGTCTTTACAGACATGTCTTACAAACACGTTTGTTTTGTTTGTAGGCGATCGTGTTTGAGAAGAGGGGCTGCCAAACAGTTTTCATGTTTGTTTTTATGAAATTTCATGTTTTTTTAATTTGTATATACATAAATATATGGATATTAGACAATTAGATGTGTTTGGAAAGACATCGCGAAAAGACAATAGGTTTTTGGAAGCAAGTTCAAAAGAGAATGAATAAAACAGACATGTCTGAAACGACACCGTGTAAATGTCCCCTAAGTTTCGTTATTTCAAATGATTAACTTGTTTTTTTAACATTTTTGTCGTTCTATTTATGATTTGGTGCTAAACGGGCATATGCCAAAATATTCTCTTTTCAGAAACTTTAAATTAGTTTTTTTATTGAAGAGTTCTTAGTGAAATTGGCTAGAAAAACTCTTATGGAGCTGTTTTCGGTTAAATTAGATATTGATTGTTTCCACAATGTAAAAGGGAGTAAGAAAAACATCTAATGAAACAGCACACTATGGACATTGGCGCTTTAGGCACCATTCCATTTTTATTTCAAATGTTGCTTTTATTAAAATTATATTTCCTTGTAAAATTCTAAACCAACTAGCTTACAGCAATTAAAAATCGTATTTTTAACAAATTGTTGTGTTTCATAATATTCGTTGTTCACCTTTTAGTCCCGCTTTATGTAAATATATAGGCATTGAGTTATTGCTTTGAAAAAAATTCAATTTTGTTAGTTCAATTTATTTACCCTTGTCCTGTACTAAAAAACTAAAACGCATGTGGCATTTGTGGTGCAATTTGGTCCAATTGAGAAAGTTTATCCATCATACATTTGGTAATTCTGCTTACTTTTTACATGCAGTGCATGTAATGACAGTTTCGGAATGATTTTTATATAAAGTTTGTTACGTGCTGTACATTTGCTTAAATACTTTTTATTTACTTCATAATGTGTTGGCCATTTTTACCCATGTTTACAAAATGCGTAACTGTTTTTGGTACAGACATTTCGAAAAAGCCTTGAAATTAATCATTTGAAATATACTATTGAATTAAAAAATAAGTGAACATACATTTTAAAAAAATTCATTGATCAGTTTTGAAAATAGTAAGCAATAAAAACTGATTGGGCAATTTATACAAAGAATTCCAGTTTTGTTTTAAAAACGATTAAAGCTTTTTATGTTATTAAAATTTAATTTTATATTAAAAAAGTAAATGTACTGTTTTTCCAATTGTACTGCTTTTTTTCTCAAATGTACTGATTTCTTGCCTTCTAGGGAGAGTTGGTCAGGTAGGAGCAGATTATTTAGTGGATTTTCTAATTTCACTGATGGCTCGAAGATGAGAGGCACGGGTGCGGGGATCTACATTGGCAGGGGTCTGCATTGAGGATATGGACATCAGAATGTCATACAGGCTTCCTGACGAGCCAGGCGGCTCTTATGGCCGTAAGGGGCCGTTATGTCAACTTCAAGCTAGTTGATGGTAGTATGAGGGCTCTGTAGGGAGCCGTAGGAGGGTATGTGTTAAGGTTGTGCTGGGTGTCGGGTCACTGCAACATAAACGGCAATGAGTTGGCTGATGACTTATCGACTCAGGACTCAGAGATGGAGGATCCTAATTGTATGGAGGTGATTAGGCCTCCAATAGGCTTCTATTTTGGAAGGATCAGGGAATGAATTCTGGGCGGGACCAATCGGGGCTGGGGGAACCAAACGGACTGCCGGGTATCACGGACGCTGTGGCCGATGCTTAGGAAGTCCGATTCGGAGTCGCTGATGGGCAGGAGTAGGGTCTGCGTTGGGACCATGATGGTATCTGACTTGTCGGATATGTGCGGGTTGTGTGAGGATCTGGAGGAGTTATAGACAGTTGAGCACATTCTGTACCACTGTCCCAGACTATAGGGCAGCAGACTGAGGTGGCTGGGCAGCAGATTCCTAGGCGAATTAGGGGATGTCTTGGGCTGTGGGCTCGAGAGTCTGATAGGCTTCTTAATGGGGATGGCCTGGCTGCGTGGCAGGAGACTGGGTGCTAGCCGCACATAGGGCGGATTTTTGTTGTGCTGAGTGAGGTTTTATTCTGCTGCACAGCCACCTCAGTCTGCTGAAATTTGACACACGCATGTATTTAAGAAAAAAAATATTTTAATCCCAAGATAAACATTTTTCAGTATAAATGTTTAGATATTTCTTGTTAATCCAACGAAATATCTAAAAAAAACTTTTATTCTAAACTGTTAAAAAAATTTTATTTCTCCAAATTTTCTTAAATTATAAGATATCGGTATTAAAATATTTTTATATAATGGTTGGCATTTTGCTTGTATTGCCTTAATTAAAATTTAACTACCTGAGCTATTTATATCTGATGTTTCACCAAAATCCACCCAATTGTTAAAAATGTAATATCATCTATTTCAACGCTGTTAAAAACAAATCACTTAAATTTATTAAGTTTCGAATATTATTTGATTGATACTGTTAATACTTTTACAAAAAAATCTAAAAAAATGCTATCATTATTTTTAGCATCTTTTAACTTGAAGGCCACAAGATCAAGTTTTGCCTTTCAATTCCTTCAATTTGAAAAACACTCTCACTTTTTTACTAAGTGCCGGTTCACACTGTTCAGGTCTTAGCCGTCAAGTCTTGAGCTTTTAGGAGAGAATGGAGAAGAGAATGACATATCTTTTCCTCTCTCCCCTAAAAACTCAAGACTTGACGGCTAAGACTTGAACAGTGTGAACCAGCACTACCAAAATCTCAATTTTTAAATTGACCACGAGATTGCTCTCAGTTTTACCTTTTCATTTGTTTGGGAATTTTACGTTCAATTTAACAGCTGATTACGAGTTTAGTGAGTAAATTTTTCGTTTGTTTTTATAAATTGTTTTCTTGATGGCATCTTGAAAGTAAATTGCTTACAAATTGCGTGCAGCCTTAAAATTTACATTTATGTAATAAATAAAATTTAATAAAATCACACTAGCAACACAAAAAAAAAAATGTCAACTTGAAACAAGAATGAATCGTATGAACGGCATCAAGGCGAATTTATTTTTCAGGTGGCGTTGAAAGCATAGCTGTGCTACTTTTTTTCTTTACCCTGCGATCACACGATCAACTTTTTTAAAATATACTGTTTGTCAAAATTTACATAAATTGAAAGCTGTGACGTAGGCTGCACGACATTTTTAACCAATTTACTTTCAAGATGTCACAAAGAAAACAATTTATACTGACAAACGAAACATTTGCTCACTAAACTTCTAATCAGCTGTTAAATTGAACGTAAAATTGCCAAACAAATTGATAGTTAAAATTAACCCTGCGGAAACACGATCAATATTTTGTTGATAGTCTTTAACATATACTGTTTGTCAAAATTTACATAAATGGAAAGCTGTGACGTAGGCTGCACGCAATTTTTAAGCAATTTACTTTCAAGATGTCATCAAGAAAACAATTTATACTGACAAACGAAAAATTTGCTCACTAAACTTCTAATCAGCTGTTAAATTAAACGTAAAATTGCTAAACAAATGGATGGTTAAAATTGAGAGCAATCTCGTGGCCAATTTAAAAAGTGTGAGTGTGTTAGTAAAAAAAATGAGAGTGAGAGCAAATTGAAAGACAAAAATTGATCGTGTGGCCTCCAAGAAAGAGCAATCTCGTGGTCAATTTAAAAAGTGTGAGTGTGTTAGTAAAAAAAAATGAGAGTGGGAGCAAATTGAAAGACAAAAATTGATCGTGTGGCCTCCAAGTTACCCTGCGGCCACACGATCAACTTGTTGATAGCCTTTTACATATACTGTTTGTCAAAATTTACATAAATTGAAAGCTGTGACGTAGGCTGCACGCAATTTTTAAGCAATTTACTTTCAAGATGTCATCAAGAAAACAACTTATACTGACAAACGAAAAATTTGCTCACTAAACTTCTAATCAGCTGTTAAATTGAACGTAAAATTTCCAAACAAATGGATAGTTAAAATTGAGAGCAATCTTTTCATCAATTTAAAAAGTGTGAGTGTGTTAGTAAAAAAATGAGAGTAGAGTAAATTGAAAGGAATTGAAAGACGAAAATTGATCGTGTGGCCTCCATGTTAGTGGCAATTAAAGGAGTCTGTACACGGTCAAAGTGCTTGTCATTCCGGAGAATTCACTCGTGTACGTGTGCTGGACGTAATATTCGACGTCATATCTAAATTTTTTGATTTTCCATCCAGCATCGTCGATGTCACACATTCAACCACATTTTCACTAATACTACCATAGCGCTTTATTACACTATGGACATTTCTTGCAGTACAGACGATATTTGTAGGCGAGAGAGGAAAAGAGTAAGCATGCATCGTCGCCCCCTTACCAACAAACTTCGTCTGTCCGACCAGAAATGTCCATATGTTTACTTTTATTTTAATTAAAATTCTTAAATAAATTAGTATGTACTATATGCATACATTAAACAATTAGAAAAATATGAATAAATTTGTTTTTATGCTTACTAAAAACTTTTATATTTTGGCAATCTCATCTCACTTCTTAATAAACTAAAAATATTCAAATAAAGTCTGTATGTTCAGAAAGATCTAGTGAAAAGCTTTGAAATGATACCAATATTAACCATAAACGTTTGGATATGTAGTTAAAAATCGCATTATTATATGAAAACTTTAACGTCCATAACTCGAAAACTAAGCGTTTGCGCCAATTTTTTTATTTTTCCATTTTCTATCGTCTTAGGTACTTATATTTTATTTGGAGCTATGTCGGTAAACTAGATTTGTTCCTCAAATGTAAACTCCGTGTTAGCATTTTTGGCCTGTCTACTGCCATATTTAGCTGTAAAAATTTTAAAATCTGGTCACATTGCTGCTGACAGCTGACATTTTTTTTTTTTTTTTTTGTAGAATTTGGAGAATAACGTTTGTTCTGATTAAAAGGGATGGTGTTTTTTATAATTAATTTAAATTAATCCATTTTTTTATACAATTTGTTAAGAATACAACAAATATTAAATATACACCCTAAAAGCCATATATATATATAACAACAGGGTTTTAAATTATTAAATCGCAAAAGATATTTGTGAAAGAAAACATAAGGAACAAAAATCAATAATTTAGTAACTAAAACGAAAAAAACAAAAATTTGACAAACGAATTATAATAATATACACAGTTAAAAAAAATCAACAATTAGACAAAGAAAACAGATTATTTTGCTTAGTGAATAATAATAAGTATTCAAATCCAAGGCCATTTTGCGAAGCGTACACAAAAACGGGAAAATAAAAAAAAAAGTGCAAAAATGTCTACAGCGGAAGCACCTTTGGTGCAATTGGAAGATGTTGATCTTATGAACCACTACAGCGATGATGATACAACAGAAAAATCAGCAAACAATCAACAATTAACCACCGAAGTTGAGGTAAGCCTTAAATTGATAACAAAATCTAAACGATTAAGATTGTTTTAAAACATGATAAGAACCACATATAATTACTTTAGTCTTTTGCCATTCCATTTTAACATTAACATACAATGAGATAAAGAATTTTTCTTACAAAATGGAATTTACAAAAAACTTGTGAACATTTTACAATGATGAGTCAAGTCTTGAGGTACTCCCCCAATAGAAAAATTTAATATTTAGATATTTTTTATAAACGTCTGCGGTAGCATTATTTACTATATTATTTACTGCCTGTTTTTCAAACTAAAATAAATATTTTCGATTAGAAATTTATATTGAAAACAAAAACAAATGGCAGTAAGTTTCTATTAACAAATTTTTCAATCGCATTTATTCATTATTGTATTCCTTCATTAAAATAATTTATGGGTTTTATAAATTCCCTATAGAAAATTTATCGATTTAATTTTCTATAAAAAAAACAGTAAGAAAGGGCTATATTCGGCTGTTCCGAAACTTTGATACCCTCCACCGTTAGTTCGAATATTTCAGGAGTGGGTTCTATATTTTATTTATTTATATAGGTATTAAGCCATATTGTAATACAAAGCCATTAAGGCCAAAAAAATTCTTAAGTTTTTATTAGATTTTATTAATAATATAATGTCTTTATATATATATCCTTTAACTGTTGAGGTGGTGGTAAATTTTACCCTCTCCTTACATTTTTTCAAAATACTCTGTTCCATTGCGCTCTATAAATTTAATTTTCTTAGTATCTTCTCATATCGTGATCGTCGTTATTCACTTGTTTTTTGGCTGAGCTCGACTTAGCAGGAGCGGAGCTATGGACATGCTGGTGTAAAAATTACCACACGTCATCATTTACGTAATATTTTCTTTGAAAATATTTTACCACCACGTTAGCGTTAGCGTAAGTATTTAGTAGAAAAAAATTTACCCCACATCAAAATTAACATATTATTTTCATGGAATTATTTTACCACTCGTTCGTTTTCGTGTTAGTAAAAAATATTTTATATGATATAAGCTCATTAACTCAGTGCGCTTTGCTACCCTAATTAAAAAAAAGAAATACACTTTTATTAAAAACAGGTCTCGCGCATTGTTTAGGAAGCTGTGTGTATCAAGTTTGAATACTGTTACTGTTACCATTCTCCAGTTATACAGAAATCTATAATCTCTGTGTATAAGAGGTGCCACACCCACTTCCCGCCCATTTTTGTAGAGTGGTTGCTTATTGATAACCCAGCTGTGTGTACCAAATGTGAACAATTTTCTTCTTACCGTTCATTAGATACAGAAAATTTTTTTTGTGCCACGACCAATTCTCTAATCCCACCCACATTTTGTCGGATGTTGTGTATTGCTAACAAAGATGACTTTACTTCATTGCGAAACTTTGACTCTTATTCAGATATATAGAAATCTATAAGGTCTTTGTATGAAAGGTGCCACGCCCACTACTGCCGCCCAGATTTTGTCAGATGTTGTGCATTGGTAACCAAGATATTACAACCAAAATTTGAAGCTTTAGCTCTTACCGATTTGCCTGCAATGTAGTAAGCCAATGTGTATGGGATGCTGATTTTTATGAGTAAAAAACCTCCAAAATGTTGACCTGTAGTTTCTACACCTCATTATTTTTTTCATGATCTCTTTTATATCTTTAAGTATATACATTTGGCTGTGAAAAAAATGCCCTTCAAGTTTTTGTTTTTTTTTTAATTCATATTTTTTTAATAAGTTTTTGATATATCGTTTTTTTCATATTAAAAAAAAGGTTTGTGAAGTAAAGTACGTTTTTCGTTTAAACAAATAAAATAATTTTTGGTTTCTTTATTTTTTGTGATTAAATATGTGGTACCTTGTTTTTCAAGAACAAATAATTATAAAAAAATATTTTTATCTAAATTTTTTTTAGTAAGATTAAGAGGGGTAAAATTTACCACCACGTTATTAACTATGTCCCAAAATTTCACCTCGACAGTTAAAGGATATATATGCTTATTTTTTATACATATTGTTCTCTGATGTAATACTTAGGTACTAAGTGCTATGTAATATATATTTGGCCTCAGTGGCTTATATTACGAAAATAAAGAAATAAATAAATAAATAAATAAAATAAATTAGTTCTGTCGCATCTGAGAGACTATTATCCACTGCAGGTCTAGTTCAAACGGACTTGCGAAATCGTATATCTACGCAAATGTTGAAAATACTTTATTTACTAAACAAAAATCGGCTGAAGTGCACTTTACGGGGCGTACGAAAAAAAAATATAAAAAATATGCCACCCGGTCCAGAATTAAAAAAAAAATACCAAAATTAATATTTAAGGGGGCTGAGGCCCGTGGGGACCCCTGGGTCCAAAAAACCGCCCCGCCCACTGAATGGTATGTGTGGGTACTCAAATTAAAGGTAATTGTGCAACAAAAACCAAAATAATAAAATTTTGGGTGGGCGGCACATCTAGGGCCCTCTGGGGCAAAAAAGTGTCCCCCCATAACAATTATGTATATCTGTGTGGGTACTCAAATTAAAGGTAATTTGCTCACGATTGCAAATATGTATTTTGTTTTTGTATTCGTTTAATATTTTCCTCTCTAGGTTAATTTATGTATCTTTTATAAACTATTATCTTTATTCTATAAAACGGTTGTAACACAAACTCCAACATTCTTAGTTAAAAAGTTCATATTTTCTAGATCTGATCGCAATAAGCAACATATTATCAACAGAATTTCTTCAAATTTTTATGAACATTCCTTTATTGTTAGATTATCAAGAGTGTGGAATAAATTGTCTCTTGAGTATAAAATGTTTTCTCTTTCTTGCAAGGCTTACAATAAGTCAATTTTAAATCATTTAGGCTAGAATTTCTTGCTGACTGGACTTCATCATATTTGTAAATGGTAATAGGTAAATATATATTTTTGGCTGGGGGGCCATTACATTAAATTTAATACATATAAAATTGAATTGTTAGACTTGTTGTTTAAGTATTGTTTGCTTGCCCAGAGGGCTTGGTTAGTTTTATTAAAATGAAAATAAATAAATAAATAATTTGAGTATCCACACATGCCACTAAGTGGACGGGCCGCTTTTTTTGATCCATGGGGTCCCAGGGGCCTCAGCCCCCTTAAATTTTAATTTTTGTTTTTTTCTTTTTTTATTCCAGAGGGGGTCCAATTTTTTTTCCGTACGTTCCGTAAAGTGCACTTTTGCCCAAAAATCTTATAAATGTTTTATTTTTTGTTAATTTTATCATTAATTAAAATTTA
This sequence comes from Pollenia amentaria, assembly GCA_943735925.1. Taxonomy (NCBI): domain Eukaryota; kingdom Metazoa; phylum Arthropoda; class Insecta; order Diptera; family Polleniidae; genus Pollenia; species Pollenia amentaria. The sequence goes on from OX031006.1 coordinate 52,429,885, forward strand.
AATATTAATAATCTCTTAGACTGTAATTTTGTATAATTTACAATTTACTTAACTTGAGTTTTGTTAAAATTATCTTGAATTAAAATAAATGTGCGTATCGGTATCGATATCGGCGATATTTTTGTTTGAGTATCGGTATCGTATCGGCAAAAAGCCGTATGGTTACATCCCTAGTTTAGGGCTATATAAAATTATGCATTTCTTTTTATACCCTCCACCACCACTAGTGGTGAATGAGGGTATACTAAGTTTGTCATTCCGTGTGAAACTTTTTTATTATACATCTAAGACCCCACAAAGTATATACATACATATATTCTGGCTCCTTGAGTATTTATAAGTCGATTTAACCATGTCCGTCTGTCTGTTGAAAACACGCTCACGTTCGAAAAACGAAAAAGAAAAGAACAAACTTGTTCTCAAATTGCTTGTAGTTATCCTAAGCAATTTGGGATTGAAATCCAGCAACATCGGTTCAGTAAGATCAGAACTATAAATCAAAATGTGGAAACACTACCCAAAAAAAATTGGTAATTTTGATACAAAAACTAACATAAATGGTGGAATAATGCACGGAATAATATACAATTTTGCACGAATTCGCTTTATACGACTGAAAATCTTACTGTTCGTGAAGATCGATCCATAATTGACCCTAAACCCCATAAAAACCCTACTACCGGAAAATATTTACGTACACCTAAAACCCTAATAAATAACGCTATCATACTCAAATTTGGTACGTCACAGTTTTAAAGGACCAGAAATCAGACTGTAAAATTTTTTTAAGATCGGTCCATAATTTACACTAGGCCACATATAAACCCTACTCCCAGAAAATGGTTTAGTACGCCTAAAACCGTAATAAATAATGCTATAATAACTTAATTCGATAGGGTACAGTTTTGTAGGACTAGAAATCACACTGCTAAATTTCGTGAAGATCGGTCCATAATTAACCCTAGACACCATATAAACCCCTTCTCCCGGAAAACAGTTTAGTACGCCTAAACCCGTAATCAATAACGCTATCATACTAAAATTTGGTACGTCACAGTTTTATAGGATCTGAAATCACACTGTAAAATTTTTTGAAGATTGGTCAATAATTAACACTTGGCCCCATATAAACACTTCTCCCAGAAAACCGTTTATTGCGCCTAAAACAAATAAAGCTCACTTGATAGAAAATAATTAAATTCGCCTTAAACCATAACAGATAGAGATACTGCGGTAAAATTTCTTCCAACTTAGATTCATATGGGCAGAAAAAATATCAGGCAATTTAGTGATATACGGTCCATAATTTACCTTAGATCCCATATTAAGCAGCCTTCTGAAATTCACTGTTAACAATTAAACTTATTACACTGCTGTATTGAAATTTATTCTAATTTAGTTTTTGTTATACCAGAAATTAGTCTTCAGAATAGTGGGATGATTGGTCCATAATTTACCATAGGTCCAATACAAATTACCCTCCTAAAAATCATTTTAGATCGGCTTAAACTGTTACGAATCATGTCTTTTGATATTTTCTATTTAATTCTACCTTTAAATATATATATATATGTGCATGTATATGTGTACATATATATATTGATATTTATTTTGGTTTGGGACCTAGGGATTTAAGTAAAATTCTAAATTTAAATAATTTAAATATTTTTAGTATTAACTCAGGTATATTTCTTTGTAATATAGTTTATTGACCTAATGAGGCTTTTATATTATTTATTTATTTATTTATTTATTTTCAACCAGTAATATAACAAGCCTAATTAGGCCAATAAATTTACATTACAATGCAGAAAAAAAACCTGAATAATATGAAAAATAAAACTTATACAAACACTACTATATTCAAAAAGATAAGTATAATAAGTTCAGTAATTTTAGTAATTGGCTCCCCAGCCCAAGGAATGAAAGTAACAAAACAAAAACAAAATTAGTCCAATGTTATAATAGCATCGCAAAAGGCCAAAAATGAAAGAACATATCTGAAAATTGCTGGAAAGTTAAATATAATAAGAAACCAAGAAAATATCCACATATATATATATATATAGAAATATATATATATATATATATATATTACCTGCAATAAATTGAAATTGAAATTGAATCATGATATTTTACTCAAGCCAGTTCAAAGTTCTAACAAGAAACGCATAAAGTTTTCTTATTGTCGGTCAATAACTTATAATGGATCTAAACCGCAACCAATTTTAATGCTGACGTGCGTTTTTGTGAAGCCTAGTTAATAATATATATGTATTTATCATATAGAGCCCACTCCTGTCAGTGGAGGGTATCAAAGATTCGGCAAAGCCGAATATAGCACTCTAACTTGTTGGGAATATGAACTAGCTTGAGTCATGATTCATAACATTTATATTGGACCCATGGTAAATTATTGACCAACCACCTCAAGAGTGATTGATTTCTGGTATTAAAAAACCTAAATTAGAAAAAATTTTGATATAGTATTGAAATTTGTTAAGGCTTTTTAAAGTTGTTTTCAGTTGGCTGCTTAATATGGGACCTAATGTAAATTGTGGACCGAATATTACAAAATTGCATGGTATTATTTCTAGCCATGTGAAGCTACAAACTGTTTTCCGAGAGTAGGCTTTATCTGGGACAAATGGTAAAATATGGACCGACCTTTGCGGAATTTAACAGTGCGATTTATAGTTCTTCAGAACTGTGACGTACAAAATTTTATTACAATAGCATAATTTGTTACGGTCTTAGGCTTACTAAACTCTTCCGGTACTAGGCTTTATATGGGGCCTAGGCTAAAAAATTGACCGCTCTTTACGAAACACAGTGTGATTTCTAGTCTTATAAAACTGTGACGTGCCAAATTTTATTATGATAGCATGTCTACTACGGTTTTAAGCTGACTAAACTATTTTCCAGTGCCCAGTGTTTTACAATCAGTGCATTATAACACTATTTGTTTTAGTTTTAGTAAAACAATTATTAATTTTTAGTGTGCTGGTTCTACATTTGATTACTTTTTTTGATACATGCGGGCATTTCCATGTCATCGTACGTGACTTCAGAGAAGTAGAGATTTTGCAAAAATAGAAGTAACTAAAAAATAATTTTATTATTATCGGAACCTTGTTATTGAGCAAAATAGGTGCATATCGTAAGGGATATGCATCCATGTTCTGAAAATCCCACGATTTGAAATCGTAAAACGCTAGATTTATTTTATTAATAGTTTTTTTCTTGTTTTTCATTTTACAATTCAATAGATAAACACTATTGGTCTCAACAAAAAGAAACGTAGAAAACCAAAGAATAATATAAAACAAGAACAAATGCTATTATCATTAAAAGACGACGATGACAACGTCGACGATGAGGTGGATGATGATGATGATAAGGAGGAAGTTGATGAAGAAGTACAGCAAAATGCTCGATTATTAAAAAGTGCACGAAATGAAAATAATGATAACAGTGATTCTGCAGTGCAACAAACAGTTTTAGCATTCGATGAACATGATTTTTTTGGCACTCACAGTCATTTAATAGCGGAACCTACTTTAACAAACAATGGTCAAGTAAATCCACAAATAACTACGACAACGTCGGCGGCGACATTAACGACGACACCGGCGAGAGCAACGTCATCGCTTTTAAATACCCACGACTCTAGTTTACTAACGTCTGCCTCACTGAGTAATGCTGGTGGCAGTGGGGAATACGACGTCGATGTTAAGACAAATGTAGATGAAATAATTGAAAGTAGCAGTAGTAGTAACAAGACCTTAACCAATAGCCAACCGCATTTCGCCAGTAGTAATTCTCCACACTCAGCCGGTAACAGTCGTACAAATTCACCTGCGCATCGACGTCAACAAAATTACTCGTCAGCTACAAACAATCCAAAAGCAACATCACAAAGACTATTTAGCAGTAATATTTTACGTCAGGATTCTTACCACGACGACACTGATGAAATATGTTTAGTTCCTGAGGTAGACTTTGAATGTTCAAGTATTATGGAGCATTGCACAGATAATAGAGAATCCCAGCCACTTTTGGGTGGTAATGGTGGCACTGGGAGCAGTGCGGGCGGTAGGGATCATTTTGATATGCCCTGTAATACGTTTGTTGGTAAGTTTTTGTCTTTTTTCTTCCATTTATTGCTTTAAATACAAAATTTGTATTATTTGTTAAAAAGAAACCTTTCAAATGCATTGTTTTTTCTTATCTTCATAAATGTGTACCACAATATGGGATGAACATTTTTATGTTGGGTGTGTTTGATTTTGTTTATTAGTATGTCAACAATTACTGCTTTTGCCTAAAAAGCATTTTTTAAGTTTAGCTATGTACAACTGTCGAAACCCTAAAATAACTTGAGATAAAAAAAAAGAATTTAACAGTGAATACAATTTTTAAATCTGTTTTATTTTTATAAAGTATTTTAAAGTTTAGACCAAAGGGTATGAAGTTAAATAGTCCCGCATTTATTTTAAATAAGTTCCACACGCTATTAAACGAATTGGTAAAATAAACAAATTTTTTTTTTTTTTTTTTTTTTTGTTAAACAAAAAACAATATAATTGTTAAAAACAAGCTGAAATTTTTATTAAAAAAATATTTTTTTCATTAGGTATAAAGGTATTTTCATAGAAATTCACATTATTAAAGGGTCAAATATAGGTTGGTCCAATCGGTATTTCGAGAAGATATGAATCGGGGTAGCGGAAGACTGAAAGTAGACTAGGGATAGTAGATTCAAGGCCTTTAAGTTCTACGTCCAGATTCAGCCCGATATCGGAAATATATAATTTTGAAAATTACCATATTTTTCATATTAAGACAATGAAAAGCAAAAATTTTTAAAATTATATATCCCCGATATCGGGCTAAATCTAGACCAAAAACTTATAGTCCTGAATCTGGGTAGCGGAAGACTGGAAGTAGCCTAGACCTAGTAGATTCCAGGACAATAAGTTCTACGTCCACATTCAGCGCGATATCGGAGATATATAATTTTGCAAATTTTGGTAATTTTAAAAATTATATTTTTCCGATGTCGGGCTGAATATATATATATATATATAGGATAGGTTAGGTTAGAAAGGCTGGTGTGAAGCAAACTTCACACCCTCACCCAGAGACCAATATGGTCCATTGTGATGCCTTTGTTTAGTGAAACAAAGGAAGAAAGAAGAGAAAGATATCTAACGTGACAGAGTAGGAGAAGTAAATGGTGAAAGCACAGGGAAGGAAGATAGTGGAAGATAAGAAATCGGACAGAACAAGCAAAACACAACCCTACCAAACAGGAAAAACTGCCCTACATGTTTCCCAGCCTCCTGCCGCGCAGCCAGGTCATTCCCACTACGAATCCCGTCAGATTCTCGAGCCCGCAGCCCGAGACATCTCCCAATTCGTGCAAGAATCTGCTACCTAGCCACTTCAGCCTGCTGTTCTGTAGCCTGGGACAGTGGCACAGAAAGTGTCAACTGTCTCCAACTCCTCTGGGTCCTCACACAGCCTACATATATCCGATAAGCCAGACCCCATTCTCACCGCCATTCTGCCTATCATACAGTGGCCCTTGATAATACCTATCATGGTCCTGACGCAGGCCCTACTCTTACCCAGCAGCGCGTCCGAATTTGACCTACTAAGCATCGGCCACAGCGTGCGCGATACTCGGCAGTATGTTCGGCCCCGCCACCCCCGATTAGTCCTGTTCAGAATCCATTCCCTAATTCTCCCAAAGTAGAAGCCCATTGGAGGCCTGACCACTTGCAAACTGTCAGGATCTTCCATTTTCGAGCCCAGTCTTGCCAACTCATCAGTTATCTCATTGCCGGTGATGTTGCAGTGACCCGGTACCCAGCAGAGCCTCACAACATAATTCCCTAAGATTACTCCTAGAGCCCTCCTGCAATCGTCCACTAGCCTGGAGTTCACATAACAGCCCATCAAGGCCCTAAGAGCCGCCTGGCTGTCCACATATATAGTGACCTCCGAGCCCTTTGCAATGTTAGCTCCCACCAATTCCACGGCCCTGAGAACCCCCAGAACCTCCGCCTGAAATACACTGCAGTCGTCGGGAAGTCTATATGACTTTCTGATGTCCAGATCCTCAATGTAGACCCCCGCACCCGTGCCCTTCATCTTCGAGCCATCAGTGAAAATAGCAAATCCCCTATACAATCTGCCCTGCCCTGACCAGCTCTCCCTAGAAGGCAATATCACCTCTGACAAACGCCCAAAATCGACCCTAGTGACCAAATAATCCGTAGAGCCGGGCGAGCCTAGGTGATAACCACTATATATATATATATAAGGCCAATTAAGATCTATTACAAAGATATATTCCTTAATACAAATACAAAGCTACAAGTTCACAACTTAGTTTTTTATAACCTTAAAAATCGAATGAGGTAGAAAGTGGATTAGATGCTGAAGAGTAGCATTTGGATTTATTTCACAAAAAAAAATAATAGAAACGAAAACACAAAGAAAATTATTTTTTATAGCGATGGTTGTCAATATCAAAATCGTAACTACGCATAGTTATTTATGTCTGTGTGATGAGTAACGCCTCACTTAATTCCGCAATCAAACATGAAATTACAAATGAATAAATAAAAATTGGAAATTGGCCACACATAAATGCTATCAAAAATAAAATAAATAATGTTCCTGCAGAATATATTGGCTTATGTATAGTCGCCCGACAAAAGCCTGAACCGTATGATGTAATTTTTTTTTGATCATTCATTTTTTAAAAATATTAAGCCTTATTCCGGTTGTCGCTGTCGTATACGACTGTCTCGTTTTTTGTAGTAGATTAAAGAACATAGGTTGCGTTTTACTTTAATCTATTACAAAAACCGACACAGTCGTTGACGACAACGACAACCGGAATAAGGCTGATTAAAGAGATTCAATATTACAAGATGTGATGCCAAAGTAACTGATATTCGTGGTATGAAATATTACCCAAATAGTAAAATTTACATAAAGTTTAAATTTTCTAAATAATGGAGAAATTTGACCCAAAGAATAAATGGAAATATAATATAATAATGAAATAAGAAAACTAACCAACAGAAAGTACGAATTCCTGTAATGTTTAAAATAAATTTTACATACAATCACAATACTTTAAACATATGCCCTTATTGCCATTCTGAACCCATTTCAGTAGTACACATAATAAACAATTGTCCATAACATAACTTAACTCGAAATCAAATCTTCAATAATGATCCAATTAATTATCTTTCCAACCTGTTACGGCAAAATATACAAGCGGTAATCAAAATTCTAAACTTCATTTTAAAATATTCCTTAGGATATCAACATAAGAACAAACTAAGCTTAGGACCTCAATAGTCATAGCTTTTCAAGTCATCGTAAAATTATTGTATTAATTTAGGATAACCAATAAATAAATAAATAAACCATCAAAGTTGTTATAGTTCAACCTGACCTCGAGCTCGATTAATTTTTATATATCATATCACCCAGAAACGATATCTTATTGTTTAGTGTTTGTGTATTTAAACATAACCCTTAATGCCGTTTGTAACTATTTTCAAGAAACTAACAAACATTATATAATATTCTGTTCTTCGTTATAAAACAAAACCATTATAGTGGTTCTGAAGACATACATTATATTTAAATAATCTCATTTTTTTTTATTAACCCGACCTTACCACTGGCAGCTAAAAGTATATTGCCGAGTCTGAAAGGGGCTTAAAGAAATGAGCAAACAAACATTTTTATCAACGATCACAGCACGAATAGCTTGTAGGTGTATTACGTCCATATTTTGTTTGTGTAATTTTTTTTTGTTTTTTTTTTTTTCGTATACATAAATATGTATGTATTTTGTGTTTGTGAAAAATTTTTGGTTTTCTTTACCAGCCAAAAGGGTGCTAAGACATTAATGTGCTGAACCGAATACAATTAAGTTTGTGGTTAAAAAAGCAGAACGCAATTAAATGTGCTCATCTTTTAATTGATTTGGATAAGTACAGTTTTATTTTTGTGTTCGAAGATCGCAAACAGAAAAGTTATTTTTTAATAATGTAATTCACGTCACAAGTTGCACCCTTGCGAAAAAGCAAAGTGCAAAAACATAACAACCAGATAGACAATTAAGTAGTTGTACACAAAAAATTATTTATAATATTGATTTACTTCACAACTACTATTAATTAGCGTTTGTGTTTTCCGAAAAACTACCGAACCGAACCGAACACTAAAGAACGATATTTAATTTTTATTTTCGAACAATGGTACATATTGTACATATTCCATAATTCTTGAATATTCTGTAATCTATAAAAAAAATTATACTACATATGTAAACATACTAAAATAAATCACATATTTTAGCTTAATGCAATCTGTTACAACAACAACAACAACATATTTAAGCACTATTATAATATTACTTGTTTCCATTTGAAATAAAATAAAACAAATTCATTTATTATGAAATACTTATCAATGCAGCGGTATTATTATATTAAATGGTGACTGACTTATCATTTGTATAACAACATTCATTAGTTTGTACGATTCAATAAATAAAATGTGTTTATTTGTATTTTAATATATAAAATTTCATTTAAAAAATGCAACGCCCGAGCAGGGACTTGAACCCTGGACCGTTGGATTAAAAGTCCAACGCTCTACCGACTGAGCTACCCGGGCATGTTGCATTATTTATTCAAAATATTAACATTTTGCGAAATTTCATATGCTTTTGTTAACAACAGCTCAGTTAAGGGATATTGACCCAATTTTATTGGTAAGGGTTGGTAAAAAAAACATGCGTTAATAAGCTTTTAAAAGTTAAAAAAAGCTTATTTTTTAACTGAAAGGATATATATAACACACTTCAGTAGAAATGTATGAATCAAAATGATTCAAACGAGTCGCGCTTAATCTTGTAAACGAAGAAACTCTCAATTCTTCTTAAAGTAAAATCGTAATTTTTGTTAAAAAAATAAATAATATTGCTTTAAATATTTTAATATAAAAAAGTTATAGATTTATTGCAGATTATTTGGAAAACTTATAGAAAATATACTCTAGAAAATTTACCGATAACATAAGGATTCTTTTGAGAATGTATCGATTATCTGAATTTTCTACAAAAAAAAAACTTAAAGCGACCTGGAGACTATCAAATAAACACATCAATCACGTAGTTGTGGCATGTAGCCCGGGTTTTTCGGCCTCACGAACGTGAAAATAAAAAGTTTAATATTTTTGTTTGACGGCTGATTATTTGATAGTCTCCTGTTGTGATTGACAAAAAATATTACATTTGCTTTGTGTTTACCAGTGTTACCGCTAGTGAATAAAAAAGTTGGGTGGGGTGCTTTAAAACCATGGGAGATAAGGCCATGATGGCTTTATTGCTCAATTGAATGGGAGATAAAGCCATAATGGCCTTATTGCCCAATCATTGAGAGATAATGTCATATTTAAAATTTTGCGAAATGAGAGATATAGCCATATTTTTTTTTTCGCAAATGAGAGATAAAACCATATTTTCTCAGAATATTGTTATGCATGGTGTAAACATTCTGTAAAAGGGAAATGTGACGCACGCAGGAAAACTTTATTCAGCGAAGCCACCTGCCGTGTCCTACTGGAGGAAAAAACCCCTAAGCGCGGCCGCAGGCCTCCACGCAGAAAAACTTTAGTATGCGAAGCCAGATTTCAATACTTGACTTTAGTGTTTCCGGAAGTGAAAACTATTAATCAATGTAAAATGCAAAAGTTCTTCAAAACTGAAATGAGAGATAAAGCCATTTTCTAATATCGCTAATGTGAGATAAGGCCATGATGGCTTTATCTCCCATTCAAATGAACAAAAAAAATAAAAGACTTTATCTCCCTTTTGAATGAGAGATAAAGTCATCATGGCCTTATCTCCCATGGTTTTAAAGCACCCCACCAAAAGTTGCACGACTCTTCGGTTTAAGTTGTTCTAAATCATATTAAAGTAGACAAACACAACCACCCCTGTCGTGAATAATTTTTCCCTTTACACGTATTTGCGATCATGAAAAACTCCCATGAAAAAAATTAAATTATAAGAGAATAATAACGTGAAAAAATGTTCACGGGGAAAATTCCCCTTGTGAAAAATGTTTTCCCTCGTAATTTGTTCACTTTTCCCTTTGAATTTTTCACTTTATTTTTTGCTGGGGAACATAACATTTATGTAATATGAATATTAAAGCTTACAAAATTAATTTTAAGGTCAAGATCAGTTAAAAGAGGCACACACTTATATGTATGTACATATATTATTCGACAAAATGCAAAAAACAGGTCGATTGCCTGAGCAGTTATGAAGCTCTTCAAAGACGTGGTGTCAAAACTTTAGAAATTATTTTACTACATAAAAGTGCAATAAGCTCATGTTGCAATCAAACTATCGCTCCAATACAATATATTTTACTTTGTTTTTTTTTTACTTTTCTGTAAAATTTACGAGTATATTTTTGAACAAAATTTTTTTTAATGTTATTAAATATTTCTTCTTTTTTACATTCACTGAGAACTGATAACGCGAAAAAAGTTTCACGGAAGTTTCACGATAGCATTTTTCCCTTCGAGGGGAATAAAAATTTCATGGAAACAAAAATTTCACTTGTTTTTCACGATAGGGGTGAATTTTTCGGGAAATTTTTTTACTCGCGGTGGTACTTATGTTGAATTGATGGTTCCAGAAAAAAAACAATTTTTAATTGACTCGTTAAGAGACGAGAGGAAAAGAAACGAGTACGGAGCTGCATGTTCTGCCAGTACGTTTGGCTTTCTCATTCGCTATTGTTTTTTTTTCTCATTCATATCTAAAGACTATACAAAAAAAACAAGTCGTCAACATGACATGAATTGTTTAAACGCCAATAAAAGTTCAAAGAAGAAAAAGTAAGAATAATGCCAATAAGACATGAGCCGTATGAACAAAGACTTATGTGCTGTTTCCACAACACAAGTAATTGAACGTTGAGTAAAAGTAATATGAAAAATACTCAAAAAACAGTGCTTTTCATATAAATTTGCCTGAAGTTGGAGACTCAATTCTGTTTGAACACTTATCTTGAGAACGTTTTTTCTAATGCTCTCACATAAAGGCTCTTATTCTCTCAACAATGCTACCAAACTTTCTTTAAATTTCATAAATTTTGTCAACAGAAAATGTAAAATTAAAACAATAAAATGAGAGAGAATTTGAAGTTAGTGTCGACGTTTTAATTCTGTTTGAACACTAAAGCTTTTTTTTAATTAAGGTATAAAGACTCGCTTATATGCAGTCAGTGCGATAGAAACATGTGAAAAATAGCCTAATTTTGATAGTGTAAAAATTGCGGAAAATTTTAACAGAACTTGGGCTTATACAAAATTAATTTCTGCAATAAGTAAAACTACACAACAATTTAATGGTTCAAAAACTGTTCCATAAATTCATTACGTGTTTATTTTGAAAACAATAAATCATTGGAAATCTAAATTAAACTGCTGGTTGATAAGTTTATTTGTAGGTCTCCGAAAAACGTCACTAACATATATGTATACACCTTCGCCCTGATTGATTGACGGGTTTATTTGATAGTCTCCAGGGCGCTTTAATTTGTTGTAAATAATTTATCGATTTCTTGATTTTTTTTTTATAGAAAATAAACGAAAACATTCGTTTTTTTAATAATTTATGGAAATGTTTTAATTCTTAATAACAATTTATACTCACTCAATTCTTTTTTCATTTACTGTCAAAATTTTTTGTTTTTAAATTTATTAAAAAAAAAATCTAAAGCTTTTTAAAGATTTTCAAGAATTTATAAACTTTGCCTTTCCCGCTGGCCGAGGCAAAAGTAAATGAGCGTTAATTCCCTGCAAGTTCTACCAAATCCGCAACGTTTTCAAAACCTACATGATGCCGAAAATCGTGAAAGTATTTGCGATTGTAATTGCAATGAAAAGTTTTGTATTAATTGCGACACGGATGAAGAAGATATACAAAATTTAGATACTCTCAAAATAAATAAAATAGAATCTATTTCTACAATAGACAGTTATCTAGTATCAGATATATTGCAAGCTCAATGTCATTGCGTAAATTGTCCGCTTAAAAATTTTTGTAAGTTTTGTGGTGTTGTGCAAGTGCCTTTATTTATAATTTTTGTTTTAACTTATCACCGAACTCTAGGTGGCATTTTCAGTTAAGGTTTTCTTTTCATTAAGGAGAAATTTTATCGCGCTTAAATGCAAATTTGTGTTTTTGTATTACCACCAAATTTTTTTTTATTATTTTTTTTTTTTTTTTTGTATCAAACTTTGTTTTAGTTGGTTCGAGTTTTAGTTTTAATTATGTCATCGGTTAATAAACAGTTACGTGATATTAGTGTTTTTTATATAAATCCTTTATTTTTTGATAACCATTTTACCGATGAATTTCGTTTTAATGAAAATTTTGAATTTAAAGGTTGGTGCTTAAAACTTTAAGGCAAAGTTTAAAATTGTTTTAAATTCCTTAAAGTGGTTAATATACTACTTTGTAAATTATTAATTCATTGTCCCCCACCTTCAGCCGAAACATAAAAGACAAATAATAATGGATTTTATAGTAAATACAATTTTCTAAAGGTCTTTTTTCTTTTAAATCAAGTACAATGTTAACACATACAAAAATTATTATATACTTAGAGTAGAATATCAATTATACAGTTTCGAATTAAACTCTAAATAGCTTTAAACGAAATATTAAAACTTTAAAGTTGTCTTAAGTTTTAGAAAATTTTGATTAGGCTGAGAGTTTTTTTAAGAATTTGCGATTTTCATTCACTTTAAACTCTTTTAAATAGGATTTTTAGGGCTTGTGTACAGATTATAATTGCTAAAGTATTTGCCAAAAAGTAAAAAAAAAATCTATTTTGGTTAAAACATGCTTCGTGCTGCGTGTATAGGCGAATTGCGGTGTGAGTAAAGAAAAAGTATTTCATCAATTGGTGTAATGTAATTCTACGGGTATGAAAGACAATACGTTTAGGAAGTTGTTTTGTTGTTGTTGTACCAGTTTGGTGTGATTGGACGTTCTTCCTTGGGAAAAGGAACTTCCGATTGAAACAGCTGTTGTTGTGTTGACAATATTTGTGAAACTTGAGTGACACTCGGTTCGTGGCGAAGCGGAAATCCAATTGTCATAATAACGAGAAATTTGTTTTTAAATTGTTATTAAAATGTTATTAATTGCATTGAGAAAATGTTTCAATTAAAAATTTTTTTTTTTTTTGTAAATTAAAATAAAAGTTTTCTCTAGATTATAAAAATTTTCTGTAGAAAAATTATGGATTCCAAAAATTTTTTATTGAAGATTTGTTTCCAATAATTTTCTTTAGAAATTATTTTATTTCAATAATCAAATTATGTATTTATTCTACAATTCTCTATAGAAAATTATTAGAATTAAATTTATTGATTTCAATAATTTTGAATAGAAAATTTATATAAAAATATTGATCGACTGCAATTAAAGGAATGACGTGAATTATTCTTGTCATGAGTGAATCACTAGTGAATATAATTTCTTAAGATTAAAATTTTAGAATCACGCACGATTTCTCACGAACTCTTTTTTAAGGAATCAATTGAACACAAACCAGAGAACTGCAAAATCATCAAATCATTTTGCTTCATTTAATCATTCGCTTAAACATGAATCAATTCTAATCATGCAACGAAATTTAACTTGAGTAAAATTAATATCGCTTAAGGCCGTTTTTCACTATAATACAAGTCTTAAGTATTTTGACGAAAAGGTTTCCCTGCTCTAATTATTGTTTGAAAATTTCCAAAAAAATAATAACTTATCATTTCATGGTGCATTTTACTTAAAATACTTCAGACTCGTATTATTGCGTGAAACTACCTTTAGTGAACAATAAATTTTTTAAAAATGTGAGTTTTATTTTACGTGCTTTATCCTTTATCCACACTTTGGAATAGATCAGTTTCAGTGTTGAAAAAATCAGGTTCGTATCGCTACTTTGATATGAGTGTGAGTCGTATAAACGTGTTTGTCAATTGAGTCTTTTAATTAAATTGATTCTTGGCCACATACTTCATAAACGGAATTGAAAGATTTTCATTATTTTTAAATTAATTTTAAAATTCAATGCTTTTGACTGGAATGGTCTCTTAGAGTGTCTTTTGGGATTGGAATCGTATTGTTTATATCTTAATTTAAATGTTTTTAATATCTTTAAGTTCAGTTAAGCTGAAGTAATGAAATTTAAATTTCTATTTTATATAGTGGGTTTTAAATTTTTGGCTAATTAAAAATTTTATTGCAATATAATCGAAATTTGCTTTTGTTAAGGTTTTATAGCTGTAAAAACACAATTTTCCATTTTTTTTCTTTAACAATTAAGTTAAAATGTAAATTTTCAGAATTTAGTTATAGATTCATTTGTTGACGCACTTTACTGTTTTGTTCCAAATATCAGAAGGAAAATAAGGCGTGGAAAATAAGGTATTTGGATGAAGTCTAGTGTTATTTCATTGGCTGCTTTTTTTATCTAACAGATCTACCGAAAACTAGTAAATTTTTTGCAGATACCGAAACAGTGCCAAAAATATCATTCGTAAGGAAAAGAGGAAATTTAATGCTAGTTTGTTCTCTGATCTAGATGGATCTAATGTATGGAAAGTGTTGAAAGGATCTTTTTTTATTGGGACTACCGAATGGTCATGTAGTTTTTATGTAAATGATATTAACCAGTCTTTTGTTAATAGCTCTAATATAGTAGATACAAATTTAATTGGTTTTGGATCTTTTGACGCTGTGGATCAATCGTTTTCATTCCTTCGTGTAAGTGGAAATGATGTATATGAAGCCATATCAAAGTCTGTGGGTGTTGATAAGATTATTATTAGTTTGTTAAACTATTTGTCCTTATATTTAACTTATTTTAACCCATCATATAAACACCATTTTTATTTCGTCAACATTTCCGTCTTCGTAGTTTTGAGGATTTGAGGCCAATTTCTATTCTTCCTGCTCTGTCAAAAGCGGTTGAACATATTATGAAGGATCAGATATTGTCATTTGTTCGCAACAGTATTGTTTCTTCACAATATGCCTTTCGTCATGGTCATAGTACTACATCTCTTTTATTTAGCCTAACACCAGATGTCATTTGAATGATAATAAGGCGACCTTAGTATCACTTGACTTGACAAAAGCATTTAGTTTTGTAAACTTCCGAATTTTGATAAGATAATTAAGAGAAATATTAAACTCTTCTGCAACAGCTTGTAAGTTGATTTATTCGTACTTGAACAGAATGCGATCTAGTTTTTAGATGTTAACAATATATATTATAATCTACTCCATATTACATCTGGTGTTCTCCAAGGCTCAGTTTTGGGACCCATTCTCTTCGTGTTATATGTCAATCCATATGTTTTTGTCAAACCATATATGTATGTAAGTAATTTTTGTTCGCCGATGACGTGTTACTCTTGTTTAATGGCAGAAAAGCATAACTTAATAATTTATGTTTGAATATCGATGATATACTTCAACGTTTTCTATATTGGTCTAATGAAAATTGCCTATCCATAAATTCGTCGAAGACTAAAGCTCTTTCTTTTGGTATCAATGAACAGCAATTACTAGATTTAGACTTACATGTTGGTGAAACATGTGTGAGCTTCGTGCAACTGTTGAAATGTCTTGGCATTTATTTAGATAAATGTTTGAACTTTGATACTCATATTGATTACATTAGTTGGAAAGTTTCAGGTTTATTGAAGCACATCCCAGATAGTTATAAAGGTTAGGTTAGGTTAGGTTCCATGGGCAGCCATCAAGAGACAGCTCACTTGGGTCCTATAGCGGTCCCTTTGTGATACCCAGCGCCAATGCCCATCCCAGAGAGCAGTTACTCAGATGGCGTCACTGCAGTGTTGAGCCAATTCGTCTTCCTAATGAAGAGAAGAAGCAATTTTAGTTCTATTTCCGATAGATCCTCCAAACAGGAAAACACCGGTTCTCCCAGGTATTTTCCCCTGATGCCCCGCAGCCCAGGGCATTGACAGAGAAAGTGAAGCACAGTTTCCTCTTCCTCCTCATCATGACAACTTCTACAGTAGTCATTGAATACCAGACCCATTCTTCTAGCATGAGTCCCAACAGGCCAGTGTCCAGTTATGACCGACACCACGGTCCTGATTTGGTTCCTATTGAACCCAAGTAGAGATTTGGTTCTCCGTTCATCATATACAGGCCAAAGGGCCCTGGATATGGAGCAGGTGGACCCACGGGTCCATCCCTCTTGCGCAATTCTATAATTCTCGCGCATAATGAGTGACTTACAGTGAGCCATTGGAAGGCCAATGAACTGATCAATGAATGCTTCATCCATACGACCACCTTCCTTGGCCAGCTCATCTGCTATCTGGTTTCCCGGGCAGTTTGAGTGCCCTGGTATCCATATAAGCGTTAACTCCGAATGTTCAGCAATCTCATTCAAAGACATCCGGCATTCCACAGTTAACCTAGATGTCGTATAGACACCCGCAAGAGAGGCAATGGCAGCCTTGCTATCAGTAAATATACGTATATCTCCCGATACGCGATAATACTTTAGCCAGTTGGCTGCCCGCTTTATAGCCGAGATTTCTGCCTGCCGGACACTACATCCATTTGGCAGGCGAAAGGAGACTTTTACGCCCAGTTCCTCTATGTAGAAACCTCCGCCAACTCTTTCCCCCTTCCTTGAACCATCAGTGTAAACCCCCAGGGCTGGTCCATGGAGGGAGCCCATTACCGACGGAGCACTTTCGTGCGCTATATGTGTCGCATACCTCGCACAAAAGAAAGGCTCCGGGGTGCAGTAGTCCACTCCCTCAGGGACAATCGAGTATCCCATTATGCTGGAGTGTCCATAGTCCCGGCTCGACCAGCCGTGTGCCGCGTTCAACCGAATCGCCGAACAAAGAGCCATCTGTCTGGCCATGATGTCCACCGGCAGCCAGTTTAGCATTGTAAACAGCGCCCTGGTGGGAGTGGAGCGCATTGATCCCGTGATCATCAATGCGGCCAGTCTGTGAACCTTCTCAAGCATCGTACGGTTCCTGCCCTTGCCCAGCGCAGTCCACCATACGATAACACCGTAATACAGAGTCGGCTTTACTACAGCTTCAAAGATTTTTGCTTAACCAGGTCCCACTTGGTATGGGAGATGGCACCATTATCCACACCTCTATCGATAACAGCCCGTACAAGGTGACCTTTGGCCACCTCGCTGAACGACCTATTTACCGATTTCGGCGCAATCTTGGGACGTTTCGTCCCTGGTTGCTGTTTCGCGGCTGCAGCTTCCTCCTCCGAACGTTGCCGTTTAGGCATTGTCACCTTCGCAGGGACTGAAGGAGTAGCACTTGGCAGCCCAGCTATGTGGGCTCTTGCCCATGCCAGTGAAGCTGTTTGTTCACTGGTAAGCTCTTCAGCTTTTTTGGAGCCTAGAAGCTCAATGAAACGCAAGGCGGCACGCCTTGTGTTCGATGCCCTCTTTGTAGGGTTTTTGTGCCTTGGGGACTTTTAACGGTCGCCGAATTTGGCGTGGGGAGGTGCAACCTTGGGATTGGATGTTATCATCGCCATCCCTCCTTGCACAATGGGCACATGGGAAGCTGCAATTTTGGGCGACTTTGTCATTCCCAACTTAGCAGCACCCGAAGCAGGGGTTTTATCCGTTCCAGAGACGGAAAGGGCAGAAGCGGCTTTGGAGGTGCTTGGATTGAAGCACAGAGGCACCCCACCGCAGTTTTTAGAGCAGCCGCCTTCTGGTCGAGCTGCCTTACCATTTCCGATCAGCCTAGGCCGATCTTCCTTGGTCGCCGGGACTGTTACAGTCCCTGGCTTAGTCGTTTTACTGTCAATCGTTGTCCTTAATCTCGCCTGTCCGTCATCAGTTTCCGTTGTTTGTTTTTGTTGTTGTTGATTAGGTTTGTTCATTAAAAGTCCCACGAGTGTAGGGGAGTTGAAAGTCCGCCACGTCATAGCCCCAGTAACGTGGTAAGGGCGTGGTCTATTTGCTGAGGTGCCCAGGTATCAGCAAAGCTCCGTGATAATACAGTCGGTAACCCCTGACTGCAAACCAGACCGATAGGCACGGGTCGCATGACACCTCGGTTTAGGGGTGGATAACCTTTCGTCGTCAAGGCTTTTAGGTTCCGTATCTCAAACTCAGGCGCCGCTTGTGGCGTTACCTGTACTTGAAATACAAACCACAGCCTAGACTCAGCCACCACATCGCTGCAAGATCGTTATCCAGGGTGGTGGATAGTTATAAAGAAAAGTTATATTTTTCCAAATAGCTTATCAAAAACTGGTTCTTGGTTATTTTTAAAGAAAATAGAATATTTATACATAATAAAATAAAATTGACAGTATTTCTTTAAGCGAGTTTTATTAAGATCTCTTTATGGTTAAGCTCTCTTGAAATTTTTGTTTCGCCAAAACGTTAATCGAGAAATATAAAATTTATATTGAGACTTAAAAGCCGGCATTAATTTTATTTCAATAGTTTAATTCAAGGCGAATTTATATAAGTTGGCCTTGGTAAGAAAAAATCGAATTCAATCGGCCCGGCACTATCAGAAATAAGAACAAAATACAAAACGTAAAATCATATAAAAAAAAAAATTGTAAAAAAGAAGTCAACTGGTCTATGAATTCGCCTTGTAAACATTTCAGAAAGTTATTAGGTCTAACAAATCAAAAAAAAATAAATAAATAAAAGAAACACATCAGTCTACTTTCTACTGTATTTGATGAGAACATTTTGTAACAACAAATTAAAGCAGAGAACCCGTAAATACACACACGTTAAAGACAAAAAAAAACCGAAAAGAAACGAGGTTATTCATCATCATACATACGTATCAAGTACCAGACTAGCAAAACACAATAAAAAAAAATATAAATGAAAACTTACAAGAAATTTTAAATTTTCGATTTACATACTAAATAAAGTGCATCCATAAACGTATTGTTACGGAATAAAAGAAAAAATACACAATAATTTTTGTTAAATATGGATATTATATCCTTAAAGAGTAACGATTTCTATGACTATGAGGTTGCATCTGCAAATACAATGCAATTCAAAGGTAAAGTGTTAAGGAATTCCTGTAGTTGATAGTTTAAAAATTAAATTTTCCATTACCATTATATGCATATAGAAAAACGTGAAGTATACGTACATATCGCTTTTTGCTGCAACATCGCCATAACTTAAAAATATTAGTTTTACATAAAACGACTTAAAAGTTTTAAATTTACACACAACATAATAAAAAAAAAGTATTCTACTCTCAAGAGTTGAGTTTACAATATCTTCATAAAATTTTACTATGCATAAGTTATGTTAAATAAAAATTTCCGACTTTTGATTTATGACGTTGTTGCAGCAAATGAGCGATGTGTCTATCTTAACCAATATTGTTATTATTATAATTGGTTTTGGGTTGAGTCTTCTTAAATAATTTATAAATGAAAAATTTCGTTAATTATAACTTCTAAATATATCTTTTGTTCATAATTATTTTTTTCTTCTTTTAGCTATACTTTTTATTAGTCCTTTTCGAAAACAGTTGAAAAAATGTTGTGTCCATTTGAATATTTTTATAAAAAACAAAATTTTAAAAGACCTGCCGGACGCTTAATGATCTTAAAAACAAACTTTTTTCGTAATCTTTTTATCAGATTTGAAATATTTTCTTTGGTATTAAGTAGTAAAATATAAATTATTTTGCTTGTTACAGATGATCCCAGTTTCACCGAAATAGTGGCCCAAGTTGAATCCTCCATTGAACATGGCGTTATGCCGGAACGTATTTATCAAGGCAGCAGTGGTTCATATTTTGTTAAAAATTCTGCGGGGGTAAGTTTTTTTAAGTCATAATTATAGTAAATTTAAAATATTTTTTATTGTTATTGTTAAAGTTGTAATCAGTTTACAAGGGTAGACCAAGTAGGCATTGCAAGTATTAACCGCCCATCGTGATTAGGGTAAATTCCAAAACGTCATTTGCTATGCAACCGAACAAATTCATGCATTCCTAAACGCAACCATTTAAACATTGACAATGTCATATGTGCCTAAATGTTTGATAACAGTTACAGATGAGCAAACAAAACACAAACTGTTCATCAATATTTTTATCGATTCTTTGTTGTCATTTTTTTTTTTAATAAACAAAACATCGCTTTACTTTATATCGAAACTGTAGTAAAACCGCATCACTCCAATGTGTTTTTATGTTTTGGAACTCACCCTTATCCTCCACTACCCAACGGCCCTAAGTACTCAATGGTGAATCCAGGGTCTCACAACTCAAATTCCCGGGATCCCGGGATTCTTGCCCAAAATTTTGTATTTATTTATTTACTTATTTCTCCAATGAAACTAATATTTCTTATTGGCTATTACGCTTAAAAGAATCTAGTATCTATTATATAACAAAAACGTAAACAATTTAAGATTCAAATTATTTTAAGACACTTAAAAGGTAGTATTGATGTCAATATGACAATAGAAATCAATATACGTATATACATTGTCAAATTCAGAGCTTATTTGCATAATTAGAATGAAAGTATTAGTCTTACGCGAACAAAAATTCTAGAAGGGTGATAAGGAACTAAAAACTCAACATTACGAAGTAGGAATTCTGAACAAATTTTATTAACAACAATAACATATTTTTTACAATTTTATAACCCTTAATCAGCAGTGGTCATTCCATGTGATATTTTTTTAATATTCATCTAAGGTCCCATAAAGTATTTTTATTATTAGTCGTTTATTAATTCTCAACTGAAACCAACATAAATTTGTGGCGAAATGCACACAAATTTCTACTTTTATAAGACTCAAAATCACTTGAAATGCCGCATATGAAACACAATCTAGGAAAACAATTTACTACGCCCTTAACCGCAAAGCTTTATAATAATGTTGTAAAATTTACACTTTAATTTGCTAGGACAACAAATAAAATTTCGTGATGATAGGTCTATAATTTATCATAGACCCAATATAAAGCCCATTCTCAAAAATTAGTTCAAAAGCCTTAAACTGTAGAAAATTTTAATATTGTGGTGCAATTAAGTTGGATAAAACAACTAAAGACACAAGCCTGACATATATTTACTAAAGTTTTAAAAAAAGATTTTCTTCAAAAAAGCGGGAATTGAAAACAACTGAAATACCTGGGACGAGAAATCCCGGGAACAAACTCTAATTCCGTAGAAAACCTTCACTGTTCAACCAAACTTTCCCTATTATTCGCTAGTGTGATATTTTTAACTGCCTCTTTATCCTTATTTCTTAACTTCGTGACGTTAAGATGCGTGGGAACGTTTCTCAAGTTACAAATTATAAAATTATTGCTAGTTATGTAATCAAAGAATAACTCACTTCTTTTGATGATGTCAATAGGACCCCATTAGCTGTGGAGTGCATTGGCGTCACACCCGAAATCAAGATTGACGACTTTCATGTACTCGGCGATCTGGCAAGTGCCAGATTTACTACGCTGTGGTCTCTCCTATAACGACCAGCAAGCAACTTCTTTGGGTTTGACAGATTTTTGGGGTCTAAATCTGACGGTCCCAAAACCGAAATTAGCTACGCCTCTCATGTTCTCCAGCACCATGAGTGATTTCGGGACCACTGCGAATTTGAAATTCCTCGCTATGTTTTCTTTACAGACCAGCAAATATACCAGCTTCCATTTGTCTGCGCCAGCGTGATTTTCACCGTTCTTGCGGGTGCTGGAATCCATACTGCCACTATTGTCCGCAGGGTTGATCGGACTGTATCACCTTCAGCTTAGCCTCCGGCCAGAGGTCGTCTCACTTGCCAACTGTAGTACGTAGGAACACAAATGAGTTTCTGTTACCGCAGTTGGTTGTTTAAACTCATCTGCTTCAGTCCGCTCCTTAAAGGATGCTTCCTCCAAAGTACCCTTAAAAACGGAAATTTCATCGATAAGTTTGTCTTAAACTAGCTGCAACAAATCCGTGCTGATTATTCCATCAAAGTCAGTGGGGTATGACAGCCGCTTGAATGCCTGTCTCTAGACTCATCGATCTTTTTGCCTTTTTTGACGTAGAAGGCATCTGTTTGTAGCCTGATCAGTCTGGACGTCTAATGACTAAGTCAACTCGGTCCGAGGACGTGAGTGTTGAGCTACAGCGTGAATATCCTCTGCCCGTTCGCTGCTCTCACTTATTGGTTTAAGCTCTGTTATATTTTAAGCGGTGTCTGACGTTGAATCAACCTTTACCTGTGAAGCAATGGCAACAGATATACCCTTAAAGCTCTGAGATGGTCCGGGCTTCCTGACCAAATGCCTTAGGTTACCAGCTTTGTGTTTTTATATAACAAGCATCATTTTTCCAAAGTATAAAAATGTATCTGCTTAAAACAAAAGCTTATATTAAAATAAAAATTCGACTTCTATCGGGGAAATTTAACAATTAAGCTTGTATTTGTTAAATTTTTGGATGTAAGTCAAACAAAACTAAACAATAGTAATTAATGGCTAGTTAAGCATTTGCTTCTATACAATTTCAAAATGTTCGAAAAGTAATTTAATCACTTGCAAAATGACTCATTTTCTACAAATGAAAGGTCTTTTATTTGATAACCTTTGCTTTTTTTAGTTTATTAAATGGATAATAAAATGAATCATTAGAAAATAAAACTTTTAAATTTTAGAAAATCTTGGCTGTTTTTAAACCGAAAGATGAAGAACCCTATGGACGCCTTAATCCTAAATGGACCAAATGGATGCATAAATTATGTTGCCCATGCTGTTTTGGCAGAGCCTGTTTAATACCAAATCAAGGGTTTGTATTTCTTTTTAGCTTTAAATCTAAAATTTATTATAATAATAATGTTCTTTTATTAACAGTTACCTCTCGGAAGCTGGCGCAAGTTTAGTTGATCGCAAACTTAATCTAAATGTAGTGCCAAAGACACGAGTTGTACGTTTGGTAGCCGAAACATTTAATTATGCACGTATAGATCGACAAAAAGCCAAGTTAAAGAGAAGGATAAAGGAGCATTATCCTTCGGCGAGATTTAATCGTATGAGTTTGCCTTTAAAGGTAAGTTTGTTATTCATCTTACGGCGTATCGCCAAATTAATCTCTGTTCAATCCAAATTTATTTGTTTGAATACATACATGAATTGCTTCATATAGAATTGATTTAATTTAATTCTACAAGAACTGATCTTAATTTTTTTATTTATTATTAAATGTCAATAAATACATTAGCGGAATTCACCCTTGATAGTAAAGTCCCTTGTAGACCTTGTTAATCTTAGAATTTGAGTAAAAATACTAACATTTACAACACTGCAACAACAAAATGTATTAGACTAAAATATACTACGCTGTGGTTGAAAAATCCCACAAAAAGCAGTAGTAAACAAGTGTGTGAATTTACCAGAATAAAAAACAGTTGAAGGAACTTTATCTGTCTCTTTCTCTCACTCAGCAAATTCATTAATTTACAATGCATACGAAAAGACACTCACGCTTAAAATCGTATTCAATTTCATAAAAAAGGGTTTGCATATCCTTTTGATTTTATATGAACCGCGGTTATTCGATTCTATATGAACGGTGTTTCATATTTAATTTGAAGTGGTTCACATTTCATTCGATTTCATATAAACCGGTTCTAATTTCATCCAATTCTTTATGAACTGGTACACATTTCGATTCTATATGAACCGGTTCACACTTCATTTGATTCTATTTGAAGTGGTTAACAATCCTTTCGATTCTATATTCTCCGGTTCACATTTCATTCGGTTTTATATGAACCGTTTAACGTTTTATTCAATTCTGTATGTAGCGGTTACAATTTCATTAAGTTCTGAACTAACTCGATTATGTATTTAGATTGAATATCATTATGGCCTAGTTGCATTTTATTTGATTCTATATAAACTGCTTCATATTTCATTATATTCTTTACGAACCGGTTCATTCAGAATTCAAAAAAGTATTTTTAGGTCATGTTTAAACTTAGTTTTAACTTAACGTCCTCTGAAACT
Organism: Pollenia amentaria; assembly: GCA_943735925.1. NCBI lineage: Eukaryota > Metazoa > Arthropoda > Insecta > Diptera > Polleniidae > Pollenia > Pollenia amentaria. The sequence goes on from OX031006.1 coordinate 52,454,059, forward strand.
CGGATTTTTCCTTTGAAATGTGATTTTTCTTTTATTACTTCATTAAAGACCAAAAGTTTAAGCAAAACTAAGCTGTTTCGTCAAAATTTTTTATACAAACTCGGTAATGGTGGCACAAATATGTTTATTTATTTTATTTCATTCTTTCAATACAAAGAAAGCCAATTATACATGTATTGCTGATTACCATATATCCATGTTTTACAAAAATAATTTTTTATACATACAGTGAAGGACTTAAGTCTACATGCAACCTGCATACTTTTTTACGATTTTTGGGAATTGGTAACGATAATGAAAAATGTTTTTATACAACTAATTAAGACACTATTAAACAAGATTATTTAAAAAAATAAAAGGAAAAGCTTAACACGGAATAGGATAATAGTATAACATGAAAAATACAAAACGAAACTAGGGGAATCCCATTATTTTAACTGATATTGAATTCAACTTACCATAAAAATTTTTAGATTAGTAACATTATATTTAAATATTGTGTTTAGAAATATTATTGATCTTTTAAATGGAAAATAGTCAAAAAATCTCTATTTTAGTGAGAAATTTTATAAGAAATCTTCGTAAAGAGCAAAAATATTATGGAGAAATTGCAAAAACGGTCAAATCTGTCGGTTTACAGTACATCAATTATTAGAAACTATAAAAAAAAATGGAAATACTGAAAATCATTCAAGATATGAACGTTAAAAAAGTTGCCACGACGCAATGTTAGCAGTATTCTTAAAGAAGTAAATGCGGATCTAAAAATAAGACCCCCAAAAGTGGCGGAACACATTGAAAAATATTCCAGGAATAGTGTCCACCCAAAAACTATACAACGATCTTTGCACGAGAATCGCTTAACAAGCAGAGTTAAATGCAAAAAACCACTTTTATCTGCCAAAAAAACCACTCTATCTTGAATTGGCTAATACACATTAATAAGACACAAAACGAATCTTATTTAGTGACGAGATTAGATACAATATTTTTGAAAGATATAGCCGTTCCAAAGTTTAGAGAAAATCTGTGTTGGATCTTAGATCCAAAGAATATTATACCCACAGTCAAACATGGAGGTGGCAGTGTTATGGTTTGGCGAGCCATGGCATCATCTGTATGTGGCAATTAAGTTTAAGTTGAAGGCACAATGGACCGATATATATATATATATAAGAACATATTATAACATAATTTGACACCATCGGTTGAGAACTTAGGTATTGGAAATAACTGGATTTTTCAGCAAGGCAATGATCACAAGCAAACGGCGCACATTGTTCGCTAATAGCTTCTATATTATGCTCCCAGACAACTTAATTCCCCACCACAATTACCGTATTTAAATCATAAAAACATATCTGGGATGTTTTAGAGAAAAAAAAAAATCAGAAAATATAAAATAAGCAGCAGTGAATGGCTGAAAACTGCCTTAAACAGAACTTGGACAAAAATAACTGCGGAAATCACAGAAAATTTAGCAAACTCCATTCCTCGACATTTGCAAGCTGTGAACGAAGTTCAGGGCGAACAATCTAAATATTAAGTTTTAAAATATTTAAATTTTTTTCAATGTAATTTTTAATTTTATTGTTCCTTTTTTAGTGTATGTACACTTTTATCCTTTGAAATGTTTAATGTTTTTGTTATTATTGCTTTTGTTATGTTTTAGAATTATATTTTTGTGTCATTAATAAAAATATTTATTAATGCCTTAAATATTGGCATACAAGTTTTTCTCGATATCGTTACCAATTCCCAAAAATCGTAAAAGAGTAGGTTGCATGTAGACTTTAGTCCTTCACTGTATTTATTAATATTTAACTATGTAATTTCTAATTAAATGGCTCCCCAACCACATAAGTATTACAAAATAATACATTTTTTTTTATTCCTTATATCAGAGATTTATCATTAATAGGTGTTTCCAATAAAAAATCGTAAAAGCTGTTTTTTAAAAGTATTGTAGCATTTTCAGTTTAAATAAAACATTTTTTCAAATAAAGCGAAACCTTTTTCAAATTAAACGAAACCTTTTTCAGAATAAAAGAAACTTTATTCAAAATAAAAGAATCTTTATTCAAAATAAACGAAACTTTATTCAAATACAGTTAAACATTTTTCAAATTAAATAAAACCATTTTTAAAATTTTGTAGGAATTAAAATTAATTAATTAATTAATTAACTTAATTAATTTAGTTTTTTTTTTGCTAAAGAAGGTGAAAGAGCTCATGGTGTTTTGCCAACCGTAAAGAGAAAGAATATGACTCCAACTGCTTCGACAGATAATACTGGCGTTGTTTACCATAAAGGTATTTCTGCATCCACTGTGAATTCGACCCGTTTCCAAGTATTTCTTCGGGAGCTCTTAGATAAAATTGAATGCTACAAAACTCATTTTTAATTATGGAGTATGCCAGAATCCATAAATCCCAAGTAATATGACATATGGTGGACAATAGTGAATGTACATTAAAATCTTACCACTATATTCTTCTATGCTGAACCCGATAGAGAAGACAATTTCAAAGTTAAAATTTCATGCCCAATCATTATTAGTTATTTTACCACTGATCGTAACATTGTAAGTGTCGCCTCTTCATTAATCATTAATTCAAAGAAATCCAAAAAATACCCAGCTAGCATTTTCAATCGTCTAGGAGTCTACTGGGAATCTCATGACGAGTGTTTTTGATCGTCGACGAGCTCATTTTTTAATTGAAGACGATTCCTCGCACGGGAGAAACTGTTACACGTGCTGATTCGTATAAGAGATTCTTCCATAACACAGCAGACGACTCTTATATTAATCCTAAAGGGAATCGTTTATGATGTATGTAGAGATTATCTAACGAATCTTTCAAAAAATATGCCAAGGGTCGTATGAGACTCACGTAGCGATTATTTTACGACTCGTAAAATGCTCAGCCGTATAACTGAGCTACCTAAATAAGGGCATCAAGCGTGTTTTTCATGTCAAAACTTCTAATTTTCATACAATTTATATCAAACAAACCTTAAGGTCGCGAAATCAACACCATCCTGACTTAAAATCTTTTTTTTACAGATCCTTAGGTCCATTTGTTTTATTGAAATTTTATTGGCAATAGAATTTTCATATTTCAAAAACGCTCTTATTCAAGTAGCTAAGTAATTCTTATATGACTCTTACAGAGAGTCGCAAAAGGTTCATTCCAAGATTAAAAAACGAGCGTGTCAAAAATATATAAAAAAGTAATAAATAAAAAAAATTTAGATGTTTTTTTTTTGTAACTCGTCAGATAATCATCAGAAGACTCTTTTAGGAGTTGTAGATTGAACACAATCGTCTAACAAACAGCCTTTGCTAGCTAGGGAGATTACCTACAAATATTAAAAATGGTTTAATTTATTTTAAAAAAATGTTTAACTGTATTTGAATAAAGTTTTATTTATTTTGAAAATGGTTTCGTTTAATTTGAAAAAGGTTTCGTTTTATTTGAAAAAGATTTCGTTTAATTTGAAAAAGGTTTCGTTTAATTTGAAAAGGTTTTATTTAATCTGAAAATGCTATATATGAGTACGTAAACGTTCTAAAAGTTAAAGGTAAATTGTTCCAGATTCGGCATATCCTAATTCGAAAGGAACGTTTAAAAATAGAAAGATGTATTTGTGGTATTTCTAATTGCACATTACGAGTTGTATGCATAAAAGTGAATTCATCCACTACCTGCATAGGCAGTCCAAATTTCATAATCTTGTAGAACTGAAGTAAGAGGCGTAAATGTTAAACATTATGAAAAGAACAACCTAATAATTGTGAGACTAGTACAGTTGTTCTATTATGATCTCTTACGGAAATATTATATACATATCGCACAATTCGCCTAAAAATCCTTTCTAGATAATCTAAATTTCTATATATAGTTCCAGTAAATATTTCAAGTATGTATATAATTTAGACATAAGTAGGGCATGTTCCAAACGATATCTTATGTAGTTAGAAGTATATGCCCTTAAGGCGTACAATCTTCTTAAAATAAATGAAACTTGGCTCGAAAGAGAGTTTATGTGGCTTTCAAAATTATGTTTTGAGTCAATAACGACACCAAGGCATTTATGAGAGTCGACAAATGTAATCAATTGATTATTAATATAAACATTTGGATACCTAAAACTTGGGAAGGTAAATGAAAACAAACTGCTTTAGTTTTAGATGAATTAATTTCAAGATGATTTTGGTGCATCCAATTTTGTACATGACTAAGATGATTATTCACTGTGTTTTTAAAAATATTCACCCTTATCGTGGTTGGCGAATTTAAAATACGCCTGCGACTGTTTGGTAATAGATTAAAGGAAATAAGTTCACGTTCTCTTTAATCTATTACCAAACAGTCGCAGGCGTATTTTAAATTCGCCAACCACGATAAGGGTGATTATTAAATTCAGAGTTAGTACTGTAAAGAAAAACATCGTCAGCAAACACAAATGGTTTACAAAAGCTATTCTCCAGAATTGTAATGCAGTTATTTACATATGCGAGAAACAGTATAGGACCCAATACGGACCCCTATGGTACACCAGAGGTAGTTCCAATACTAGAGCATAAACTTCCAACTGATACAAACGGAGAACGACCATTTAAATCTATCTATATATATAAAATAGGATGTGTGTATGTATGTATGTATGTAACGTATGGACTCCAAAACGGCTGGGCCGATTTTGATGAAATTTTCAGGGAATCTTCAGAATCTTCAGGCGGGTGACACTTTTGATTTTTGGTCTGGGGGCGGAGGGGCGTTGCAAAATCCATAACTTGAGAACGGCTTGACCGATTTAGACGATTTTTTCTTTAAAATTATCGCCATGGTCCAACTTAGGTTTTTACGGAAAGAAAATTTTGCCCCGCCCACTTTTACGCCCACTTTTTTTGATTTAGCTAAAATCAGAAAACGGCTCCATCGAGTTGACTAATTTTTCTTTCAAATGTTCGTATTAATCAACTTTAAGTTTTCATCGAAAGAAAAATTTACCACGCCTACTTTTACGCCCACTTTTTCTATTAAGCGCATAACTTGAGAACGGCTTTACCGATTTAGACGATTTTTTCTTTAAAACTATCGCCATGGTCCAACTTAGGTTTTTACGGAAAGAAAATTTTGCCCCGCCCACTTTTTTCGATTTACCTAAAATCAGAAAACGGCTCCATCGAGTTGACTAATTTTTCTTTCAAATGTTCGTATTAATCAACTTTAAGTTTTCATCGAAAGAAAAATTTACCACGTCTACTTTTACGCCCACTTTTTCTATTAAGCGCATAACTGGAGAACGGCTTGACCGATTTAGACGATTTTTTCTTTAAAATTATCGCCATGGTCCAACTTAGTTTTTTACGGAAAGAAAATTTTGCCCCGCCCACTTTTACGCCCACTTTTTTCGAATTACCTAAAATTAGAAAACAGCTCCATCGATTTGACTAATTTTTCCTTCAAATGTTTGTATTAATCCATTTTAAGTTCTCATCGAAAGAAAAATTTACCACGTCTACTTTTACGCCCACTTTTTCTATTAAGCGCATAACTGGAGAACGGCTTGACCGATTTAGACGATTTTTTCTTTAAAATTATCGCCATGGTCCAACTTAGTTTTTTACGGAAAGAAAATTTTGCCCCGCCCACTTTTACGCCCACTTTTTTCGATTTACCTAAAATCAGAAAACGGCTCCATCGGGTTGACTAATTTTTCTTTCAAATGTTCGTATTAATCAACTTTAAGTTTTCATCGAAAGAAAAATTTACCACGCCTACTTTTACGCCCACTTTTTCTATTAAGCGCATAACTGGAGAACGGCTTGACCGATTTGGACGATTTTTTCTTTAAAATAATCGCCATGGTCTAACTTAGGTTTTGCGGAACGAAAATGTTGCCCCGCCCTCTTTTACGCTCATTTTTGTCGTAAGATTCACAGCATATATATACATACATACAACCATATGTATTTTCAAATCAAATGTAAATCAAACATATGTATATGAACAACATGTTAATTTATAATATTATAATGATGAAACAGAACTGGGGATGAACGATGTTTTACATGCAGTTTGACATGAAATTTTGCCAGAGAATGCGGTTTCATGGATTTTTATTTAAAGGCCGTAAATTTCGTTTAAAGATCAATTTAAATCGTCTGGTAATACAACAATAATGTTTGCTTAGGGCCAGCAACGCGGACCGGGTCAGCTAGTAAGAGTATATTATTTGACAAGCTGATTTAGAGAAATTGAACTCCTCATGAAGCTTCCAAACAAGAACGTTATGGTTTATTCTATCAAATGCTTTTGAAAGATCAAGTGATTTCATTATACATTTATTTATTTATTTTATTTATTTATTTATTTATTTGTGGTACAATAAGCCTAAAAGGCCAAAGACGTACCATTAAAATTCAATATTTCACAAATTCAATATTTCCACCATGCCAAAAAGTAATAATAATTCAAAAGACTTTCTTATTTATAATTTTTAAAATAATGGCACAGTGTATAACATATTCTTAATGATAATTATAATAAACTTAATATATTTATTGAAAAAATATAAAATTATTTAGCTTATGTCGGATTGAATTAGTAAGAGCCACGAGTAGAGATGTAGTATTGTGATTTCTATGAAAAGCATGTTTTCAGATTAACTAAACCTAGTTTAACTGAGATCTCAAAAACCCAGCCTAAAGGAATACAAGACAAATTTTATATTTAAGTTTTGCCCAATAAAGGTTTGTTATATTTAATAATTGTTTATGAATACGAAGGCTTAGCATTATGAACTGGTTCATATGTGGTTGACACATTTTATTTAATTCTATATGAACCGGTTAAAATTTAATTAAATTCTGAACTTACCGGATTACAATTTTAGACTGTTTTTTTATGGACAGGCTTTCATTTTATTCGACTCTATATGAAACGAATCACATTAATTTTGATTTTTGTATATAATTTTTAATTTAATTAAACAATTTGCCACATTTCTATTCACAGACTGGTTCCTTTCAACTGTTTGTTGAAGGTTATAAAGATGCCGATTTCTGGTTGAGACGTTTCGAGCAGGAACCCTTATCATCAGGACTTTCTAAATCATTTCAGTTACAATTCGAACGTTTAGTAGTCTTAGACTACATCATACGGAACACTGATCGTGGCAACGACAATTGGCTCATTAAATATAGTCAGCCAAAAATTACGAAAAAAGTTAATGGTACTGGTGGGCAATCATTATCCTCCAGTCAAAATGAATTGAAGACCGAAAATAACATCAATACCACAGACACACTAGATCACTCACAGAATAATAATATCATTAATATTAACGAAAATAAAAAAGAAAAATTAGTCGATGTTGCAATATCAGTAGCAAGTTCGGGATCATTGATCGAATCAAGCAGCAGTTCTGGCAGCAGTATTGCAGATACAAATCGACCAGCCGTCTCAGCGGCCGGTGAAAATCAGAGTATAAATTCGAATGGAAAGCCTAACGATTGGAACATGGTCGATGCTCCGGAAATACGTATTGCCGCCATCGACAATGGTCTGGCATTTCCCTTTAAACACCCCGACTCGTGGAGGGCATATCCTTATCATTGGGCTTGGTTGCAACAAGCTAAAGTGCCATTTAGTGAAGAAATCAAACAATTAGTACTGCCACAATTATCTGATATGAATTTCGTAGAAGAAATGTGTACAGATTTATTTTATTTATTTCAACAAGACAAGGGATTCGATAAAAGTCTCTTCGAACGTCAAATGTCAGTTATGAGAGGACAAATATTAAATTTAACACAGGCCTTAAAAGATGGCAAATCTCCGGTACAACTAGTGCAAATGCCAGCTGTTGTTATAGAAAAGTAAGTGAATTATTTAGATTTTATAAATTTTAAACTTAAATTTCTTTATCCTTCTTTACAGATCAAAGGCATCTCGTGGGTTTTTTTCTTTTACTCAGCGCTTCCAAAATAAGAGCCCTTTTTTCTCTTGGTGCTAACACTTTTGTTTCAAATTATACAAACGAAAATTTGTCTCCATCTTGTTGGCTTTCTATATATATATATATATATATATATATATAACTTTAAAAAATCATGTGGTTTTTATAGAGTTTGTCATGTAAAAAAGTCTTTTTGTTTTTATTAAGTTCCTTGTGTTATAACTTTTAAAGTCTCGTGCATATACATAAATAATCTATAAATATTTTTTTTCTTTTTCTACCAATCTATGAAATAATTAATGTTTTTGGCTTTTAATTGTTAATTTTTTATTTTCGTATGAAAAATATGGAATATTTTGATGTATACATTCATCAAATTTTAAAAAATTAGTTTAAATATATCGTCACCTAAAATCCAAAAGGCCGTAACCAACAAAAATTCAATATCTACTCTTTTTGTCGGTTACGTATTAAGTAATTATCAAACTATTAAAAAATAATGGCGGTTTTCACTCTTGGTAGTAAAGAAACCTTGTAGGCCTTATTAATTTTGTTATAGAACTAACACTTACAACACCGCAACAACAAAATGTATTTAACTTTAATTTAATCACACAAAAAGCTTTAGTAAACACGTGTGGTAAATTTTCTTTCTCTTTATACATACGAAAAAAGACACAAAATCGTAGAAAATATAACAGAATTGAAAACTTAACACAAAGGTTGAAAAACGCTACTACCAAAGGTTTTGAGTCAGGCAAGCTCTTTTTACTTCAGTTGAATTTTTACAAACCGGTTTTTTTTCAATTCGGCTCTGACTTCATTTGATACTATATGATCAGTTTCTGATTTGATTTTATATAAACCTGGTATCATTTGTATATACGGCATTGTTGCGTAATTTGAAATCGATGGATACTTTCAATAAAATTTTTCACGAACGTAGTTTTTCCGGATTTAAGAGAAGTTCTGATAAAGATTAGCAATCCTCAAAGTATTTAGTATATACATGGGAATATTTTCATTAACACAGGAACGTTTTAAATATTTGTTCGGTTTCAGTTTCACTCAAACTGGATTCCACGAACATGACTGATAATACAGATAATACCGCAGATGTATGTGATAAAAAATCCACTGGGTATTTTGTATGCCTTCTTTCTTTCTTTTTCCTTTCAATAACAAACTTACAAAAACTGCTTGTTCTAGAAAGTAAGTTCATTTTATCCATACGTCTTTCCCTTCTCCCTATGAAACTCAAATGTTTCAAGGCAAATGTTTCAAAATATGGAGGGAGACTTATGAATTTAAATTTCCGCAAGTTTTTCTGCTCTCTCATGTTTACAATTGAATTTAAAACTTAATAATGAGAGAAGCGAAAAAATTCCCGGGGAACTTTTATTCATAATTGAGTTGTATATGAACCGATTACTTTTCATAGGGTCACATTTCCTTAAATTGTATATTATGTAATTTACAATTCATTGGATTTAATATGAACCGTCTCAAATTGTTTATGGTTCTAAACAAAACTGTTCCCATTTTATTTTGTTTAAATAAACCGGTTCTAATATTCATTGATTTTGTAAATTATTCAAATTTCATTTGATTTGTATGGAACAAGCCGGATTTTTTTTTTTTTTTTTTTTTTTTGTTCTTCGAATTATCGTTGCTGGGTAAACCAGTTCATATAGAATCTATTGAAATGAGAACCTGTTTACAAACCGTTCTTTATTTTATATTAAATCTTTGAAGTTCGGCAAAAATTATTTAATTGAATTATTTCGTAAAGAGCAAATGATTACGATTGGAAGCAGTGTTGAGATTTGAAAATTATGATTTTGTGCCAAAATTTTAACGAAAACGGGTCAAATCAGTTTTTATAGCAACTAAACTTTAAAACATAAATTATTGGATTTCAAATAATCTTTTGTGTGTATTTACAAAAACAAACTTTCCAATTTTAACCTATTTCGTACTTTGGTTTTCATTAAATTTTACACAGAAAAAAACTATCCAAACTTGTGGAAGCATGAAGAGCTATGCGAAAAATGTTTAAAAAAAGTAGTTCATTAAAACTGTTTCTCCCATCTCTGACCTATTTCCAAAACTCACTTTTATTATGATTTTTTAACAATTGTCAGCACCAAAACCAACCAAGTTTGTTTTTCTTGAAATACTTTTGAAATTATATTAAAAATTGACTGCTTATTTCAAGACTACATTTAATACAAATTGTAGGAACTTTGTTGATGTTTCAAATGTATTTGTACGAAAGAAAGAATTTTTTTTTTTTTTTTGCAAATTTCCACTACTGAATCTAAAAAGGGCCAAAGATGACCGAAAGGGCTATAGGGCCAAACACCACTTAATTGTGCCAAAAATGGCCCAATTGTGCCATAAATCCCATTCACTGATTGGAAGCAGTTATGGGTCCACATTGCATTCAGTTTTATGTGAACGGGTTTACATTTCATTCGAATTTATTTATTCTGGAATAAAATTTATTTTATTTTATAACCTTTTTATCAGGCCTGCTGTTCTGAAAATTCCTTTAATTTAAATCACGTGATTTTAAATCACATATGCCTTTTAAAATCACACGTGTGATATTGTCATGTTCCATTTTTCTGTTTTTCGGTGTGATTTTCAATAGCCGAAAGTACGGTGTTGGGTCAAAACAGGGTACGCTTAATCTGGCTTCGTTCAAAATTTACAAATCTAATACAGTAGAATTTATGTGAAATTTTATTTAAATATTTATGTGTTTGTGTTAACCTATATTACTTATTTTTTTTTAAGTTAATTTTTAAAACATTCCATTATAATTTAATCAAAACAATGATAGAATAAATTGTATAAAATATTTTTATCAGCCATGTCACAGAGTACAATTCCGTTCGGAATGATTCCATTCGGAATTGAAGAAAACATATTTGTTTATTGATAGAAAGTATATTTTGATAGTTTTTTGGTCTTTGAGATACAGAAAACTCCCATACCGTTCATGAAAACAAAAATGGTTTCATTCCGCAGAGTTTTTTCACAATTTTCTGAAGCACCAAAATACGGAATGAATTCCGTTTCCGAACGGAATTGTACTCTGTGACATGGATGAATATACAATTTTTTGGCAGTCAACATATTATCCACTCAATTAATGGTCTTTATTTATGAAAGTTCTTAGCAAAAAATTAAGGCCCCTATTACGGTTTACAACTCAACTCAGTTGCGTTGTAATTTCTTAATTTTTGTATTATGGTTTACAACTTTGCTATATTGCGGCGAACAAAAACATCAAAAAATTACAACTCATCACAACCAGTTGTCTTAATTACAACTCAACTGGGTTGAGTTGTAAACCGTAATAGGGGCCTAAGTCGAGTTAAATATTTAAATTTTTTTTTTCTTTTTTTTATATAACACAACTCGGAAGATCTCGTCATATAAAAACTTTCATAAACGAACTGTAATTTGGAGTAAATATTTAAAAATAAAATTAAATCCCTTTAACTCACTTTTGAAAATAACTGGGTCACATTTCTTTCGATTTCTTATTACACTTAAATCTCGGCTTATGCGATTAATCCGTTTCACAGAAAATCGCACATGCCGAATTCGCTTTAAACGCTACACTATGGATGCGTTCCTTAATCTATATACATAAAATTGTAACGTTACTGACTGACTGATCGATCCATCATCACAAAGTCTAAGCGTTGGAAGCTAAAAATTTGAAATTTGGACCGGTCTCTCGCCAAATCGATCCACTAAGACGGGATTTTTGGAAATTCGAATGTTAAGGAGGTAAAAAGGGTAAAAACGGATAAATGTGCTAGCCTCATATCACCTTAACTAAAAGAATTACAAAAAAAATTAACACTTATCGTTGTGCATTAGAAAAATAAGCGGGCTTTTTTGAAATTTGGCCCTTTTGGTTAGTAAACGGGTAAAACCTGTATTTTTGAACTTTTTTTTGTCACCCCATATATCTTTTAAACCAATAAACATATAAATAAAAATTATATTACATTTGTGGTATCTAAAAAATACAAATATAAATTTGGTACTTTTTCGAAACTCGAACGTTTGAGAGGTGAAAATCTTAACTTTTGGTACTTTTTTACAACACATTTTTCTCCATTCATTAACATAAACACAGTAAAATATGGGTTCCCACCACAATATTGAAATTTTGAATGTTTCAATGAGGAGAAAAAAGTATAAAAATGGAAATACGGGAAATTAAATTTCTTTCTTTTACCGTCCCATTTTACAAGGGGTACTTTTGGAATTTTCTATAGTATTGAACTTAGAAACCCAAAATTATTGGTGCAGGGTCCTGAGTGAATGAGAGCATATATGATGAAAAATGTTGTTAACACATATTTTGTAAATTATTAACAGCCTTAAGGATTTTACCAAGATTTTTTTACTAAAGGATTCAATATTTTCCTTAATTTTTTTCTCGGGAGATATTACTTGACTCGTGTTTTTAATTTTTCCTTTGGTATTTAAACTTTTTTTAAATAAGACTATGTGTGTAAAATAAAGTGTATTAAAGTTTTAATAGGTGCATATTCGCATTAGCTTTACGCTCATAAGCTGTTTAATTTTTAAGTTTGAACAAACGCACAAAATGAATCAGCATAAATTGAGGTTTGGGTGTAATAGGAATTTATTTCATTCGATTCTATATGAACCAGTTCACGTTTCATTCGAATTTATATACCGCCGCTGTTTTCTTTTTATTCATTCGATATTTAATTAATTAAATTAGGTATGAACCGCGATTTATTTCAATCTATATAAATCCTTATATGTCATATGTCATTCGATTCCACTAAAAAATTACACTACTTATTTCATTTAATTCTATATTAACCGTTTTATAAATAAAACTTAAAACGTAAAATTGCAACATTTGTTTTAGTTCTTCAAAATATTCCCTTTTTTAATATTTTCTAATCGGGTTTCAGTCGAAAATTTATATTTTAAAGTCATTCGGGCATGTTGCAGAAATCGAAATGAAGTGGATTTCAAATCAAGTAAAATTTAAAAAGGACCCTGTAATTAAACTTCATAAATATATTTCTTTTTATCTGCTTCATTCTTTGAGTTCCAATTATTTTTACAATAACAACTCTTAAAACCAAGAGAATATACTGTCATTTTGTAAATAATTGAACCTAAAAACTCGTTCGATTTAAATTTTACTTGATTTCGATTTCTAGAACATGCCCGATTATTATCCTTTATAAAACCAAAACCAAATTAATGTTGATTAGATCACTATAATTTACTATAATTTATATCTAATTGTTGTTTTATTTTTATTTTTTTATACTTTAAAAAATCTACTCTATTTTATAGTCCAACTAAAGGAGTAGAAATTGCAGTAGTTCTAGTTTTTATATTTATTATATTTTTATTAATTGTTTTATTTATATCTAATAATTCTTATATTATATCTAATAGCAAGAAAAAATTTAAAAAAAAAGTGAAAACATTATTTAAAATTTATATACCTACTTAATTATAAATAATAAACTTAAAATATGTTTGTATTTTATACTGCAATACTACATATTTTTGAATATATAAAACAAAAATCAGTTTATAATGAAACCAGTATAAATATCATTTTTATTTAATTAAAACTCATTTTAAAACTTTTTTTCCTATATATGGAGTGTATGAAATGTGTGGATGGATGCTGATAATGAAATTGTAGTAAGAACTATTGGATAATGAATTATATTAAATACAAAACAAAGCTAAAATGATGTAAAAGAATTAAATAAATATTAAAATATATATATAAAGAAAAATAAAAAAATTTGTTTTATTAAAAACTAGCATTTAACCCGCTACTTCGTTAGCGTCCCCTCTTGTTTCGTGGACATATTTTACGTTTCTAGGTTTTAACCAGCTACTTTGTAATAGGTACGATTTTCACCTCTAAAACGTTCGAATTTCGAAAATGTATCAAATTTTTATTTGTATTTTTTAGATACGTTACGAATGTGATTTTTTTTTGGTCATACCAACCTAGAAACCTTTGTATACTAATGCTCAACAGCTGTGCTAAAGATCATAGCATGATCAAATGCACAGTTTATGATTTAACTCATTTTCAGTGGCGCCACCTGTCTGAAATTGGTCATATCAACCTTTAAACCTTCGCCGGCTCATGCTCAACAACTTTGCTAAAGGTCATAGCATCGTCAAATGCAGAGTTTACGATTTAAATTATACTGAGTAATTTTCAATGGTGCCATCTATTTTAGATTTTTTTTTTTTTTTTTGCTATTCTTCTTACTTGGTCCGAGACCATTCCGAATTGGTACGAATCATCGAAATCGGTCCATCCGTAAACATAGTAACTAACGCCACTTTCTTTTATATATATAGATATTTTCATTTTAGTTGTTATGTCTAAATATGACTGAATTGAATTATAAATTTGATTTTATTTTAAATCAGGCTCAATTTCATCAAATTGAAATTTTATTAAATTATTTTAAAGAAGTAAGGAATTTTATTATTATTGCTAAAGAAGAAATTACAGCAAATGTCGATCCACCAAAATGCCATGGGTTAAAGAAATTGATTTTTTACTATAGACTGACAGCCGTCGCAGTGGCGGAAAGGGTAAAACTGCAAAGAACTCTGATGATGAGAATGTGTTTATTCTCGAAACATGGAAGTTCGACCCGAGTTCAACCCCTCGTCCAGTCAAAAATAAAAATTATAAAAAAAATTTTAATTCATTTCATGTTGTAAAATTCCTTCTTTCATTTAAATAATTCAATAGCGGAATTCACCCTTGATAGTAAAGTCCCTCGTAGACCTTGTTAATCTTATAATTTTAGTAAAAATACTAACATTTACAACACTGCAACAACAAAATGTATTGACTAAAATATACTACGCTGTGGTTGAAAAATCAAACAAAAAGCAGTAGTAAACAAAGTGTGTGAATTTACCAGAATAAAACAGTTGAAGAAACTTTATCTGTCTCTTTCTCTCACTCAGCAAATTCATTAATTTACAATGCATACGAAAAAGACACTCACGCTGTGAAATATAAAATCGTATTAAATATAACAGAGTTGTACACTTAATACAAAGGGTGAAAACCGCTAATGAAAATCAAATTTGAAAAACTTGAGCCTGATTAAAAATCAAATTTGGAATAAACAGTGCGATTAACGGCAAAGAAACTAATTACTGAATTGTAATAGTAAATGAAAATTAAATACATAGTGAGGATGAAACGGTTTACACCGTATCGAAAGGCCCGTAAACTGGCCCATACGGTATCAAATGATATATAGACTGTTTTATATCATCAAAATGAAATAAATAAAAAAATATACCAAAGAACAGATGCGTGAATCATTTCGTGTCAAATGATCATGAACGTTACCACGTGTGAACCGTTTGATTGGGTGCCCCGGTAGGCTAGTTGGTAGTGAGCTAGTCTATTAGCACCAGGGTTGTGGGACAATAGATCGAAAAAACGTTTAATTGAGCTACTCAACATGACTATACTTTTCAAACGTGTTGAAGACACGGTCACCCCTACACATAGTAAAAGTTCTGTTAGTCTACAAGAATTGACCTTTGGAGCATTTGTGCAAATCTACAAAGCACATTTGGAGGAGGATGCTCCTCTGTCCATTCCTTCGCTGTGGCTCAGCTAAAAAAAGTCTAGATATACATTAGATTTTCTATGTTTTCTAGAGACGCAGATCCGCTAGTTTACTAGCGCAATTAAATGTTATACTCAAAATTTAAGACCATGGCGCAGAAATACTTAAGTTGTCAAATGAGTTCAGTCACATCTGAGAGATGATTTTTGACAGCAGGTCTGCTTCAAACGGAGTTGCGAAATTATCTCCGCAAAAGTTGAGAATACATACTTTGTTTTTTAAACAAAAATCTTATTAATATTAATTTTTAATATTTATAATCTCTTACACTGTCTTGTCTTGTTTTTTTTTGTTTTTATTAATTAATTTTCCCATGACTTAAAATCTTATTAAAATCAATTTTAAATATTAATAACCTCTTACACTGTAATTTTGTATAATAAAGAAATTACTCTACTTGAGTTTTGTTAATTTTACCTTGAATTGAATTTTTATATTCGTATCGGTATCGGCGATTTTTCTTCTTGAGTATCGGTATCAGTATCATATCGGCAAAAAGGCGTATCGTTACTACCTAATAATAATATCTTGTTGATCACATTTAAATAGTTTTGTGGTCAAAAAGTTTAAAATCTATAAATTTGTTAACTTAATCAGTAAAGAATATCATAACAATAAAAACTTTTAATAATGAGCAGGTCCAGTGCTTACCAAAAATATGTGTTGGAATAATTTCAACTATATAAGTTTAAAACAACTTTAATATATATTTTTCTATATCATTATCTATATAAACAAATTAATTATTCGCAGTATTTTCTTTGTTATTATTTATAACACGTTGTTTGTCTAAGGCTTGTTTTAACTGAAAAAACATAATATTAAAAAATATTAAAAGGGATTTTATGTATTTAAAGGAAAGGTACAAGCCAAACTTTTACCTCAAGACGTTTCTTTTCTAAGCTTTCTTTCATACGCAACTGAATTTTGGCTAATTGAGCTTCGTATTCAATTTTCAGTCTGTCGTACTCTTTAAGCATATGAGCTTCTTTATCCTCGGAATAGCGCTGTTTCAAGTGAAAGAGGAATTGTTATAATAAAATTTCGTTTTTAATTTAACTGTAAATAGTTCACCTTATAGTTGGCTGCCGTTCTTTTTGCCGAATTATATTTAGTTTGCCAAGATTGTACAGCACTTTCGTGTGCCTTTTGTAAATCCGTATACTTTTGTTTCCAATCCATTTCAACGGCATCCAAACTTTTTCTCTGTTCTTCCCATTGCTTCATGACAGCCTTCATTGATCTTCTTTCGGCCTCAATTTGTGTTTGTCTTTCCTTTAATTCATTTGTTAGTTCCTTGATTTTTTGCATTTTCGTTTGCATTTCATCGCGTGTCTTTTGTATTGCAATATTTTGTCTTTGTACAACATCTTTATACTCCTCATCTTTCTCTTTAAGAATCTCATCCATTTTCTCACGTTCCGCCAGTATAGCTTGTTTCAGAAGTTCCACCTCTGTTTGCCGTTGTTGTAATTCCGTATTAATGTGTTGATATTCTCGTTGCAAACAAAGACTTTGTTCCTGAGTCTCTTGGAGTTTACTTTGAAAACGTTTTAGTTCTACTGCAAATATTTTAGCCATTTCATCCCGTACTCTTGCTTCAATTTTTTTGATGTCATTACGTTCTAATTCAGGCGAGGTGGTAACACTTTTATCACATAACTGGCGCGAATTTTTTATTGAGTTATTCGAAGCTTCTGAGGATGAACTATACATTTTTATGTATTCTTCAAACTGGCTCGCTTTTGTTTTGAGTTCCTTAATTAAATGTTCTTGTTGTTCACTTAATTTTAATTGTTTATTTAGTTCGGCAATATGATCATTAGAGTTCTTTAATTCATTTGTGAGTTTGTCGATTTCCTTTTTACTGATGTCATTGATATTGGTCAGTTTGAGATTTTGAATTTCAAACTGAAAAATAAAAATTTTATTATATCACAAGCTAAATGCGAATAAATAGTAAACCAAGAGAAATTTTCTGAATTATACGTTTTCGGATTTAAAATATATCTTGAATGCTTGCATTTTTATTAAATTTTTTACCACTTTTGTAATTATATTTTTATTTTTATACGCATGCATATACATATATTTACTTGTTATATAATTGCTAGTATAAATTTGTAAGCAATTATGGCCTTTAAAGGCTAGGTTATAGGCAGGGAAACCAGAAATTTGCTCTAAAAAACGCGTTTTAAATATGCAGTAAACACTCGAAAATATGCCCAGAAAATTGTTAAAATATGCCCCAAAAAATTAAAAATTTGCTCATTTGAAACCAAATATTCAACAATTAAAAAACATTTGCATTTAAAAAAAAATTCTAAAATTATAACCATAAAGCCCAAACACCAGACGAATTTTCAAGATTTTACACTATTTGAAAACGACGGGCACTCATGGGCTCGCAAAGACAAAGATGTTATTATGTTATTTGTGGCCAAAAATATCTAGATATTGACATCCATATGAAATTTTTAGTTTTAAAGGGATTTCTTAATGTTAACATTTAAAAGGAAATTAAACCTATTTATAGATGGGAGCTTCGGGCAAATGTGAAGCGATTCGAAAGTAATTTCATTTGCAGTAAAATATTTTTGCGACGAATTAAATCTAAATACCAACATAATTAGATGGTTTACGGACAAAAAAATCTAATTTGAAAAGAAGTTTTTATGATTTATTCTCACCGATTCTCACCATTTATATAGACTTCGTCCTTAGTACAATTAAACTGTATTAGCGAATTTAATAAAAATTATCTACAAAATTGCAACTTGTACTTTGCGCACAAAGTTAACATGGACAGACAACCAGCCATGCGGACGGATGGGCATCGTTAGATCACAATAAAAAGTGATGCTGAGCCGATCGGTTTACTAAAATATTGGTCCAAATTCTTATGTATTACATCGCCAAAAACGTTTAAACTTAAAAAATGATGCAAAAATTATCTTTCAACTAAATTAAGGGAAAAAAAATGATGGAAAGGGTAAAATATGCACTAACAAATCGATGCCAAAATTCATAAAAAGCTCTAAAACGGATAAATATATTGTCCCTGCCTTCATTGTCCACACAAGGAAAACATGGAATTGCATATTAATGGTTTCCCTGGTTACAGGTAATGTAAGAAATAAATAAATAGATTAAAATATTAATCGGTTTATACATATACATATACATGTGTTTAACTGAATAAAATATTGAACAAATAATTTGAAAGAATCCAAATATATAAAACCGATTTATTTAAATCCAATTAAATATAAATAGTTCATATATATAGATTAATTTTTAATTCATATAGATTTGAATAATATATGAAACGATTCTTTTAGAATTAAAAGAAATATTAAGCGGTTCAAATAAAAAAAAATGAAACAAAGTCCGGCTAATATAAAATTAAACAAGTAAGAGTGCTTTATTCGGTTATGCCGAATCTTTGATACCGTCCACCGAGAGTTAGAATATTTCAGGAGTGGGCTTTCTACGTGATCTTTAAATTTTAAGACAATCTTTATAAAGAATTACCTCACATTTTATATTTCGCTGCGGTTTCAGGCGTATTTAAGTCTATTCCGATGTGATATAATACCTATTGCGACCTTAATATAATATATAAAATATTATCAGGCACATAAAACCGATTTTCAAGAGGGAATTTTATATTGGACCTATAGTTAGTTATGGATCATTTATCACAAAATTCAGTTGAGTGATTCCTAGTGTTTAAACAAGAGTGTTATATTCAGAAGTTTCTTTGATACACTCCACCGAGAGTTCCAATATTATAGGAGTGGGCTTTATAGGTTATATGGGACCTATAAATTACAAACCAATATTTATTAAAACTGACCTCTCAGTATTATAAATTAGTTGCGGGTTTTGGTGTATTAAATTCTATTCCAAAAATTCATATAAAACTTGATTTGATCTAATTTAAATAAAATACATATGATATTTTTATAAATACTATCAGGCGTATTAAATTGATATTCAGGAGAGGATTTTTATATGGGACCTAATGTAAATTATAGATAGTTCATTATAAAATTCGTTACAGTATATTGGCACAGATGTATACTTTGGGGTCTACGATCAATATTAAAAAAGTTTCACACGAAATTAATTTAATTTTTAATTTTAATTAATTAATTTAATAATTCGTTTCGTTTATAATGTTAGACGCTATGAGCATATTAGTAATACCGCTTTTAGTTTTCTTGGATGTACTTTTAATAACTTTATTAAATATCGGAACATGATTTTGTTTTATAAAATTATCAAAAATGGCAAACCACCGGAATTATTAAACTCCTTTGTGTTTACGCGTTCTTCTAGAAATCCCTTAATTCGTATACCAAGAATCTCAACATCCTGTTTCGAAAAATCTTTTATTGTTCGGATTGCTAGGCTTTGGAACTTGTTGCCATTTTCGTTACGGATTTTTTCTTATTCAAATAATGTTTTTCGGTTAAAAATTTTAAACTTCTTAAATACTCTTGATTAGCTACTGATGGATGGATGATAATTATGATATTTATATTTTAATTTGGCTGGGGAGCCTTAATCTAAAGTGATGGTATATTATTATTTTTTATTTTTCATTTTGTTAGTTTTAATTATGAATTATAACTATAGATTAATGAATATTTTATACATGTAGCTTAAGCATTAATTACTTGTAATATTGATTTTTGGCCTTAATGGCTTAATATTACGTAAATAAATGAATAAATAAATAAAATAAAATTACAAACATAATAAACCCTCATTAACCACTAGTGGTGGAGGGTATACAAATATAAATCAAATAATCAATTTAATTAAAAAAAAAACAAGTAAACAAACTTCTTCCTACCTTTGTTAGCTCCGCCATATAATCCATACACTTGGCACATTCATTAGCCGCTTCCTTAGCCGCCTTTGTAGTTTTCAACTTTTCTTTTTCTAACTTATCGTGTATATCGGTCAGTTCTCTCTCATGACATAATTTCTCCTTTTCCAATATTTTCGAAAGCTCCGAACATTTAATTTCAGCCAATTTCAAAGCTCTTTGCAAATTGGCTACTTTTTCCTTTTCTTCTTGTAACTCCTTCACCTTGTCCGTTTTGTGTAATTTATCCACTTCATAAGAAATAGCCTCTTTGGCATTTGAAATCTCAACATACAGATTTTTTAAACGATCACATTCGGCCTGGGAATCTTTTAAAAGAAATTTATGTTTTTCTAATTCTAAACGTAAATTATCGGCAGTTTGACGCTGTTTTAAACCAAAGTTTTCTTTAAGAATCTGTTCGTAGTTCAGTTTAAGACTTTCATGTTCCTGTTTAAGTTCATCTAGATCAATTTCTAAATTTTTTAATTGGGTGTCAAGGTTTTTACGTTCACATTCCTGTTCCAATTTATGTTCTTCCAGCTGGTCGGTCCTTTGTTTTTCAATAATTAATTGTGTTCGCACGTCCTTTAGTTGTTTATGTAGTGTGTGTACGCGATTGTCTTCCTGCTGAGTTTCCGTGTTTTGGCAACTTTTGAGCTGGTCAAATTCTTCTTCCAGTACTCTTAATTTATTTTGTAATTTAATGTTTTCCTCTTTAAGGGTTGAAATATGCACCAGAGAATTATTTTCTTCTTGTTTCAGTTGTTTAATTTCGCATTGTTTATTTTCCAACGATTGTTGAAGTTTGCGTATCTCTTCTCTCTTGCTTTTTATGTTGGATAAAGCTCTATAAAGTTCCTCTTTTAAATTTCCTATTCTATCGAGCGGATTAAGAGGAGTGCTACCAACTACTCTACCTTGGGTTTGGCTTATCCTACGTGGTGTATCTTCCTGATTGTATTGATGTAACACACTATCCATGGAATCCAATTCAGCCGTTGTCATTTCTAATCGTTCTTTTAAAGAGTCAATGGTCTTCTCCATACTTTGTATTTGCTCCTGTAGACTTGCAATTAGTTTTTGAAGTTTTATGTTTTCCTGATAATAATCGGGCCTAGATAACAGTTCCTTGTAGCGCTCCTGTAACTCATCTAATTCATGACTGAGATCATTGATTTTACTGGCTTTGTCACAAAGCATCATTTGATGTGACTGCTGCAAGGCTTGATAACGCGTATTCATACTGTCCAACTCCGAGCTCTTCTTGTCCAATTTATTGGCCACCTGTTCCATTTGCTGTTGAAGCATTTCGATTTCGGCTCGATGACGATCTTCCATTTGTTTACGTTTCACTTCAAAATTGCGTTCTTGGTTTTTATTTAAATCCCTTTCGACCATATCATACTTATTTTGAACATCAGCAAGTAATGTCTGAACGGTTTCCAATTTGCCTTCCAGCTCATTGTTTTTAGCCTCTAAAGCTCTTCTTTCATTCTTCATTTTATTAATTTTATTTTCCAAATTAGAGCATTTTTCCTTTGACTCAACCAATAACTCGTGGTTGTTTGTCTTGTTAGACAAGGCACGATCTAATTCAGCCTCTGTTATGGTTAATTTCTTTTCTATATCATTGCATCTTTTATACTCCTCGTTAAGTAATTTGTGGGCATGTTCCAACTCTCGGCTCCGTGACTCCAACAACATTTTAAGGTTGTGTATTTCCTTTTCACAGGAACTGTGATCACTAGGTTCAAGCGCTGGCACATAACCATTATTCAACATATGACCGTACGGCATAGCATTTTGATTGAGTACTTGTGCTGCTGGTGGGCCAACATTATCCTTTAAATCCGAATGAAAATTTGTTGTTGAATCTATAGTGGTTTCATCATCATCCAAGTCATCGAAAGCATGTTGTATTATATGGTCCAGCTTTAAAAACGTATTAATATGAATTCTTTTTTAAGGAAACACTAAAACAAACCTCTTCTTTATGTCTTCTTTGATCTTCTGCAGCTTCCTCTTCTGCTTGCCTTTCTAAGCTAGTGTTAATTTTAATACTTTCAGTTCCTTGGAACAAACTAACACCTGGGGTGTTCATTTTTATCTAGTTTTTTATATTTATAATCAACAGTTTTTAAAAATTTAAATCGTGTAAATAATATTTAACGCAGGCGCATTTTGCTCTTGTTGTTTGTGTGTGCGTACGCCTCCTTTTTTTAAATTGTTTTTAAACAAATCATACCCCAAGGCGAATTCAGTTATTGGTGGTGTCGGAACTACAACAATCTAAAAACAACAGAAACAGCACAGGGTTTTTTGCATTGCATTGTTAGTGTTTACGGTCCAAAACGTCAACCATTCCTAACAAATCAAAACTAATTGGCTCGAACTGTCAAAATCAGATGGGTTTTCGACATCACCTGAAGTTGAATTCGCCTTGTACCCCATGAAACAAATTAAAAAAAAAATGCTTCTTTTTCTTTTTTAGTATTGACAACAGAACTGTGCACCCAAGGATCCTTGTGTGCTGCCAATATTCTCAAAATGAAAAATATTGAAAATATTTGTAGGGGTTGCAAATTTGTGTTTAGCGAAAGCGAATCAAATAAAATCTTAGCGAAAGGACTACCTTTATGTTTAAAATTAAAATCATAAAATAAATACATATTGGTGGCTATTCTTGAAAACGCGTCGAAGGAGTGAAAACTTACATGAAAACAAAAACGTCAAGGGATACAAGACAAAATTAAAAAAAAAATGCATTAATAATAGTAATTGAATTAAAGAAATTAGATTTTATTAAAGTTTTTATAGAAAAAACTTCAATTAGGTTTTTAATACTCAAAGTTCAACTGAATCTATATTTTATAAAATGATGTTTGTGTAAAGTATAAACTCATCATGCTTTAGTTTTCTCATGTTTTAACATAAGCTCTAACATCATGTTAGTGTTAATGTTAAATATTTCATGTCTGTTGTAGACTAGATGTCATGTTAGTTTTTACACAGGGTCTCCACCTGATATAAGATATAAGATTTTTATATTAGCAAATGTCAAATTCAATCGCAGAGAGTATTATCTTACGTGTGGACTCTCAAATAGTGCTAGTATTAATATTATAATAAATGTTATGAGACAGTTGTTATGAGAAATCTTATAACAACTATCTTATAAGATGAGCTGTCAAAAATAAACATACATACATACACATAAATTAATAATAAGACGCTATAATTAAAATGTTTAATTTTTTAAGTGAAAATAGTTGAATTCTTGTGAAAAGTGCTTAAAAAATTATATTAAACACTAAAAACAGAGAAAAAACTAAAAAAAGAATCAAAAACGACACAAGTTTACTGTACGAAAATCAGTAAATTATGAAATCTTATAAGATACATGTTCCCTAGGGAGATCAAATGGTTATTATTCGACCGGTTGTAATCGGTTATTTTAGCTTCGGCCAAGTCGGTTATTATAAAATGCCCATTTTTCGAATATCGAATAAACCGGTTATTTTGGTATAATAAACCGGTTATTTGAGTAATGTGTTATTTATATACATTTTCCTTACTCTTGTTTTAGATGTACCCGTAAAACTTAAACTTTTTATGAAAAATGTCAAAACAAAATGTAACAAAGGTCAAAAAACATTACGAACACTGTTAATACAAATCGCTTATAAAAGCGTGTGTTCTTGTAGAAAAAAAACCAAAAACTATTCAAAATACTACAAAAACGTGTGCAGTTAAAAAGTAAATAGTAATTTGTGCAAGAGTATTCTAAATATTAAATATATTTTTATATAAAGGTTATCTATAGATCTTTTTCGAACGCGATTAAAAAGACAAAGTAAGGTTCTTAAATGATAAGTGCCCTAAAATGTTAAGTTACAACGGTTCTTCCATGTCTCGACTTATTAATCACCTTTAATTAGTATACATGCTTGACATTATTGTGATCTAAATGAAACTTAACTCGAAGTAGTTCTAAGGAGACGACAAATAATACTTTGCCAAAATACGCTGCCAAAAATTAATCATTGGGTGAAATATTAGTCCGTTGTGTTGCCGAGGACGAAATGCCCGTTAGGGCACTAAAAACTCTTAAGTAGTTCTAGCATCTCTTCATGCTGAAAACCACAACATTACGGCGGAATCAACCATATGGGAAAAATTTCTACCAGTTTTATTTATTAAAATGCCATGAACTAAAAAACAAAAATGACAAAAAGTCCACGTTTAGTGCTGTAATTATTGTATTGTATTAAAGTTTTTGATTATTGAAATTAAAATTAAATAAGATAGTAACCATAGTGAAATAAAAATTGGCTAAAAATTAATTTTTTGATTAAATGTCAACCATTCCTAACGAAACACTAACAAATCAAAACAAATTGGCTCGAACTGTCAAAATAGATGGCGTTTCGACACCACCTGTAGTTGAATTCGCCTTGAACAAGTACAACTCGTACAAAAACCACAAGCAATCGTTTTTTGTAAAATCATTGTACAATGTCAAAAACCGAAACAAATCAAGACAGAAACATAGATAATAAACAAAATTTTGACATCCAACATTTATATAAAGCTAAAGAAAAAAAGTTATCAGCAGATAGGGTTGCCAGCTTGGAAATCAGTAAAATCAGTACATAAGAGAAAAAAAAATCAGTACATTTATTTCCTTTATTCTATTATATTTTTGGAATATATGTCAACATAAAATTAAATAAAAGTTGTTTTTTTCTATATCTACCAGCATAGTTAATTTAATTTTGCAAATAAAGGTCATGCTGAATCTCTTTTATTTTGCGGAAACAGCCAACGTCTAATTTAAACGAGAACAGCTTCAAAAAGGTTTTGCTAGCCAATTTCACTGTTCTATAAAAAACTAAAATTTCAATTTTCTCAAAACTTAATAACTTGACATTGGCCTTTTTAACACCAATCTACAGATATAAGGAGAACAATGTTAAAAAACAAATTAAACACGAAGCTTGTTATGTAGTTATCTTCAAAATAATTAAAAAAAATTATTTAAAAGTGATTTACAACTAATTACTATTAATAATTGTAATTATTGCAAAAGGCACAATCGTTTTTCAGATGATCTTATACTATAGATTTTAACGAATAAAATATTTACATATGCATGGACATAAATATTTACAATGTTACAAGTTAAAAATATGTATGGCCTTTTTGTACATTGTCTCCAATTTCTTTCCTGTCTTCAGTCTTCAAGAAATTGTAAAACTCATTACAACTATAACCAAAGGTTGTCTTTATCTGCAACTCACCTTTTAGGTTTTATATTAGGAGCCTGTTTCTCTCTTTTTCCGCTTTGAAAACAAAAGACTTGCTCTGTAAAAGCGTTTCAATGTGGAATGGAAGAAATAAAATTACACATTTCCTCAAATTCGTAAATGCACCAAACACTTTCCATTTTTCTTCCACTGTCTTCTTTTTTTGTACTGCCTGATTCGGCAAAAATCTTTAATGTTAATAACTCATCGGTAAGAACATCTACATATATAAATATTTGTATCGCAAACAATTTTACAATATGACAAACTATATACTGGACAAAATTAATATATAATAACAGTACAAAAACAGTACATTAATGAAAAAATTAGTACATTTGCGTACTGATTTGCTTGTAATGCATAAATCAGTACTTTAAAAAACAATACATGTACTGATAAAAACAGTATGAATGGCAACCCTATCAGCAGAGCTTTACAGTACGTTTACATTTGACAGTACTGGTAAGACAGTAAGCAAATACATATTAGTTGCCAAAAACACTACTTGCTGTCTTCGTGACGTAGGCGTCCAGACAGTAGTTAAGACAGTTCACTTTTAAAAAAATGTCTAACGTGAATGTCGCAGTGCAAGTGCTAGTTAAACGTGTTTTATATGAACTTAACAAATTAAAAATAGCATTTAACAACTATTTTTTGTGAATATAGATAATCCTTAAGTAAAACATGCAAAACCAAAACATAATTTATTAATTTTCTTTTAATTGTTGATTTTGTTTTTGCGAACAAAACTTCAAATTACTGTCAACAAATGTCAAATCACTGTCCATTTTACTGTCTGCAAAATTTGCTAGACAGTAGACAAGACAGTTGGAAAAGTGTACATGTATTAGTGAAAAAGTTTGCATGTATTGCAACTGTCTTGCCACTACTGGCAAATGTAAACACCGTGTTAAAGCAGACCATACACGATTCAATTCAATTGTCAACTGAGTCGGTTGTTGTCCAAATCAAAGCGTGTATGGCCTTGTCAGTTGATTAGTTTGACGGTTGTCGAGTTGGTTGAAGAAAAATCAAAAGATTTTGATTTTTTCAAGTTGACTACTAAGTCTTTCAATTCGATTGTACTGTGTGTGCTCAAGTCTCTTGATCAGCTGTCAAAATCTATGTAAAAAAATCTAAATTTGACAGTTGAATTAAAATCTTTCAATTCAGTTGAAGAAGTGTGTGGCCAAGTATCAATTCAGTTGAAAGACTCAGTTGACAACTGAATTGAACCGTGTATGGGGCGCATAAGGATCACCTGTAACCTAACGTTTACATTTGCCAGTACTGGCAAGACAGTAAGAAAATACATATTAGTCGCCAAAAACACTACTTGCTGTCTTCGTGACGTAGGCGTCCAGACAGTAGTTAAGACAGTTCATTTTTAAAAAATGTCTAACGTGAATGTCGCAGTGCGAGTTCTAGCTAAACGTGTTTTATATGAACTTAACAAATTAAAAATAGCATTTAACAACTATTTTTTGTGAACATAAATAACCCTTAAGTAAAACATGCAAAACCAAAGCATAATTTATTAATTTTCTTTTAATTGTTGATTTTTTTTTTTTACTTCAAATTACTGTCAGCAAATGTCAAATTACTGTCCATTTTACTGTCTGCAAAATTTGCAAGACAGTTGGAAAAGTGTATATGTATTAGTGAAAAAGTTTGCATTAGTGCAACTTTCTTGCCAGTACTGGCAAATGTAAACACCGTGTAATGAATTAGCCTTGAATAAAACTGTAAAACACACGTTTAAGCTCCAATAAATAAGTTATTGCTTTTAAACTAGTGGTTCATGGTACAACTACACAAGGTAGACTCGTTGGCCCATATGTTTGTCAGCTGTTTACCCCAGTTAGAATCCAAAAGTCAAAAAATTTTCAAGTTTGTTTCCATTTTTTCATGTTTGTTTACACATAGTGCGCGCCATTTTTTTCCCTTCACGTGTTTTGTTTTTTTTTTTCAATTTGTGTTTTTCTTTTGAAGGCACAGTGTTGCTCTTTTTTGATGTTTTGGTTAAAAATACAAAAACAATTTGGCCGGTTGTTTTTGTCTTGTTGTACTCGTTGTAGCAACGAGTTTACCTTGTGTAGTTGTACCATGGTAAACATGAATTATTGTGAAAATGTCATCGCATTATTATTTAAAACATGATATAAAAAGTGTCAAAAACAAACGACTTTCTTCAATGATTTTTTTTTTTTACTTTTGAGCACAAGAAATCGGATTATATCACTTAGTTGTGGTGAAACATAATTGGTTTATGTCTGTGAATTACAGTTCTTGCATCTGTTTGATAATAAAATTTTATAAGTTAAAGAAATATTAATTAAGAATTTCGCCAGCTCATTTTTAGTTTGACCTACCGACCATTGTGTTAGGTAGGAGTATATATCGCACTTAATCAACAAGAGGGTATTAACTCAAAATTTAAACATTTTCAGTAGAAGCAAAACAATTTTTAATTTAACATTGAAGGCATATGGAAATTAATTTTAAAACCAACCGTTTCATTACCAAAAAGTAGACAAAATAGCAAGATATTTTTACAGCGGGCAGATATGAATATAGCGTGTAGATTTTTTCGAAAAAGTGGAAAAATAAAAATTTTGAGATAATACCCTCTTGTTGATTGAGTGCGATATGTACATATATTTTGAATACCCACTTTCTGAATCTAAAACCAATTTCACGAATTTGTTTATGGTTTCTGAGATATAAAGCATTAATTTTGCTCCATATCAACTATTTTAAAATTTATTAAGTATTGTTTTGCTCTAAACGCCACCATTTGGCGAATGCTGAAGATTCATCATACAAAAACGTTCAAAATATATTTCACTCTTGATTTGCTTCATTGCCGCAAAAAAAAAACAAGTTAAAGCAAAAGAAAATGAATTTTTTCCCTTGCTTTACTTCGTTGCCGTCAGAAAAAAGTAGGAAAAGAAAAATAAAATGGCAACAACTCAATAACATTTTTAGAATTAACCCCATGCATTATTTGTTTTTGAAATACAGGTGATCCTAAAAGCTCTGCTGATAACTTTTTTTCTTTAGCTTTATAATTGTTGGATGTCAAAATTTTGTTTATTATCTTTGTTTCTGTTTTGATTTGTTTCGGTTTTTGACATTGTACAATGATTTTACAAAAACAAATTTCTTGTGGTTTTTGTACGAGTTGTACTTGTTGTACTACCGATATTACCAGGAATGAATTCGCCTTAGTTCAGACCTAAAAAATATTTGACAATAAAATCCAAAAAAGCATGACCAGCAAATTGATCAAACTTTCACTTTATTTTTAACAATTTTTATTGACTTTCTTATCTTTACTTGTAAGAAGATAATTATATAATTCAATTAAGCAACTGATGTTTGATCCAGCAAACGTTTTGCAAATGCAAACTATTTTTTAATACAATTAGTGGTTACGTGTAGTTGTGGTTTAATGAGTTTTCTTTTTTTTTTCTAAAGAGTATTTTGCTTTTCCTGTAAAATTTTTTCATTCAGTAATGTTATAGAAATCGCTTCATAAAACGAAACGATTTAAAATCGATATCGTTTTCAATGTGTAAACAAATTGATTTTTAATACATGTTCATTTAAATTTAATATATGTATGTATTTGTTAGGTTGAACTGTATTCTGAACATAAAATCAAGACTTTTATTCAGAAATGGATTTTAAATCAATCGAAATTCATCAAACCTTTTAAAAACGACCGTTTTGAAATTGATCGATTTTCATCACATATCGGAATGTAATTTAGGGCTTTTTTAAAATTATATGACGATATGTATTTGTATGGAATACAAACATGAGTACGTAACAAAATATGGGAATCACCGAATTTGAATCATACTTACATAAGTATGTTTGTGTATACATGATTGAAAAAAAAACAACAAACTTATATTTTTAGCACGGTTAATAGAGGCAAAAGAAAAACGGAGCACGGATAAAAGAGGTAAAATCAAGGATAAAAGAGGTTGTAAAACAAAGCGAGCAGCATGCCGGTTAACAGAGGGCCGGATAACCGAGATTCAACTGTAATTTGAAAAAATCGCTTTAAAATCAATACTGCTTTTGAAAATCTCCTATCACAACTGTTATTTTCTAAAAAGTTTTTTATAATACATTTTGTTTAAATAAAAGTTGTTTACCATTTTTTATTCTTCTATGATTTTTTTGTGTTTGTTTGAGCCTTAATTAAAAAAAAATTAAATTTTTTGAATGTACTTTAAAGATTTGTTTTTCGTTTTTTTAAGATTTTTTTTTTTATTTATATTATACAGACTGTCCATTTATGTTCATAAACGCACTTATATTGGGGCATTTATCTAATTTCTCGGGATCGATTTGGAAAACTTTGGACAAACGTTTCCAACTCTGCGCATCGAAGTAGTAAAAGGTGCCACGTTCTTTTGTACCATTTTTCTCATATTGATTAGGGCCAGGAATTCGAGTTATCCAAATTTTTTCTTCTATATGATATCTCCATTCGCGACTATGTCTGTAAAGAGATAAAAGAAAATGTGAAAATATTTGTATTATACTGGTATGTTCTTTTCATATTTATATCGAATATTTTATGAATATTGCCTATCTATAAATTCGTCAAAGACTAAAGCTCTTGCTTTTGGTATTAATGAGCAGCAATTACTTGATTTGAGCATATATGTTGGTGAAACATGCGTGAACTTCGTGGATCAGTTGAAGTGTCTAGGCATTTATTTAGATA
Source organism: Pollenia amentaria (assembly GCA_943735925.1). Classification (NCBI taxonomy): domain Eukaryota; kingdom Metazoa; phylum Arthropoda; class Insecta; order Diptera; family Polleniidae; genus Pollenia; species Pollenia amentaria. Next base: position 52,484,687 of record OX031006.1, read on the forward strand.
AATGTTTAAACTTTGAGACTCATATTGATAACATTAGCTGGAAAGTTTCAGGGTTAGTGCGGCAACTTTACTCTACGAATATTTATTTGCCACAACGTATTAAATTGCGCTTGGCTCATGCAGTTTTAATGCCACAGATTTTATATGGTCTTGAAGTTTTTTCTGGTTCAATGAATTATATAACCTCTAAGTTAGGTCGTATCGCTAACACGGTTGTACGGTACGTTTATGGTGTTCGTAGGAATGATCACATATCTGAATATGTTAAACGCTTCATGGGCTGTTCTTTCGGTAATTTAATAACTTTACGTAACTTGGTGTTTTTCTATAAAATTATAAAAAGCGGGTTTCCCACGCAACTTTATTCCAAATTTCTTTTTTCCCATTCAACAAGGAACCCTCAAATTATATTGCCTAGAATTAACAATGCTTTATTTGAAAGGTCTTTTATTGTAAGAATTGCTCGTCGTTGGAACACATTACCTATTGAGCTTCGTGTGTTTTCGCACTCAAATAATGCCTTTCGTGTGAAAATTTTGGCTGTTCTGACGAACTTATAGTGAATAATTCTTCATACTTAATTTAAACGTGATGTTGCTTATATATTTATGGGATCAATTGTCTTTTGATATTTTCTATTTAATTCTACCTTTAAATATATATGTATGTGCATGTATATGTGTACATATATATATTGATATTTATTTTGGTTTGGGGCCTAGGGATTTAAGTAAAATTCTAAATTTAAATAAATTAAATATTTTTAGTATTAACTCAGGTATATTTCTTTGTAATATAGTTTATTGGCCTAATGAGGCTTTTATATTACCTGCAATAAATTGAAATTGAAATTGAAATTGAAATAAAATTGTTATACAAAAAAAATTTTTTTAAATTTTCATTAGCCCTAATACGAAGCGTTACCGCTGTGATACTAAAATATCAATTTGACCTTTTCGAAGCCCGTGATTCTCTTTTTTTAAGTTACCCTTTCGTATTATTTTTAAATATTATGTGCCACTATTTTGTGACCCTTTATAGAAATAGAATATAACTTAAACAAGTGTTTTCGAAATTAGCGTTGCTTAAAAATAAACTTTGGGAAAGACTTAAAGTAGAAACTTGCAATTCCATGCTTTCGTATCTTAATTTGTTTGAAACGAATCTGGAAGTATTGACTTTAAGTGAAGGTATCTATTGCTTATCTACAATTATCTATGTACCTTCGATGCAAAGCTAGAAAATTTCAGACAATAGACCGAAAAAACGTCTTATTGAGCTGATCAGCATGACTCTACACTCCGAATGTGTTGAAGACACGGTCACCCCTACACCTAGTAAAAGTTCTGATAAGTCTACAAGAACTGACCTTTGGAGCGTTTGTGAAAATCTTAAAAAAGAAAAATCTTAAAAAAGAAAAATCTTGGAGAAAAACGATCCTCTGTCCATCATAGCTGTGGTTTAGCTAAATAATAAGTCTAGATATACCTTAGATCTTCCAATTTTTCAAGAGACGCAGATCCATTTGTTTACTGGCGCTATTAAATATTATACTCAAACTTTAAGACCATGGCGCAGAAATACTTAAGTTGTCAAATGTGTTCAGTCACATCTGAAAGACGATTTTTTACTGCAGGTCTGCTTCAATACTTTTTTAGAATACTTTGTTTTGTAAACATAAATCTTATTATTATTAATTTTGAATACTTATAATCTCTTACACTGTTTTTTTTTTTTTTTTTTTGTTTAAAAATTAATTAAATTTGAATTTAAATGAATTTAAATTCATTTCGTTGCTTTTAAAACTTATTAAAAACAATTTTAAATATTTATAATCTCTTACACTGTAATTTTGTATATAAAAGAAATTACTCTACTTGAGTTTTGTTAATTTTTACCTTGCATTTAAGTTTAATATTCATATCGGTATCGGTATCGGCGATATTTCTTTTTGAGTATCGGTATCGTATCGGCAAAAAGGCGTATCATTACCTCCCTACTTTTAACATATGCATTGACAATTTTTTAATGTATAAGTATGGCAGTTTTATTTTTAAATTATTTTAATTATTGTTTGTAACGCGAAAAAGAAACATATGGGGTATTCACAAGGTGTGCTATCATGGTTTATTGTCATAATGTTCTAACATTTTACAATGGTTTAAAAATATTGTTGTTGGTTTGTAAACAAAAAGTGTCTTAAATAAATAGAACGTTGCTTGCTATGTTTATTGTGCTGTCGTAATTAATAGCACATTAAATTATGAGGGGTTGCTCACAACAGTCGTATTTTTTCATGTTATTATTTTAAGACATATGTTTTTATGACACCTTGTGAATCCCCCAATTATATTTTGATAAGTAAATAAAATAGAAAAAGAACCACAACGATCAAGAACTATCAGCTGAATGTACTTTTGATAGTCCTGTCGCGAGTTTAAGCCGCCAACTTTGGGCGTTTAAAATAGCAAACAAAATGAAATATTCAACTACTTAAAAACGACTTTCAAAGATTAATTTAAATTTAAGCACTGATCTTCCAGTCAAATTGGCTCTTAGTGGATCGTTTTGGCGAGGTACCAACCTCCGGTTTATATGTTCTCTTCCACTCAATTCTGTGAATATTTAGTTTAGTTTTGTAAGTTCAGTAATATAAAAAAAATCAGAAAGTACCAATTGAAAAACAAAAAGGTACCAAGTCTCTTCTTCGATATAGATTCTCATCCTCTCAGGACATTGCATGTTTTAAGAAAGAAGTTTAATATTTCCCGTATTTCCATTTTTTACTACTTTTTTCTTCCCATTGAAGTATCAACAATTTCAATATTGTATTGGGAGCCCACAATTTAACACGTATATATATGGGCATTTCCTCCGAATGGTCAACCAGGATGGAAAAATAAAATGTTGATAATCATCGTGTTTTATTATTTATCAGTATAAAAAAGTCTATGTTTTTATAATAGAATGGTTTCATAGCATATCTCAGCTGTTTAACTTGAGGAAATTGGGCTAGAAACTGGAAAATTTTATATTTTCTTTTTAAGCTTCTTCTAAAGGTTAGCTAAGCTAAAATGTAACAAGAAGATACAATATAATAGTCTGGTAGTGTATAAAGTCATTCCTAAAAATTTAAGGACTTCCAATGGCTCACTGTAAGTCACTCATGCGGCGCGAGTACTATAGAATTGCGCAAGAGGGATGGACCCGTGAGTCCACCTGCTCCACATCCAGGGCACTTTGGCCTGGATATGATGAACGGAGAACCAAATCTCTACTTAGGTTCAATAGGAACCAAATCAGGACCGTGGTGTCGGTCATAACTGGACACTGGCCTGTTGGGACTCATGCTAGAAGAATGGATCTGGTATTCAATGACTACTGTAGAAGTTGTCATGATGAGGAGGAAGAGGAAACTGTGATTCACTTTCTCTGTCAATGCCCTGGGCTACGGGGTATTAGGGAAAAATACCTGGGAGAACCGGTGTTTTGCTGTTTGGAGGATCTATCAAAAATAGAACTAAGATTGCTTCTTCTCTTCATTAGGAAGACGAATTGGCTTAACCTTGCAGTGACGCCATCTGAATAACTGCTCTTTGGGATGGGCATTGGCGCTGGGTATCACAAAGGGACCGCTAAAGGACCCAAGTGAGCTGTCTCTCGATGGCTGCCCATGGAACCTAACCTAACCTAACCTAACTATTACAAAAAGCTGTATAAAATACATAACTGAAATTTAGCTCATAGAATAAATTCGAAAAATAAAAAAATGTGTTTTCTGCATTGTAATGTAAATTTATTGGCCTTATTAGGCTATATTACTGGTTGAAATAAATAAATAAATAAATATAATAAAGTAGCTAATGAAAAAGAAATAATTCCCAGATTCTATTTGTTAAAACATTTGAAACATTCAATTTATAAAGTATCACTATCCAGTGTGACACAAAGAATGCTGACGAAGGCCGTAGCGGGCCAGAAAATGCATTACATTCTGCTGGTATCTAATAATTGTAAATTTTTCTGTACATACAATATACTTCATTGCTATCCAAAGGATAGCTAAGGTAAAATGTAACATTTTCTACTGAAAATTTTTTAAATTTTTAATTAATACAGTATTGTTAAACAAGTGCGATATGTAGTAAGTATAATATGACTTTTATACCCAATGAAAAAATATTATTATTAAGTTTAAGAACACTTTTATACGAATACAATATAAGTAAACTTAAAATTTATTAACATATATCTATCATAGTTTTAGAAAACTGTTATATATAATTAAGAACTGTTATTTTTTTTTTTTTATTTTATTTTACTTACAATTCTGCGGCTGCCATAAGTTGCATGATATCGCCGATATTTGTATAGAACAGGAAAAATAGCAGATCTTCTTGCAGTTTTTTTAAATGTGGCGAGGAAAGTTTATCTCTTATCGCAAAATTTATCAAATATTCAGGTGGCACATTACACTCAACATCTTGTGCTCTAAAACAGAAAAAATTATTTCATTAATTTTAAATAACTTTTAAACAAAATAAATATATTTTAAAGTTCAAAAGTGCAATGAATTTACAAAAACTCGTAAAGAAAAACTTTTATTTAAAATTTAATTGTTTTAGTCAAACGAATTTCTTGAGAATTAAAAAAATTAATTTATTCATATCGCTGTTAATCAACAATAGGGTACAACTAGAAATTGTTATTTTTCACTTTTTGAAACCCTTGGAAATATATCGTCCTATTTTGTCTACTTTTTGGTAATGAAACTGTTGGTTTTGAAATTCATTTTCATATGTCTTTAAGATTAAATTAAAAATTGTTTTGCTTTTACTCAAAATTTTTAAATTTGAGTTAATACTCTCTTGTTGATCAAGTGCGATATGTTTTTAAAGTATATTTATTTATTAAATTTCAGTAAACTAGCCTACGGATCATAATCGGCTTACAAATTTCTTCTTAATATCTTTTTTCCTTTTATTCAATCAAAATATGTACCGTCTTTATCACTTTTAATCTCTTAATGTTTACCAACCTGCAGGGATGATCCGCGAACGGTCCAGCGAATGTTGGATGTAAGCTTTCTTGGGAATTAAGATTTAAACCTAAGCCGGTTAAATCGATGCCTGAGGCTAATGTAACCAAATTTGGATCGGATTCTGCGGCACGCATAAACGTTAATAAGCCCACCATACCAAATTGATTATTCACCATACTCGCTGGTATATTTGTGACTTTGCCTAAAATGAAAAATAAAAAAAGAAAACGAAAATAAAGGAATTTTGTTAAAAATAGATAATTCACAAACAAAAAAGAAAAGAAGGATGCGCTTAACAAAAAGCTTTTTTAGAATGAATTATAATAATTTAAAATAGAAGCAACTTTAATGAAAACCGTACCATCGGGAGATGTTTGCACGCCGGTTTTCATCAATTTATTTTCGCTGGAATTATCATTCGGATGTTGTTGCTGTTGTTGTTGTTGTTGCTGCTGTTGTTGTTGTTCAATGCTACCACTATTATTCATACCACTAATGCCAGATGTTGTACCACTACCACTTGGTGCTGAACTACTCACACCACCAGAGCTAACAATACCACCAATACCACTGCCAAAATTGCCACCTGCTGTACTACCAGGCGCTCCAACACCAACACCACCACCAACTACACCAACACCTCCTTGTCCACTACTACCACCACCACCAACGACACCACCACCACCAACTGATGAGCCTGATCCTACCGCACCACTACCCACAGCTCCCAACCCACTGTTGGCTACAATTGAATTCATTGTCTTATCCGTACCATCCAAATTATTACTATCTGTGAGACCACTTCCCGCATTCGTTGTACCATCCGAGTTTTGAGTGCCCGGTAACGCAGGGAAATCTTCATTAGACATCGTGAATTCCGATTGCTCTGATGTTGGTTGTTTTACCATGCCAACTAAAAGATGTCAATTTATTTCCATTTTTTTTTTGGTTTTTTTTTTTTTTTTTGGTGGGAAGAAACAAAAGAGAGAGAGAGGGGAAGAAATTCTCTTTAGAATTCAAATATTTATTAAATTGTAATATTTTGTTTTCGTCTGTTTCTTTTTTCGTTAATGGAACAATATTTAATTTTTACGGAAAACACGACAGATAATTTCTAAGAAAATTAAAAAATGAATCTTAAAGAGCCAAATTTTGTGAAAAATTAAAAAAAAAAAAACTATATTATTACTCCAAAAATATATTAATTTAACAAAAAACTAAAAACGTTTGAACCACTACTAGAATTAAGAAAAAAAAAACAACATTCACCTTCAAAATTAATTAAAACAAAGAGTGTTTAACTTTTAGGCGCTTTGGGAGTTCGTTCCTGCAACTAACCATTTTGGTAAACATATGTATATGTTGAATTTTAAGTTTTGAATTGTTAAAATAAAATAATGATTAACTGTTATGATGCACCAAACAAACAAAATCCCCTGCATACAACTTTTTAAACTAATATTTATTTTTACTTCAAACTTAATATATGCTCATTATTAAAAAAATTTATTCTCAAACATAAAGTGTCAGAAAAAATAAAAGAGGCGTTATCTTTCTTCCAAAATTTTGCATTGAACTTTTATTGATGAAACTTACTACAAAATTCTTTCTCTGGGGAATTATAAAAAATACATTTGGGACGTTTAAATCGACAAATAAGCAGGCAGGTAATGTGGCAAAGGGTTCAAGAAGCTTGGTACTCGAATTCCCCGTATACTTGCGCCAATCTCGTGAATTCAATGATGCGGAAATGCGAAGAAGTAACTAAAATGGGGGGAGCTTCTACCAAATATTAAAATAATATTTAGGTTTGATAGCAAAAGTCATAGATAGCGATAGTGCACTAATTTAGCAGTTTCAACTCACACTTAGTGATAGTGCGAAATAATTGAAATCATTTTGGTGATGTTGAGTGATTAATAGAAAATTACCAGCCCCACTTAACATGAGTGATAGTGATGTTTATAAATGTTACATAAAAAAAAAAAAAAATAATCATCAGTTAATTGCAACTAAAAATTTTTCACTAAATTTAAAAACAAAAAAATTTTCTTCATGATTAAAGCCAAGAAATATTCCGTTATAAACAAAATTTCATTTTGTTTTATTTCCTTTGGTTTTGCATATCATCATAAAAATCAAAAACCATGCACATACAAAATTGATTTTTTTTTAACTTTAGTATGTTTATAAGAAGTTTTTTGAGTGAAAGTTTAAGTTTTGCGCTATTTGAATTGAGCGCAGATTGTAAGCATTACATCTGCGTTAAAGGTACTTTTACACATCAGGTATGTTGCAGAGGCTTTGCCAGATGTAAAAAATGTAATTGCACATGTCTATCAAAATTGACAATTACAGAAGGATTATTTTTTTGCTGTCATACATTCGTTTTTGGTTTCATCCGACATAACCTAAAATCGTTCCAAACAGCAAATTTACTGATTTATATTTATATTTTATTGTATTTCAGTTAATCAAAAATGTTGTTTTTTTAAAGAATATGTATCAGTTCAAAATAAAAAACACTGTAATTGAAAAATTTTACACTGCTAATTCGAGCTGACATTTACAGAAGAAAATTTGTTTGCTTTACACGACATGTATGAATTTTTCAGTGGGAAATTTGACAAGTACACTGCCTATATACATGTCTTGTAAAAGTCCCTGAAGTGAAAGTGCAACAATTTTAGTGAAACAAATACTAGTCATCACTAAAGCTGATAAAAAAATAGTGCAATTCTTAACTTTTCGATTTTTTTTAATTTCTGGTATAGACAATAGCTTTAGTTTAATATATGTATGTATATATTTCTCATATTATTTATTGAAAACTAAATAAAATTTAAGAAACTATTAAATATTTTATGTGTCCCCACTATTTTTTTCCGACACAGTATTTTTACTTAAATAGCAGATTTAAACACGCACTTAAATCTGGATTTATCTTTGTGTGGTACATTAGCATATAGCTTTTTTCCCGAAATATATGTATGTATGTTTATAATTTTTGGATTGTAACTAATCTGTTTAAAGAAAATATAATAATAATAATACCTTACTAACATACATACTTTATTTATAATAAAACTTTTTATTTATATTGAATTATCTCGGTTACTGCAGGACTAGAATTTGTTTATCAAAACTTGGTTTGATTTTTCAAGCATTATTTTAAAATTAAGAAGGTCGGGGTCGATTCGACCAAGATTTAGCGAAAATCGAAAAATGTTATATAAATATATAGAATTTTATAACGATAACTTAATCAAAATTTTGTTTAAAGTTCTGTCGGACTCTTATAAGTGAAACAAATCTTAAGCACATAATCGATTCAGTAAACCACTCATTATTTCTGATTCGCTAAATTTTATTAATTTTACAAATAGTAAAATACCGTGCAAATTTATTTAGTTGTTGTTACAGGTTTGCTGTCATCGGAAGTTCTTCCCTAGGAAAAAAAAACTTCAGATTGATGCAGCTGTTGTTGGGTCGACAATCTTTGGCCGAGTGGCACTGTGGTCTTTCCGCAGCGAAGATCCAATTGTCGTGGGAATGTTTGGAAAATCGTTATTCTGTTCGGTCATATACACATAGCCCATAAAGTCTGCGTTCACCTTAATACAATTTTAAGTGAAATGAAAATTACACACGAATGGATTTGAAAGAAAATTTATTTTCACATAAATATTTATTTAAGCCTTTAGTTAAAAAACTAAAAACAAACTCTACATATATTTCTCCAATTTTCATATAACGCAATTTAATATAGTAAACACATAAATATTGCAACCAAAAAGTCTTATCCTAGGAATAATAGTTACAGGTATTTTAAAGAAAAACTTAATTTGAATATTTTGTTGTATACCCACGCTGCTTCTGTTATACATGTAATTGCCTGCGTTTCCTCAGCTGTGATATTGGCCCACTCGTTCCACATAACAATTCGCAGTTCGCTTGTTTTGACATGTTGGCGAATTCTTTTCTCTAGAAGATCCCAATAGGATTCAGATCAAGTAAATTTAAAATGTTTAAGTATGCCCATTTATCAATTGCAGATTCAATAAAATCCATCTGACCCACACCTGCAGCCGCCATACCCCCAGCACTACCTTGCTTAACTGTAGGAACTAGATGTTGATTCTCCATACTATTTGACGGCCTTTTATGCCAAAAATGCAAAACATACTTTCATCCGAAAATATCACCTGTCTCCAAAACTAAGGAGACTTATTTATATATGTATGTAGGCATTATCAAAATCAATACGCTTTTGTCTGTTCACATTAGAAATATATGGTTTTCCACAGTTAACTCTACCATGATATCCTGATTTTCTTAAAATTTGTTGGGCTGTTTTGGCACAAACTTTCTTACTAAAGGACTGACTGACGTGTTCCATAATATTTGTGGAGGTAATACGGGGATTAGCCTTTGTCATATTGACTATTTTGCGTTCTTCTCGTATAGATAATATTTTCGGGCGTCCAGTTCGCGGGTTAAAAGTTAATATGCCTGTATTTTTGAAATTATTTATTACGCGATGGACGGAGGAATATGTTCTTCCAATAGTTTAACCAATTTTTCGGATGCTGTTGCCTTCTTCCCACATTTTAATAATTATTTTTCTTTCCGAAACACTGATTTCCTTACCTTTAGATTCCATATTTCAAAATCTATATTTACTTGTAAATAAAAGTTACAACTATCTTCGTCAAGCGATCATTAAAATTAAAAGTAATGAAAAACAAGCAAAAATTGATAAAGAATTTCTTAAAAAGTAACGGTTAAAAAGTAACAAATTAATAATCAAACAAAGTAAACGCAGACTTTTTTGTTGCAATATTTTTGTGTTTACTATATTAAATTCCGTTATATGAAAATTGGAAAAGATATGTATGTAGAGTTTGTTTTTGGTTTTTGTATCTAAAGGCTTTAGAAATATTTTTGTGAAAAAAATTTAATTTCAACTCAAAGCTTATGTGTAATTTTCATTTACATATCTTGAAATTTTATTAAGGTGAACGCAGACTTTATGAGCTATGTGTAATTCCATTATTCTATTGCATGCTATTATTATTAATGTTTGTATATGTATTGCACATAAATTAAATAAACAAATTCCTAAAAATAAGATTCTCGGCGGGCACCTCTACATTAATAATCAGTGTTTAAAGCGCTTTATTGGCCGGTAGAGTTATTGGCTCCAAAGCTACATTAATACATTGAATCAAATTATTACTTGCGGAAGACGGAAAGTTTAGATGAAATGACTGATTTGTCCAATAAATGATGTTAGAAAGGTAATATTGTAGAACACTTCCCCGTCACTCCACCGCCTACAAACATTTGTCAACCGCAGTCTCAGAAGAATTCTTCGCATTTTCTGGCCTCGGACAATCTCTAATGCCGACCTGTTAGTGCAGTCAAGACAGATTCCGATAGAAATTGAAGTACGGAAGCGCAAGTGGCAATGGATTGGTCATACACTACGACGAAACGACGACAACGTGGCCAAACAGGCACTTCGATGGAATCCATTTCAACAATCTGGCCGACAACCTGGCAGACCACGTACAACGTGGCGACGTTCCACCGAAACTGAGATGAACAGCCTTGGCCTATCTTGGAACGAGTTAAGATCAACGGCACAAAATCGGGTCCGCTGGCGGTCAGCTGTTATTGGCGCCCTATGCTCCAATGGGAGTTAGAGGAACACATATATATATACTTCCCCGTAATATCCGGTTCTTTTGCTTTATATAGGGAAGCCCGATTTTAAACGATTCAACGAACTTCAATATAATGTAAGATAAAATAAACTATCTATGGAAATGTTTTAACACTAAACAGGAAATGCTAACACAATATACGCTATATGACAAACATTACTGAGACATATTAGGTGTCCAGATACTTAATTTAATAAAAGCTAGAACATTGTAGCTGGAAGAAAAGTGGCTGTGAAAAACTTTATATAAAAAAGTTAAAAATCGCATTACATTAAAGTATAAGATAGAACTTCTATTCGGAAAATTTCCAGAAAAATATTTTTCAAAGTTTCCGATATTTTAATACGCGAAATTTTTTTTCTTTAGGAATTTCTCTAGTTTTTCAGCATTTTAATTCTGTGTTTTCGTGATCTCAGTTAAACTAGGTTTAGTTAATCTGAAAACAGATTTGTGCCGCCATTACCAAGTTTGTATACAAAATTTTGACGGAACAGCTTAGTTTTACTTTAAATATCCGAGTTTCAGACTACGTTAAACTAAATTTAAACTTAATCCGCAACTCAAAAATGCGGCCTTAGGCCGCCTTAATGAATGCAAGTGAAAATCAAAAAGCAAAGAATGTATGAATCAACAGAAACATAACAAAATGTTAAGCCTTTCTAGCAAATCTTCAAATACTCTAATGACCGAGAAATATCTCTAAACAATACAAAACCACTAATTTTTTCAGACGTAATAAATTTTAGTAGATAATATGAATAATGATTGTCAATAAAAACAGGACCTTTAATATTACTGCATATTATTCTTTACAAAAAAAATTTTCCCTAGAATAGATCAAGAAAATTAAAAACACTACATGAAGACTAAAATCCAACCAATATTTACGATCAATACATGACAAAAGTTAAAATTAATAAAATTTTGACTGTTACAATCCGAATAGTCCTGTCCAGACTTGCAATTTTTGAGTTGGTTGCCGAGAGAGGTTGGACAGTTTCGTGTTTACCCACATTTCAGCTTTATGTTGGCCGTGTATTCACGTTTTAAATATAATAAGAAGTAGAGAATAGGAGGCATATAATAGTTAAAAAAATAAGGGTATTCAGTTCAAATTTTTTTTTTATTGCAAAAATGGAAAGATAAAACAAAACCAACTTTTTATTACAAAAAACACAAGGAAAACGATTTACACTAAACGTTTCAATTCAAGTGTAAAAAAATAAAGCCCTGGACATTCATAAACGTCAAGATGAATGTATACCCCAATCTAATAAAAATGTTATTTTTTCAAAAAGCACTAAATAATTTTAGTATCTCTTAATCATCGCAAATTTACATATTTTTCAAATACAACTTTACACTTTCAATTTATATTTAAAAATCGCTTACTTCAACATGAGCGCAATTTGCAATTTTTCCTGAACTGAATTGCCCTAATTATATAATGTGAAAACTCATAAAAAAATGCAGCATGTTCAACAACTCTGAATTTTCTAATAAATTTGGAACAATTTGCCTGAAAGGGCAAATATTGCTAACATTTACGAAGAAAAATTTTTTTAGTACCTAGTTGGTAAGATTATTTTTTCAAATCAAATAATTCATAAAACAAAATCAAAATAATTTTTTCAGACTAAAAACAAAAATCAGCCGTTCGTTTTATTAATAAAAGAAAAAAAATTATAAGACGTTCTGGACAAGCAACTACGAAGTATTTTATTTACAATTATCAAGTTGGTGTGAGTAGACTCATGATTTTTTTATTTGAGGCGCAATTCTTTATTCATATTAGAACAAATAATTTTAATAAAAGAAATTTAAGCAATACCAGCTGTTTAGACAAAAAATGTAAACAAAAAATAGAGTAGATTAATAAATAACAACAACTAAAGGCCAAAAAGTTTAAAAAAATATTTTAATAAACTAAAATTTATATTAATTGTTATTAGTAGCAATTGACTGCAGCTTCAATTTATTTATATAATTTACCTTTCAAATAACCATTAATTTGGTATATAAATTTTACCTAATTCTTCCAAATTACTAACACTTTCAAACGCGCCCATCCATAAACACTCTTTTTTCAATGATACTTAAATAAACAAAACTATAAACTATTTGACAAAACTACAAGAACACTAAAAACAAATGAACAACTTTAAACATTAAATATAAATAAATGATGTATATATGTAGGTATAGAGGATATATTAAAAAGTAAATAAACAAATAGATGAAATGAGTATATTTTTGGGAAAAAAGACACAAACTAAAACAAAATGATTACAAATGTAAAACCATACGTATGCATATAGTTAAATAATGAATTGAAAAAAAACGAAGAATAATATTTCGTTGAAAAACTCACAAGAGGTAAAGAAATTACCATAAGGTTTGCTTCCCGGCGGCTGGAGGGGATTCGTCTGAGGCAGTGATTGATCGTTCTGGCCGCGAGCATTTGTCAGAGATGGAAATTCTGAAGGATCGAGCAGGGCCGGCGTTGTTGTATCCCCACTGCCACCAAAAACATTATGGAAATTATTAAGAGGTCCACCAGCGGCACCGCCACCTCCTCCACCACTACCAGTCGTACCGTAACCACCACGATTTTGCATAAAATTGCCCATGTTCGACTAAAAGTTAAAAAAGAAATTAAAATAATTAACATTTGTGTTGCAACAGCGTAAATATTCTAACAAAAAGCTTACCATAGGCCCCTGACCCAGACCTTGCATACGTCTTTCCACATATGGACGCTGGTTAAAAACATTTGCTCGGTTTCCACTTGTTAACGCAGGACCACCAACCGATAGCTGGGCATTACGATTCGGTGATAATTGAGGTTGCGTTTGTCCATAATTTGCTCCTAAAACAATAGTTAGGGGTATTTGTTAGATTTGGATTATATTGACAGCGTTACTATTACTTACCACTGGGAAACATGCCTGACGTGGGTGTTACATGACCGGATAATGAACTACCACCAAAACCGCCTGTAGTTCTGCCCGTTAGAGATGCATTTGCTATGCTTCTTGGGGGTTGTTGAAAATTTAAATTCGCCATAATCTATTGAAGGGAAAAACAAATTTTTCAGTTAAAATTGGTTTAAAGTTAATGTTGCAAAATAAACATAAAAGTAAATGTTTCAAAGGTCAAGTTTTTGATAAAATTTAAATATGGGTCGTAATTCCATTTTTATTAAAAAGAAAAGGTAGAAAATTATAAAACTATTAATAACAAAACACGAAAGAATAAATAATGTTTAACCAGTGAAACCGCATCTTTTTTGAACTCTTGAAAAAGTCACGTAAAATACGACTTAAAAGTAAATTTAAAAAAAAAAGCATTTTTTTGACGTTACTTTTTTATAAAAATTTAAGATTTAAGTAAAAAATGTGACTTTGTGGAAAAACGTGACATTTTGGTACACATGAGAGTTTTCAGTCAAAAATTAATTTCAGTGAAAATATAAATTTATCGTTTATCACTGTGTCACCGAACTAAAAGCCCTGGCAGCTATGATCGTCAAAAATCTTTTAGTCTTACTGAGCTACCTAAACAAGGGCGGCAAGCGTTTTTTTAAACATGAAAATTCTATTTCAAATACATTTTCAATAAGACAAATCAACATAGCGATTTGTCAAATATTTTTTTCCAGCCGGGTGGTGTCGAATTCGCGTTCTAAAGGTTTTTTTTCGTATAAACTTTATGCAAATTAAAAGTTTTGACATACAAAAAACGCTTGCCGCTCTTATTTAGGTAGCTCAGTTAGAATTTATTCATAAGATTAAAAATATAAATTAATAAATTTATTTACTTAATTAAAAATTTTAAATTTTTCTTTTTTAACAATAAACAGTTTAATTAAATAACCACAATACTAATTATTGTTTATTTATTTTAATACATATATTGTTACGAAAGTAACTTAAGTTAAGAATAAGTTTAGTTTATTACAAAGTTTATTAGTTTAAAATGTTATTGTATAAGTTTCGCATATTTTTAATGTAAACCCACTGTACAGAATTTTCTAGTACAAATGTAATGTTATGATAGTTATAGATAAATGTATAACATAATAGTGTTGAGATTATCTTTAACCCATAAAGTATGCTTTAGTTTATTGATGTATAAATCAATTTAAATTCAGCCACATGCTTTAAACACATTCGAGACAGCAGACTACCGACTTCAATATGTCAACAATAGAATACATGTGTGTATATGGAAATGATTATTTTAACGACGACACGGCAAAATGGCTGCAGGTTGTTGTCTATGCTAATTTTGTCGTTGTAGTCAAATTAAACTAATTTCTATTTTTGTACGCTACAAAACAGAAAAAGTACTGCTAATATAATCAAAAATTAGAAGAATTAGTGCTTATAATATATAATAATAATAATTTTTTGGTTAAACAGCAAAGAACCGGATTGAAACAAGAATATAAGCGCGGCTCACCACCAAATCTATATTATTATTACTTTTTAGTATCCTTAAAAGAAATTATATAGGAAGATGTTTGTCACGCCAACGCTCTTAGTTTTAGCAGTATGGAAATCATTGAAAAATTGAAAGTGCTTTTCACATGGTGTTTAAAGCACACCGATTTATTAACCCATTAAAAGCCCATTTCAAATGCTTATACTAAGCTGACTTTTTTTTTACTAAATTTGCTTTATCTTTAAATTATGTCGATTTAATAATAATTATTTAACAATAATATACACATGTTACCAAAGTTATTAGGACTTTGATTAATAAAGTTTTTCTGTATTGCGGGTTTTCAGCCTTCCGGAACACTTTTCAAATATTTACATATTACTATATTTCAATATGTAACAAGTGCATAAACTATTACCACTATATATTTTAACTCAAACTTATAAATAAATTGTGAAGTTTTCCAAAATAAAAATTTTTTAACCATAATAACTTTAAAATTTTATATGATGGAGTTTCTAAAAATATAGCATACAAAAACTTGGGGTGTTCTCTATAATATATTATATTTGAGGAAATATTATT
The DNA here is from genome assembly GCA_943735925.1 of Pollenia amentaria. Lineage (NCBI taxonomy): Eukaryota > Metazoa > Arthropoda > Insecta > Diptera > Polleniidae > Pollenia > Pollenia amentaria. The sequence continues at coordinate 52,500,488 of OX031006.1, forward strand.
ATACATATCGAGAAAATTTCAAGATAAATGCTCTTAAGGGGTTAATAAATCGGTATACATCATATGAAATGTGTTTCGAAAGACTTTATTATGATACCAATACTTCAAAGATTCAGATTATATTTTTCTTCCTATACTATTGATAATGTGCTCTGAAACATTTACGACCTATAATTCATAAACTTAGTGCGTTGAACCAAAAAGTTACAGTAAAATCGCGATACAGTAATCTTGCGGTCAAGTTAACCAAATTTTAGCGCTTCTGTGCCGCTCTAAACGTTAACTCTAAGTTAACTTTTCAGATCGTATTAGTAAAAGTACTGATTTGTACAAACGATAACAAATTAGATTAAATTTTAAGCTGAAAGTTGAGAGTTTAAACAAAATTGAGAAATACATTAAAGAAAAACTATCGGCGTTGTATTATTGTATATCTGAAGTTGCCATCTCAAAAATAAAAACGAAACGTCACAAAATTTTCGAGGCTTTGAAGAATACATAGGAAAAAGCATACAGGAAAGCATTACAAAGGCCAAAATATGCCGATCTTAAAGCAAGTTTGTACAAATGTTTTCTTGAAGCATCGAAAACGTAATTGCGCAATCACTGTTCTAATTTCAATATCAATAGCTAAGCGCGAGTTCGTGTAACTGCAACCTGAAAAGACAATAATGTCAGTAATGGATGGCTGGCAAATGTTTAGAAAATACACAGAATTCGCTATCTGAAAATTTTTGAAGAACTAATTTTCTGACAAACGTCATATGTAGCACCTAACACATAATACATGACTGATTGTATAATTATTAATTATAAATTGTAGCCGGTACAAATTAGATCTAAGTTTATTTTTTGTACAGATGAAAACTAAGTCATTGAAAAAAATATAGGTACATATGTTTATTATTGCATTTGTTTACAATTTAGAAAAGTTAATAAATAAGACAAAAAAGTTAACAACCCTTAGGACATTTCAGTTTACTTTTTCGCGATTATACTGTATATTAGGATTTTTTTATTCAACCTGCCATGAAGATGATATTCTTTATGAGTTCCAAAAACAATAAAATTAAAATATTTTAAATGTTTTTTAATAAATTCATTTGTTTTTACGTTAAAAAATTTATCATAAATAAGTATTTATATTTTTGTAGGCTTAAATTAAGTTTGTGTACGAGTCTGCAATTATGAATGTTCTTAAATTTATAAAAATTAAAAATGATAGTGGCACCACTGAAACGTAAATACATAATAAAAAACACAGCTGTTTATATTTTTTCAATTGTAGCTGTCGTCTTCAAAATAATTCAGTAGCTGATTACGTGACCACAATTGCAACCTGCAGCATTTGTAGTCGTGCCTTCGTGTTGCCTGCTGTCTCGAATGTGTTTAATGCAACAGTGTTAATGCATAATGATATTCGCTGTAAGATAATAAAATCTCGATTCGCCCAGAAATGCCGAAAATGTTACAGACATTTCGCCGAGTAGAATGATCTAGAGCAGGGATTTCCAAAAATTTTTTGGTTGTGTAGTAGTGATTACCAGAGAGTAAAAAAATTGAGAGAATGCATTCATTTACGGCCGAAATAAAATGTTAGTAATATATTTTATAAGTTGTATAATACAAAGGTACAATATAAAAAATTTTTTGTGTTGATAAAAAATTTGAAGCAATTCTTTACCAATTCATTGTCGCTGATTTTAAAACTGCACTTTTTTTTTATTCGGAAGCCTTTTGACTCTAAATCAATTTCAAATATCTTATCAAACAATTGTAAAAAAATTAAAGATTTTTATGTTTTAAAAAATTCATAAAAAATAAATATTGCACGCAAATCACAGCTGATAGAAAAAAAGTGCAGTTTTAAAATCAGCGACATTGAATTGGTAAAGAACTGCTACAAATTTTCTATCAACACAAAAAATGTTTAATTTTGTTCACTTGTGTTATACAACTTATAAAATAAAATCTTCTTAATTTATACTTTTATGGCAGTTTCGTAATAGTAGAATGCTTTTCAAATGGGATGAACTTAATTTATTACGTTGCTTGGAACAAATAAATTTAAAATCCGAAAAAATTTGTTCGCATAGGTAAGTGGTGCCGAATAAAGAGGCATTTAAATTAATTTTTTTTAGTTCAGGATAGAACTCGCCATCCAAATCTTTCCAGAACTCAACAATATTATTTTCGTCTGGAGCATTTACTTCGCTTCGTAGTATGATTAGTTCTGATTGAATATCAAATTCGTAGTTGCTTACATCGAAACGAAATGGGTTTTCAAAAAGATCAAATAGCGGTTGTTAAATTACAAAATCTTGAAAGCTGTCTTGAAAATTATTGAAATGTGTTTCAAATTTTTCGGCATATTCATATGTTTTGTCGATTTCAAGATTTCTATAAACAAGTGAAGTTTTTGGAAAATTGGGAAAATCACAAGTTTTAATTTGGGAAAAAATTAGATAAAGTTTTGTTTTAAATTTGTGAATGATTTTTGACAAGTCGCATATATTGCGTTCCTTTCCTTGCAATTCCAAATTAAGTTCATTTAACATACTTGTCGTATCTGCCAAAAAAGCTAAGTCTAAAATAAAATTATTGTCTTTTAAACACTGTACTAAAACTTTTTCTATTTTTATCAGTTTCTAGGAACCGAAGAACTTCTTCTCTTAAATCATAAAGTCTATTCAGGCAATCACCGCGACTTAGCCACCGAACTTCTGTAAACATTTTCAGGTCACAATTCACAGCATTTTTGTTTTAAAAAAGGTTACAAATTTGCGGTGGGTAAGCGCTTGATGCCCGCCTCGAATTTTATTTATTATATCTTCTGCTGTCTTCATAGCTGGGGTATCATTTATGAATTTCGATGCAAGAGCGGTCTGATGAATTATGCAGTGAAAATTATGAACTGCAAATTCGTGTTTTTTTAATTGGCCTATAAGCCCATTATATTTGCCCAACATTACATTGGTTCCATCTGTGCAGACTCCAGCAAATTTGTTTATGTCTACAATGGAAAGAAGCTTTTCTGTGACAACATCATACAACAACGTACCAGTTACATTTCCATAAAATGTTTCTAAAGTAAACATTGACTCAAAAATAGTGTATTCGCTGTCTACGCATCGAATACAAATTACAGGTTCACACAGATCATTTATGTTAGTGCTTTCGTCTAAACAAATTGAAAAAAATTCGCAATTAATTACTTTTTCCCTAATTGCAGATTCTACACATGTTCCTAATTGAACAGTACGACGGTCTACAGTTTGACTGGACAGGGGAAGAGACTATATAAATTTAGTATTATAATTAACCCACAATGGTCTTCCTTTCTTAACAATTTCCAATATTACTAAACTTGAAATCTCCTTTTTCAATTTGGGAACTGATTTTGGTTTATAAATTTCCTCTTCTAATAACCATTTTTTCAATTTTTCCAAAAAAATTGTTTTATTTCCCTTCCCTTATCATTTAAATTATTTATATTATTATGAAAACGATCGCAATGCCGTTTAATAACATATTCCGTTCCTTCCTTAAATGTTGCATAGCATATAAGGCATTGGATGTTACCAAAAGCGTTTTTGACCGCACAATATTTTTTGAGTGTAAGCTGAAACCAAATAATATAGCATTCGCTGGACATGTACACTTGTCGAAGTCACATCGACGACTGAATTGAAGAGTATAAAAATATGTGTTAGTAGTGGTATGCACAATTGTGCAAAGAAATGGAAACCCCCGATCTAGAGACATCTAGATGTCAGCGAACAGAGTATAAATACTCGCGAAGGTTGGCATCGATAATCAGTATTAGTACGATTATTTAAGTGTGTACATCGCAATTATTAGTGGTATAATTGACTAAGTTCTAAATAAAGTGGCGTGCATAGTTTATAGTACCAGCTATAAGTAAAGTGTTTAAAGTGTTTTATTTATTTTATTAAAGTTGCAATAAAAGAACTCAAGAGGTTTATTATAAAGGAAATAAACCAAAAACGTTATTGAAAAGGCAGTAACGTAACAATATGTAAGTAAGTAATATACAAAAGCCTATCAAGGCCAATAAAAAATATATATTACACTAGTCGGCATAAGTATTTTGACGAAATAAAAATCGAGCATTTTTACGTTTGATTTTTAAACGGCTTTGTTAAAAATTCTTGTTTATTTTTCCTTTTTATTTGTAACTTACAATATAAGTTATTATAATGCCATTCTAAATTCATAGAACATAAGTATATACAAGGGGGAACAAATCAAACAGTCTTAAGATGCATGTCCACACCACGCGTTTTTGCCTCAACGCATTGCATGATTTTTATAAATTACTTGCGTGCTATGTTTCAAGTTACAACGCTTTTTATACGACATCACCGCAAGTAAAAATAAAATTTCGTTTCGCTTTTAGCTTTATTTCTATACTGACAGTTAGTTTTCCAATTTACATCAGTAGCAGAAGACCAAAAGGCAGAATAAGCTAAGTCTCGCAAGGAAACTGCTTGCATTATATATAATTAGACTTCATTCAATTATCAATACCAATCTGAAATTTTCTCCTTACAACTGAAACAAAATCAAAAATATATTCTATTAGAGAGCACAAATAAGTAGATTGGAAATCAATAGAAGGAGATTTAAAAAATGGCATGGCATTCAAATTCATCAAAAATGAAACAATACCATTCCAGTCAAATTCATTAAAGTTTTTACATTCTATTAATTCTTCAAAGCACCTGACAATAACACGGAATGTGTGCAAAAATTAAGGCATGATGAAAGATAGAGGGGCATTCTACCTGGTCTGAAAATTCTACCATAGAGCTATTTCTTACCAACCAAAAATCTACCCTGTTGACATAAAATTAATACAAAAATTTATACTAAATTTAGATGTTTTTACTGTTACCGTTCTCCAGTTATGCCAACCAAAGTAATTGGTCCAAATTTAAAAACTTTTACTGTAACCGTTCTGCAGATATACAGAAATCTATATTGTCTTTGTATGGGAGGAACCCACCAGGGCGCTGTTTACAATGCTAAACTGGCTCCCGGTGGACATCACGGCCACACAGATGGCTCTAAGCTCGGCGATACGGTTGAACGCGGCAAACGGCTGGTCGTCCCGTGATTATGGCCAATCCATGATAATTGGATGCTCGATTGTCCCTGAGGGACAGCACACGGCAATGCGCTGTCGGTCATGGGCACCTTCCATGAACCGGCCCTAGGGGTGTACACTGATGGTTCGAGCAAGGGGGAAAGAGTTGGCGGAGGTTTCTACATAGAGGAACTGGGCGTAAAAGTTTCCTTTCGTCTGCCGGATGGATGTAGTGTCCTGCAGGCGGAAGTCTCGGCTATAAGGCGAGCAGCCAACTGGCTAAAGTATTATCGCGTATCGGGAGATATACGTATATTTACTGATAGCAAGGCTGCCATTGCTTCTCTTGCGGGTGTCTATACGACATCTAGGATGTCTTTGAATGAGATTGCTGAGCATTCAGGGCTAACGCTTATATGGATACCAGGACACTCAGACTGCCCAGGAAACCAGATAGCAGATGAGCTGGCCAAGGAAGGTGGTCGCATGAATGACACATTAATTGATCAATTCATTGGCCATCCAATGGCTCACTGTAAGTCACTCATTGGGCGCGAGTATTATAGGATTGTGCAGAAGGGATGAACCTGTGAGTCCACCTGCTCCATATCCAGGGCACTCTGGCCTGGTTATGATGAACGGAGAACTAAATCTCTACTTAGGTTCAATAGGGACCAAATTAAGACTGTGGTGTCGGTTGTAACTCGACACTGGCCTGTTGGGACTCATGCTAGGAGAATGGGTCTGGGATTCAATGACTACTGCAGAAGTTGTCATGATAAGGAGGAAGAGGAGACTGTGCTTCAATTTCTCTGTCAATGCCCTGGGTTACGGGGCATTAGGGGAAAATACCTGGGAGAGTCGGTGATTTCCTGCTTGGAGGATCTATCTACAATAGAACTTAGATTGCTTCTTCTCTTCATTAGGAAGACGAATTGGATCAATTCTGCAGTGACGCTATCTGAGTACCTGCTCTATGGAATGGGTATTGGCGCTGGGTATCATAAAGGGCCGCTGAAGGACCCAAGTGAGCTGTCTCTCGATGGCTGCCCATGGAACCTAACCTATGGGAGGTACCACTCCCACTTATCCAATTTCACCCACTTTTTGACAGATGTTGTAGATTGACCCATCTATTTGTACCAAATTTGTAAACTGTGGCTGCTGCCGTTCTGTAGATATACATAATCCTACTTTGCTCCAACTTATCCAATTCCACTGATGTTGAGCATTAATAACCAAGCTATTTGTAAAAATTTTTCAATATTTACCAAAATAATGGTCAAAATTAACCATATTAGGTTCAAAATTAACCATATGGTCAAACCTGAAAATTTGGATAAAAAGCCATAAACAGTTCAAAAAAAATTAACCGCAATACTAATTAATTTTCCAGAATTTTGAAAAAGTAACCATATTATGATCAGAATAACCAATAATATGCTCAATGTTAACCTTGGTTATTTATTACAATGCTAAACTGGTTGTAGCTTTATTTTATTAAAACATTATATTGTTAAATTCAATCATATTTCGAGCTTCAAGGGCGGTAAACACTTTATTGTTAAATAAAAACCAAATATTATTAATCGAGAAAAAAGTAAAGTTAAAAACAACAATAGGTTGTTTGTTGCCATTTCGGGGACCATATGTTTCTTTAACCACACTTCAATGATGTTTTTTCTCTGTACAAGCAGGAAGGAACTTGAATGAGAAACTTAATTGTATTTTAAGAGAAATGTGTTTTAGAGCATGTGAAAATGAGCCATATCTATACAAGATGACAATTAATGGTTATATAATGCAAATGGCAGTATACGCTGATGGCCTAATAATTGGAAACAGGAACAAGGAGGAGATTGTAAGATTAAAATTTAATTTGCCAAAAGTATTTGAAGTGTCTGATAATGGAGTTTTGAGCCATTTCCTTGGAATGCAGATAACGCGTGATGTTGAAGTGGATGCCATTAAATTGAGCCAGAAGCAATATGTAAATATTTTAAAGCAGTTTAGGATGGAGGATTGCAAATCCGTATCTGTAACTCTCGACCATAGAGGCTTCTCTCTATTGCAATGCTGAAGATAATGGTAGCAAATCTATAGGTTGGTACTCTTTAATGCTTTTATGCATTTGTCTTTCGCATCTTTTTATTTTTTCCTTTTTTCGCAAATCATCACTATTTTTTTAATTTAAATTTTCGAATTTGAAATATTTTTACAATTTTGGCATTTCAGTACTGTCAATATCTGCGACACCATTAATTTGTAATGCCAGTATTGCTTCATTTCCAAAAAAATCGAAAGTGAGAGAGAGTACCAGGTTGGCATTTAGCTTTCGCATCGAATTTGTTTTCGCATCGTAATAGTTTTTTTTTATTTTTTTTTTTTTTTTTTTTTTAGTACCAGCATTAGGAGATGACCCCTACTAATGCATTGCATTGTGTTGGAACTAGGAAAATAGGTTTTGGGAAGGAGTAAAGAGGGAATAGTGCTTGTGGACATTCGACTTGAATTTATTTATGTTGAAAGTGAGAGGGAATACTTCAGCAGGAAAATTATTACACATACGAACAGTCCGTCCAAAAAAGAATTTTCCCTGTAATGCCTTGTACGATTCACCGACCATTCGCCCCCAAAAGGATGGGCTTTTGAGGAAAAACGTCTATTATGGGCACCAAATCCCTAATTTCATCAGAACACATCCCGTTGTAGTAACGATAAAACAGGCATATACAACCCACATTGCGACGGTGGTCAAGAAAGTCAATCTGTCACCAATGAGAATCTTCGCCCTCTCCTGCACGCTGTCGAGAAGCTCCAAAACAGACTTTGAAGCACCGGCCTACACATGAGAGTTGTATTCCATTCGCGGTCGGATAAAGGTGGTATAAATAATAAGGAGATCAGATGGACTGAAGTATATCTTACACCGTTTCAAAAAACTGAGGCACTTAAATGCTTCTTTCGACACCTTAAATATATGTTCTGTCCATCGGACATTACATTGTATCTTCATGCCCAGACCATCTAGAGATTTTGTTTTCTCAATAATTATACCACCCATATATATAGATGAGGTAACTTGACCCGCCGCGCGTTTATGTTTCAGCACACAACATTGGATCTTTCGGGCATTAAACTCGACCCGATTCGCACGACCCCATTCTGAGATTATGTCTAGGACAACATCGGATACGCTTGGTCTGTAATTAAATAAATGCGAATGGCAAAGGTTTGATATAGGAGGTCGTTTAGAAAAATAAGAAATAGAGTAGGAGAAAGAACGGAGCCTTGCTGCACCCCTAAATGAATCTTGAACTCGTTTGATGAAACCCCATCTTTAATAACTCGTATAGTGCGATCTCTGAGAAAGCTCGATATAAATCGAAAGAAATTATCACCGACACCAAATGCAACAAGTTAAGACAAGAGTGCAACATGCCAGACTCTGTCAAACTCCTTGGAAATATCTAAAGCAGTTACCTTACTTTCGCCAAAATGGTGAATGGAACGACACCATTTTTCCATTAACAGGGCCAGTAGGTCTCCTGTAGAACGACCCCTACGAAAGCCATACTGGCGGTCGCTTAGTAGGTAGTTTGACTCTAAAAATTTGACCAAAATTCACCATTTTCCATACCATACTCTCCATAACTTTGGAAAGTGCCGAACAAATTGCAGTAATTTTCATGGTTATTAGCCACTCCACCGAAGAATATGTCTAAGGCGAAGCACATGTATTTTGTAAATTTACAGCTGTATTCATAACAAAAAGTTCGCCACAGTTTGTACACTACGTACAACGAGCTGCTAACTAGAAGGCCGATTAAGCTTAGCAGCTTGTTAGCACAGAGTTTATTCATAACGAATTTTATCCGTCTGCTATCTTTTAATAAATCAACTCTGAATATTAATGATGCTACATTAAAGTGCTCAAAATGCAACACGTTTTGCATAAATCATCGCTGGTTTGTCATTCATTTTATAATTTTTTTTATTTTTCGTTTTTGACTCCCCATATAAAAATGTGAAATGTTCTTAATTAAAATACATTTAAAAAAAAGACAGTGAATTAAAAAAACACAAACAAAATTATTCAACATTAAACGCTTTTTTTCACAAGCTGGCAAACGTTTGGCAGATCGTTAACAAGAGTTTAGCAAATCGTTAGACAGAGTTTGGTTAGTGTATTATGAATGAACTTTGTGCTAACTTCATGCCAAATTTTCGTTATGAATACGGCTGTTAATGAATTTGTCATAAATTTATTACCCTTTGTATAAAGGACATTCATAATGAAGAAAAAATTAATAATGGTTTATAATCACCAAATTCATAGAATGAACCCAAACAGTTTGTTGATTGTGCACCTATTGCCAAAATAATTATATTGATTACTAAGAATTGTAAAAATTGAAAATTGGGAATTTTTTTCAATAAATGATATTTTTAATTTTAATTAAAAAAATGATCAAAAAACTTTGCCATTTCAAACAATGTGTTATTTGATTTTATTAAATTTAGCTCAGGTTTTGACAATTCCCAACTACAATTCTACAAGTTTAAATAAGTCTATTTAAAGCGAAAAAATCATTCAAGATTTTTTTTTATTTAATTAATATTTTAATTAAAAATTTATTTCAAAACAACTAATCTTAATTAAAACTTAAATCTTAGAAAAATTTAAAGGAACTTGGCATATTCTGCTTGTAGAGCTTCCTGGAATTGATTCAAGTGCCATATAAAAGATTCTAAGGGGAAATGAGCTTTCATTTCAATTTAATGCAGATGACTTTAACACCCATTTTGCTAAATCTTCTATTGTCATCTCTGGGAACTTGGATTTTGGTATGTTTGACGATGACGGATTGTTTTCATTTAAATGTATTGTTGAAGATGAACTTTTTTGGATCTGTGCAAAGTAAAAGCAAAATCTGTTGGCACTGATGGAATCCCTATTACCGTTTTATAGTCAATTTACCCTTTTATTTCCCATCTTTTTATTTTTCTTATTTTCTTTCCTAAAGCTTAATTAGTGCGAAACATTCTTTTTTATTTGCTGATGATGTTTTTTTTTGCTTTTTAAGGGATCTTTTGATTTTGTTGATGTTTTTGAGAATAATATTAACTTTTGTCTGAAACGTGTTCTTGAGTGGACTTCAAATAACTGCTTACCTATTAATCCTTCTAAAAGCAAGGCCATTATGTTCGGCCCTACAAATCGGTTTATTCTAGACATTGATATTTTTTTGAATGATGTGCGTATTGGTTTTGTAGATCGATTAAAATGTTTAGGTATTATATTAGACTCCAAACTTTCTTTTAGTTATCACATTGATGTGTTGAGTTCTAGACTCTATGGGATTTTACGCAGAATTTATTCAATTAATTTGTATTTACCTTTTCGTATTAAAGCTAGAATGGCTTGGGCCTTGCTGATATCTCGAATATTTTATGGGTTTGAGGTTTATTCTGGCACATGTGCGATGCACTTGAGGAAAATAAATCGCTTGTTAAACATAGTTGTACGTTTCGCTTATAGTATTCGGCGTCGAGATCATATTTCTCATAATTTGTTGGCTTAACTTTTGTGGACTTAATTAAATTTCGTGGTTTAGCATTTTTCTTTAGTTATAAAAAATCGAAGACCACTACCCTTATTTAATTCTTTTAGCTTTTCACGTTCGAGTAGAAACCCACAACTTTTAATTCCTAGAATTTCTTCAACCCTGTTTGAAAGATCTTTTAGGATTAGGACTGCGAGGTGGTGGAATCAACTACCTTTGATTTGCGTATCTTTTCCCACTCGAATAATGTTTTTCGTTTAAAACTCTTGAGTTTTCTTGACTGTATGATTTTTGAATGCAGGAATTAGGTTGCTAATATATGGACATCTATATTTGTTACGTATGCTTGTGTAGGGAAATATACATGTGTGGGTATATACATAGATTTGTCGTATTTTCTGTACTGAATTGGACTGTTACTCTACTTAGGTTAGGATACATGGATAGGAAGAAGTCATTAAAATAGTATTAAAAACGTGGAGTAGTAAATTTTCTATGTATGGGTAAATTATTTTAACAAATTTTAGCGGTATATTATCAACACCCAAGGAATTAGATTTTGTCTTTGTCATCGCCAAAAAAAAGTTCATCCCGCGTAATAACGCCTAAATTGAAATCTCGCACTTGACATTTCATCGAACTAAGGAAGAACATAGTTAAAAAAACTTTTGGTCTAAAAACATTTAGTTAATTATATTTCGAATAAAATGAGCTATATTCCATTGTAATCGGTGCACAACTTGTGATATTATTCACAATTTATTGAGAAAGCTTAATTGATAAAAATCGCGATTTCCATGCAAAAATCAAAATTTTTAAAATGAGGTGTCTTCACTGAATTGTGAATAAAAGCGAAACGCCTTCATCGATTTTTATGTCTCATTTTGTTATTAGGTTATGTGACTTTATGTAAAAATAATAAGACTTTAACTTTTACCGTTATAGATTTTTAAAAATACCAAATTTTTATTTTTTTTGTGTAAACAACCATTACTTAACCTTTTTTTTTTTTTTTTGTGATTTTAAAAAATGTTATGGAAATTTTTGGAAAAATGTTTGTAACTTAATGCGAGCTGCTGGAGAAACACGGAGATTAGATTTGAAATCAGCGACCTCCAATTAGCAAAAAATGTCATCAAACTTTCATTCAACACAAAAAAAAAAGTTCAATTTGTTCCCTTGCGTGAGAGTTGACTTTGTGAAGAGTCTAAAATGCTTAGGCATATTTGTTTGAAATTCATGTATGCTATATTTATAGCAGAGTTTTGGGAAACACTTCACATATTTAACATCTATCTATATTTTTCTAGTTGGCTTTGAAAAATATTTCATTGTTTTTAAAACATTGGAATAAAGGCGAATTCATGTATACGGTGGTGTCGATACTACAACACCAAAAACACAACAATGTATTTTATTGTTACTTTCGTTGATCGATATATCAAAATCACAAGCAACTTTTGACATTTCTCTCTCTAAGTAAATAAAAGAATAAAGGACTGTTGTTGTTGTTGTTGTTGTAGCAGCGAGAGCTGAAGAACAGGGTTTGCTGAGTTGACAAACCTTGAATCGGTGTTCGTTGAACTCCGAGTCATTCCGGTGCGTAGAACCGATTGAAGTTGTCTGGTGCTTTAATTTATATTTCTGATAAATTATCGTTTGGTGAATATTATTGTGCGTTGTGTTAATAAGAAATAATTTGTGTTAAGAAATTTGTTTGGCTGTTATTTCAAGAAATTCATAGACTTGTTTATTGCTTCTTCATAGAACTATTCGATTGTGTGTTACTCGCCATTTTGCTCTGATTTTTTTTTCTCGCGATCATCCAAAAATCATGGCTGGTCGACCCAGGATTATGGACGCGCCAGGATAATCAAATGTTCAGTTGTTCCTGATGAGGTGGACAACTGCACTCCGAAGTCTTTCTTTGGTGCGGGGCACATATGCCGCACAACAATGTGCTGTCGGTTGTAGATACTTTCCATGGACCGACCCTAGGGGTATATACCGATAGTTCGAGGAAAGGGGAAAGGGTTGGCGGGGGTTTCATCATAGCCTATGTGCTAGAAATCGCAAATCGCAAGAAAGTTGTGATTACGATTTGAAATCGCAAAGAAGGTGTGCTGGAGTTCGTAATCGCCTTAAATTTGGCGATTTTAAATCACAAGCCTACAGTAATGTGATCCACATGTGAACTTGAAAATTTCCTTTAAAACTTATTTTCAACATCAATAAATAGCATATAAAAAAGAAATTTAATGTTTTTCTTTTCCATTTATTTTAAAAACTCATAATCTTTTGAGAAAATTTTCATAGAAAATATAAAATTAAAAAACAACATTGTTTTAATACTGATTGTTGTTTAACAATTTCTTTTAAATTTGCGTTTTGATTGTGAGCAGCTGTTTCTTTTTAACTTAAAAAAAAATATGTAAGAAATTATAACCATTTATCAACAACATGTACTTATGGTACTTACCATTGTTCAGGAATATCTCTTGGGTCGTAATAATCCCTTAGAAGACGTTTTCTGATACGTTCTTTTTTAAAATACAGTTTTTTAATGAAATAACACGTAATATAAAAGCTGCCGGCATTTTTCATGCAAATAATATTTTGTTTTTGTTCAAATTTGACAGCTAAAGCATATGTTTTATTTTTCGACCACTACTTCGAAAAAAAAAACAAAACGCGTGAACTCTAGCACATGCTTAAATAAAATTGGCGATTTTCAGATCGCATGTGATTTTCAAATCATGCGATTTTCAGCACATGGCCGGTAGTGTTCTGCAGTAAAATTCTACATGGTAACATGGAAAAATGCACTTAAAAAGCCTATACATATTTAGTCAATTCACAAGGTATCCTAACATGTCATATTGTCAAAATGTCCTAATATTTCACAATGGTTTAAAAATATTGTTGTTGGTTTGTTAACAAAAAGTGTCTTAAATAAACAGAACGTTGCTTGCTGTGTTTATTGTGCTGTCGTAATTAATCAGAAAAGTCCAGCGCTGAGCGGCTGAGCCGTACAACAATATTTTTAAACCATTGTGAAATATTAGGACATTTTGACAATATGACATGTTAGGATACCTTGTGAATTGACTAATTGTCTTTATTATTCAGAATATTTTATAATTTAACTTAATACAATTAGTCAATTCACAAGGTATCCTAACATGTCATATTGTCAAAATGTCCTAATATTTCACAATGGTTTAAAAATATTGTTGTTGGTTAGTTAACAAAAAGTGTGTTAAATAAATAGAACGTTGCTTGCTGTGTTTATTGTGCTATCGTTATTAATCAGAAAAGTCCAGCGCTGAGCGGCTGAGCCGTACAACAATATTTTTAAACCATTGTGAAATATTAGGACATTTTGACAATATGACATGTTAGGATACCTTGTGAATCTTTATTATTCAGAATATTTTATAATTTAACTTAATACAATTAGTCAATTCACAAGGTATCCTAACATGTCATATTGTCAAAATGTCCTAATATTTCACAATGGTTTAAAAATATTGTTGTTGGTTAGTTAACAAAAAGTGTCTTAAATAAATAGAACGTTGCTTGCTGTGTTTATTGTGCTATCGTTATTAATCAGAAAAGTCCAGCGCTGAGCGGCTGAGCCGTACAACAATATTTTTAAACCATTGTGAAATATTAGGACATTTTGACAATATGAAATGTTAGGATACCTTGTGAATTGACTAAATAATTTTTTAATAATATATGGCAACGCTGGTTTTCCGTGAAAAATTTACGTTGGTTTAATAATAATTTAAATAACTTTTTCGTAAAACGTGGCTTTTCGATAACGGGTGACTCTTCGGTAAAAATGTGATTTTTCAGTAAATATCCAATTTGTCTGTAAAACTGTCGAATTTGAAAAAACGTAAATTTTTGGTCAGAATATGCTATCGGTAATTATGTATATGTATTTTAGGTAAATATGAGACTTTTTAGTGAAAATGTTAAGTAAAAATGTGACTTTTCCGCGAAAGTGTGGTTTATCAGAAAAGTTTGATTTTTCAAAAGAGTGTGTTTTTTCTGAAAATTAAATTTTTAAATTAATCCTTTTTTTTAAGCTTGAGGTCTTTTTCTTTTTTTTATAAAAAATATTAAATTTTATTGAATCCAATATTTCGGCACTCCATTGTGTGCCTTCTTCAGGGATTTTTCTTGAATATTTGACAAAAATTAACAATTTTTAATAAATTTAACAATTTTTAATAAATTTAACAATTTTAACAAATATAACAAATTTAACAAAATGTCATATTTTCAATTAAATACAAAAAGGTTTTCCAATTTTAATTTAATCTATTACAGTTTAAATAAATTTTTAATTTCCGTTTCTATTTTTATAAATTAAATGTCTATAATTTTGGGCTACATTTTCAGTATCTGACTTAAAATTAATTCTTGATATTGTTGGTATCTGTATAATTTGCAACGTTACTAACATAAATCTACGCTTATAATTATTTCCCGTGTTTAAAACTGATATATTTTCAAAATCAGGATAATAGTTTAGACTTGCACAATGGGTTGATAAAGCTGTTTTGTGTGATGAAATATTCCTATATTTTTGATCTGACTTATGTCCTGCTATCCTAGTTTTAAGTTTATTTTTCTTTGTACCAACATACACTTTACTGCATTGTCCATTAACATTTCCCTTACAAGGTATTTTATAAACTACATTTGACATTTCCAACTTATTTATTTTATCTTTCATATTATTGAATAATCTACCTATTGTGTTATAAGATTTATGTGCAATTTTATATATTCTCGCATGATAAATATTCGATTTTTCTAACCTTTCCGAAAATCTTGGTACATAAGTTACCGACTTATAAATTTTCGGTTCTGCGTTACTGTTGGAATTGTTTATTCTATGGTTATTATATTTTAATAATAAATCAGATATAATTTCGTTTGGAAAACTATTTTCTATTAATTATACAAAATAAATCATCCACATATTTTGTCATAATTTTAGTTTTAATAGTTAACTGATCTATACATTTATCTATTAATTTCTCCATAACCCATAAGAAGTCCTTTTAATTGAACATATATACTACTATCCAATTGAAAATATCTATTATCAATTATGCAAAATTTCAGAATACGTAAAAATAAATCCTAATCTATATTAGTGTGTTCCTTTGTTCCTCTTTCCATTGTTCCTCTTTTATATCTATAGCAAGATCTATAGGTATACTTTGAAATAATGAAACTACATCTAAAGAAATTAATTTTTCATCATCATTTAATTTAATAAGTTAAGTTAAGTTTATTTGATACTTTAAAACAATCATACATAAGAAGAAACAAAGTATATAAGTCAAATTACAAAGAATACTTAAAACTATAATGTTTTGTATTAATAAATATTATTGTTTTACAGTAACAAACCTATCAGGTTTTGTGAAAGATTACTAACAATGAGGTTTAAAGTGCTTGCTCCCGGCACAACATTTAATTAACATTTAATTTAATATTTTTAATTTTATCTTTAAATTGAAGAGAATCCCTTACATTATATTTTGAATTTTCCGTTAATTTTTTAAGAATTGTTGTAATATATTTACAAAGTTCATATGATGGAGAATTTATACATGAACATATCGTCGGTCACAGGTTGACAACTCTTAACATGTTTTTTTGTACTTTTGAGGAGACAAAAAAAAAATCGTTATTACTCCGTTACTAAACCGTGTTGAAAGTAAATAAAAAAAAACCAAAATTAGTAGGAGATATTTATTGTAAGATGGTGTAAAGAAAACAAAGGTATTAAAATAATTTCAGATTAAAAAAAAATTAAAATGTTGACAATTTCAAAAAATTTAAAAGTGAGTTAAGAGTTGTCAACCTGTGACCGACGATATAAGTCTTAATGGAAAATCAATTTTATGAAATTTCGGAACACCATATAATCTAGGTGCATTTGCTATATTAGTTTTAAGTTTATTCTTTTCCGTAACTGTTATTATACTCCTCCTAAAAAATTCCTGAACAAAATCATTATTTATCCTTTGTAATCTTGTAGTAGGATCCTTACCCAGTTTCTTATAAACTGAGTTGTCCTTTATAATATTATTAATCCTTACAAATTTATCCCTATTAGTCAATCTCATTTTGTTCATATAGCTATCTTTATTTAAAGGTCGAATAAGAGCCAATTTATATTTAATTTTTTATTTAGAAAGTAGTAGTTTTTCGGTGGAAAATTTTACTTTGTTGTGAAAGTTATGATTTTAGTAAAAATATGACTTTTGTTATGAAAGAGTAACTTTTCCGGTAAAAAATTTATGATTTTTAATAAATAAAAAAAAAAAATAAAAAAAAATAAATAAAATTTTTTGATAAAAAATTTACTTCCGTTAAATATAACTTTTTCGAAAAACGTGAGTTTACGGAAAAGTGCGATTTGTCGATAAAAATGTTAGTGAAATTTTGTAATAAAAAAAGTGAAATTTTGGTGCTCAACTAAAATGTTGATTAAAAAATTTACTCTTTGGTGAAAAGGTTGATTTTTGGTGAAAATGTGACACTTTAATGACTGACTGTTTTGAAAAACTTCCTTTTTGTAAGAAAACTAAATTTTTGTGAATAAATTTTTCTGGAAAATCTGACTTTTACGTATAAAAAGAAGCTTTTAGTGGTAATGATTTGGCGAAAATAGAATTATTTGTTAAGCATAAATATATGCACTTTTCGTGAACTATGAAAAAAATTGGCCTGTTAATAGATTTCGAACAAAGACTTCGTTCGCTTAACTTACTTGTAAAACAAAAACAATAATTTATTTTTTGTTTTAAATGTAAGTTAAGCGAACGAAGTCTTCGTTCGGAAATAGATTTATAGGCAGTATAACTCTGAATAAAAAGGCGACCAAAGTTTGTTAGGATAATAGCCGTGTCGTCACTTTGGACAAAAATAAATGTTTAAATAATAATTTCCAACAATGATCAAAATTTTGATTTTACAGTACTTTTCGCTTATAGTCACATCATTTAGTTGCATATAAATCGTGGTCTATATCGCTCATTGACTATAAACCTAATTCACATACATATATGAGGCATATAACCGAATTCAAATATAATCAAGATATGTGAATATAGAAAATAAAAAGTCCATATAAATTATACCGACAGCAGGCTTATGGTGTTGCAACAGAGTTGCATACTGTATAAAAATATAGTTACAATAATAATAAGATATTTCATAACTGATACCAACGGAAAAACTATTTTTTACGAGTAGAGAAGTGATAACAAAAACTAAGCGATTTTATTCTTAGTTCTTTAGATGGATTGTGGTTTCAAAAATTAAAAAGAACTTAGTAAATTTTGCTAATATGACTATAACGCCAACATTTTGCTTTACTTTTGCCTTTGATAGCCGCTGGATAGATGGTATATTTGGCAAAAGTGCTTATATCGCTAAATGTACTATAACGTAAATTCTTTATATTAAATTTACTTATAGCGGCAGAATAAACAGATAGGGGTACTATATCGTTAATGTGATTAAAAACGGTAGTGACCTATAAACAAAAAGTACTGTAGTTAAAAAAATATTATTATTATTTCAATGAAAATATTTGCATAAGTAGAATCTTTAAATAACAAAATTATATGTTTAAAATAAAATTATTCTTTTTTATATAACAAAATATATATGAATGATTATTTTCCAGCTGAAATGACAATCTATAAAAATAAGATTTAAAAATATACAATTTTAATGATCCCAAATGCAGTTTATTTTTTATATAATCTATATACAGAAATATACCATTATTTTACTACCTGTCGCATTTAATACACTTGTATGTATTGTTTTGGTGGTAGTATGTAGTTGAAAATGATGTTGATGATAACTGACCCTTAAACACCATTACCACTAATACTATCGCCGCTACTACATCTACCTCTACTAACTTATACAAATTCAAGCCTTAACTATAAAAACAATCCATCCACAAAATGATATGTATGTGAAAAATACTTATCGTACACATTGCCAGGCTTTATTAAAATATGTACATATAACAATAAAAAAATTGATGTTGGAAGAACAAAAAATACATAGAAAATGAAGATGACGATGATGATGATGAGAACAGAAAATACAACAAAATACAAATAATAAATGGAAAATAATAATTTTTATTCTTATAGACAAGTAATTGTATTCTTGTTGCATTTTTTATTGTTATTAGTTAGGATATTCTGTATTTTTCTAAAGGTCCTATTTAAAAAAAAATGTTTTTTTATTTATTTTTAAGTATTTTAAAATATCCTTAAGATCGCATTTTAAGTGAAGCGTCAATTTTTTTTTATACCCTTCACTAAAGGTGGTATATATTATTTAACTATTTTTATTTATCCATTTATTTAGGTAATATTAAGCCTTTTAGGCCAAAATTCTATATTACAGGTAATTAATGCTTAAACATATGCATATAATATTCATTAATCCATAATTAGAATTTATAATTAAAACTAACAAATGAATGTTATATAGTTTTAAATCTTAGATATTTTTCGATGGCTTTATATTACATGTTATTTTAATAAAAAAATAAATAAATAAAAATATACTATCAGTTTAGATTAAGGCTCTCCGCAGCCACATTAAAAATATAAATGTCATAATTATCATCCATCAGTAGCTAATCAAGAGTCTTTAAGAAATCTAACATTTTTAACCGAAAAACATTATTTGAATAGTTAAAAATCCTTAACGAAAATGGCAACAAGCCCCAAAGCCTAGCAATCCGAACAATAAAAGATTTTTCGAAACAGGATGTTGAGATTCATGGTATATGAATTAAGGAACTTCTATAAGAACACGTAAACACAAAAGAGTTTAATAATTTAGATGGGTTGGTATTTTTGATTATTTTATAAAACGAAATCATGTTCGGATATTTAACGATGTTATTAAAAGTACATGCAAGAAAACTTAAAGCCGTATTTGAAATACATATGTTCATAGCGTCTAACAATTTAAACAAAACGAATTATTAGATTAAAAATACGCCTGATCATCCTCAAACGCATAGAACCAGTAACCCAGTAAACTTCAAGGCCATATAAGATATTCAAAAATATCAAAGCATGTGCCAAGTTATACTTAATTCGTAAGATAAATTAGTAGAATTAATATTTTACCATATACATATATTAATATGGGGATCAAGAGTAAGTTTGCTCTCCAAATATATACCTAAACACTTAGGCCGGGTTTTCGAGATGTGGTTTTTTTTTTTTTTTTTTTTTTTTTTTTTTTTTTTCCCTTGTACATAATTATTTATTTATTTTATTTATTTTATTGCTTGTAATACAAAAAGCCTTCAAGGCCAAGGCGCATTACTGGAATATTTCGTACATTTTGTATTGAAAATATTATGACATATAAATTATTATAATTAAAAATATTATAAACTAAGATATATCATACTACAAAAAAAAAAATTTCAAGAATAAGAACAAAATTTAAAGAATAAATATTCATGAGGTATTTAAGGTTTTCAAAAGGGCACCAGTGTAATATTAACCCTAGTATGCGTAAAGTAATCCCTTAACAAAACAGAAACACTCCTAATGAATAAAGGGAAAAACGAATTTTTATAAAATTACAATTTCGGTTATGGGTTCGGTTTTAGTTTAACGTACTCTGAAACTCGGATTTTTCTGGCGAAATGTGATTTTTATTATTATTATTTCATTAAAGGCCAACATTTTAAGCAAATCTAAGCTGTTCCGTCAACATTTTGTATACAAACTTGGTAATGGCGGCCGAATCTTTTTTCAGATTAACTAAACCTAGTTTAACTGAGATCCCAAAATACCGGCCTTAATATGGTCAATCAAAGAAATATGACTATTGCTCAAAATTATATTAATGTCACAATTTCATACAAATTGTTGCTGAGGTTTGTTCAAAACTAAATACAATTTTTATAAACCTCATCAACAATTTCATACAAATTGTTGCTGAAGTAGAAGTAGACTCAACTTTTTAAATAAAAACTTTAGTAACATTTTTGTTCGAAAAATGAAAGGGAAATATATGAAATACTTTGGGAAGAAAAAAGATAGAAGAAAAAAACGAAATTGTTGCTAGCATTGCGTTCAAGGCTTTATGGGCTTTTTATATTACTTGGAATACATAAATAAATACAAAAAACTTGAAATAAATAAATAAATACAAATACAATACAATATAAATATTTCTCTATTAAACAGAATTCTATAAGAAAATTATAAACCATTGAAATTAGAGCGTATTAAAAAGAACTTCAAAATTTTTGTGTTTTGTGTTTTCGATTTCCAGAACACCCCAGAATATACTACAGTCTGGGTCCTTAGGAGTAGTAATTTATTTAACAATATCCGTCTGTCTTTTTAAATAGGGTTTCCGAAGACCCCAGAAATGATGGGAACTACGTTGTTATTTCGTTACCTAAAACGCAAACGGCCCTAACTAGCCAAAAATTAAAAACTGACTTTTCTATTGATTCCGATGTATGTATTGCATCTATACAAATGTCTAGCAAAAATGTTGGAATCCTTCGAGCAAAATAAGCGATTTTATTAACAAAAAACAAACATAAATAAAAGATTATATGATAAACGCTTAAAGACGTAACTAACAGTTTGCAAAATATGCAACATTGTCAATTCGTCAGCTCAGAATTGGTTTGGCGCATATGCCAAAAAGTCGGAGTGGAGAAAAACGACAAAGAAGATTTGCATGAAGATTTCTCAAAATGTACCCGATAGAATTTTTTTATATTTTTACCACTGCTTCCGGTATATGTTATGAAGAAAAATGTAAATTTTTGCACACTTTCATGAATAAAGTTAGAATTTAAAAGTATTTTTTTGAAAATGAAAAATATTGTTTTGTGCCGCATACGCCACTTTTCTAAAAAAAATTAAAAAAATGGCTTTTTGTGCTGCATACGTATACTTATTGCTGTGTATTGAGTAACTTATTGTTGAGATAAATGTTTCTATATTTACAATCTAATAAAAAGTCAACATTAATGAAATTTTTTTTTTATTTGGTTTTATTTTACAAAAACAGAAAAAACAGTTCTACTGTTATGAAAAGGTACATAAAAAGCCACAAAGTAAACAATTTAAATAATACAAAAGTAAAATAGAATCAAGAAAAAACACTTAAAATTTAAAACTAAATATTGAGTAAATTTTTATAATAACTTTTATCAACATGTGGAAGAAATATAAGCAAGTCTTTTATGTCTCTCTTTTTATCGCTGGAAATAATTGATGGTTTCGATATTTTCAAAACGTGCGTCAACAAATTCTCAGGAGTTTTCAAACAATTTTTTGATGCAGACTTAACCAAAATTGCATTTTTATATTTTTCCTCTCGTCGAAGTTTTATAATGTATACATAAATCATTATTTTTACTGTATAGAAGTACTTTAATTTTAGCAAAAGGGACTTGTCGAAAGTCCATTTTATTTGCTACCAATGAGTATGTGCGAAAATCTTCCGGAAGTATTTCCATAACTTTTAATTTTGTTTTATTATTTGGCATTGTTTTAAGCATATTTAGTAAATGAAGAGGACTATGAATTTCAATATTCTTTAAGTACCGGTCAATAACACCATGAACACAGTCCACTTCTTGAATTAAAGAATGTCCTGGTTCTGAAAACTTTTGTATTACGGTATCAATATTATTTTGTTTAATAAACATTTTGATTGCGGTTGAGTTAATTCGATTTTTATTTTGAGGAGTTTTTGCTGGAGATTCTTTCTTATTTATAGAAACGTAAGCTTGTCCAGATTCTCGAAGCCGTTTTCTTACGTTACGTTCCCACAGTTCAGGGTTTGTTTGCCTTTTCTTTGATGACGAAGGAAGGATTCTGAATAACATATGAATGTATATAAGTAATGAACTTTTATTTTCAAATAAAACAAAATAATATTCAAGTATGTACCTGTTATTGTTTTCCATTTGTGGAGGGTTTGACGCACATTTAAATGGTAGCTTTTGAGTTAAAGATGTGTCATATAGGTAAGAATCGGTCCAATTTTCATCATCCTCAAAGTATTCATAAATCATTCTAAAAGCATTAAAAATTTAAACAAATATCTTAATATGGTAAAAATTTAAATAATACTTACTTAATTTCATCTGGAAGTGTAGGAGCTGGTGAAGAAGATTCCATTTTTATATTTTTTTTTTATAAATTTTTACTATTTATTAACACGAGGTGTTATTATTTTATAAAATTATTTTTCCCAAATTTATTTTCTTGTTGTCATTTTATTTTGCTTTTGCTTATGTTCTTATTATTATATTTTGTGCTTGTAGGTCTATGCAGCAAAGCAACAGTAAAATATATCTTGTACGTTTTTGTATGAAGAATTTGCTGCAATCGCCAAACAATGGCTTGTAGAGCAAAACAGTACTTAAAATATTTTGAAACAGTTGATATGCAGCAAAATTAATGCTTTATATCTCAGAAACCATAAAAATTTTCGCGAAACAGGTTTTTGATTTAGAAAGAGGGTATTCAAAAAATATATTCCTCATACCTAACTCATTTTTTTTAAAAATGGTCGGTAGGTCAAACCAGTAATGAGCTGACGACATAACAAAAACATACATATGTGATTTGCTGCTTTAAAAGACAAATGTTTTTAAAACAAAAGAATGTTCCCAAAATATATATATTTTTTAATTCTGTTTGATAATATGTATGTGTTAGTTAATGAGTGGTCTAAGACGCTGAAAGGACTTAGAAATATTTTAAATATGTACTAATAAAGACCAACGAAAAATTAGTCTAAAAAAATACATTATGGGCCACGTTCTGAAAATCGAAATCACGGGAAATTGAAATCGTTGGATATTTTCTATTAAGTTTTGGTAAAGGTTAGTGGACCACAAAATATGAGGCATAAAAAAAAACATTCTTATATACTTTAAACACAGGATAAATTTCAAATTTTGATTGATTTCAATTGCACGTCATTTCGATATATGGCCGTATTTCAATATATACATATACTCGATGAATATGAGAACATTATATTTTTAAATATAAAAGCTTCGATCACAATGATAGCAAGAATTTCGTTTTTCTTTTGTCTTATTTTTTCCCAAAGTGTTTCATATATTTTCTTTTAACTTTTCGAACAAAAATTAAAGGGCAATATCTCCAAGTTCGGTTATAATTAAATAGCACTATAATTGTCAAAAACATATTGTTAACTTGAAAAATTCGTAAACTTTTTCTTGATTAAAAAATATGTGTGCTTGCGAGAAAAAATTGTTGCTTGGTTGTGAGCGACAACGGAAGATGTTGCTGTCATTATGAATTTGGCTTCATAAATAACATCAATGTTTTTTTAAAATTAAATTTGAGGTGACTAACCCTTCACCAACATCATAAACAATATATATTAATAATTTTTTAAAAATATATTTTATTTAAAATTGTTTTAAATAACTTTGCAATATATAAAAATTTGTTTTCCAAAATGATCACATCTTTATGAAAACATTTTTTATTAATTGTGTTTTAAATTCAGAATTGACATTTTTAATATTTAATTTTTGGCCTTATAGGCTTTTTATTTTACTTGGATTGAAATAAATAAATATGTGGAAAAAGATAAAATAATAATGGCAGTGTTCTTAGATATTAAAAGAGCTTTCGAGACAATATAAAGAGTTATCTTCTTACAAAAACTTTACTCGTATGGAATACAAGGAACTGACATAATCCATATGTCAAGTGTGTTACAAAAATCTGAAATAATTTTATATGCGGATGATACCCTGGGGCCAAATTACGACATTCGTTATCGATCGAAATTACAATAAAATTTTAATGGAAATTTCGATAGATATCAAATGCCGTTATTTGGCCCCTGATTTTTACTAAAGATCACACAGATAAAAAATGCCTATTCGTCCAAATTTTCAAAATAAATAATGCTTAAAATGTTTTCTTAAAATGCTAAATACAACGCCAAGTGCTAAATGAAAATTTTGCAGCTATAAAAAAATATTAATGCTAAATTCAGCTGCAAAAATGCCAAAAAAGGCCACACTGCATAGGAAAGACACTGACATATCGAATGAAATCTCGTAAGATGAATATCTTTGGTTACTCGATATCGAATGCTTTCATCACAAATTACAATACATTTCATTCGATATAGAGTGTCATGATACAAAAATAAAAAATTTTGATAAATTTTGCACGATATCGTATGCGGTGATTATACCCCGGGATTATAAATGTATTTCAAATGATTTTGTTTCAGCATAATAGAAACGAATAGTAATATGAACATGTTTTTTGTATGAAATATCTGTCCATTCGTCGACCACAATTTAAAGCCTTCCATGACTTTGTTTGATTTCATCAATTTTGTTTTTAAGTTGTTGGTGTTGTAATAAATAAAAATGGTGAATTCCGCCGAAATTTTGTAGTTTTAAGCATAAAGATATGCTTGAACTACTTAAGAGTGTTTTGTGCCTTAACGGGCATTACGCCCTTGGCAGCATAACGGGTTAATGTTTCACCAAATGTTTCATTTTTAGCAGCGCATTATATTAATGTATTATTTGCCGTCTCTTAGGAACTAATTGGAACGCAGTCAAGTTTTATTTGGTGCACATTTATGTCAAGCTTGTGGTCTAATTAAATGTGATTAAAAAGCCGTGACGTAGAAAACCCTTTGCAACTTATCATTTTAGGGCACTTCAAGCACCTTTGTCTTTTAAATCTGTATAAAAATTTATTTGATATTTTTGATATTTCAACACAAAATGCTATTTAACTTTTAACTGGACACATTTTTTAGTATTTTGAATTGTTTTTAGTTTTTTTTTACAAGAACACACGCTTTTACAAGCGATATGTTTTTACAACGTTCATAACGATTTTTGACTTTCGTTACATTTTGTTTTGACATTCTTCATAAAACGTTTAAGTTTGTCCAATATTACAATTAGAAAAATTCTGAAATTACGGATACACTTACAACAAAAGTAAGGAAAACGTATATAAATTATACATTATTAAAATAACCGGTTTATTAAACCAAACTAATCGTTTATTCGATATTCGACTCAAATAACCGGTTAAAACCGGTGGAATAATAACCGTTCGATCTCCCTACTCCGGTTCCATTAGTTTTACATTAAAATTTCATACACATATGTACGATGTGAGGAAATGTTTGCAAAAATGAGAGGAAATGTTTGCAAACTCTTCGTTAATTTGTCGAATCCAAAAAAGTCCAATAATAATTGTATTTTTTTTTTTTTGAATTGGATTCCACTTCCCAAAAGAATATAACAGATTTCTTCAAAGGCTAATATTATATACTCACATACATATACAGTCCATGTTTAATAGCAATTTTTATTTATATTACTGAAGTGCTTGAAAATTTTTAAATTTTTTTTAAATTTAATGAAAGTATATGGATGTTATTTTTTATCACGCTAATAAAGGACTACATTTCTTCAATGTAAATAAAATTTAATTTTAATTACGATTTTTTGTTCCCTACGTTTCGTCGATTGTTAATCGACTTTTTCACGGAATCTAGTCACATTTAAACGTTTTACATGTACCAAGGAGCAAACAAATATAAAACATAAATTTAAATATTTTAACACATATTAATTTTTATTTTAAAGATATCACAGATTAAGTTATGGATACAATATAACTCGCATTTGAACGAATGTTTTAAAAAATGTGTAGCTTTTTAAGATAAAATACAAATTATTACATATTTATGTTTTGTTACGTGTTTTGGAATTAATTTTTCTTTAGCCTGCGATTCCCTTTCCTCATGATGAAATAAACAGTTGGCATTACTACTCCAGATGGCACTTTTTTGCTCTTGCATTGTTTGTCCAATCTTATGTCAAAGTTTTGTTTATCTTTTTTTGTTGTGATTAGTGTATTTTATTAGATTTTTTTTAAATTAATTGAAGTTATTGATGTTAACATTAGGCTTTTTAATTAATTTTCATTAAATTATTTTTAGCGAAGGAAGGAAGTTAAAACATGATATGAATTGAATTTTTTTTTTGATAATTTTATTTTTTGACTGAGCACGGCTTTAAACTCGGGTCAAATTAACGTGTTTCGAGAATAACCACATTTCCATCATCATAATTCTTACCGTTCTACTGTTTGCACCACTGCGGCGCATACCAGACTATCGAAATTTGCTGTAAATGATGATAAATTTTCAATTTATTTACATGTTTCTTCTTTACTTTTGTTTTTTGTACTTTTTCTTAAGGCGGTTTTAAAACCTTAGTACATTTTTTTTTTTTTTTTTTTTTTAACCTTTCTTTGTACAACTTGAGGGTCAAGTGTAAACATATAGAGCGTGTGCGAAAGCTATTTAGAGAGCTTGAGCCATAGATTTGATCATTTTAATTAAAAATAAATAAAATATTGCCTATCGGCCATGTTCTGGAAAACGAAATCACGTGAATTTAAAATCGATGAAGGTTTTCAATTGAATTTGGTTAAAAAATAACGTAGCTTTTCCTGATTTCAAAAGTATCTTAGGTATAGAAAAGTGGTCCTCAAAGTATTAGGTACATGCAAGGAAATATTTTTATGAACTTTAAACAAGGGGGAGTTTTCAAAATTTGTTCGATTTCAATTTCACGTGATTTCGGTTTATAGAACATGGCCGTATTATTAAATAAAAATGGGCTAAAAATGTATTTATTTCAGCACGTTCAACGGCGCGCTTTGATTTTTGCTTAAAATAATTTTTTACGCATTCTGAGACAAATTTTAATTTTTGTTGTAATGTTCTATTTGTTGCCGTAGCGATTCCACTCGTAATATTTACCCATGACTCTCCTGTCCATTTGTCAAAAAAATTGCATGTGCTCATTAAGAATGATAGTGTGACCTAAGAATTAAATTTAGTAACAGGTTTTTTTACAAGTCTGTTTTTGAAAATTTTCATAAATTTGATAGATTCTATGCGATCAGAATTGCGTTTTCTAGTAAAGTAGCAGATCCATATGATTGTGCATCCTTTTTGTGTGATAGTGTGGCATTGACAACATATTTTGCATGTCGAATAGATAGTAAATTACAGCTTTTAGCGACACCTTGCATATCGGATTCGAATTATTAAAACCAAAACAATGTCAGTAACTGTGGTAAACTTTGAAAAATATTAACAATGCAACCATTTAAAAAATAATGCCACTGCCTTTTTAATTTCGGGATAGAACAAGTTTTTATGCACCCCTTTCTGATTTTCGCTATAAAAAAAAACCTACAACTTAGATTTTAACTATTTTTTTAATTAAAATATCTATACCTATTTAAATATTTTAGAAAAATCTCAGATTACAACTTTATCAGGTTGAATCTTTTTTATAAAATAATAGCCGTGCCCGCGGAGTTGTTCGCCCAGATTTAATTTTTGACTAACTTTAAAAGTAAAATTATCTCCTATTGGTCCTAATTTAAAAAAGCCTATATTTCCAATTTCATCAAAATTGGTTCAGCTATTTAGACGATAAAGCGTTAGCAAACGCATTCGTCTAGGGCCGTCTAGCGGATACATAGACAGGAGCCGGAATGGAGGGTAAACAGCGTACTCTCGTTAAAATGCGTTTTTCTTTTGAATATGGAAATTATTGCTTTAATATAGGAATCTCTTATAAAACGATAATTAATCTCTTATAAAACGACAATTAATATAGGAGGTTTAGCGCCCCTGGATCCTATCCTAAGCACTTTTGCGAACCTTATATAGCATATCTCCCTTATGAGGTTCCATTCTTCATTTTGTTGGAAAATTTTTTGAAATACCTCTTACAAAAATATAAAAATAGTTGGCACATACAAAAGCAATAAAAATAAACTAGTTTCAAAAAAAATTCGGTACAAAAAATTAATTATAATATAAGTTTTAGTTAAAGGCCTATTTGGAAATACATAATTCTCCATAAAATAGACTTTCCACTTTAAAGAAATATAAGCATTTGCGGTAATCTAAGTTACCCTTATTTGTAAATTAATGCGAATATATTTTTACAACTTCTTTAAAGATTTTTCTGAAACCATCTTGTTTTGACACTTACCCAAATAATCTGTTGTGAATTCTTGTTCCGAATGTATTGTTGCTTTTGTTGTTTTCAAACGACTTGTAATACTTGAGCTTTTGCTGCTTCTACTACTACGACCATATAAACAGCTCACCGCATCTAACATTCCAAAGCGGCAAAAAATGGAACGTTATGAACGTTTTTAATCCAGCTGCCCAATATTTGCTAATAACAACGATTAGCACAACACAGGCAGATTGCTATAAAGTTTTCACCAATCTCTATTACTCGCGAATGTCCAACAAATGTGGGCACCCGCAACAATTCCGGACAACCTTGAAACTAAAGGGCTGACTGAATTGACAAACACAACAAAAAATGTTGCTGGTTGGATGTTTTTGTGGATTTTTATTTGTTTGTGAGACAACAAAATAAAACGCACAAATTGGGTAATGGATTCACTTTTTCCTTTTCTGGCTGTATGTTGCTTTGTTTGTTCTTGTTTTCGATATTGTAGGAATTTGCTTAGAGCAGGCGCAGGCTGGCTTATTTGTTGGTTATAACGAAGAAGAAAAAATGGCACAAAAACGGCGTCTATTAACCAATACACCGAACGGATTCCAATTAAAGCTGAAATTAAAATCACCATAAATTTTGCACGTTTTTCCACTCTTCTTTCAACACTTCAGAAACGAAACCAAGATATTCCTAGATTTCGAAACACTAGCCAGTGGCCTACTTCCAGTCCCTATGGAGGTATTTGTTTATTTCACTAGAAGTTGTGTTAGAGTATCTGCTGCTGCCGCTGCTGGTCGATTAGGTCGGGTCGAATGGTATTAAATTTGGTTAATTTTTGAGCTATTTTAAAGTTAGTTGGTGTTGCTTCTCCAATTGATTGCAACACACAACCACACAAGTATGTTTCTTCCTCTTGTTTTCTTCGACACAAACACTAAAACACAAACACAACCTCAACTTTTTTGTATAGTATTTATAAAAGCCACCAAAACTTTGCAATATTTTACTTTCTACTCAATTTTTAATTGTTTTTATTTATTAACAACAAAGTGTTTCTTAATACTTTGGTTGAATTTAATTCAACCAAAAATTGTTTCATTTATGTTGTTTTCTTTCTTTTTAACAATATTTTTTCTTTATTTCTTAAATACTGATTCCTCTTTACGACGTCTTTATTCGTTGGTTTTTTTATTTAGTTGTGGTTGTGTATATTTTTCGTTTTCGTCCCAACGTCTGTAAGTTTGTCTTTGTTTTTTTTTTTAAATTTCAAAGCAGTTCAATGAAATTTCACCCGAACTTATTGAAAGACTGCTGCTGCTAATGGGAGAAGAGAAAAATCACTTTTGGTTTTTTCTTTTCTTCTTTTATTAACAAATTCACTCTACTGTGCTTTCTTTTGATTTCATTGCATCCATAGAAAATATTTTCCTCTAAGGAATAATGTCTTATTTTCTAATAGGCTTTTTCTGTTATTAACCAATTGAAATTTGCGTACAATTTCCTTTTAGCTGAAATTTAAAACACACAAAAAAACCTTCCGCAAAATTTTTTATGGCTCATAGCACGAATACAATTACACAGAAAACGAAATGTCGTTCGTTGCGCTTGCATGTATTTGGGTAACAAAATGCTGTCTAGTTTTTGTTTCACTGTCAAGTAAATAAGCACATACACAGCTAGTTATCTCTTTTTTATATATGTAATTTTACATGCTAAGTCTTGTTTTGCAAATTAAAACAGGGTTGTCCATTTATTATTACAATAAAAATGTAATATGTAACAATACAACTCTGGTATTTTTGGAAACTAGACAGCACTTTTAACAGATGTCCATCAACATGGTGTTTTGAAAAACCAATATAACATTGAGGATTTATATACGCTACTAAAAATCGTACAAGTACAAAATTAAAAATAAAAAAAATTTTAATTTTTAAAAATAAAAAAAATTTTAATTTTTGTGGACGGAGCTCCGATATGTACGATAATAAGCTGTGTGCATCATGCTAACATAGCACATATTCTCTTTGATCATACCGTTTTACAGCGAAATTAATTTTGTAAACAGCTGATTTATAAAACGCCGTTTTTGAGACTTATTTTCAAAATTGGGTTACCGCTATGGTTATTTTAATTAAAAAAAGAAAAAATTATTTTAAAATTATTAAAATGTCGATTCCTAATAATGTTATTAAAATATGAAATTTATCGTTTTCTTTTAACCATTGCCTACACCATGTCCAGTTCCCTAACTTTTTGTCATTATTTTTAACTAGTACTTCACTTATTGTTAGTAACGCTACCACATCATTTATTTTGCCTTGTGTTACGTTTAGAATTTTTCTTTTAAATGACTTAGTACGATTTGCAGTAAAGTGAATTTAAAACCCATACTAAAAATCTTACTTCAGTAAGTACAATGTTTAGCTGCGTCTATACTCATTATTATTTTCAAAACAAATTTATGAAAATTCAAAATATTTAATTGAAAAATTTCTAAACACAGTCAAAGATTTCAAACATCAAAATTAACGATGGAATCGCTTAGAAAATTTTACAGAGAAAAATTTTTCAAAAATATTGATATGTAGTAAAATATCATAACTGTAACTTCGAGATAAAATTGCTGGATCTAAATTTCTGCAAACAATACCAGCGGGAATTTAACAAGGATAATTAGAATTAAAAAAATTTTTTTATTCAAAAACACTGAAAGCATAAAATTCAAAAAGTTATTAAAAAAAACTAAAGCAAAAATATTCTTGAAGGCTTTGTAGGTATTACTTTTTTGAATTAATTAAATAAAATAAAAATAGAAAATATTACCTAGGAAGTGAGAAACTAATTGTTTTTTAATTAATTTATACAACTTGTACATGAAAATTAAAATTGTATAAATTGCAACACTGCAAACATCGAGCAGTTACTTTTGGCTACTTAAAAAATATCCAGTGTCTTGTGCAATACTCAATAAATTTGCATCACTATCTAATAGTCGAAAAAATTTTATAAATCGTAAAAGAAAAAATCAAATTTTTCTGACTTTTAATAACAAAAAGAAAATCAAATTGTTATTTTAAAGAACAATAAATTTAATATTTGTAGTTAAAATAATGTAAAATTTTGAAATATAAGGGACAAGAAAATCTGGATTTGTACAATAATTAACTCGCACAAACAATACAAGTGCAAAGAGAAACGAAATATTCCAGAAAGTTTGCAAGAAGTTGGTTTAAAGGGAAACGAAAATAAATGTAAGTTGGCTGACATTTTTTGCTTCAAATTAATTAAATTGAAGAAAATATAACATAATATATTAATTAAAGAGAAATAAAAGGAGTTACGCCATTTCTACTAATTTTTTTTTTAATTTATCGGTACTTTCGCTGCCTCGGTTGACGCCAACGCCTCCGACGTCTGCTGTTTTATATTTTGGGTATTGTATGTGTGTGTGTTGTGACTGATACACTTGAACTTTTTTTTTTTTTTTGATATTTTTTGTATTCTTTTTTATTACGTTCGTTCGTTCATTCGTCGTTATTGTTCGTCGCGGTTGCTGTGTCGTTTTTCTACGGATTCCATTTAATCGTCAGTGATTTTTTATACAATAGAAAAGATAGCAGAATTTTACCCAAAAAGAAAAAATATTTCTACAAAAAATATTTTATTTGCTAAACATACAAGAGGGTTTAAAATTGAAATAAATAAATTGCTACATAATAAATTAATTGCAGCAGACAGACTAGAAGAAAAAAATAAAATGACGTCTCTCGAACCAAATGTGAATCGTTTGCAAAATTTCAAAAACAAAGGCAAGGATCAAGAGGTAAGTTGTTTTTATATTAATTTTACATATTTTACATGTAAAACCCCACAAGAAAAAACCACACCCACAAAAATATTTAAAAAATTAAGTTTTTTTTTAAAGAAAATTTCCTTGAAATGAGGCACATGTTTTTGTTGTAATGGTGGTGTGTTGTGTGAGGAATCAAAAGGGAATTGGCAAAAGAAAATTGCTTAACCTCTATTTTAATTATCCCCACTCTTGTCTATTGATTTTGCTGCATTTTTAATTTAAATGTTGATAAAATCCAGAATAATCTTTTAATTGTGCATTTAATTATTTGCTTTTTTTATTATCATTAATATTTTTATTCATATCTCAATTCATTGTCAATTTTTTTTCCTCGTGGTTCATTTTCGATGAACTTTTATTTTTTACTTTATTTATCTATTTACTTTGGGTTCGTAAAATCTTACCAATACCTATGCATTATATTAATTTCTATGAATGTGTGAGAGCATAATTGTCAATTTTCTTTTGTTTACAATTTTCTGCAATTGATTATTAAAATACATACAACTCTGTCTTTAAGTGTAGATCTGCTTTAGAAAAGCAGAGTTGTTAAAACTAGATTTTTTACGGTATAATTTTAATGTCAGTGTGACCAGCTTGTAAAATTTTTTACAGCTAAATGTGGCATATGACCAAGGCCAAAGAAGATAAAAAGCTAAAATTTTTATTTGGCTTAAATCTAGTTTAGCGATGTGATAGAAAATTGAAAAATAAGAAGAAAAAATTAAATGAAGAAATTGGCGCGACCGCTTAGTTTTCGAGTTACGGGCGTTTAAAATTTTCATATAAATATGCGATTATCCACTACAGTTCCAAACGTGCATGCTCGTCTTGGTTTTTTCTATATTATCACAAAAACCCTTTTATTTAAAAGCAACATCAAAAATTTATTTTAAGTTGCGTTATAAAATGTACATGAAGTTAAAATTTAGATTAGTCCCGTTGTTTGGAAGAAACGAATTAAATCGAATCCAATCCGTCTACATGCTATTGGGAATCAAAAAGGTGGCGCAACAAAATACTTACTTTGTGTTGTTTTAAATATTTTGAATTTTTATGTAATGCCCGACTTTCAGTGTGAGACAGAAAATTGACTTTTTCTAAGTTTTACCTTCATGTACATTTTATAACGCAACTTAGAATATTTTTTTTTTTTTTTTTTTGTTGTTTTTAAGTAAGAGTTTTTGTGATAATATAGACAACATTGCGATGTATTTTCTTTTATCAAAACAGATATAGCGTGCAGAAATATTTTAATGCGCCTGCCCGACTTTAAATGTGAGCCACTGTATATGGCTAATATTGGTATCATTTCAAAGCTTGTCACCAGACCTTTCTGGACATACAGAATTTATTTGAATATTTTTAGTTTATTAAGAAGTGGGATGAGTTTGCCAAAATACAAGTTTTTAGTAAGCATAAAAACAAATTTATTTAAGAACTTTAATTAAACTAAAAGTAAACCTTAATGTTTATGTAATACTAAAGAGGAGAGAATCCTTGCGCCCAACTAATGCCGGCAATGGAGAGCTGCTTTAGTTAACGAAGCTAGTGTTTGTTATACCATAGAGGAGAAAATCTTTGCGCCCGGCCGAAGTCCGGCTCTGCAGAGTATCTTTAGCTAGCGGAGCCGGTATTTGTTATATCTCAGGGAAGAAAATCCTTGCGCCCGACCGAGGGCCGGCTATGCAGAGAAGCTTCAGTAAGCGAAGCCGGTGTTTCATATACCACAGAGAAGAAGACCCTTGCGTCCGTCCGGCCGAAGGACGGCTATGCTGGGAAGTTTTTTTTTGCGCCGCTGGTGTTTTTTTATTTTATAAAATTATACCTATTACACTTTTATTTAAATAAACTACATACGTTCCTAGTGCACTTTCGTAACATTTTGATGTAAAATGCAAAAAAATGTAATGCGAGCAAAAGAATTAAAAATTTTGAAATAAATTTTCACCCCTATCGTGAAAAACAAGTGCAATTTTTTTCCCATGAAATTTTTATTCCCCTCGAAGGGAAAAATGCTATCGTGAAACACCCGCGAACAATTTTTCACGATATCAGTTCTCAGTGAATGTAAAAAAGAAGAAATATTAAAAAAACATTAAAAAAAAAAAAAAATTTTTTTTGTTTAACTACCCATCTGCAACTGCACTACCCATCGTGAACACCCTTAATAGTTTTGTTTTATTATATTTGGTTGCTATTCGTTTAAGAAATATATTAGACCAGTAAAATATTGATTTGAGTTGGTCTAATAAGGATAGGTTAGGTTCCATGGGCAGCCATCGAGAGACAGCTCACTTGGGTCCTTTAGCGGTCCCTTTGTGATACCTAGCGCCAATGCCCATCCCATAGAGCAGTTACTCAGTTGGCGTCACTGCAGATTTGAGCCAATTCGTCTTCCTAATGAAGAGAAGAAGCAATATAAGTTCTATTGTAGATAGATCCTCCAAGCAGGAAAACACCGGCTCTCACAGGTATTTTTCCCTAGTGCCCCGTAACCCAGGGCTTTGACAGAGAAAGTGAAGCACATACTCCTCTTCCTCCTCATCATGTCAACTTCTGCAGTAGTCATTGAATTCCAGACCCATTCTCCCAACAGGCCAGTGTCCAGTCACAACCGACACCACAGTCCTGATTTGGTCCCTATTGAACCTAAGTAGAGATTTGGTTCTCCGTTCATGATAACCAGGCCATAGTGCTCTGGATATGGAGCAGTTGGACTCACAGGTCCATCCCTCTTGCCAATGAATTGATCAATGAATGTGTCATCCATGCGACCACCTTTCTTGACCAGTTCATCTGCTATCTGGTTTCCCGGGCAGTCTGAGTCCCTGGTATCCATATAAGCGCTAACTCTGAATGCTCAGCAATCTCATTCAAAGACATCCGTCATTCCACAGTTAACCTAGATGTCGTGTAGACACCCGCAAGAGAAGCAATGGCAGCCTTGCTACCAGAAAATACACGTATATCTCCCGATACGCGATAATACTTTAGTCTAATAAGGATTGTTTAACTGCTTTTTTCATTAATTTTTTTTTCTGTTTATATGTAGATTCGACTATTATTTGCTTTTTGTTAATTATTTTATATTTATTATCTTGATAACTTTATTTTAATTTTGTTATTCTATGAATTTAAGACAACATCTAGGAAATGTTGTAAGTGATAATAGTTATTTAAAATCCCATGGCAGATCCTGACAGTTTGCAAGTGGTCAGGCCTCCAATGGGCTTCTACTTTGGGAGAATTAGGGAATGGATTCTGAACAGGACTAATCGGGCTTGGCGGGGCCGAACGGACTGCCGAGTATCGCGCACTCTGTGGCCGTTGCTTAGTAGGTCAATTTCGGACGCGCTGCTGGGTAAGAGTAGGGCCTGCGTCAGGACCATGATAGGTATTATCACGGGCCACTGTATGATAGGCAGAATGGCGGTGAGAATGGGGTCTGGCTTATCGGATATATGTAGGCTGTGTGAGGACCCAGAGGAGTTGGAGACAGTTGAGCACTTTCTGTGCCACTGTCCCAGGCTACAGAACAGCAGGCTGAGGTGGCTAGGTAGCAGATTCCTGCACGAATTGGGAGATGTTTCGGGCTGCGGGCTCGAGAATCTGCCGGGTTTCGTAATGGGAATGACCTGGCTGCGCGGCAGGAGGCTGGGAAACATGTAGGGCAGTTTTTCCTGTTTGGTAGGGTTGTGTTTTGCTTGTTCTGTCCGATTGCTTATCTTCCACTATCTTCCTTCCCTGTGCTTTCACCATTTACTTCTCCTTTTCTGTCACACTAGATATCTTTCTCTTCTTTCTTCCTTTGTTTCACTAATTAAAGGCATCACAATGGACCATATTGGTCTCTGGGTGAGGGTGTGAAGTTTGCTTCACACCAGCCTTTCTAACCTAACCTAATCTAACCCATTTAAAATCCCAATCGATTCCAGCACAGGCCCCCTAAAACCCACTATCCTGTACATTCTGGTCAAAAGAACCATCTCATTCTTCGCAGGGTTTACGCCCAGCCCTCTATCCTCCGCCCAACATCACCTGCATAATTTCATCGATCGTGGACAGAAACTCCCCCGATCAGTAGAACAATGTCATCCGCATAGGCGACGGCTTTCATGCCCTTGGAATCAATGATCTGAGAATCCCGTTGACAGCAAACAACCACAGTTGAGTAGATAGAACCCCCCCTGTGGTGTCCCCCTAGTAACCTTCCTTTTAACACTGATCCCCCAGGCTCGAGTTGATAATCCTTTTTAAGTTGATAAAGCTTTTGTCAATATTATGATTATGATGCGGTGGATATTGGTTCTTTTCAATCTGCATTGTTAAACTGCAACCTTGATGATATGTATTTGACTGGCAATGTTGATGAGCAATTAAACATTTTAACTTATAATTTAGGAAATTTACATACTCTTGTTCCGTTAAGGAAACTTTTTTTTTGCAATCGCAGTGAGTCTTGGACTAGCGATCCAGAGATTCAATACAATGTTTCTCTTAGGGATCTTGCTTACAGGACCTATTTATAAGATAGGACGGAGGGTAATTGGAAAGTTTTTGTCGCTGTAGGAATCGCGTTAAATCGGTTATTAGGAAAATAAAAAGGGGGGTGCATTGTTTACTCTTTGAAAATAAAAAAGCTAAGGATACATATTTGGTCAGTCCTTAAAAGGCATGGATTTTGGGATAATGAAGTCAATTTGGATCACGTTGATCCTGACTATTTTAATTATGTCTTTTCATCCAATCAAATCAATAATAACAATAGAAAATAGTTGATAGATCAATTTATAATTAATGTGGATTGTCATTTCTCCCAGTTGAGTTGTCAGAAATGGTTTCGGCTTTTTATTTAATTAAGTCAAATGCTGTTGGATTGGATGGTTTTAGGCTCAAGTTTATCAGGATGTCGATGCCAATTATTGGAAATTATGTACTTCATTTAGTCAATACAATATTGATAACGTCGAATTTTCAGTTATTTTGGAAGATTGCGAGAATAGTTCCCATAAGTAAAAATAATTCAACAATTCGGACTGCCGATTTACGGCCGATATCCATACTGCCTGTTCTATCTAAAGTTGCGGAGCATCTTATGAAGATCCAACTTTTTAAACATATTGATCATAACAATTTGCTACATGATTGTCAATCTGGTTTTAGAGCTAATAGCAGTACTACATCTTTACTGCTTGGCCTTACAGATAATATTCGTAATAGATATTATAAATTTTCCAGTTCAGCTTGCAAGTTAATATCTTCATATCTTTTTGGTAGAAGTCAATATGTTGTTAGTGAGATATCGTTACTCGTTGAGAATAAGACAGAATGTCTCACCTTTTGTTTTAAAATTTATAGGTTTTCCATTTGTAGAGTTCATTATTTTAAAAATCTTATAGATTGCATACACCTGGATATTTGATTCAGTTATTAGATTTTTGTAGATCAACGAGAAATAGACTGTTAATTATACCCAAATTATCTGCCATATTGGAGCGTTCTTATTATGTAAGAGTTGCACGATCTTATAATAAGTTGCCTAATTTTTTGAGAACTTTTGATGTTTCCACTAACACATATAAAAAAATACTTTTTCTAGAACTTTAAGGAAATCGTTCTTCTATATAAGTGTTTTATATTTATATGTTCATATATGCGTTAGTTATTATATTCATGATATTTAAATATTTATTTTGTGAAGTTTGTTGTTTGGTATTTTCTTTATGAATATACAATTAATGCTTATTTATACTTTGGAAGTTAACAAATGTCCGCTTTATATTTTTTTTTCTGCGTAAATTTAACTAACTTGATATTTTTTTGGAGAACATTTTATTACTTATACTAACATACATGTATATTCACGCATATATTAAAAATGTATTCATATGTTTATGTAAATATGAGATTTACATATAATTTTCGGAATTGTTCGTTTTGGGATTTTTCATAGTTAGTATTCTTACATTATTATTAAGCCATCTTACCCCTTTTGATTATACACACTTTAATTTTTATATACAAATACATAGATTCATATATTAATTTATTTATAATTGTTAGTAGAAAATTGTAACCGATTATGGCTTTTAAAGGCTAGGTTATAGTTTTGTGAGAAATAAAATACACGTATATTTTAAAGAAAAGGTAAAAAAACAAAATAAAATATATTGTATTGGAGTGATAGTTTGATTGCAAAATTCGCTTATTGCACTTTTATGTAGTAAAATAATTTCTAAAATTCTGCCATCACGTCTTTGAAAAGCTTCATAACTCCTCAGTCAATCCATCTGTTTTTTTTTTTTTGCATTTTGTTATAGAATATACATATAAGTTTGTGCCTCTTTTAACGGATCTTGACCTTAAGATTAATTTTTTTAAACTTTAATATTCGAATTATGAGAAGAATTACTTACAAAATGTTTTGTTCCCCAGCAAAAATAAAGTGAAAAATTCAAAGGGAAAAGTGAACAAATTACGAGGGAAACAATTTTTTACGATAAGGGGAATTTTTTCCCGCGAACATTTTTTCACGATCGCAAATATGTACGTGAAAGAGGAAAAAATTCAAGGGAAAAATTATTCACGATAGGGGTGTTTGTATATTCGGAAAAATCTATTGAAGAGCTTTGAAATGATACCAATATTGGCCATATACGTTTAAAATTGTAGTTGAAAATCCCATGTTTATATGAAAACTTTCAACGTCTATAACTCGAAAACTAAGCGTTTGCGCCAATTTTTTTTTTTAATTTTCTTCTTATCTTTTCCATTTTCTATCACTCTAGGTACTTTTTTTATTTGGAGCTGCGTCAGTAAACTAGATTTTTACCTTTTATTTTAACAAAAATAACAAATTTGATTTAAAACTAAATTAATTTTTGTGACTCGATTTAATTTATGGGTCGATTACGGATGGCAACAAAACTGAAGTTGTTTTCTTATTTTATATATTAACATCAGCGGCGTTGCATGTTTTCGCTTCTGGCAACATAACTAAAGTTCAGTTGCCATCCGTAATCGACCTATTAATATCACTTTCTGAATCGATCCTTGTTTCATGCGTACATGTAACTGTCACTCAAATAATTTTCATGATAGTGTAATAAAATTTGACACAATCATTTATGCGATGAAAATTTATCGATTGAAAATAACGTTTTTAGTAGGTGTGATGAATTTCGAGCGATTTTAAAATTCATTTCGGAACCGAAGAAAACATATTCGTTTATTAATAGAAAATATATATCGATAGTTATTTGTTCTTTAAGATACAGAAAACTCCCATTCCGTTCATGAAAACAAAAATAGTTTCATTCCGCAAAATTTTTTCGTAATTTTCTAAAGCGCAAAACTACGGAATGAATTCCGTTTCCGACCAGAATCTCAAAAACCCGGCCTTAATGTTTCGTTGAAAATGCAGTTCAATTTACATTTATAATATAAATTTTAAAGAATAGGTATGTACAGAAAAAAGAGCAAAATATCTTAAAAACCATTTTTAAAGACACTAAAGACGATATAATCGAATTCGAATCGCTTTGTCTTCAAAATCGTTTCATATCACATACCTGAATACAGTAAACCATTTTTAAACAAGTCATACAAAACCATGCTTATTTAGGATATTCAGTTTTTTTTTTTTTTTTTTTTTTTTTTTTTTTTTTTTTTTTTTTTTTTTTTTTTTTTTTTGATAACTTGAATTGTACACCAAACGCAAAAATTGTCCCTTTCTCCCATTACTATTTTTTTTTAGTGAATTTTACATTTTACAAAACTGTGTTGGTGCAAAATACAGTAATTGAGAACACAAATTGAGACCGTAAAGCTAGAGTTCTTCACTGAGTCAAGGCCTATCCAAGGCCTGCTTACCTCTACAACAATACAAAAAACAACAGGCATTTTGTTTGTGTAAAATTGTTCGCAAAAAAACAATAGGTATGCATGTATAAGCAAAATGTAAACAACTTTTGACAGCCTAGGGGAATAAGCAAAATAAACGTCAGGCTCCTTGCGCAGACCTATTGGATAGGCCAAAGAATTGAAAGAGCGTATAACTCGCATCTGATATGAGCGTTCCAGCCAGAATGAATTACGAGGTACAATTAATTGTTTAGATCTAGTAGATCTAGTAAATGTAAAAAGGTATTTTTTTAAGATACGAGGTTGAGAAAGTAAGGCATCGATATGTATAAAATGTAACTTAGCGATGTATCTTACAAACGATAAATAACTCTTAAGTTCAAGAGAATTAATACATTAAATAACAAAGACATAAAGAATGCTATATATGTTTTTATATTACGCAGCACGACACAGAAAATTCAAACATATTGACCAGTATTCATATAAGTGACTTGACAAGTTACTTAGCTCTGCAAATTTCTTCAACTTAGATTTAAATAAGAGCAGCGAGTAAGAAAATTTTCTATGAACTCTCGGCAAAGTATTCCAGATTTTTGAAACCTGAATCTGATACGATTTTCCAAAAGTGTCCCAACGTCTTATTGGCAAAATAATTTGAGGATTCCTTGTTGACCGAGAGAATAGAAAATTTTCAACAATATAATCACGGTTATATGCCTTCCATTTATAAAACTATTTTTTCGAAGAATTTTTAATATTTTTTTAAGTTAATAATACATTCCCAATTTTGTTACATCTTTTTAGTATAATTTAAAAGGGCATTCCAGTATTCTCTTTTAGTTTTTTCTTCATAACTTTCTAAATAATTGTCCAAATTGTAATTTTTTATGGAAAAAATAGAAAAAAAAATATTTCCAGTGCTTTTATTGATTTTTGGATTTGAAGTTTTAAATCATATTTATGAAAATGAGTGGTGTATCCCTCGATTTTTTTTAAATGTGTTATTTTAAACTTCTATCCGCCGTACAACTTTAAAAGAAACTTATTTAATTAACAATTGTATATTTAATTTTTCTTATAGGAAATGCGTCGTAGGCGCAATGAAGTAACAGTAGAACTACGTAAAAATAAACGTGAAGAAACGATTCTAAAGCGACGAAATGTTCCCAATATGGACTCAAACACAGACGAAGATGATCAGTTACCAAATCAGATAAATTTAAAAAAATTAG
The DNA here is from genome assembly GCA_943735925.1 of Pollenia amentaria. NCBI lineage: Eukaryota > Metazoa > Arthropoda > Insecta > Diptera > Polleniidae > Pollenia > Pollenia amentaria. The sequence continues at coordinate 52,542,282 of OX031006.1, forward strand.
CTGAAGCAGCTGCTGATTCATCAAAACCCGAACAACAATTGGCTGCTGTACAAGCTGCACGCAAATTGTTATCGTCTGATAAGAATCCACCCATTAATGACTTGATCAAAAGTGATATTTTACCCATATTGGTTGAATGTCTTACTCAACATAATCAGACAATGTTACAGTTTGAAGCCGCCTGGGCTTTAACTAATATTGCTTCGGGAACATCACAACAAACAAATCAAGTTGTAGCCGCTGGTGCTGTGCCCTTATTTTTGCAATTACTTTCATCACCCGCTCCTAACGTTTGCGAACAAGCTGTATGGGCATTGGGTAATATTATTGGCGATGGTCCCGAGCTGCGTGATTTTGTTATAAAACATGGTGTGGTTCAGCCATTATTGTCGTTCATTAAACCCGACATACCCATATCATTTTTGCGAAATGTCACTTGGGTTATTGTGAATTTATGCCGTAACAAGGATCCCCCACCACCAGCTGCTACTATTCATGAAATTTTGCCTGCTTTAAATATTTTGATTCATCATACCGACACAAATATTTTAGTAGATACAGTATGGGCTATTAGCTATTTAACTGATGGTGGCAACGATCAAATTCAAATGGTCATCGAAAGTGGCGTGGTACCCAAATTAATTCCGTTGTTGGGTCATGCTGAGGTCAAAGTTCAAACAGCTGCTTTACGTGCCGTTGGTAATATTGTAACCGGTTCGGATGAGCAAACACAAGTGGTGCTCAACTATGATGCACTAGCGTTTTTCCCAGCATTGTTGGCGCATCAAAAGGAGAAAATACGCAAAGAAGCTGTCTGGTTCTTGTCTAACATAACTGCGGGCAATCAATCACAGGTGCAAGCTGTAATTAATTGTGGCTTATTGCCCAAGATTATTGAAAATCTTCGCAATGGTGAATTCCAAACGCAGAAAGAAGCCGCTTGGGCCATCAGCAATTTGACCATTAGTGGTAACCGTGATCAAGTGTTTACACTTATTAAAGAGGGTGTTATACCTCCCTTCTGTGATTTACTATCATGTCAAGACACTCAAGTTATAAATGTAAGTAACTGTTTTTCTATTTATTTATTTATTTATTTATTTATTTATTTATTTATTTATTTATTTATTTATATATTTATTTATTTATTTATTTCATTCACAGTAATATATAAAGCCTCCTAGGCCAATTAACATATATTACAAAGATATATCCCTGAATACAATTTTAATCTTAATACATAATTTTCATTATTATAATAATAACATGAACTATCAATGAAAATACTTTTCCTTATAACTAATAATATAACTCATTCATCGGCTCCCCAGCCAAAAAAAAACAAAAAAGTTATAAAAAGATCATATGGAAATGTAGTCCAATAACAAGTAGTACATCTAATTGTTTTATTTAATATATCAAACAAGAAAAAGAAGCGAGAATAAAAATTAAAAACAGTTTTCCAACCAGAACCGGTCCTTTTTTTTATCTATATTATCTGTTTGTATTTTATTAATTTCAAAGTGAACTTGTTTACATTTATTTTGATTCTATGAGAGCTAGTATACATTATATTAGATTCTGTGCGAATTAGTTTTCATTTCATTTTACGCAAATAAATTCTTGTTTTATTAATTTTTATACGAACTAATTCTTATTTAATTCGATACGATGCGCACTAGTTTACATATACATTCAATTCTGTGCTATAAAATAATACTTTGATTTTATTCTATGAATACAAGTTAGTGTTTCATTCGATTCTATGTGAATTAGGTGACAATATATTTCATTGTATGTGAGCTAGTTTTCATTTTATTTAATTATACTGGCATGTTCTGATAATCGCAAAACGCTTAACATTTGCGATTCTGACTTGAAATCGCATAATAGGGGCTGTGTAAATCGCAAGAAGTTAAACGACTTTAAATCGCAAAAGTATGCTCAAGGGAACTAGAAGAATTTTAAGAAACTATGGCAGAAATTCATGCAAAACGCACAAGTTTCAGGGCAACAAAAATTAAATCTGGCGTTTTGCGATTGTCAGAACCTGACCGATCAGTTTCTCGTAAGCCATTCATTTTAGTCTGATTCAGTTTTATTTACTTTATTATTAACCTGTTAACTTAGTTCTATTCTCTATGAAATAATTAAAATTTTATTTGATGCATATTTTATTGAATTTATTACATTAGATATTTTTATTGGCTTCTTGCAGGTGGTTTTAGATGGTCTTAATAATATGCTCAAAGCAGCCGATAGTCATGTTCAAGACGTAGCCAATTTAATTGAAGAATGTGATGGCCTCGAAAAGATTGAAAAATTACAAAATCACGAAAATGTAGAAATCTATAAATTGGCTTATGAAATTATTGAGCAACACTTCTCTGATGAGGTAAGTTACCTAGTTTTCACTTTTCAAATTGCAAATATACTTAATAATGTATCAATTTTTAGCCTGAACAAGCATCAATGGTTCCAACTTCTGACGGAACTCAATTTCAATTTGATCCGAATGCGGAAAGTAGATTACCGAACTCATTTAATTTTTAACAAAATTTCCCTTATTTTTCAATGTGACCATGATTTGAAAGTTGTCTTGTTAATTTGCAAACAACCAAAATCTTTTTTATATATATTTAATTTAGAATTATAAACAACAACAAACAAGAAGAAAAAGGATTTTTCAAATAACAAAAGAAAACAACAACATCAACATACTGAGTCCATGATAATATAATTATTGTAATTTAATACTTTATATAAACAACAAAATCTATATATAATTATATATATATATATATATATATATATATATATACATATATATATATAAATATATATATATATTTATATAACCAAACTGATTTGATTGAATTTTTGAGTTGTAAACAAATTTTCGGAAACGGCGAAAAAACGAAAACTATTTATTGACTTCCTTTCTCTTGAAGTTTTTTTTTTCACCCAAAAAAAGTATCACATTTAGTATTTTCTACTATAGAAAATGATTTTTTCTTTTTATTTTTTTTTTAATAAGAAAAAGTAACATAAAAAAATTTATTACTTTAAAGAATTTTTTATTTTTAATTTTTGGAACAAAAAGAAAAAAAATATATTGTAGAAAAATAATACTACCATTAAATTTTTTAAGTAAAAGTTCGTTTTTATTTATATTTTTATTTTTTTTAAGACTTCAAAAAAATTTTTGTTGTTATTTTTACAAAATATTTAAAATTTTTTATGCCAAAAAACAAAACATTTAATTTGTTTTGAATTTGAGTTTTCTTGCTTTGTGGTCTTTTTGTTTACTTTTTCATTTTTTAAATTATTTCGTTTAACTCAAGGCACATTCATTCATTTAGTGTACCCTGGTTTAGCTTAAAAAAAAAAAAAAAAAGAAATAGAAAATAGAAAAAAAAATTCATAAAACATTCAGATCAAGATTTAACGCTCATTACAAGAAATTAAAATAAAAAAATTATAAAAAAATCATAAGTATTTAAAAACGCCAACATATTTCAAAAATATTACGTTTTTAAAAAACAAAAATCTTTTAAACCGTAAATATAAATTTAATTATAACAATAAAAGAAAATCATCAAAACACAAAATAAACGAATCTAATTTAAACAAAAATAATTTAAATGGTGAGTTTTTTTTAACAATATTTTCTTCGGAAAAAGGACAAATCTTTATGAACCAATTAAAATTTGGTTTGCTCTGACTTCGTACAATATATAAGAAAACATCAAAGAACAGTTCGTAAAAAAATATAATTAAATGACGTGACATTTGTTGTAGAAACAACGACAAAATAGTCACACACTGATCGTTAGTATGAAAGCAAAGCATCTGTTTGTTCTTTCGACTTAACTTTTTACTATTGCTGTTGGCACTGCGCAGCTACTTAATTAAAAATCATTAAATTTTTTACAAACTGTTTTTCTGCTTTTACACCTCACCTCTATTATACGAAGTTACATCAAACCAAAACTACGAACGCAAAGACTTAACAGTTGATATTTTTTCGCTGCATAAGCGTAAGCTATACAGTATTCGAAACCAATTTTTGAAAATACTGGGTCTAATCACCGCATTCGATATTGAGTAGGCTATCGTATCGAGTTAGCTATCGTATTTTTCTGCATACGATACGCATTGACGTATCGAATGAAAGCTCGAGAGATGTAGGCCCTAATCATGTACAACGCAGCGCAACGCCAAACAATTACATTGAAAGCACAAACAATGTCATAAATATTTTGTAATTTTGTTGTTGCTTTCAACAGAAATTCATATACCGTTTTAAAATTTTCAACGACACAAGCAATGGAGCGTTTGAAATTTTAACACGCAATGTGAATTTCTGTAGAAAGCAACAACAAAATTACAAAATATTTATGACATTGTTTGTGCTTTCAATGTTATTCTTTGGCGTTGCGTTAGTTCTGTGGCGTTGCGCTGCGTTGTACATGATTAGGGCCGTAATGTCTTTGGTTGCTCGATATCGAATGATTTCATCTCAAATTACTACACATTTCATTCGACATCGAGTGTCAGGATACCAAAATAAATATTTTGATCAGTCTTATGCGGGCTACTGCCGAGTAAAGTCTGTTTGTAGCGGTTTCTTTTATAAAAAAAAAAATTTATATTTTCTTTTGTTTGTTAAGGGCATTCTCTCTCTCAATCGAAGATTACACGTGTTTTCTTTTCGTTTTATACTTTCTTACTTGATATTGTGAATTGTTGGACATTAAATACGGATAAATAATCAAAATTACCATGAACGGGGTTCATCCCCCGAACTACAATAGATTCAGGGATTTGGATCCCTCTATCGACAGAGCAACCAAAAATAAACGTTTTCGGGATGAAGATTTTATACCTCTTCCAAGTGTTATACAGTCTGAGGAACACATTCCCCGTTATTTAGTCGCTACTGTTAAAAGTGGTGAATCTCCTGAAACCTTTATCAAACCATTAGCATCGTACAATATTTTCCAAATTGCGAAGGTCTCAACCACATAAGCCCTGATTATTTAGAGGTAAATGAAATGAAAAGCGGAGACCTAATAATTAAAACTCCAGATTTAAAAACTGCGCACAAATTTTTGAAAGCGAAATATATCGATGTTGTTCCGGTAGAAATAAAAATGCACAAATATCTTAATTCTACCCAGGGTAGAATTTACTCCAAGAAAATTATTGACATATCCGAAGAGGAAATTTTACAAGCACTAGCTCACCAAAGGGTCATTGAAGTTAAAAAAATAACAAAGAGGGACGAAACTCAAAAAGACAAATTTGTTGCAACAGGTGCAGTCATCCTTACCTTTGATCTAATTAGACGGCCGGAAACAATAAAATTAGGTTGGGAACGTGTTCGCGTTGACGAATATGTATCTAACCCGATGAGATGTATCAATTGTCAGAAGCTCGGGCATACTAAAAAACATTGTAAGAAGATAGAAATGTGTAGAGAATGTGGTTTCCTACCTCCCCACGAAACATGTACCTATAAGGAAATATTGCCTCAACTGCGAAATGGATACACACACCTCATATGACAACAACTGCCCTAGTTACATAAAACACAAATCGGTAAACAAAATAAAAGCTGATCGCAGATGTACCGCTCGTGAAGCCTGGAAGATATTTAATGATAACCCATCCTTACACACTATCAAAACATTCCAGAAACAAATCCCCACTTTTTCCCAAGTTTTGCAAAATAATAATGAAAATGATCAACAAACCATAAGCACAAAACCAACTAACCTCAATACAATAAATACATTAACTTCAGATAATAACATAAGCAAAAATTATGTAAGCTCTACCTCTATTACTTCAACTCTACAGAAACAAGAAACAACTTCAAAAGCATCAACATAACAAGCTACAAAAACTACACAAGCTACAACTTCAATGCACGCAGCTAAACAAAAGCCAACAACAACGTCTACATCTAAAACACATGCAATAAAAACACCAACTACAAAACAAACCACAAAAGCACAAGCTAAGAATAACCAACAAAAAGACAAAAGTAATAACAAACAAAAAATAACAACTATGGATACCGAAAACATTGAAACAGATACCTCCTTGGAGCACTATCAGGGAGAAGATAGTGAAATGACGGTATTAAATAAAGCAAATAGTCTTCAAAACAGATCAACTATGCAAAGGTTTGACAATACTGTCCCATCTTCCTATTCGGAAGATGACAGTATGTAATATATTTTTTACTATTAAATATGGATATTGGATTAAACATTAATATTTTACAGTGGAACATTCAAGGTTTTCTCACTCATAAATATGCCCTGGAAGTCATCACAGCAAAACATAGACCCAATATAATTTGTCTTCAGGAAACACATATAGTCGACAAAAATAAGCATATGTTACACCTACCTGGCTACAATATCTTTCACCATAACAAGGATTACACATATTCAAAATCGGGAATTGCTATTTTAGTGAGTAAAACAATCAACGTCACTCAGCATACCACGTCAACAGGTAATCTTCTTTTTCAATCAAGTACAATAAAAGGTGCAAAAGATTTGCACATTACAAATATATACAAGGAGATTGATGCCGACTTTACTGCATCCGATCTTAATGCAATTAATACATCTGATAGCGGACATTACATTATTTTAGGTGACCTTAACTCCCAAAATCCCTTGTGGGGTTCACAAAACATTTCCCCAAGTGGTGCTATATGGGAACAATTTTCAGATGACCGTAACTGCGTAATACTGAATAGTGGTTCACCTACACTCTTTAACAGTAGACACACAGCCATAGATGTAACAATGGCTAGTATTGATTTAGCTGCATCTTTAGAATGGAAAACACTTCCACTACCCGAAGTAGGAGACCACTTCCCAGTTATGATATCAAATGGCAACCACTCTGTTAAAAAACACTTTATACCGAGATTTTTAGAACGGCATGCAGATTGGCCAAAGTTTACAACCAAAGTGTCTACTATATCAAGTGATTTTGTAGAATCATATAACGTTAATAAAGAGGCAGCACAACTTAAACGAATCTTAAGAAAATCTGCTAATGAATCTTGCCAGCCCCGTGCTATAAATAATCCAATTTGGTTCAATTCTGAAATCGAAAATCTCACTAGAATGAAACAAAAGGCATGGAATATATTCAGGAGGAACAGGAGCATAATAAACGGCATTAATTTTCGAAAAGCTTGTGCAAAGGTGAAGCGAGAAAGCAAAATTGCAAAACGACTTACATGGGCAAATTTCGTAAATAATCTTGATCCCTTGATGGACAGTAAAGTACTCTGGACTAAGATTAAAAACATCAGATCTGATAGAATAAGTAACTTCCACACAGTTATTCAACAGTTATTCAACATCCTAAATCCATTGCCAACAAACTTGGCCAATACTGGAGTTCCATCTGCTCTGACAGAACATTAGACTCTACTATCGTAACGCAAAAACAATTGTACACCATAAGAGACACCGAGGTAAACTCGTTTCCTTTTTTGAACAGAGATATCTCCATAACCGAACTAAATAAAATCCTTCAAAATGTTAAAGGTGCCACACCATCAATTGACAAAATCACTTATAACATGATAAAAAACTCTCCAACTTTATTTAAAAAAAGATTATGCAGATTGTATAATAATATACTCCAAACTGGAATCTATCCACATGACTGGAAGGTTGCCATTTTATCTCCAATACCCAAACATGGCAAAAATCCAAACAATTTGGTAGGGTACAGACCCATTTCTCTAATCCCAGTTTTGTCGAAAGTACTTGAAAAAATTCTAGCTGTAAGATTTCGAGAGTACACAAACAAACTCATCTCAAACACACAACATGCTTTTCTACCAAAAAGAGGCGTTCATACTTTGTGCCATCATCTGGAGAACACTCTAAGGCAGAACTTAGCGAAAAAACTTCACAGTGCAGTAATATCTGAAGATATAGAGAAAGCTTTTGATCGGGTCGTTTTTAGTTCAATCCTCAAGGAGCTGGAAGAATGGTGCGTTCCATCAAAAATGTTAGAGCTCATTAAGTCCTTTCTTACCAATAGGAGGATAATGGTTAGGGTCGATGGTTTCTACTCCAAAACGTATCCCATAGATAATGGAGCTCCCTAAGGGTCGCCGTTGTCTGTTGTGATGTTTGTCGTTTATGCAAATTCTTTGGCTAAGTCATTGGAAAATATAAATGGAATCGACTATGTCGGTATCTATGCAGATAATATATTTGGGATTGCCTCTGGTACCCCCGAAGAAATTAAAAATACGTTAATATCATTCAATGGAAGACTTCAACAATGGGCAGTTTCCCGAGGAGCACTCATCCCAACTAGTAAGGCTGAAGTTCTGCATGTTTGTAGAAAAAGACTTTGTAGACCCCAAAACTTGGCCATTAATGGTACACAATTACAATATAAAACGCATATGAAAATCCTAGGAATTATATTTTCTAAAACACTGTCGTGGAACGAGCACATTAAATATTTGGTATTTAAATTAAGTAAAATCAATATTTTGCTAAAACTGATTTGCTAAAGGAAAAAAGGTCCACACATCGAAACAGCTCTAGTCATTTGTAAGGCACTTGTTTATGGGGCTATCCAACATGGGTTAACGATATATGGATGGACAACAAAAAACAATATTCAAAAGGTAAATGCATCCCTAAATCAGTGTTTAAGAACAGCTTCAGGCTTGTTAAGAGCGACACCCATAGATTCTCTCCACATTGAAACTGGCTCTCTGAGCTTCGAATCGCTGTTAGAAAAAAACTCAATAAAGTTATCATCGAAGGCAATTACGGATCAGGAAGAAGGACTACATGAGATTTGTTGGCATTATTTGAACCTTCCGTTGTGCCAAAATAAAGGTTCTATTTTCAATATTATATCACTCTTAAATTCGTACAAAATACCACTTCCCTTAAAACCTGATAAAACGTACACAACAAAAACAAAAATCAATATTGATGTAGAGCTCTCTATGCTCAAAAAGAATAACACTAGTCCAGAGCTATTCAAATCTATACTCCCCTGACATAATTTTGTACACAGACGGGTCCTATCGGGATGGTGCCACCGCATTTGCAATAGTTCAACAAACTAGTGAATCTGAATACTCTACTATCAAGCAATGTATATTACCTCCGTTTACGGGTATTTTCACGGCCGAACTTAGCGCTATTAATGCTGCATTGTCTTATGCCGCGAGGCAAAATTCTAACGCGTTAATTTGTACAGATAGTTTAAGTGCTGTCTATGCACTGTTGTACAATAAAAATGGCATATATAACAATATCCTTCTAAAAGATAATTAGTCAATTCACAAGGTATCCTAACATGTCATATTGTCAAAATGTCCTAATATTTCACAATGGTTTAAAAATATTGTTGTACGGCTCAGCCGCTCAGCGCTGGACTTTTCTGATTAATTACGACAGCACAATAAACACAGCAAGCAACGTTCTATTTATTTAAGACACTTTTTGTTAACAAACCAACAACAATATTTTTAAACCATTGTGAAATATTAGGACATTTTGACAATATGACATGTTAGGATACCTTGTGAATTGACTAAATATAAACAGGGTACTAACATTGTTATGGATACCCTCACATATAGGTATAAAAGGAAACGAGCTTGCTGATATTGCCGCTAAACAAGCACTACTTAATCCTCAAATTTATGAAACTACTTGTTTTCCTAAACTAATTACCAATACATATAAATACCACCATTCCGAAAAATTACTACAGCAGTGGCAAAACTCGAATTCATTCCTAAGACTTCATAACCACAGTATCAATAGACCTAAATACCACATCAACCTAAGTAGAGAAAACTGCATAACAATGGCGCGGATAAGAGTTGGAAAGACTATTAGTCAATTCACAAGGTATCCTAACATGTCATATTGTCAAAATGTCCTAATATTTCACAATGGTTTAAAAATATTGTTGTTGGTTTGTTAACAAAAAGTGTCTTAAATAAATAGAACGTTGCTTGCTGTGTTTATTGTGCTGTCGTAATTAATCAGAAAAGTCCAGCGCTGAGCGGCTGAGCAGTACAACAATATTTTTAAGCCATGGTGAAATATTAGGACATTTTGACAATATGACATGTTAGGATACCTTGTGAATTGACTATATATTCAATGTTAAACACTATTACGAAAATGAAGAACCAGCCATGTGTAGAATACATATGTAACACCGTATTGACTATAACGCACATATTATCAGAATGCCCTATATCCAAAGTCACTAATACAATAAAAGATATACTAGATTGTACAAATCCCAACAACATTAAAATTTTGAAACATTGTTTATATAAACACAAAATTAAAGATATTTAAACCAATATCCGCGCATTATGGTCAGTGACACCTTGCGCTTTAACTTGTGTATTTTATAAATTTATTTGTAAAATATTTCGTAAATAAATAAATAAATAAATATTTTGAATCAATTTTACTTGATATCGTATGCGGTGATTAGACCCCTAAACACGATATTATCGTTTTTAAATCGTTTCGTTTTCAAAATCGATTTCCATCAAATTCCTGATAGATTACTTTAAAAAAAGTTGTTGCTTCAAAGCAACATCATAAAATTTTAAAGTTTTGCTTTTTTGTTGTAAACATAAACAGAAACTATATACCCCTTAGACTTAAATACTTTCGGTCAAATTTTGCAAATTTTGATCCTATTCGCAGAATGCGCTCTGAATTTAACAATTTGTAAACGTATATTGATTTCACTAATCCTATTGGCGTCAAAAATATCCTCTCAAATATCTTAAGATAAATTTAATGCTAAATTTGTCTTTTATGTTATGTACTAAAGTATCTATATTTATTTAGTTTAAGCATATTAGCCAATAAGAAATATTCACCCCTATTCCATTTAGTGTCATCAATAGATATTAAACTTTTCTATAATGCCGCTATTCGCAAATTTTTCAGAGTTTCCGCTCATTAAGCTATTTTTTTTATCGAATTTTTGCCATTTATCACAGTTTTAAGGACTTTTAGTCAGTTTTATGGCTTGTTTGAAATATTACAAATGTTCGCGAGTTTTCGCCATTTTTGCAAATTTTTTCGACAGTTTATTTTTAAACGATTTAGGGAGTTTAAATAAATTTTATGGTTTATTCCAAGTCTGAAATTCTTCGCGAATTTTAGCAATGTCCGCTTTAGGGATGGGCAATAAATATCGATATATCAAAATATCGATATTTAAAAAATTTATAATCGATATATATCGCCGATATTAAAAATACCGATATATCGATTCATCGACATTTATCTACGACTATCGAATTCAATATTTTTAAGATCACTTTATAATAAAATTCAACATTTTAACCGTTGCTCAACTTCTTACAATAATGTTGTTTTTTAAGAATTGCATCATAGGTTTTTATTTAACTAATAGGTATTAAGAAAATAAAGGCGTTTTTCCATTGTACATTTTCATAGATTACACAGGTCAGTTTTGTCTTGGTTTTTTTAAGAGATGACAACAACAAAATAAGCGCGGAAAAAATATTCTGGAAAGGGTTCCTAGAATTATGCAAAGAATCGACTCATTAAGGTTGGAATGTTAATAATAAAAAAAATATTTTGTTTTTTTTTTTTTTTGAGCATGTTCTTATATATTAATAATAAAATATTGCACAGTTTACTTGTATAGTATGTGTTACAAGTTTTGTTTACCGGCAGTATATAATCTGGCATTATATAATCCTAATTATTTCTTTTAAATTTCATACCTATGGCGAATAAGTAAAAACTTTTTTGTATTCTTTACTTTTTTTAAAATTTGTTTGTAATATGTAATACGTTTGTGCCTATGTTAAAATGTATTGTCATAGGTATATTAAGTTTTTAAATTTAGTAATAATTTCAGCTTAATACGTTCGATACATCGATGTGCTTTAAAAAACGATAAGCAATCGACATCGTTACATTGCTGTTATAGAATACAAGTTTTGTATCGAATTGATGACGACGTCGATAAAAATTAATGTTGATATTAAATTGATGACGACTACATTAAATGGAATAAGGGTGAATAATAATGTTAAATTAAAAAAAGGAAAAAGAGCAACAAAGCTACACGAAAATTGCATAATTAGAGAAAATTCGCGAAAATGTTTCAATTTCACGTGATTTCGATTTCCAGAACATAGCCGATTATCTAAAGAAAAGTTGTGCAGTCTATGGAGCTATTCCTTTTAGTATTGCATTGCAATACTGCGTTTATGAAGTCAGCCTACCCTTTTTGAGAGCACAACATTTTTAAGAAACGAACATGGACCAATTAGTAGGTATGCGCATAACTACAACAATGCAACAAAAGAAAAAACAACACGCATTTTTTTGTGTAAATTATGTTTAAGATGTCAAACCCCAATGCATTAGTTTATGTAAAAAATAAACAAGATGTCAAAAACAATCGCACGATAAAAACACAATTTTACAAAAAATCAACAGGCGTTTCGAGCAGACCTACTAATTGCAGCGCAATGATGCATTTACGAATATACCCATAATTCACCTCTTTACCAAGAGCGCATTTAAGGTCTATCCATTGAATCATATTGAAAAATGGAAACATATAACAAACTCAACAAATATGATCTAAAAAAGAGAATAACATATGCTTTTTGAATATTTTTTGTATACTTTATAAAGTAAATAAAATTTCTGTAATGGGTTCAGATGGCAGTCTGTTTCTCAGACAAGTTTAACAAATGTTATTAAGTAAGTGTAACACTAAAATCAAATCCTTATATTATTTGTTTTAAAATTAAAGAATTTCCAATTATACCTGATCTACACCTCAAAGAAATTAGCAATGCTCCACAATGTTGTGAGCGTGGCCATATGTATATAGAAAATCCAATTATGGAAATTTAAAAAATGGCTAATGGCATTTATTAAAAGACACTTTTACTAATAAGCGTAAAAAAATTAGATTAAAATAATAATTTTTTATTAAGATATGGCTCTTAAAATTGTGGTTTGAAATAACTGCAATTTTGTATAAAAAAGGAATAAAAATGAGCATGTACTTCATAGGGTTAAATAAGTGAATTTAGTTGGCAAATAAACAAAATTTTTACTAGATTAGTTGTTGTACATATTATGTTTTATGTATATAAACGGTATTTTTAATTACATATGCATGTCGATAACAGTGTATGCATCATTATAAGAATGATATTAATAAAACAAAACAAAACTTGTTGTGATAAGCAAACATATAATAGTGAAAAAAAGCGTATTACCGGGATATTTTTTCTTTCATTTTATAACAAAAAGTATGTTAATTTATAAAAAAAAAAATTTAGCTACGCTTAAGTGCGCCAATTAAAATAATTGTTATTTTTTTAGTGTCGACTCAAATGAAAATGCGACTTTTTTAATTCTTGGCTTGAGTAAAAGGAAAACAAAGATGTAGTTAAAAAATTATCAGGGATTGTAGGAGCTCGAAATCTTTGGAAGCGAAAGACGTTCAAAAAATATATACATATGTAATTTAAATTCAAAATTAAAGCGGATGTTGTCCGATTGCAACCGAAAAAGGGACCGGTTCGAGTGTAAGTTCTGTGACTGGCTAAATACCGAAGAAGCAAATTGTTTTGGAATGCAAAACTCGTATTCAGAATGAGTTTACAAAAGAACTTGGTTTAATTATTGATAGAGTTAAAACTGGATATGGTACTACAAATGATGGCAATACTGCTCGTCGCTTTTTTTCAGAGGCTCATATATCATCGAAAATAACAGGAATAGATGTAAATTTAATCAAAAACTTTTCGATCATATTAAGAACCTTATCTAGTGGAAAGAATATACATAAATGTAATAAATTTTGAAAAATTGTTAAGAGAAACATTTTTATTATACATATCACTATATCCATGGTACTGTATGCCACCAACAGTACACAAGATATTAGTTCATGGTATAGAATTTATTAAATATTCCACTTTACCAATAGGGATGTTATCTGAAGAGGCTTTAGAACGTACCCATAAAGTCATTAGAAAAGGAAGGTTAGACCATACTCGAAATAATAGTAGACAAAATACAAACTTGGATTTTTTTGTGTATTTGATTCTGCAATCAGAACCGGGAATTTCATTGCATAGCCAAGTAAAGAAACCCGATCAAAATTGGTTAAAGAACATGGAAAATTATATAACTTTAAGAAAACACGAGTCCCAAAATGTGGAGGATAATAATATAGAAGATATATCTTTTGAAACTGTATCACTGCATAGTGAAGATATGTATAGTTTAAGCGATTCGTAAATTTATAATAAATCTGTTAATTATTTTTATATATTTATGAAATAAAAATTTATGATTTTTTTTACAAAATTTAACTTTATTGTTTCACTATAGTATTTTACACCAAATTTAATATCATGAAAAATATTACTTAATAAGCGAGTTATATTTACATATTTCGTAATTTAAGACCAGTTCTTAAAATCTCGAATATATTCTACATAGATACATATATATGTATGTATATACTTAAGTTTAAGGATATATTGAAGGTGAGGGCGTCAATTCATCTAATTAAAAAATATAAGTGTCTTGTCTTCGGAATTAATTTAAAAAAATTTATTTTACTTTTAATTTTTTTTTTAATTTTTTGAAAAAAAAATATATTTTTTAGCCTAACGTCGGCCTTATCTGAATTGAATGAAATTTGGTCAAATCATTAAAAATATCACATCCGATTACTATAAAAAAATTTCATAAAGTAAGCATTTTTTCTAACTTTTATGACACTTTTAAATTTCAGGATATGCGGGAAGGACACGAATCCTTGCTCCGAATTTTTTTAAATTTTAAATTTTGTTACGTTTTGCCAACCTAAATATATTTGCCAAATTTCAGCTCTTTACAATTACTTTTTCTATTTATGGCCACTCGTTATATGAAGTCACGCACTGTGCGCTCTGCCCACGAGAGTAAAAATTAAACCAAATTCGCGAAAATAGCGAAAATTCGTGAAAATTTTAATATTTCAAACAAGCCATAAAATGAATAAAAAGCCCCTAAAAATATAAGGAATGGAAAAACTTCCATCAAAATGGCTAAATAAGCGGAAATTCGCGAATTTTAGCCATGTTCGCGATAGAAGCAAGTTTTCCTGTAAGTTTTCTTATTTTTTACAGCTCTTTTGATTTTTAATAAATATTAAACTTTTCTATCATACCGCCTTTAGCAATTTTTGCGAATTTCCTCTAATTAAGCCATTTTTATGGAATTTTCGTCAGTCCCCATAGTTTTAGAGACTTTTAATCAATGTTATAAAGGCACTATTAGCACTGTCAATTTATACGGGTCCATTGGTAAGGTTGAATTTTTCAGAATAAATCAAGCTACACTTTTTGAGAGCACAACATTTTTAAGAAACGAACATATGTTTTTTTGGCAGTATTTTAAATTTATAAAAAGAAACCTTTGACACCAATCGCCAAACGTAAATTTCCATCAACAAGAGGATTAAAAAATCGCAACATTTGGCAGCCCATCCACTCACAGTTAAAAAAAGCGGAAAACAATTTAATATTTCCATATTTGTTATTTATAACTGGAAAGTACAAATTTTGTTTTTTGTAAAGAATATATTCAAAAAAATCCAATTTATTAACTCTTAAGAAACTGAGTTTTATATGGAAATTTGACGGGTTAAACTCTTATAAAATAAAAAATATTTTTTACGAAAAAGGTCTCAAATAAATAAAAACTTTTAATTTAAGTTTCTCGTTATTTGTTTAAAATGAATAAGAATTACATTTCTTGCTTTGTTTTCTTAATTTGTAAACCCACGTTTTAAGGAAGAAAAAACCATTTACTTAGATTATAAAACTTGGACTCGGGAAGATCTATTGTTCCCGAAAATGGGTATGTTTAAAAAAAAAATTTTTATTTTGGGCATTACTCTTGCATTTTTGGGAGAAAGGTTTCAGGGTTTTCGGGAAATATATGCTGCTAAAAATTTCTGACATTTTGGTATATAAAACGTGTTCATATGTCATACTAGAGCCCTAAAATTTAAAGTTTTGAGTATTTTCAATAATGTCTTTGTATGGGAGGTGCCACACCCACTTCTCCAATCCCTCCCATTTTTTTAGAGAGTTTGTGGCAAGCAACATGTTTGTACTAAATTTGAAAGCTGTAGCTCTTACCGCTCTCGAGATATGCAGAAAAAAAGAATTTAAAAAACAACAACAACATGGGATTTATGGGAAAAATTAGAGGTAGTCGTG
Source organism: Pollenia amentaria (assembly GCA_943735925.1). Classification (NCBI taxonomy): domain Eukaryota; kingdom Metazoa; phylum Arthropoda; class Insecta; order Diptera; family Polleniidae; genus Pollenia; species Pollenia amentaria. Next base: position 52,558,627 of record OX031006.1, read on the forward strand.
GTTTTTTGCTCATATCTCAGCCATTTATGGACCGATCTTTCTGAATTTCAATAGCAAACAATTCCGGACTATATGTGACATAAATGTATAACCTAAAACCTAGCCTCCATCATATCTGGGGTCTTCGGAAAACCCATTTCAACGGACGGACAGACGGACAACTGGATTTGAACTTCACTTCTTATTAGAAGCCAGAATATATATACTTTATATGGTCTTAGATCAATATTGTAGAAATTACAAACGTACTGACAAAGTTATATATACCCTTTTACCTTCGGTGAAGGGTATAAAACAGTCAACATCGCCACATACGATTAAATATCAAAAATGTTTGATATTTGAGAAACCAAAAAGGTAACAAGAATTTCAACCAGAAACATCCCCACACACGTAGCAACATATGTCAAAACATTACCATGTTTTGAGTATTAAAATGAAACGGAGTGACATCCCATAGACAACGCGCGGGGATAGTGTGTGGAGTCTGTAGGCTGAACACGTTTTTTACAAAGCTGTGTATTGAATAATTAAATTAAATAAAAACTTATTTTATTGAACACTTGAATAAGTGAACGCCCTTTAATTATTGTGAACATAACATGTTTCTTAAAAAAGTGTGTAATAAAAAAATGTAAGTGCAATAAATATTTTTTTAATAACTTCTTTTTATACCCTCCACCACTAGTGGTTAATGAGGGTATACTAAGTTTGTCATTCCATGTGAAACTTTTTTATTATACATCTAAGACCCCATAAAGTATATATGTATATTATGTCTCCTTGAGTAATTCTAAGTCGATTTAGCCATGCCGGTCTGTCTGTCCGTCTGTTGAAAACACGCTCACTTTTGATAACTACAAATTGCTTGTAGTTATCCTAAGCAGCTTGGGATTGAAATCCAGCAACATCGGTTTATTAGGATCAGAACTATGAATCAAAATGTGGAACCACCACCCTAAAAAATTGATAATTTTGATACAAAAACTAGCATAAATGGTGGAATAATGCACGGAATGAAAAAATGCACGAATTTGCCTTATATAACTGCAAATCATACTGTTCAATTTCGTGAAGATCGGTCTATAATTAACCCTAGACCCCATATAAACCCTACTCCCGGAAAATATTTTAGTATGCCTAAAACCATAATAAATAACGCTATCATACTAAACTTTGGTACGTCACAATTTTATAGGACCAGAAATCACACTGTAAATTTTTTTGAAGATCGGTCCATAATTTACACTAGGCCCCATATAAAAACTACTGCCGGAAAACAGTTTAGTACGCCTAAAACCGTAATTAATAATGCTATCATAATTAAATTCGGTACGGTAGAGTTTTGTAGGACTAGAAATCACACTGCTAAATTTCGTGCAGATCAGTTTATAATTAACCCTAGACCCCATATAACCCTGTTCCCGGAAAACATTTTAGTACGCCTAAAACCGTCATAAATAATGCTATCATAATTAAATTCGGTACGGTACAGTCGTGTGGGACTAGAAATCACACTGTAAAATTTCGGAAGATCGGTCCATAATTAACCCTAGACCTCATAAACATAAACCCTACTCCCGAAAACTTTTTAGTACGCCTAAAACCGTAATCAATAACGTTGTTATACTAAAACTTGGTACATGAATAAAAAGTTGGGGATTCCTAGTAGAACGACAAAAACTAAAAATTCTATAAAGAGGTTACGGTTTGCACGTCCTTATGATTTTATAGAAGAGAAACAAGGAACGAATCTTTACAAAATCAGAAAAAGAGCTACCTAAAAAAGTGGAAACATAAATAGAAATGTGTTCACGTCTACCAATATTATAGACAAACGTACAATCGGGTTTACAATCCGTCTGAGCTTATTCAGATTAGTGTACAAGTCAAGTGTACAAGAAAAATGTTCAAGGCCATACAATATCTGAGGCATTAGAAGAGAATATGCTAGTTTATATCTAATATGAAGAGGCAAATATAGATTCGTACAATATATCCTTCGCAAAGTCATTACAACCCTACAGAATATAAAATCAATGTGACCACTAAATTCCAATCTGTTGTCTAATAAAATGCCCAAACATTTAAGTTGGTCTACAAAATTGATTCTAACACTATCGAAAGAAATATTTAGATCAACAAAGAAACGATTAGAAGGGCCAAAGGATATAGCTTTTGTTTTTGAAGAGTTTATCGATCAACAATTTTCTCTTGTCCAATCACAGACAGATCCAAGACAAAAATTAATGTTGTTCTCCAAAACATCAATAAAGTCATGGGCACTAGAAAAAAGCAAGAATAAATGATTTACACAAATTTGAGTTGACTTTAGAAGGAAGATCATTAACATACAGAATAAATAAAATAGGTCCAATTACTGAACTCAGAGAACGCAAGTCGGAATCAATGCAGTTTATTGAAACGAACTATGATCTACCACTAAGGTGAGAAAATATAAGCCTGCAACTAGGTCTAGAAAATCCAAATAGATCCCTAAGCTTTTCAATCATCTGAAAATGATTCAAAGAGTCAAAGGCTTTGGAAAAGTCTAAAGAAACAAGTACATTTAACATACCATCGTTGTTGCGATGTCTGACAAGTTTAGTGAGACTTAGACACCAGCGCGGTAGCATTAAAGCCACTATGGTAAGCATATTGTGACTCATAAATATTCTATGAAACAGCTTCATGAATCTGTTGTTTAAGAAGATGTTCCAGTACCTTCGAAAGTGCTGGCAAAATCGAAATAGGTCGCAGATCATCAGGTCCATTTATTACCTTAGATTTAGAGATAGGAACTACACGTGCAATCTTCCACATTGCAGGAAACTGGGATCGCATAAGAATTGTATTAAACAAATGAGTAATAAATGCTGAAATATGAGGAAACATAATCTTTATAAATTTAATAGAGATACCATCAGTACCAACCGAAGATGTCTTTATTTTATTTAAAGCCTCTGATACCTCAAATTCATTAACACTACGAAAGGTTAAAGCATTTTCCGAAAAATCCGAGCCATCAAAATCAAAAAGTTTCAAGTCACCAGTACCCCCATTATTTACAAAAAAAAGTCATTGATGTCATTTGCATCTAGGTCATTATAAAAAACTTCATCATTCAAAGTACCTGCATATGTTTCAAAGCAAAACAGCTGGTTTAAATATATGAGTAGGTTAGATGCAAAACTCGTTCGTTACAAAATTAAAAATCGAGATGACAATTGATTCTCACAGTTCCGTTGGGCGCTATATGAGATGAAATATACGGATTGTATTAATATTTGTCCTTTTCCAGGTTTTTTTTTAAGGACATGTATTAATACAATCAGTATATTTCATCTCTAAAACGCCCAACGGAACTGTGAGAATCAATTGTCTTCTCGCCTTTTAATTTTGTAACGAACGAGTTTTGCATCTCACCTACTCATATGTATGTACACTTGTCTTTTTTTCTTTCGATTAAGTTTTTTGGTGGAAAAGCTTTTTTCGATGTATGCTGGAACGTCACCGAAACGCAGAATAGGGATGATTATATGTATAAACATAGTCGCATTTTATTCGATGTATGCAATTATACATACATATAGGTATCGCATTTGATCAACAAGGGGGTATAAACTCGAAATGTATGTGCCGGTAAAATTTTTGTGCAGTTTAATTTGAACAGGATTGGTGTACATGCAGTTCTATATAAATCGGTCTACATTTAATTCATATCGAATTGGTTTTCATTTTATTCGATTTTATATAGACTTTTTACCTTTAATTCAACCCTTTTTTTAACCAATTTGCATATTATTTCATTCTAGTTAAAAATTCAATATTCAATCATTTCCTGAGCTAAAGACACATGCATATATAAATATATCGATCATAATGGTTCGCTTGCTTACATCGGTATATAACTCAGTTATTGGTGCTGTTGATAAGATTGTGCCAGGTCCTTTAAGACCTTTATGGATGAGTCCAGCAGGACCTAAAACGGTTTTCTTTTGGGCTCCAATATTCAAATGGGTAATTTTTTTTTCTTTTTGATTTTAATATAGTTAATAAAACTTGTGACTATAAAAGGGCCTCGTTGTTGCTGGCATTGGAGACTTAAAACGCCCTGCCGAACGTTTATCGATTAATCAAGCCTCCACATTAGCGTTGACCGGTATTATTTGGTCACGTTATTCAGTCGTTATAGTGCCAAAGAATTTGATTTTGTTAACCGTTAATATGTTTGTGGCTATAACACAGGGTATACAAGTTGCGAGGGCTGTTAAATATCAAATGGAAAAGGAAAAAACGGAATAATTTCAGGGTTGATGTTAAAAGTTTGATTATATGTATTATTTATATAAATTTGTATTTTTAAATTCAATTGCAATCTGTAATCTAAACATCGAAATCGAAAGAATTTGTAGAATTAAAATGTTTTTTATTTGTTATTATTTATACATAACTGAAAACGTTATTGCTCTCTTTTTGGAAAAATCTGCTTAAAAGTTTTACAATAGCCATTTATTTTTTACGCCACAAGACTTTGCTTAATAAAGTTTTATTTTAAATGGCGAATAAAAGTTTAAAATTTATGTCTTAGTCTTTGAACCATGGTTATATAATAGAAAGAAACCTCCAAGAGCCAGCTGATTAAGATTCCCTTCACCACAGGTAAAAATGGTATATATACGTTTGTCATTCCGTTCATATTTTCTATAATATTGTATAACTTTATCGACTATTCTCTAAACATGAATGTCATAAAAAGCAATGCCATATTATTTTTAAGTCAAGATAATCTATAAGGCATTTGTCAATAGACTTTAATTAAATAAATAAAAAAATTATAATAAATGTTATGGGACAGTCTCATTCTATCGATATTCTTTAAGATATTATATCAATATTATCTCAGTTATGAACCAGTGTTATGATAGCAATATTATGATATTTAATATGATATGTGATAAGTGTATTGTTTTTTATTTGAATTAAAATAAAAGAAGAATTTAAACATAATAATGAAATAATAATTTGCTAAAAATTTATTTATCTTATCATGTTCAGCGGCACAATTTTATTATTGTTTAAAATATATTTTGACGTATTCGGAGACAAATTTCCATTTTTGTTGTATTTTTTGCCCTACCGATATCACCTGTATTATTGAGTCATAAAATCTACCTTCCAACGAGAATTAATATTTCAGATGGCGTTGAAAGGACAGCTGAGCTACTTTTTTTCTTATTTAGTCAAGGTCCACACCTGCAATTTTTGTTGCAGCAATTCTTGATTTTATTGGTAAGATGAGTACCCCTCCCAAATTGTATCACCTCTCTCACCCATAAACTAACACAGGGTCTCCACCTTTTAAATTGATCACGAGATTGCTCTCAATTTTAACTATCCATTTGTTTGGCAATTTTACGCTCAATTTAATAGCTGATTAGAAGTTTAGTGAGCAAATTTTTCGTTTGTCAGTATAAATTGTTTTCTTGATGACATCCTGAAAGTAAATTGCTTAAAAATTGCGTGCAGCCTACGTCACAGCTTTCAATTTATGTAAATTTTGACAAACAGTATATGTAAGAGACTATCAACAAAAAGTTGACCGTGTGGCTGCAGTGTAAGCAAACGTTTTTTTACTAGCAATATTTTTGACAATCGGACCACAGAAGCAGTGTTGGTGGAGAGTTGACCTCACCCTCTAGTGAAATCGCGTTGGTCAAAAATTGCTTGTGGTTTTGGACAGGGAAAGCAACAAATAAAATACAATGTTGTGTTTTTGGGGGTACTTGTTGTAGTATTGCCATCGCCGTTTACATGAATTCGCCTTGGTACCTTCCAATCAGCTGTCAAGTTGTGGTTAAAATTTGCACAGCAATTTTATTGTTGTATTGCAAGAAAAAATAAAAAAAGTATAAATAAATAAGAACAATGAATAAAATAAACAACAAATGTCGAACATGTTTAAATGATTCTTCGAAAGGATTACAATCTCTAAAGAAAATTGCGACTGATGACTGTAATCAAGCAAAATCCTTTGCAGAACTTCTTAATGAGGTTGCCAATATTAACGTAAATATTGAAACAAATATTAATTTGTTTATAAAATATTTGTTTATACAATTTATTTCCTACTTGCAGATACTTAATGATAAATGTTCAAAATTTCCTCAAGCCATTTGTGCTTGCTGTTCAAGGAAATTGAAAACTGCTCATGCCTTTGTGCTGCAAGCAAAGGAAGTCAATGAAAAACTTAATTTGATGTTGTTGCCACAACAGTCTGATGGAAAGCCGTTGGATTGTTTGCAAGAAGTTCAAATTGATATCGAGCCATGTGTAGAGATTAAAATGGAACATGATAACAGTGCGGAAGGAGATGTAATGGCAGAGACAGGGTTTCTAAAAAAGGATGTACACTTAAAACAGGAAGATCTGGAAGAGGACGCCCTAGCTACCGCCTGTACTAAAAATGAAGATAGGTAACGATAGGTAGGAACTGGTTCACATATTAAATTCTATACGAAAGGGTTTACACTTTATTCGACCCAATACATTTCATATAATTGTATGTGAACCGGTTCACATTTCATTAATCTATATATGAATGTTTTTTCAATTCACAAATTCTATGTAAAACTATATTTTTTATTTTAGAAAAATTTTTAAAGATTCCCTGGATGTAACATATCCTAATATTACCATTACCACTGAAATGTCTGATAATGAAGACCATCTTCCAACTATTTTTCAACAATCTATGTGTACATCCGATAACAATAGTAATAATAGTTCGTCTTGTAATTCTGCATCAGATAAGGATGACGATTGGCAAAATAATTCGAATAGTTCAAGCAAAAAATCGGTAAAAATGAAACAAAAGCTTACAAAAAAACAAAAAAAATCGGGTAAATCTGAGGAAAAAAATCAAAAAAAAAGCAATGATGAAGATGAATGGTTACAAGTGAAATGTAATGAGTGTGATAAAATTTTCGACAATTCTCGCCTTTTGAATCAACACCTGCGACTAAATCATGTTCCAGATGAATTAAAAATACAATGCCTATATTGCGAAGCAAAATTCAGTCGACGACATAATATGTATGCTCATATGCGTCGTATGCATAAATCGGAAAACCTAGAAGAGTTTCAAATAAAAGCAAAAAAATCCAATCAAGAAAAACAATATACATGCCAACAATGTCCACGTTCATACACCAATAAATATAAATTAATAGCACATGTAAATAGCCACCATAATCCCGACAAAAATCCTCCTAAAGAAAAAGTTTTACAGCCCAAGAAACGTTTCCTATGCACGCTTTGTGGCTTAAAGTTCGATAGTACAGGAAATTTAAATATACACTTTCGACGTCATACTGGAGAGAAACCATTTAAGTGTGAATTCTGTGATCGAGCATATCCAAGACTATACGATGTTACTGTACATCGTCGCACACACACTGGCGAAAAGCCATATCAATGTACTCTGTGCGAAAAGACTTTTAGAAAATCGAATAAATTAAAAGTACATATGCGCACACATACGAACGAACGTCCTTACAAGTGCACACAATGTGAAAAGGCATTTAAACAATCGAAAGATTTGAATATTCACAAACGTACGCACACCGGTGAAAGACCCTATAAATGTGGTGTGTGTCAAAGTACTTTTACACAGAGTAATTCGTTGCGATTACATCAAATTAAACAACAGCATTTGGAGCAGCCTAATGTGCCGAATGATTTATCGCAAGGAGCAGCAACAACATTTACTATGTATCAACCTACGTAAAGTATTATTAATGTAATAATTTATGTAATAAAAAAGAAAATATAAATGAATTTTAGTATACATACACACATTATTTCAAGGCATTTGTTTATCATATTTATTATTATTTGTTAGATTTCTTATAACACAAAAACTTAATGTATGTGTGGATGGGAGCCCCCTTAAGAAGTGATAAAGGGCAAGTGTTTTGGGAAAAAGTTAAGAACAAAAAAACTAATGAACTTGTGTATGTACATAGGTCATATATTTTATCCCCCTAGGGGCGATTCCATTGCAGTTATGGGACATTTTCTTCAATATAATTCTAGTCTGTATTGAAAATTTTGTATGGGAGCCCCTTAAGGAATGGAGATAGCGGGTAGTTATGTTAGAAATAAATGATGGAGATGAAAAATAAAGTTGGGTTGGTATTATATTTGACCCATCTAGAGGCATCCTCGGCGCTGCAATGGACAAATTTAAAAATTGCAACAATACAAATACGGAGGTTTAATGAAATTCCTTAATTTTGCCCCTGCAGCGCCTAGGATTCCCCTAGACGGGTTAAATAAGACCAACCCCATGGCCCAATTAGTAGGTCGCGCAAAACTACAACAACGCAACAATAGAAAAAACAACACGTATTTTGTTTGTGTAAATTATTTTAAAGATGTCAAAAACCAATGTGTTTGTTTGTGTACAAAATGGGCAAAGTGCCAAACACAATAACTACATAAACAATTTCACGTAAAAAACACAACTCTGCAAAAAGTCAGCAGGCGTTTCGAGCGACCTACTAATTGGGACATAACCAAAGCCTATCCATTTGGATAGGCCATGAGATTGTGTATTTTCAATTTAATTGCTTGTTGTCAAAAACAGCTGACCAAGGCAAACATTTTTCTCAGAAATTTTTTTCAGTTATTTTGGCGCAAGACGTAAACAAAAGAATTTTTGGCAAAAGTGCACTTTACGGGGCGTACGAAAAAAAAAATTGGACCCCCTCTGGAATAAAAAAAGAAAAAAACCAAAATTAAAATTTAAGGGGGCTGAGGCCCCTGGGACACCATGGATCAAAAAAAGCGGCCCGCCCACTTAGTGGTATGTGTGGGTACTCAAATTAAAGGTAATTGTGTAAAAAATACGAATACGAATTAATAAAATTTAGGTCGAGCGGGACTTGTGGGTCACTCCGGGGGTAAAAAAATTGCCCCTCCCACCCTTATAACTATGTGTGGGTACTCGAATGAAAGGTATTTTGCTTACGATTGTAAATATTTTGTTTTTATTTTGCTTTTTTAATGTTATACCTATGCGCCGTAGACAAACAATTTGTTATAAAAATCGCGGGATTTTTTTTATTTTTTTGTAACTAAATCCTTCGGCCGGGCGCAAGGATTTTCTCCTCTATGGTATAACAAAGACCGGCTTCGCTAACTAAAGCTTTTCTGTATAGCCGGCCTTCGGCCGCGCGCAAGGATCTTCTCCTCTATGGTATAACAAAGACCGGCTTCGCTAACTAAAGCTTTTCTGTATAGCCGGCCTTCGGCCGGGCGCAAGGATTTTCTCCTCTATGGTATAACAAAGACCGGCTTCGCTAACTAAAGCTTCTCTGTATAGCCGTCCTTCGGCCGGGCGCAAGGATTTTCTCCTCTATGGTATAACAAAGACCGCCTTCGCTAACTAAAGCTTCTCTGCATAGCCGGCCTTCGGCAGGGCAAAAGGATTTTCTCCTCTATGGTATAACAAAGACCGGCTTCGCTAACTAAAACTTCTCTGCATACCTATAAAAGATTCATAAATTAACCTAGAGAGGAAAATATTAAACGAATACAAGTACCCACACAGATATACATAAGTGTTATGGGGGGGACACTTTTTTTGCCCCAGAGGGCCTTGAAGTGCCGCCCACCCAAAATTTTATTATTTTCGTTTTTGTTGCACAATTACCTTTAATTTGAGTACCCACACATACCATTCAGTGGGCGGGGCGGTTTTTTGGACCCAGGGGTCCCCACGGTCCTCAGCCCCCTTAAATATTTATTTTGGTATTTTTTTTTTAATTCTGGATCGGGTGGCATATTTTTTATATTTTTTTTTCGTACGCCCCGTAAAGTGCACTTCAGCCGAATTTTTTAACTTTTTCAAATTATATTTTTAAATCGCCGTATAGACAGCTGATAAACGGCAGAAGAGTTGCACCAAGGCGAATTCATGTATACGGTGGTGTCGATACTACAGCAAGTAAAAACACCAAAATTACAACAATGTATTTTTTGTTGGTTTCGGTGATCGATATGCCAAAACACCAGCAACTTTTGACATTTCTCTCTCTAACTCCACGTCTTCATGCGTTATTTCGAAAATGGAGGAGGTTGCTCAAAATATATTCGAGTAACTCAAAAACGGCTTAGTTTATTGAAATTACTAAAAAACCGAAATTCCGCATTAAGATTACCTTTAAGTAAAGGTTAACTTTTTCTAATATGCACAGTCGTTCAAGAAAATTAATTTTTTGGGGAAAAAAATAATTTTTTAGCAAAAATTCATCAAAAATTGGAAAATGCAGCTATGGTTCTAATTTTTTCTAGACATATAAAAAACAAAGTTGCAATCAAGGCGAATTCAACTACAGGTGGTGTCGATACTACAACAATCCAAAAACAGCAAAAACAACACAGGGTTTTTTGCATTGCATTGTTAATGTTTACTGTCCAAAATGTCAACCATTCCTAACAAAACACTAACAAGTCAAAACAAAGTAGTTCGAACTGTCAAAATCAGATGGCGTTTCGACACCACCTGTAGTTGAATTCGCCTTGGTTGCAATCAAAACAACCCATAAATGATTAAAAATCTGTTAGCAACTTTTTTTAATTCAATAATTTCATAAAACGCAATATATGTATGGGAGAAGTGGAGATAAATGGCAAGTATATCTCAAGAAAATGTTAAGGACAAAAAACTAATTGAGGTCGGTTGTACATTATATCCCACTAGGGGCGACTCCTGGGCATTTATGGGACCGTTTTCTTCAATAAATTCTCTAGTCTGTGTTGAAAATTTTGTATGGGAGCCCCTAGATAGGTCAAATGTATGACCAACCCCACTTTATTTTTCATCTAAATCATTTGTTTATTTAGAAGCATAGCTGCATTTTCCAATTTTTAAAAAAAAAACAAAAATTTCAAAATGTTGCTTAAAAATTATTTTTTTGCCAAAAAAATATGTTTCTAAAGCACCTGCGCATATTAGAAAAAAGTTAGCCTTTATTAAAAGATAATTTTATGGCGGCATTAAGGTTTTTTTTTAGTAATTTCAATAAATTAAACCGTTTTTTAATTTCGCGAATAAATGCTGTGCAACCTCCTCCATTTTAGAAATAACGGTATATCTCGAAAACAAGAGCGAACCTTAAAATACGGTTAGCACCACTGGATTCAGCGTGCCCGAATAAGGTTATAACGCCAGGTGCCCGGCTTGTCCGTTTTTTCAACTAGCACAGTGTAATTATTAAACCTTGGCCACCACCTGTAGTAGAATTCGCCTTGGTTAGAAATAAAGAAAAACGGCATCTCTGCACATAAACACTAAAAGCTGATGTCCGCACTAGAATACAAACACAAAATTTGTTATTATCATTTGTTGTTGCATATTATTTTTAGATTTGTGTAAAACTTTTTCATTTTTTACTTGTTTTTTTTTCAATATAAACGCCAATTTCCGCAAGAAAAATTCTACACGGAAGTGCCTAAATATCTTTTCGTTTTATTTTACAAACAAAACGTAGCAAATTTATAAAAAAAACCCAATTTTTTGTTGTTTGGTCAAGGCCAAGGTGAGAGAAAGCTTTACCAAGTTCTATATTTGTTTGCAAAACACATTCTCTTAAGAGTGTAGACTCTCTTAAATAATAAGAGTATCACCAATGCTACGTACCTGATTTTGTAAAAAAAAAAAAAATTATTTTCATATTCACAGCGTATTTTAAACAATAAACAACTTTTGGTTGGTGGTACAAATATCGTCCGATTTCTCCTTTTGCATAAAGTAAAAAAAAAAACAATCCACATGGCTTCTACTACAGTACCACCTTCCGCTCCACCACCACCTCCTCCACCAGCAGCCCCCGCTAAAATAGGTTTGCCCTCCAAAATTTACAATGGTTTAATTGGTGCTGTAGACAAACATGTGCCTGCTAAATTACGTCCTTTATGGAATCATCCTGCGGGTAAGTTTAACTGTTTTATTAGAGAAATTTTAATAATTTTTGTTATATTAATTAGGTCCCAAAACTATATTTTTTTGGTCGCCTATGTTTAAATGGGTAAGTTTTATATAATCAGTGTAAATATATTTGTAATGCAGAAGTGTAGATTGTTGTTATTTGTGTACTGTAAATTTCCTATTACATCAGAGTTGTTTAATAAAGCTACACTAAATAATAATAACGTACGTTTTACCTATATTGAAACAAAAGTAAATTTTATTCCCTACTAGTTCTAGCATATGTATATGGAAAAACACGTATTATAGGGTGAAGAAAATTATAATTTTTCAATTATTAATTTTAAAAAAAATTTCGCCAGATATTAATTTTATGGATAATGAAGTGATAAATTGAAATTGTGTGAAATATAATTCGAACGAAAGCTGTTGCAAATTTTCAGTAATTTTCGGCCTTTTTCTTGTAAAGACAACAGCTGATTATAAAAATCTGTGCAATTTGCTGAACTGCAGTATTCGTTCATTATTTTTCCCTCTACGTTTATTTAAGTATCTTTTAGATGCAGAGAAGCTTTAGTTATCGAAGCCGGTGTTTGGTATACCTACCATAGAGGAGAAAATACATGCGCCCGGTCGAATTCCGGCTCTGCAGAGAAGCTTTAGTTACAAAAAATTAAAAATTTTAGAAAAAGTCGCGAGATCGGATCGCGAGCAAAATACCTTTAATTCGAGTACCCACACATAGATATAAGGGGCACTTTTTGCCCTAGAAGTCCCGCCCGTCCTAAATTTTAGTACTGTCGTTTTTCTTGTACAATTACCTTTTCTTTACGACGTCGAAAGAATGCGATGCATTTGAAACAAAAATAAGGTTTTTTGAATTTGTTTTTTTTTAAATAAGGATTTTTATTGCTAGAAAGTGTCTTAAGACACATTAAAGTCGTAATTGCTGCTAATTTTCAAGTTTTAGAAAGTTTCCTAAAGTTCGTTATCATCATTGCTAAAACGTTTATAGGAGATAATAAATATAGTATTAATTACTCTTTTATATTATATTTAAACTTAGCTAGTTTTCTTTATACGGTATACAAATAAAATATTCCTTTAGATATCGAGCTTTTTATGTGGCATAAAAGTTGGTTGTAACTTTTTTTCTGACTGCCAACAATGGGATTCAAATGACAGTACCGAGACGGATTTGGAATGCATCGAAAATGATTTTTAAAATTTTAAAGAGGAGGTCAATACCACTTTAAATAAATTGCAAAATCTGTCAAAAGGACAACAATTTTTAAATATGTATCAGTTTGATTAGACTGAAGATTTTAATTATTAAGATAAATTTGCTAAAAGATCTTAAACAACTTTATTAATTATAAACTACACTATTAGGTTAGGTTAGGTTAAGTTAAGAAGGGTTATATCCACTCGAAGACCAATGAGGTCCATTGTGAATCCCTTCAGTAAAGGAGAAAAGAGGAAAAAGAGAAGTAAAGAAGAAGAGTAGAAAATAGACCTAAGGTTTGGTACAGATTAGTAACTACGTAGGGCAAATTCCCCCTATGGTCCCCCCAACAGAAACAGTCGTCCTATTTCCCTGAAAAACCCCAGTAGATCGGTTGGATTACATCCAGCGATACACCCCAGTTCGTCGAGATGAAATCTAGCCCCTAGCTATTTCTGCCTGGGGCCGTGCATCCTAGGACAGTGGCACAGTACATGCTCCACCGTCTCTAGCTCCTCGGCATCCCCACACAACCTGCAGAAGTCCGGTGTAGCAATGTTCCATTTACCCCTAAAAGCCCTAACAGAACAATGCCCCGTCGGGAACCCTATAAAGGTCCTGAGACTACTCCTCTCCAGTCCTAATAGAACCTTGGTTGCATCTACGTCCAATCCGGGCCATAAGGACCTCGATACCCTGCAATCCGTTCTATCCCTCCAGGACCGGTTAACGGAATCTCTCCCGTATCACCCCATAATAGTGACATAAAGGGGGTTTACCCCTCTGTCCCTTACCTCTAAGTCTAGATTCGAACCCCCTCTCGCGAGTTCGTCTGTCACCTCGTTGCCATCCACCTTGCAGTGTCCTGGTACCCAACACAGCCTTATTGTGAATGCCAACATGAGCTCTCTCAGAGTATTACTACACCGTGCAACCAGGTACGATCGCACCGTATAATTTGACAATGCTCTTAACGCAGCCTGACTATCGACGTAGATTGTCACCACTGATCCCCTTACGATGTGACCCAGTATCACTTCCGTCGCCCTCCAGATCGCTAGGATCTCAGCCTGGAAAACACTGCACTCATCCGGGAGTATGAATGACCTTTTCAAGTCAGTGTCAGCAATAAAAACACCAGCTCCAGTGCCAGTGTCCATCTTGGACCCATCCGTTGGAGTTCCCTAACCGGGAACCGGTGTTACACCGAAGTCCAAGGTCATCCTCCTATGATCCGAGATTCCCCCCGGAATACTTTCCTGATCAAGCAGACACACTTCGTATAGAATCCTTGTGTGGTCATCCCGCCTAGGTCTAATCAACGAAGACTCGTAGAGTCTAAGTAAGTTTCTGGCAGCCACACTCTTCACATAATGTTCAATGGGGGACAGATGTAGTAGGATGTCCAACGCTGCCTGTGGCATGCTTCTCCTTGCACCAGTGATGCCAAGAGATGCACTGCTCTGGGCCTTGTTGAGCATCTTCCTATAGCTGTCCACTCTCAACGCATCCCACCAAACAGTGCATCCATAGGTAAGAATAGGCCTAACCACCGATGTGTAAATTCAGTTTACCATATCTGGTCTTAGTCCCCAATTCTTACCGATTGTGTTTCTGCATGTGTAGTAGGCAAACTATTAACAATTGACCCAACTTCAGCAATACGTAACGTGGTTTTTTTCTATCAGCTGAAAAAAAAAATAGCGAAACCGTATGTCTTCCATGTGCTGGTTCAGACGCATTTGGTTCAGCTAAACAGGTTTTCTTTAATTCTATTTTGAACCTGCGTGTACGTTCATACACAATTAGAAAAAAAGGAAAAACAAAGAAAATTTACGAGTACGATCAAGTATGTACCCCCTTCCCATGCAAAAATACACTCATTTGCACAACAAAATGTTCGTATTTGCAATTTGCTTAATTTTACTTCGCTTGCACTAAAAAACATTGAGCAAAATAGTAGTGCATATTTGCTCAGTTGCAAATAAGCGTAAAGAAAAGATAAAATATTTCTAGCATTTGATTATATGTACATATGTATTAGGAAAAATACCTTTTTCAAAACACAATCTCCGTTAAAAAAAAATATAAGGTATTTTGTTAAAAAAAAAAATATTTTAAGAAGATACTTTTTTGATAAAAATCTTAAAATATGATGCATTTCACATATTCTACATATTCTTTATTTTTGTTTGGTTTCTTTATTTGTATAGAACTTTTTAAAATCATTATGTCTAGTATTTTTCATAAGGTCGATGTTCTTTTTAACGTCAACAACATTTTTCATGGTTAATTGATTTTTTCTTTAATTTTATAAAATGTATTTTTTTCTATTACATAGTGGAAGTTAACCAACCTACGCACATTTAATTTAATTTTTTTTGTAAATAAAATCTCAATTCCTATGTGTATTTATGTACTACATAATTTTCAATTTATTATTGCCGTTTCCTGTGTAATGAAAACAAAATGTTTTCTGCAAATATCCAATTTACACATAGCAAGTTTTTCTCTTGCTAATGGGTTGAGTTTATTATTTTTTTATTATACTTTTAAAAATTCAAGACTTGCACAAGAAACCTTGTTTTGTGCAATTTCTTGTGGAATTTCTTTTTAAAAATTGGTTTTAAAGAAGTATGTATTCATTTTCTTTTTTTAATTTATTAAAGAAAAAGGTATGCAAATAACTTTTATCAAATGAACTGACTCACGAACTTTGTCTTTTATATCTCCATTTAATGTCAATCTTTTTATTACTTTTATCTCTGTATTGCAAGATTTGTTTACTTTTATCATAATAAATGGAAGTATTTTTTTATAACTTTATTTAGATTTATAATTACTTGTAAAAGATAAAATTTGTTGGAGTATTTTTAATTTAATTTATTATTTTGCAAAAAAAATTTCTCTTTTAGTTGTTAGTACTCTGCAGGGGAAATCATTTGTTTAAATTTCGCATGTGATAAAAATAGCGATTTTCAAATTAAGGCTAGATTATATTAAAACAAACAAACGAACAGACAAATATACAACATACACGTACATTCATAACATACATATATATATTTTTATTATGGTTATCTATTATTAAACAAATAGAAACTGAATAATACACTTAAAATGGTTAAATTGTCGTTCTTTGCAAAAAAAAAAAATAATAAAAAATAAAAAAAAAAAAATATATATATATATATATATATATATATACATATATATAACACGGTGCGACATATTAGTGGAATTCACGGTTCATATTAAATTTAAACCCCTTTTGAATATATACTACGAATTGAAACGTCTAAAGCTATGTTCACACCTATTAAATATTTGGCGTCCTACACGTAACCCCTAGTTCTATTAAAAAATTATTTGCTTTTGTAAAACGTTTGGCTTGATCAAACATCATTTAACAGTCTCTAAATAACTTTAATAAATTATCTCCTTACAAAAAAAGTTTACTAAATCAATAGAAATTGTTAAAAATAAAGCCAAAATTTGATCAAATTAATGGTCATGCTTTTTTTTGGATTTTTTCTTCGGACATTTGTTAGGTCTGAACATACCTTTAGTGTCGGCGACCTTTTCTTTTGTATTGTAAAGAATTCCAATTTTTTTTTAATCAAGTTTACGATGAAAGTCCTCTAAGCTTTATAAAACGCTGGGCTAAAGAGTTCACCGATCCATACATAACGAAGCAACTTTACGTGTCACTCGTTAGACCTATCTTAGAATACGGGTCAATCATTTGGGATCCATATTACAACATTCATAATTCACATATTGAATCTGTCCAAAAACAATTTTTGTTGTTCTGTTTACGTGGTCTTCAATGGAGTCACTCGACAAGATTTCCTTCCTATTCTAGCAGACTGGCTTTAATAAAACTACCATCGCTCAAAAGTCGTCGTACAATGTTAAATGTATCTTTTATGGTTAATCTTATTAATGGTAATATTTGTTGTGAATTTCTGTTAAATTTAATATACCTTGTCGCAATACTCGTCATTAAAATCTGCTTTTTGTAAAGTTTTGTAGAGTAAATTACGCTATTGCTGATCCTTTTTCAAGGTTATGTCGACAATTTAATTCTTTGTCTCAATTTGTTGATTTTTCTTTAAATTTAAATGTTATAAAGCATAAAATAATTGTTTATCTTAACTAGTAATTTTTTATGTACATTTTTAAATCCCTCATGCAATTATTTAATTTTAAGTCAATCTTGTTATTAGTCAGTAAGGATAATGTCCATTGATTAAATATATTTAAATAAAATAAATAAGGCCGTGTTTTTGAGATATGGATTAAGTTTAAACTTAGTTGAACGTACTCTGAAACTCGGATTTTTTCGGTGAAATGTGATTCTCTTTTATTTCTTCATTAAAGACCAACAATTTAAGAAAAACTAAGCTATTCCGTCAAAATGTTGTATACAAACTCGGTAATGGTGGCCCAAATATGTTTTCAGATTTACTAAACCTAATTTAACTG
This sequence comes from Pollenia amentaria, assembly GCA_943735925.1. Classification (NCBI taxonomy): domain Eukaryota; kingdom Metazoa; phylum Arthropoda; class Insecta; order Diptera; family Polleniidae; genus Pollenia; species Pollenia amentaria. The sequence continues at coordinate 52,576,335 of OX031006.1, forward strand.
AGATTTCAAAAACCCAGCCTTAGAAATATTTGACGACCTACATGTAACCAATAGTTTTATTAAAAAATTTTTTGCTTTTGCAAAACGTATGCTGGATCAAACATCATTTAACAGTTTCTTAATTGAATTATACATTTATCTTCTTACAAATAAAGATAAGGAAGTCAATTAAAGTTGTTAAAAATAAAGCTAAAGTTTGATAAATTTGCTGGTCATGCTTTTTTTGTATTTTTTCGTCAAAATACATTTTCTTCTTATTTCCTGTCTACATTATTTTAAAATTTATATAAAACTAGCTTAACCCGGTGTGCTTCGCTACCCCAATCGTTATAAAATGAAACAAAAAGTATTTATATATAAACAAAATTTTTTTTATTAAATTATTAATTATTATTGCAACGCTTTAGGATACACAATGTTTTTAGTTTTTCCATCTGGAGCATAAACATATAAATCAGTTGGTTTTCCAACACGCGAGCATGCAACATAAAGCTGTGTTGCTAAATTTAAGCCACAAACTTGTAGAGATTGCCCTTGGGCTTTGTTTATAGTCATCGCAAACGCTAACCGAACAGGGAACTGTAATCGTTTTAAATCGAAGGGTAAATCAGTTGGTATCATTGGAATGCGTGGCAACAATACATTAACAACAGCCTACTGTGAGAATTTGATGACGATCGGGTCAGTAGTTAATTAGATATAATCGACATAAAGGGGCGTGGTCCCTCCCACTTTTTTCATGCAACGTATTTCTATTCATAACAATACCATATATACCAAATATCATCATCCTACGCCAAATAGTGGCTAAGATATGAGGACTTTATGTTTTAAGTTGTATGGGCGTGGCACCGCCCCTTTTTTCTACCACATCTTTATAAAGCTTAAAGTACAGTAACTAAAGGCAGTCGCCTACTGTGGAAATTTGATGACGATCGGTTCAGTAGTTTATTAGATATGGTGGTTTTTACTTTTTCTATAAAGGGGCGTGGCTCCGCCCTCTTTTTTCATGGAGCTTATTTCTATTCATACTAACACCATATGTACTAAATATCATCATCCTATGCCAAAAAACGCTAAGATATAACGATTTTAAATTTTGGGTTGTATGGGCGTGTCATCGCCCCTTGTCCAATCTCAACTTTATATAGCCTAATGTCTCTTCCAGGGCCACAGTTATATTCTGTGAAAATTTCAAGATGATCGGTCAAGTGGTTTGGCCAAATATATATACATACATACATTCACTTTTATATATATAGATAGATACATATGTTAAGACTATAATTCAGATATGAATTTTGAAATCGATAGAAATTCATCACACATTTTAAAAACCATAATTTTTAAATCGATCGATTTTCATCACGTACCGGAATATTTGCTGTCTTTTTGATAATTTGCATTTTTAATTTGAGAAATGTTTATACAACTTTGCGCAGAATGAGCTTTATTGTTTATTTTTTATTTATGCGATTATTATAACTTTTTTTAAAAAAAACCAAGATGATAATAGGGAAATTTCTTTAATAATCTTTGAAAAATTATATTCTTCAAGTGATGTCAATTTTCTGCTTCGTACATACGTGCTTTTTTCCATAAGGAGGTTGCAGAAAATATATTTGCGTAAATCAAAAATGGTTTAGTTTATTGAATAAACTGAAAAAAACCTGCAACAAAATTACCTTTTGGTCAGGTTAAACTTTTTTCGTTTTAGAAACATGATTTTTTTTAGCAAAATTTCGAATGTTTTTTTTTAAATTCATAAAAAATTGGAAGATGCATCTATGTAGGCTTCTAATTCTTTCTAAACGTATAGAAAACAAAGTTCCAAACAAAACAATCTATAAATGATTAAAATTTGTCTACAACTTTTGATTTTATTCACAAAATGAAACGATAGCAAATGTAATCTATGGCATGGTGAAATTACTAGAAGGTGGCAGCACTACCCAGCGAAATGCGCATAGGAACTAGCTTTCCCACAACAATAAATTTCAGTGTTTTCATTTAACAAAAAAATTGGGATTATTAGCACATCATTAATAAATGAATTAATGCATTGTAATGTAAATTTATTGGCCTAATTAGGCTTGTTATATTACTGGTTGAAAATAAATAAATAAATAAATAAATAAATAAATATTTCATTCCCAAAAATAATTTTTGTTAACCAAGTTGAGTTAAAATTAAATATCAGACATATCTGTCATGATAAATCAGACAGTCAGTAACGTTTCAACTTTATATGCATATATGATGATTTAACTGCCATATTCATAAAAAATACAATAATTTTGGTTTACAATGTATCTTTAAACAAAAATTTTCATTCAAGCTTTTCTTAAAACATATTTAAAATTTAAAAAGATACTATTTTGATTATAAATCTTTGCGCAAGGTTATTTCTTCTTAAAAAGGGAAATTTCTAGAGGGCCGTAAGGTAATGGAAAATTAAAAGTTAACATCACTCTGCTGCAGCCACCTATGTCGGTGGTTTTTCACATATTTAATTTAGGGTTTTTTTCTCAACAGTTTTTTGGTAAATATTCGCGAAATATTCGCTTAAATTTGACGAATTAATATCATGAAATAGTCGAATATTCCGCATTACCAATATTCGTACCATCACTATCAAGGGGTCTATACACGGTCAAAATGCTTGTCATGCCGGTGAATTCACTCGTGTACGTGTGCTGGACGTAATATTCGCCGTCATATCTAAATTTTTTGATTTCCCATCCAGCATCGTCGGTGTCACATATACATACAACTACATTTTCACTAATACTAACATAGCGCTTGATGAGAAATTCTTGTCCGTGTACAGACCCCTTTAAGCACAAAGAACTCATATATTAATATACAGGGACCGTAACAGTTATTCCTTTTTTCATAAAAGTCTGATGATAAAATTTATTTTTTGATTTTTATTATTTTGAACAAAAATAACAGTTATTTTTTGATTTTTATTTTTTTGAACAAAAATAACAGTTATTGTTTGATTTTTATTTTTTCGATCAAAAATAACAGTTATTTTATGATTTTTATTTTTTTGAACAATAATAACAGTTATTTTTTGATTTTTATTTTTTAGATCAAAACTAACAGTTATTTTCTGCTTTTTATTTTTTCGAGCAAAAATAAAAATTATTCTTTAAAGAAATAAACGTGTTATAATTATTTAGTTGACTTTAAATATTTTTTTTAATGGGCATAAGATATCCCAATGATAATCACACATTTAAATAACAACTCAATAATTATCAGAGTTCCGAAAAATTCATATATGATCGCTCATATTTAACCATTCATGAATTTTTTCATGAATGAGGAATTTAAAACGTGTAATTTTTTTCACAACCATGAATGAATTGTGAATTTTTTTGCCAATTCATTCATAAGCGTGAGGAAAAATAAATTTTTGCCTTTCCTCAGTCATGAAAAATGAGGAAACAAAAAATTTCCTTAACGCTCCTCACCAGTAATGTTGTTGTTGCTCGACAGTTTGCATGACCACACACTATAGGAAATTTCCCCGTTTTTTTGGCCAAAAGTGCTTAATTTTTTTCATGGAGTTTTTGATTTTTTTTTTCACTATGTACTTAAAAACATACTAAAAAAAGCATCCCCGAAGAATAAAGCATCAATGATGCTTTACCGTTATTTTATAAATGCAAAAACATGAGGTTTGTTTATTAAACAAAACGAGGAAGTTACTATATTAAATTAGACGTGTATATAAGTTTAAAGTTTTTATTCAAAAAATTCATGTAAAAAAAGTGAAAAATTAACAATAATGCTAAAAGTGAGTACTTTTATAGTAGTTAAAAAGATATTCAACTTTTTTTTTAATTTGGTTAAATCGAAGGAAAGAAAAAGACCTTGATGTTATATACTGTACTAATAAATTGCAACTTCACTAAGCTCCGAAAAAAAATGATTAAAAGTGATAGATATAACACTTACGCATTTCGATAGAGCCATAAGTTTTCATCCATTCGCAATTTATTTCAGCTGCATATACTTGCATATGTCTTAAAAAAAGCGTATTTTTTCAGGTAACTTCAGCGTACCAAATGCAGACTTACGCGTGACAAACTTTTTTCCCCGTGACGGTGCGTGACTAAAAATGTATTAGCTTAAGGAGGAACACTTCCAAAAAGCGAATCTAAAAAATCATTTAGGAGGAACACTTCCAAAAAGCGAATCTAAAAAATCATTTAGTATGGCCCACTCGTTTGGCTAAAAATTAGTTTTGGCCAAAAAAAAGGGAAAATTTCCTATAGTGCCACAGCACGAAATGTCTTTGTGTGTATTTTGTTTTTGTTAAAGGCAACTATTATTAAAAAAAAATAAAATATTATTAAAAAAAAAAAACTAAAAGAACTACACATATCGTCATCTTAAATGCAGAGTAATATAACATCACAGTTTTCAGGAGAAGCAAAAAACGTTGTAAAATGGAAATTATATGAGATATTAGAGTAATATTAAATATTTAGAATAAAAATGCGATAACCAGTTTTTTTTTTTGATAAAAAAATATTATTTTTACTGTTATTTATTTAGTTATGTGTGTTACGTTATTTTAATTTGTAATTCTCTAAAGCAAAACGACGAATCATCAACGAAAGTATGATAGTATTAAGTTAAACAATCATTTAAAACATTAAATAATTAAATATTTCTGTTAAGTTACAGGTATAATAGAATATAAAGATAATGTACATGGCTATAAATGCAATACTGCGCTTAAACAATAAATTTGGTTAAATGCACATATAAAAATGATAATAACAAAATTAATATGCAGCATCATTAGGAATGCGTTGACATGGTGAAATAAGTTTGCTTTTCTGATGCAGTGCAGGCAGTACTGCATTCGTACTATTTTTATCAGTACATATACTGTTTTTTGTTTAAAGTACTGATTTATGCATTACAAGCAAATCAGTACGCAAATGTACTGCTTCTTTCATAAAATGTACTGTTTTTGTACTGTTATTATATATTAACTGGGCTCAGTATATAGTTTGTCATGTTGTCAAATTGCGATATAAATATTAATATAGGTGTTCTTATCGATGAGTTCCTAACAATAAAGATTTTTGCCGCGTCAGTACGAAAAAAGATGACAGTAGAAGAAAAATGGAAAGTGTTTCTAAACGGTGGTGCGTTTACGAATTTGAGGAAATGTGTAATTTTATTTCTTTCATTCCACATTCAAACGATTTTACAAAACGAATCTTTAGTTTTAACAGTGGAGAAAATAAAGAAACGGGCTCCTAATATAAAACCTAGAAAGTGAGTTGCAGATAAAGACAAACTTTGGTTGTTGTTGTAATGAGTTTTACAATTTCTTGATGACAGGAAATAAATTGTGGAAAGGCCATAAATATTTTTTACTTGTAACACTGTAAATATTTATGTCCATACATATGAAAATATATTATTTATAAAAATCTATAGTATAAGATCGTCTAAAAAACGATTGTGCCCTTTGCAATAATTACAATTATTAAAGGTTATTAGTTGTAAATCACTTTAAAATAATTTTTTAAATTATTTTTAAGATAAATACATAACAAGCTTCGTTATTTCAAGTGTTGAATTTGTTTTTTAACATTGTTGTCCTTATATCTAAAGCTTGGTGCTAAAAAGGCCAATGTCAAATAATTAATTTTAGAGAAAATTTAAATTTTAGTTTTTTATAGAAGAGTTCTAAGTAAAATTGGCTCAAAACTCTTTTGAAGCTGTTCTCGATTAAATTAGACATTGGCTGTTTCCGCAAAATAAAAGACATTCAGCATGACCTTTTAATTTCAAAATGAAATTATTTATGCTGGTAGATATAGCAAAGAAATACTTTTATGTAATTTTTCTTTAATTTTATGTTGACCTATATTCAAAAAATATAATAAAATAAAGAAAATACAATTTTAGTTCACATGTTAGTCAAGTTTTTTTCGTCCAATATTTGCAAGGTGTGACCGTAACTTGTGTTTTACATTTTTTTACTATTCACTTTGTATTCCCGCTAAAAAATATATACGGAATTGAGTTATTGTTTGGAAAAAATTCGGTTTTATTAATTAAATTTTGTCACTGTTCAAATTAAAGAATGAATTCAAGTTTTGTTTTAAAAAAGATTATAACTTTTTATGTTATTAATATGCAATTTTATATTAAAAAAGTAAATGTACTGTTTTTTATGCAATTGTACTGATTTTTTTCTCTTATGTACTGACTTCTCTGATTTAAAAACTGGCAACCCTAACTGCATTTGAGAACGTAGAGATGTTATATTATTAGAGATATAATTATGACATATTATTTATAGTTTTTTATTTCTAATTAGAAGTGGATTAAACTAAATGTACTTCATTAAATTTAAATATAAATTGATTATAAAAATCCAACTTTTCCATTATAACTAACGTGTATTTTGATGTCCTTATAATGAATTTTCTCAATGGAATTTTTCTTTACAATAAACAAGTTTTGTAAAAAATTTGACTCATATACATATATGCATATTTGTCTCCATATAAGGAATTATTTCGAAAAAACTTTTGCAAGAAGTAAATTTTAATTAGTTAATTTCTGAAAAATTTTATTATTATCTTTATATTCTATTATACCTGTAACTTAACAGAAATATTTAATTATTTAATGTTTTAAATGATTGTTTAAGATGACGATATGTGCAGTTCTCTTATTTTTTTTTTCAATAATATTTGCCTACAAAAATAAAAAACAACACACACATTTTGGTTCACCAGTCAAGAAATAATCTTACAAAAAAAAATACACACAGACTAAACGTGCTGCCCGGCGGGGAAAATTGCAAGCGAATCACTTTTCAGGCCTTTAAGAATGTTTACAATTGAATTTTTAGTAATCTTTTACTTATTCCACTCTGCCTTTTTTGAAAAGGTCTTTTAGAAAGGTTTTTATTTAATATTTTACAAATTCAAATTTTCTATTCTAAGATAAGGCCTGTCGCAATCGTTTTATTAGTAGTTATGTTAGAACGTGTTGCAAGTTTAGTTATTAATTTACTCACTTCGTATTATTAGCCACAACAATTAAACTTGGATAAAGCTTTATTCTTAAATCTTTTTAGAACCCCTTCCAGAAGAGTTTAACATATATGCAAAAGTGCAAGGTGTTGGTCTCCAATGACACACCTTGCTAATTGGTAATAAAGTTGGAATGCGGCTGGGAGATCTTATGTCTGCAAAAAGGCCTTCTATAAGGCCTCTTTACTACTTGATTTTCCCGCTGGAAATGGTTGGGAAAATCGCATTTTTTTCCTTGTGAAGAATTTTAACGTGAATTTTTTAAAATTTTTCATATCTGTAAAATCACATATGAATTTATTGTTTTTGCTCACTCCTCATGAGCGAGGAAAATCAAAATAGTTTTTTTCCTCACCCTCATGAGGATGAATGTCCAGAAAATTTTTTAAATTTTCACGCTCGCTCATGAATGAAGAATGAGCGAGCGTTTCGGTACTCTGATAATTATAACACGTACATTTCTTTGAAGAATAATTTTAATTTTTGCTCGAAAAAATAAAAATCAAAAAATAATTATTATTTTTGTTCAAAAAAATAAAAATCATAAAATAACTGTTATTTTTGTTCAAAAAAATAAAAATCAAAAAATAACTGTTATTTTTGTTCAAAATAATAAAAATCATAATATTTTATCAAACAAAAGTTCATAAGGATCAATATGCTATACTTGAATCAATTTGCCAGCATTTACTTCTATATGCTTTTTCTGTTTTAAAATTTCAAAATAACTGTTATTTTCGGTCCCTGTTAATATATTAATCGTAACCTCATAACCTAATTTTGTAGTTATTGCCAATGGATACTTTCAAAATTCTGTGGTGTAGTGAATCATATATTCGGGCTTGACCGACAATACTTTGTTGATATTTATTTATTTTTTTTAACGCAATTTTGGATCACTGTGGTTGGTTCTTTACGAAACTCCGAGTTGATTACACCATTTTCATCTCATTTCTTCATATTTAGTCAAGAAATGTACTTTTATGTTAAGATCTCCTTCTGTACTCAATTTATATACAAAATATTTTAAATATAAACATACATATTTATTCTGTTATAGGGCCTTGTTGTAGCCGGTTTAAGCGACTTGACGCGTCCCGCTGAAACTCTGTCGGTTTCACAATGTGGGGCCTTAGCTGCAACTGGTATTATTTGGTCGCGTTACTCTTTAGTGATTATACCCAAAAATTGGGGTCTTTTCTCGGTGAATTTATTTGTTGCTGTTGTACAGTCCGTACAATTGGGACGTGCATATTTGCATCAAAAGGAAAAATCTGAAAAAGAAGCTGCAACAGCATCTTTAACACCCGCCCTAGGAGCTGCTAAAAAATAAATTAGAAAAATGTAAGTAAGTTTTTTTTTATTTTTTATGCAATATATTTTTAATTTTAAACGTTTTCATTCCTTTTAAATTTTTGCAGTTCCTTTAAACAATAAATTTATTAAGTAAGTTTGTATATGTAGTCATTAAACACGTCGAGGTGCTAAAAAAGTGAATAAATTCTTTAGTGATATTTTAAATATTTACATTAGAAAATATGTTTTATCTCTCCCCAACACAAATTTGATAAGCAAAAAACAAAGCACAATTTGTTTAATACAAAAAAAAAAACATGCAAACCCGCTTAGTTAATAAGTTAAAAATTAGATCTTAATCATTTTTCTGATTTTTTTTTTAATTTTTCTTTTGTTAACTAACTATTTTTTCCCACAAAAGGTGTCTATAAATCATTCTTGTTTAAAGAATGACGTTTGTTTTGATAATGGAGTATGTTTATAATAATTATATTATGGAAAAGTCATTTGTGGTTAACAAATCGATCATATGTAAGTGTAAAGATGTAGGATTAAAATAAATAACAAATTGTTTTAAAAACAATATTATTGTGTTTAAAATAAAGGCTGTAAAAAGTTAAAATAAATGAGAAAGATTATGGTTTTATTTATTAGGCAATTATTAGATATATACAAATTAAAAGAACTATGAGACTTGATTTGATATACATATAGTGTGTATATTAATTAGAAAAGTTTTTCAATGAAATTAAATTATTTCGAACTTAAATTCGAAAAATATATTACTGCAAATATTTCTCAATTTAAATTAAACTGCACAGTAAATGAAAATCATTGATTAGTTTTATAAACGATTTAATGAAAATTGCAAAAAAAAAATTTTTAAAGGAGTACACTTAGATATCAAACCTGTGTCTTTGCTGGTTATACATATACGAGGCAGGATTGGTAATCCAGTGACCGAATAAAAAACTGTTCTGGGTGGAAAAGCATATACCGCAGATTTTTCCTGAGGGGCTAAACTCTATTGCGACGCGAAAAAAAGTAGTACCAAATCTTAGTGATTTGATACCGAATCTAGCGCATTTGTCTTTCTTGTTTTTTTTTTCTTTTCATAAAACATTACTATTCATTTTTATTTAAATTTTCAAATTCACATTTTTTTACATATTTTGAGATTTCATTACTTTCAATCACGAACTACAAATCTATTTAAAAAATGTTATAGTGATTGGCGTATTTGTTGCAAAAGCTGTCGGGTAAGTTTTTTTTAATCACGACAGCGTAAATGTAAAATTTTCAGTTAAATACGCCTACGCCAACCACAATAAGGTTGAAAATAATAACATTGTGTAACTTAAATGAAAGAAATTAATGGCCTGTTCATGGATTTCGAACGAAGACTTCGTTCGCTTAAATAACATGTACAACAAATGCAATATTTTATAATTTGTTTTTTTTTTTTTATATATATGCAAGTTAAGCGAACGAAGTCTTCGTTTGGAAATAGATCAACAGGCAAGGCAATAAGTCACTGCACAGTGGCAGATTTCGGTCAAACCCCTATAACTTTATTTCTTTACGTAAAACAATAAAACTTAGTACTTGGGTAAAGTAGCTGGTGTTTTGTATTTTTTTTTTTTTTTTTTTTTTTTTTGCCACACCTATAAATGACGACCCTCATGCTGTAGTGCCAATTACGCCGCCATTTGTTGTCCAATATTAAATATATTTATATACATATATCAGTGTAAATGGCCTAAAGACAGTTTTATTTCTGAGTAGTGATTCTTAAATCTGTATCAATATTTTTTTAATATTTCTTTAAAATTGCTCGATGTTTTCCATAACGCATCATTATGACTTTATAAATTTTTTACTTTAAAGTTAATGATAAAAAAAACTTGGCCTCACTTGGTTGTCAAACTCAAAGTACTTACTTGTGACCCTTTAACACCGAAAAACTCTTGAAAAATTAAATAATATACAAATTATTCTTTGGGGAACAATTACAAATGTTTGGTGTCGTACCGTCACGAAAAGTAGATTTTCCTGTGGAAGTGCCCATATATTTAAACTTTGACACTCTTTAATTTGAAACCAAGTCAAATGTTAAAAGTAGCTATTAGATCATTGCAAAATTTTGTTGAATTTTGCAAAGATGAGATATATTTCTTGGTTTTATATGGATTTTAAATTTTGGAATTTTACTTACTAATAAATACAGAAAAAGAAAATTGGTTTTAATTATTTTTTATAAGGAATAAAATATTAATATTTTTATTTTGTTTAGAAGCATTTTAAGTACCAAATAATTGTGTTTATAAAACATACTATTATAATTTGCTTATATGTCGTCTTTAAAATTGTAAATACAAATTACACAAAAGTTGAAGGAAAAATATATAAAGTGTATGTAGATTCAAAAGAGAATATTAAACATTTTAAAACAAATAATAATACTCATGTAAAATAGAATAAAACTAACATAAATCCATAGTTAATGAAAAGTATAAAGATAAATAATAACTTAATAATGACATATAATCATCTTAAATTAAACATTTAAAAAAAAGCTTAGAACCTAATAGAACATTTTGATAAATATTAGACACAGTTGCAGAGAGCAAACATTTGTTTTAGTAATTATTAAAAATTTGACAATTTTGGCATGATAAGGAAAAGGAAGAACAAAATATATAAGTATTTGTTATAAATGCGATTTTTCTTTGTTTCCTTTGTTTTTCGTTAAGAATTCCAAATATTTCTGCATTAATGACTTTCTTTCTTTCTTTGCATATAGATTTTGTAGAGTTTTGACATACTTTACCAGAAACCACCCGATGAATGGCCACCAGGTGGTACACGTGTTTTGTTAGTTGGGGCAGCACCATTAGTGCTGCTATTAGTACCATTTGTTTTAATTTGCTCAGCTTTGGTGGCAGCAGCTTCTTCATTTTTATGTGTGCATTCTTCGCGTAATTTCCCTACAGCTTCGTTGGCATCAGTAGAACCAATACAAGCATTTAAATTGGAAGAATTTTGTTGATTGTATTTAGGTCGTGGTGCATTAACACTAACTTCTGGTTCGGCAAATATATTCGAATGGCCACCTGGAGGTTTTAAGACACGACTGGAGGGACGGGCACTGTTGGTCAAGCCAATTTTTAATTCAGTAGAAGTCATATTTTCCATAGTGAAATCTGCAATTATTATTAACAAAATTTTAATATTAGTTACTAATAGCTTAACCCGAAATGTTGGGGAAAAAAGAAAAACATACTTTTACTATTTTGCACACACCCTATTCTTTGTGTTAACTTTTAATCAATGACTTCACTGTTTTATTTTTTGTACAATTTTTCTTCTTTTATTACAATATAAGCGTATACAACAAAAATGCACAACCCAATAGTCAAATAATAGATGAAATTACAGCGGAACAAAGTTGTGGATTATATTGTACATATATATTTATGTAAGTATGTATGTGCATGTCAGTCAGCTTGTCTATATGTGCGGACGAATGTTTCTGGTCTGTATAATTTATGGAGAAAAAGTACAACAATAATAACAAAATTACAGCTGCCAAATGTAAATAACAACAAAAACAACAGTCTGAACTATGAGCAGAACTTTCACAACTTTTATTATTTTTATACGAATTTTCTTTTGTTTCTCTCTTTTCTCTTTTTTGTCGTTAATAGATTTTTTGCGGTAGCATACAGTCATTTAACTTTTTTCCCCATTGTTTATTATTAAGCCCCCCCCCCCCCCCCCCCTTACATAAAAAATTAATGTACATATGTATGTACATACTTACTTACATACATATATTTACATAAAAATAAAACTTATTTTAGGAGAAATTTAATTAAATACACCGTTCAAATGTAAAGCAGTACTAAAATTGATTGCAGTTACTGTTAATTGAAAAAAAAAAACAATGAAAAGATTGGACTTCTTATGGCTTTAAATAAACAAAAGAATTTATCTGAAAACTTTAAATCTCTGTTTATCTCCATTTTTATTAGAGGCCTGCACAAATCAACTTGAAAATCAAATCACACTTGGGTTTTCAAGTGGTTGCGCACAACATACGTACACAAAAAGACTAAAGCTAGAGGTCCACACCATTCTTTCTATGCTTTTTCGCTGCTGACAAAAAAAAACAGAATCTGTTACGTAGTAAGTTACATGCACAAAAGCGTAAGATGCCTTAAAGTGCTGAATGCGAAGAAAATAATGTTTAGTTTCAGTAGAACGCTTCTGTATTTATCGCATAGTAAAATTTTCCGTATGAAACGAGTGCATTGGAACAAAACCAGTGTAAAATTAAACAAAAAATGCTTTTCCTCACACAAGTGTTTCTGTATATTTATTTTGCGAGAGTTGTGTCATTTAAATAAGGATGTGAGTGTTTCTGTAACAACAGGTGTGTTCATTTACTTTACTAGCAGAAATTCGCAACGAGAGAGTAAATTTAAAATTAACAAAAATGTTCTCCCAATTACACAAAAAAATAAAAAAGTAAATGAACGCTTTACCAGCAAAAACTAGCAAGTTAGGAATATCGATACCATGCAGTTTTGAGATACAAAATTATTTCTTAATAAACTCATTTGTTGTGAACTATTTGCGCAAGAATATTGTTCCTAAATTTTAGAAAAATAAATATGGGCATTTACTGGGGTCACGAACGTACGTTCGTACGCTTTTGTTGTACAAATAATATGGAAAACAAAACTTTTTCCTAGCATTTTTTGGAATTCGATAGCATTTAGGTAGCTCTATGTTTAGTGCAAAATATGGATTTCATCGAGTTTAAGATTTCATAATGATAGTTATAAACATATGGTCACGAACGTACGCAAAATAGAAGTCAACTTTGGCTGACAGTAGTGAAAAGTAAAAATCTGCGAAATGGAACGGAATATTCAAACGTGATTAATCTATTTTTAAATTGTATTAATGTAGGTCTCTATCCAGTATTTACACAATAAAATATCTCTATTGGTTTTTGTTTAATTGGCTTAAGTACCGGTGGCGAACGTACGGGTCGCGAACGTACGATTTTTCCATATTTTTTAACCGTTAATCGAACTTTTTATAGACCGATGGATCAAAAACTACGAATCATGTAGGATTTTCCGTAGTAGACGAAAACAATTCTACACATATAGGAGGATTACTTCCTCAACACACAACTGTATTTAAAGCAGAGGCAGAAGCAATTATTGAAGTTTTGAAATTATGTAAGACATCTTCCAACAAACACAAAATCTTCACTGACAGTCGTTCTGTTTTCGATGCAACTTTTAACCATTAAAACAACAACTATAACATTATTATAATTCAACAACTATTAATACAATTTGTTAAAAAAGTTAAGCTAAGTTGGATACTAGCCATATTGGAATAAAAGGGAACGAGGCAGCAGATAAAGCAGCTAAATCAACATTTTCCATCCTTCATATGTATATATATCTCAATCAAAAAGTTTTTTAACGAGAAAAATACTTACAAATATTAATTCCACCATTTTAAAGCAATGGGACAGATATAACCATCTTTACAAACAAATCAATCCAAGAAAAATTCCAATAACTATTCCAACATCTACCAACTGTCATAAAAACAAATGTTACACCAGACTCCGATTAACACATACCAGACTTACGCATCAATATTTTATATCCAGAGAACCCCAACCTTTTTGCAATAACTCAATACTAACAATTCTCCATATTCTTGCTGACTGCCAAGCCCTAAACACAATACGTTTAAGGATATGTAAAACAACATACATCATACCTCTCCTAACTAATACATCAGAAGACAATGTTGACAAAATCTATGATTTTTTTAAAGTGTATTATGTTACACAATTATATATAACTAAATTATTTAACTAATATTTTATATAACGATGGCCGATAGCCTTAGATGCTAGTGCTTAAATTGTATAGTTTATTGTAATTTAAATTATAATAAATATTAAAATAAATAATTATAAAAAAAAATAATATATGAATCTATAGCGGTTTTCACCCTTTGTATTAAGTGTACAACTCTGTTATATTTAATACGATTTTATACTTCAAAGCGTGAGTGTCCTTTTCGTATGCATTGTAAATTAATGAATTTGCTGAGTGAGAGAAAGAGACAGATAAAGTTTCTTCAACTGTTTTATTCTGGTAAATTCGCAGACTTCTTTACTACTGCTTTTTGTGGGATTTTTCAACCACAGCGTAGTATATTTTAGTCTAATACATTTTGTTGTTGCAATGTTGTAAATGTTAGTGGTTTTACTAAAATTATAAGATTAACAAGGTCTACAAGGGACTTTATTATCAAGGGTGAATTCCGCTTATGTATTTGTATATAAAAATTACAAAATGGTAAAGTAGCTTAATAATGTAAGAATACTAGCTATGAAAAATCCGAAAAAGAAAATCTCATATTTACATACACATATGAATACATTTCCAATATATGTTCATATCCACATGCATATACAAACACACACATATGTATACATATACACACGCATATATATACATATATAATATAATATATATTATGTCGTCAAAGTCAAACATACCTGTTGTATAGCAATATTTATCATATTTTTAAAAATTTGAATTTTAGTAAAAAATAATTGTATACCTCTTTGAGTCTGTTGTTCATATAACCCTTTTCGTGTATCTTCTTTTATTTTACGCTGGGTTTCTTGTTCTTTCTGGATTGCTTTTCGCTTTTTTTTTTGCGTGACAATTTTATCTGTTCCTATCATACAACTTGGTCTTCCTTTTTCTCGCTGCTTTAATAAAAACTCTTTGTCCTCTTGTATTTTTATTAATTCGAATGCGTCTGCGT
The DNA here is from genome assembly GCA_943735925.1 of Pollenia amentaria. NCBI lineage: Eukaryota > Metazoa > Arthropoda > Insecta > Diptera > Polleniidae > Pollenia > Pollenia amentaria. The sequence goes on from OX031006.1 coordinate 52,591,595, forward strand.
GTGCGATATCGAATAAATTATCCAATTTCTCTTGAAATTTAGTTTCGACCTTGTTTTGAGTTTCAGTTTTTCGATTATGATTCTTTGTGATAGATCTCCACTCATTGTATAATTTTTCCACTTTCACAATGGAGTGTTTTTCGTAGTGTGTTGGAATTCGTGCTTTTTGCCAAAATGTACTCACCTCAGCAACAACTAATCTAGCACTTTCTTTTAAATTTAACCCAACTATTCTTAAATTATAAAATAATACTTGTAGCACTTGTTTTCTTGATGGTAATTTAGCGCCAGTAATTTGATGATCAATTGCGCCAATTAACATAATATCATCATCCGATCGAAGTCTTTTGGATGCCATCGCTTGGAAGAAGTTAATGTAAGAAAAAATTCATTTAATTTAACTTCATTTAAGTGGTCTTGTACTAATCATAGCACACGGTAAACTTTTATTCTGAGCACTGCAAACACTTATTTGTTTCATTTCTCTACACTTAGGTCATGTTTCCACTTGTGCATTAACGAAATGCAGGGTACTAACTGACACCTTTGAATACTTGTAAGATGGATAAAATTGTATTGCAGTTGTATTAGTGTAAACTTGGAAAAAAAATATTTAGGCATCCACTAAACATGTACGATCGTCGCTGTTTCATTAACGACTAAATGAAAGACCATAAGAATTATGTGACTCAATAATTGCAAATCAATCCAAGTGAAAATAAAGAGTGCTTTGAGGCACTGAAAAAAATTGTCCTATCCAGCTCGAATTTTTTTGTGTGGTGTTTGAGACCAAATGAAATGTTGTTAGTGCTTTCCGTGGTACAAATTCAAAAAAATACAAATAAGGACCGGTCTAATATATATACATGTATATACACATATATATATACATATATATATTATATATATATATATATATCGTCGGTTGATAATTTAAATGTCGTATGTGGATTTTTTTGCGGTTTTGAGTTAAAATCGATTCCTTAGGTTTTCCGACCTGATCTTTCGTTTGGCGTAATCAGTTTCGATACCTCAAACGGGTTTCGAGATATGGAGTGTTGAGTTTGTCGTTTGTGGTATTTGCTAAAGCAACTTTCAAATTAAATGTGTTCAAACTCAATTTACTCGAAACTATCGGAATCCACATACGACAATTAAATTATCAGCCGACGATATATACACATATATACATACATACACACATATGCGCGAATATACATGTACAAATGTATAAAGCAGACCATACACGATTCAATTCAATTGTCAACTGAGTCGGTTGTTGTCCAAATCAAAGCGTATATGGCCTTGTCAGTTGATTAGTTTGACGGTTGTCGAGTTGGTTGAAGCAAAATCAAAAGATTTTGATTTTTTCAAGTTGACTACTAAGTCTTTCAATTCGATTGTACTGTGTCAAAATGTATGTAAAAAAAAATCTAAATTTGACAGTTGAATTAAAATCTTTCAATTCAGTTGAAGAAGTGTGTGGCCAAGTATCAATTCAGTTGAAAGACTCAGTTAACAACGGAATTGAACCGTGTATGGGGCGCATAAGTAATAAAATGTTCTCCAAAAAATATCAAGAATTAATATACATTTGTATTAGTTAAATTTATGCAGAAAAAATATATAAAGCGGATATTTGTTAACTTTCAAAGTATAAATAAGCATTAATTTTATATTCATAAAGAAAATACTACACAACAAACTTCACGCAATAAATATTTAAAACTCATGAATATAATAACTAACGCATATGTGAACAAATAAATATACAACAGAAGAAGGATTTCCTGAAAGTTCTAGAAAGAGCCTTTTTTTATATGTGTTAGCAGAAACATCAAAAGTTCTCAAAAAATTAGGCAACTTATTATAAGATCGTGCAACTCTTACATAATAAGAACGCTCCAATATGGCAGATAATTTCGGTATAATTAACTGTCTATTTCTCGTTGATCTACAAAAATTAAATAACTGAATCAAATATCCAGACTTATAAAAGTGGACAAGATTTCTAAAATTATGAACTCTACAAATGGAAAACCTAAAAATTTTAAAACAAAAGGTGAGACATGCTGTCTTATCCTCAACGAGTAAAGATATCTCATAACTCGATTGAAAACCAATCTTAATTTCTTTAGAATATAGCCAACTGTTCCAGAATACACCTCCAAGCCATATAAAAAAACTGGCATTATAAGCCCATGAACAATTTGTTTTTTAACATAAGTTGGTAACATTAAATCTGTGTTGTACAATTTACGTAAAGTAAAGTTCACTTTAGATATTATAAAATTAACAGGACTTTCAAATGTTAATTTAGTATCAAGAATTACAACACCTAGACAATTAAGCCGATTAACAAACTCAATATCACTTCCACTAAGAGTAATAGAAAACTCAGAACTACTACATTTTCAAAACAACATTGCCTTAGTTTTACCTGTATACCCAACAAGCCAACAATTGAACTGTATAATTTATCACATTTTGCAATACATCAGAAAATTCAGGTGTACCCTTAAACAAAAGCTGCACATCGTCAGCAAAAGAAAATGGAAGACACAAATTGCTAGAAATTTTATCAAAAAGATCATTAATAAACATTATAAAAAGTAAAGGACCAATGACCGATCATTGAGGCAAACCACTGCAAACTGGAAGCAAGCTAGAAGCCCGATTACCACTAACTAACAACATATTGACTTCTACTTTTTTTTTTTTTTTTTTGAATGAATTTTAGTAATTAAATAATAATTCCATATTTGACTGTAATATAGGTAGAAAAAGTTAGCAGCTTATATTTACAAAGTTTACAAATTTACAAAATCTTCGAAGGTGCAGTTCAAAAAATCAATAGCATATGATATAAAATGATGGCAAAACCTTATATGGACACACAAGCTACGTATTTTTTTAAAAAATAGGACCCCGAAGGTAGATAGAGGGCAATTTCTGCCTCTAAGAAAATATCAAACCAATTTTATGAAATTTAAAACTTCGATAGATCCATATTTATATGAACACATAAGCTATACATTTTTTAAAAAATAGGACCACGTGGGAGTTTGGTTTGAATGAAAAATTTAGCAAAATAATAAATACGTAATTTTGTGCTGGGCAAAATTTGTCAACGGTTTCTTAACTGAAAATGTTTGAAAAAAATTGTTGCTTTATTGTGAACACCAACCAGTAAAAATGTTGCTGCCATTGTGAACGAAGCTTTATCCAAAAAAAAAAGAATTATATCACACTTATTCAACAAAAGTGTGTTACCTCCTAATTTTTATTTTTTCACTTTTGGAAAAAATTCACACGTAATATTCATATCTAACCGCTTTCAAAACATCTTGTTATTTTGTCTACTTTTAACTAATAAAACGATTGGTTTAATTTTTGCATGTTTTGTTAATTTGAGAATCTGTTTCCTTACCAATATATACAATATAGGTATCATAAGAAAGGTTTTTTTAAGGCGCGTTCAACTGTATACACAATTTGTCCAAGGATGATCATACATGTCCTTTTTTTACGGATATTTTGTAAAAAAGAACGGTTTTTGAATTTTTTGTTCGGGTTTCTTTGTAATAAAAATGCCAAATTAACATATTTTAATCTTTAGTGGATTTAATTAAATACGGGTCTCAGTTTTTTTCAAATTCGTGCTAGTTCGCGTTTTGACAATTGTAAATGTTGGTAAAGAAACAGATTCTCAAATTAACAAAACATGCAAAAATAGACCCTTTTTCAAAATGGTCCAGCTCACGAGAGGTTAAAGCTGGAGCCGAAATATTTTAAATGTCATCTTGAAAAAGTCCAAGGTTTATTTTTAGGAGGGTACATCGAGCAGTTTTTTTGGTGAGTCGCTCTAATGTGCAGCCTTTGTCTGTATAAACATATCATCATTCTTGTGATGGATCCAATTTGTCTGCAAAGAAGCAACAAAAGCTAACTAAAAAAAGTGACGTCAACTTAAGCAGATGACACAAAGTCTAGCCAAAATAAAAAATATTTATTGCAAAAACGACATATTGCTGCTTTGTAAGTAATAAATTGTAAAAAAAAATTTCTTACACAAAAAGAAATACCCATTACATTTTTACGTTTTTTTTTACTAATTGTTCAAACACAGTCAGCAAACAATGTATTTATATTTAGATTAGTAAAAAGCACCTAAAAAAAGAAGCTATGACTAAAATTTTAATACATACATACATATTAAGTCACAAAATTTGTTAGAAAAAACAAGTTATTTAATTATGGTAAATGAAAAAAAATTATTTTTTAAAGACGTAAATAGCCGTTAAGTACAAAAATTGAAACCGCGGCTTAAACCAGTTCTAACTTATCTGTGTTTATCATTAGCAAATTAATTTTGGATTTTTGTCGGCCAATGCAACAAAAAAATGTATAACTTAGCAAAATACCGACCTACTTTTATTGATTTTCTACCAAATGTCCTTCTATTTTAATGGTATAATAAGAGAGGTACACTTGAATAATGTAATATTACTTACTTTTTGTTTTATTATGTATATAAATTTTACTTTCAGCTTTTTTCTTTAAATTCTTTTTTTAGCACTTCTGCACAAATCACATCACCTTTTGTCCGCAAATACCGCCAAATGATTAAACTAATGCAGCTTTTTTGTATTTTATTTTGTATTTTACAATAAAATTCCTGCAGTTTCCAGAGTTGTCAGATTTCCTTTGACCTTTTCCGCCAAACTCAATGTCAAAAAACGCCAAAGACTTTTTAATTCGTTTTTGACAATAAAATGTTTGGGTACATTTACACGGTTCTTTTCAGACGTCTGTTTTTTCATTTTCTTTTGAACATGCTTCCAAGAACCTATTGTCTTTTCACTATATCTTTCCAAATATGTCTGTTTTCAGACATGTCTGTTTTTTCATTTTCTTTTGAACATGCTTCCAAGAACCTATTGTCTTTTCACTATATCTTTCCAAATTAGTCTGTTTTCATATCTATTTGTCTAAAGGGCATAATAAACCACAGAAATTGCTTGGCAAACATGCACTTTGTTTTTGCTTCTGTTTGGCAATAAACAACACAATCTTATTTCGTAAAAACACTAATTTTTCATTTTTGTTTTTTTTTTTTCAATGAATGCAGACGACGAATGTCCTGCGGCAATTTTGCTCGCTATTTGTTTAAAACGGAGAAGAAATGTAAAAGAATGAAAAATAACTTGGAGTAAAGAGTGCTCTAAGCAACGAGCTGTTTTGGGGCAAACAATGCTGCTAAAAAATTAGAATTTACGGCTGAAATTGATTTTATTGCTACTTCTTCTACGTCTTTACTCTGCAAAGTTTTCGTTAAAATGTTTACTCGTACTTTTAGCACTAGACACCACAAAAAGTTTGCCAAATATCTAACATGTCTGCCAAATATTAAAAATTTTTAATATTTCTGCAAACACTGCTTCAAATGTTTGTACAAATAGCAAACACCCCAATTAACAACCCCTCTTTCTTCTCTAACCCGATCGCCAACAAAAAAAAAAAAAACAAACGTGTTTGTTAGACATGTCTGAAAACACACCGTGTAAACTCCTATATATTTTTAAAATAATTTTGTATAAATCTTAGTACCTACATATAAAACTAAAACAAATTTTGTTTTAAATGCAAGTAAAGCGAGTCACTTTTGCGCTCGCACTTTAAAAACAGGCAGTTAAAAAAAAAAATTTGTAAGAAATCAAACAAATTCGCCAGAAATGGATAAAGTGGCCATGATATATATTCTATTTAATTTATATTTAAAACAAAGTAAAAAGTACTAGTGAACTCAATAGGGTACAATGCTTACTATAAAATAGTTTATAGTAATCTACTTAAAGCAGGAAAAAAGCATTTTTGTGGTAAGAATTAAACAAATCTAAGACGCTTCATCGTCAAACCATTCCTTATTGTTTTCTTTTTTGGAATACATTGAATAGGAATTAAATTTATTCAAAATATCGTGCGAATGTATTAAAGTGCTATTTACGATCTTATCCTTTTCGTATAGGCATAAACTTTTGGCCAAAACTGATTTCAATTAAAATACCGCCATGAAAATATTATTTCCAAATTACTAACGGTAAATTTGTCTACGATTCTCAAAACACATGAAAATTCAAAACGTGTAAAAAAAATAGTCAACAGAGCCATATATTCTATAAATCGCAAAAAAATCCCATCTCGCCAAATCGAAAATTACGGAGTCAAACAAGTTTAAAAATCGCCACACTTGGCGAGAAATATTTACACCTGATAGCCCTGGCGGTTTCTGTATATGGTAGCAGTAATGGCAATCTGATGATTTTTGAAAAATTAGCGATTTTGACTAGTTTAATAAAATTGAATTTTCTACGTAGGGCGTGTGTACGGTTCAAAGCAATCATGGAAGTAAAATGTTTACACAGTTGAGGTGAATAAAATTTTACTAGCCCTGGGGGCTAGTTTAAATATTGGCATTAGCGCAGAAATTTTTGACAATTTTAATTCACCATAGAACTTTGCTACCATTTCACACACGCCCGTACTGGTAAATATTTTCAATTGCTTTTTGTTGAAATTTCTAATACAAAATATGTGGTTTTTCCTTATAAAATTTCATATTTATGTAGTTGCTTTTAGTAACAAATCGTTGTAAACAATAAATATATGAAATTAGGCAAAACTTCAGAAATTTTGCAGCGTTGCTAAAGTGGGTGGATTATGGTAAAACCTCAGATACATATAAATATGTAGCACAGGTAGTTGATTAAATTTTCAATTTTGGGAGCCCTCAAACCTCTCATACGTCCAAAATTTCTATGTTATACAAAATTGTTTAGATCATTTTATTTCTTAAGCACCCCATACACGTTTCAATCCAATTGGCAACTGAGTCGGTTGTTGTCCAAGTCAAGGCGTGTATGGCTCTGTCAATTGATTAGTTTGGCAGTTGACGCGCTGGTTGAAGAAAAATCAAAAGATTTTGATTTTTTCAAGTTGGCTAGTAAGTCTTTCAATTCGATTGTGCTGTGTGTGTTCGAGTCTCTTGATCAGCTGTCAAAATTATAATATGTAGATTTCTTTTTCAAAAAAAAAAAAAAAAAATAAGTATTTTAAAAATTTTCTTTAATTTCATTGAATTTTAAAATTAATTTAAAAATAATGAAAGTCTTTCAATTCAGTTTATGACTTATGTGGCCAAGAATCAATACAATTGAAAAACTCAATTGACAATTCAATTGAAACGTGCTTTATAGTTTAAGAAAAGTTTCGGTCTCAAAATTATTGTTTTCCAATATTTTAGAACAAACATTTTTGAAGGATAACATAGTTTTGACACTTTTGTTCTTCCCGTCACACACGGGATCAAGGCGAATTTAAAAAGGCAAGTGCAACTCGTCAGCCGTTCATCAGCTGTCCCCGTGGCGATTGTAAAATATAATTCACAAACGTCAAAAATACCCTACAAGAAGACTACCGCACATTTTACTAGTTAGATGACCAGTAAAGCTCCTTGATATATTGGTTATAGTTAATATTAGTTTATTGAGAGCAAAATGAAAAAAACTGACTGAAACCTTGTGTGCATGTGATTTTGCCTCTCACTCTAAATCATTATGTCCCTCTCTCTAACTTATTAATTCAATGTCAAATTGTTACAAGTGTATTAGTAATTTTTTTTAGTTTTGGTTATGCTTTTCTTGTAGGGTACTTTTTTCATGTTTTGCGCCAAAATAACCGGAAAAAATTTCTGAGAAAATATTTTGCTTTGGTCAGCTGTTTTTGACAACAAGCAATTATATCAATATACATGTGGCTTTTTGTAGTTGTAGAGTTGCACTTACCTTTTTTAAGGTGCATTTATTTGTTTACGTGTATTGTATTGGTTTTATGCTGCTAATGCGGGGTTGAAGCTGTGTGGAGAATTATTCCAGCAAAAACCCATTTTCCTCGCCTCTCTTGACCACAAGCTGTAATTTTATGCCAGCACAATTATGTGCGTGTGTGATAGGCCATTGAAATGTCAAATCATACAATGTCAACTAGTCGCTTTTTGTAAGGCTTTTTAGTGGTTTTTAAAATCTACGACGTGGAAAATTATTTAGTTAGGAATTTTATTTGTTATTTTTTATAATGATTTCATGATTTATTAAAGTTAAGTTTGATTTTACAAAAAGTTAAAGTTTTACAAAAAGTTGAAAAAACCTGGCGTCTAACAAAAAATTGCCGTTATACAAAAAGTTGCCGTTTTACAAAAAGTTGCTGTTTTTGCAAAAAGTTGCCTTAATAACAATAAGTTGCCTTTTTACAATATGTTGCTGTTTTTATTAAAATTTGCCTTTTTACAAAAAGTTTTTTTTTTATTTTACAAAAAGTTGTATTTTCGCAAACAGTTTACAGTTTAAAAAAGATGTCGTTTTTGCAAAAAGTTTCCATTTTTAAAAAGTGCTGTAGTGCTTTAACACGATAAAAACTAAAAATATTTTGACATTTACTTTAATTTTTGTACTAAACGGGATCACCTACTATTGTAATTTTTTGTATTCAATACATAAAACTAAATGCAAACGATTGTTTTATAGATATAAGAACTTACATATATATTTAATTGTTTAACAAATGGAATGACGGAATTTTTTCTTTTTCATATGTTATTTTTATTTATAAAAAAGTGGTTAATATAATTAAAAATTCTTTACTTGTTTTTTTATGTTTTTGTCCCCTTATTTTAATTAATTTTTATTTGGGTTATAAACTAGAGGCCTTCTTTATAAAGAATTTTAAAACAAATTTCCTATAAGAATTTTTTGAATTTTATAAATCTAAGCATTTTTTTTATAAATAAGGAGGAGACTTTTAAAATAATTTATTATTTCTTTTCTTTTAAGTGTTTATATGTACTTTTTTATGAATTTTGGGAAAAGAGGGACTAAATATAAAATAATTACTGCCTGTTTAACAACTTTGAACGAAAAATATTTTTAAAACTAGGTCAAAAACACAAGCAACTTTTGACATTTTTCTCTCTAAAAATATGTGAAAAGTTGCTTACCATAGTATACAACTAGTATGCCGACTCTTTGACAGGTACATAACTCAACTGTCAGTGGTACATTTTTATGTTTGTATTAGTAAGATTTTTTTCAAATGTATTGGTGTATAAAACTATTTCCACCACTAAACATAGTTGCATAAAATCGTATAAAATGTGGCAACAATTTTTTTTTCCAAAATAAAATTTTCTTAGTTCAATAAATTTTCAATTTATTGAATGCTGGCTGCATTTAAAAACTCTTAAAAACAATGTTTGCTAAATTTTTATTCTGCAATATCGGATAATATATAAATAATTAATGATTTCAAATATTATTTTTATACCACAAAATGCTACTCTGCTGGCTTTAATAATATTAATAACAGAAAAAATTTAGTGTCAAAAATATTTATTTAAAAATTTTTAGTTTGTGAAAAATAAAAACATTTTGCAAAAGCAAATGAGCAAAATGTATTGAAAAAAATTATTAAATATGTGTTTAAGTCATAAAATTAAACATGAAGTGTTATATTGTGAAAAATTTTATATTGAAAAATTTCAAATTTTGTTTTGTTTTTGTTGTTCTTATGTGTGTTGAATTCACACAGAACCTATATGTGTGATGAGAGTTATAAAAAAAAAGAGAACGTTCTCACCAGTCGGCATACTAGTTATATACTATGTTGCTTACATTTTGCTTATACATGTATATTTTGTTTTTTTTTCCTCTTCACTAGTTGTGAGAGGGTATACCCTAGCCCAATAAGCAATTTAGCTGGAATTAAAAAAAAAAATTAAAAATTAAGTGCAATTCTAGTCCTGTTTCCCATTTTCAATTCTTGAATAAAACTTGAATTACACTGTAGTTCAATAGCATACTCCAGCAAAATGGATACTGGAAATCCAGTCGAACATAACAATGTAATGTAACAATGTACAGTGTAATTCAAGCGTTGAATTGCAGTGAAATTCAGGTCTCAAACACGCAATAATTAAACTTCAGGTATTGAAGGCAAGTATAAATCAAACCTATAAAACCAATATAAATCAAACCTACAATTCCAATGGAAATCAAATTAAAAATCAAGTTTTTTTTGAATATTTTATAATGACAAAAGGGGTGCATGAAATTATTATTCACATTTTACTATAAATCATCTAGTATGTGCATTGAAAAAGAATTAAAAGGACTATACGATGGTAATTTTTTGGTGCTAGAAAAAAAGATAATACCGTATAAAGACAATAATTCAAATGGTACCATTCAATTTCGAAAGTTTAAACAGCGTTTTCAGTTTTGGGGCTTTATCCGTTTCAGTTTTGGGGATTTTTTTGGGCATACAAATTTTGTGAAAATCACCAAAAGCACTTCTTTCGCTGGGAATTTTTGGGGATAATATATTATTATAAATTCCATTTGTGCAATGGCAGGACCGATTTGGTCAAGATGTGGGTACACATTTAAGTCTTTTTTGGCGGTTGAAAACTTTTTCACGAGCTTGCTGAAATAGTTTTAAATATGCGTTTTAAACCAACAAGTAACGCTGCTAAACGAGTCTTTTCTGTAATGAAAACAACCAAAATTTTGCAATAAAATGCAGTATGTGTTATTATAAGCTCTTCTTAAAATAACACTTTAAAAATAATGTGACAAATTTATTCAATCATCTCAAATGCACTTTTTAAACAAACAACATGTAAAACAAAATTGCTTTGGCTGATGAATCAGAAGATTTTTATTCCCTAGTTCTTAAAGATAAATATTGACTCATAATTATTTTTCTTTTGCGCTTTTACGTTACTCTTGTTTCATAGATACTATATATGTGTAGGTAGATATTAAGAACTCAAAGAATAAATAACATTAGCTTAAATAATATTACACAAATGGATTTGTTTAAATAAATCAATGTATGCATATTTTTGCTTTGAAATAATATGAAGTATTTTATTTTTAAGGAAATGTGGGGATTTTTGGGGATAGGAAAATAGCTATTTTGGGTATTTTAGCGGATGAGAAATCGCAAATTGGGGATGAGGCTCAAAATAAAACTGGGAACCCAGAGTTTAAAATCCTGCTCCTCCCTTTCAGCACACAGAAATATTCAAAAATATTTTTTCACTAATATTTTTTTTGATAGCTTAAGCAATATATAAGTAAAAAAAAATAGATTCAAACATTTTTGTATTATCTGGAATTTTACTTGAAAATAGGGCATACATTAAAGCTGAATTCCAGCAATATTTAAAGCACTTGAATTTTGAAATTTGAGTGTTTATTGGGAAGTTTGTCGTTGCGTATGAAACTTTTTTTAAATTCATCTAAGACCCCATAAAGCATATATATTCTGAATCCTAGAGTAACTCTAAGTCGATTTAGCTATGCCAGTCAATCTATCCGTTTGTCTGTTGAAATCACACTCACATTCGAACGACTCAGTTTGGGATGGAAATCTAGCAAAATCGGTTCAGTTAGATAAGAGTTATGAATCAAAATGTGGAACAACCACCCTAAAAAATGCATAATTTTGTTACAAAAACTAGCATAAATAGTGGCGGAATGTACATATTGATGATCGGTCCATAGTTTACCATACGCCCCCATATAAATCCCACTCTCGCCTTTAGTACGCCTAAGCCCGTAAAGAGTAATGCAATTGTAATAAATTTTTGTCTGTCGCAGTTTTATATGAGTGGGAAACACACTGTAAAATTTCTGGAAGATTGGTTCATAACTTGCAATAAGCCCCATATAAACCTTACTCTCGGAAAACCGTTAAGTAACATATTAAGGGCCAAATACACTTATCAAATGATTGTCATGCAGGCGAATTCACTCGTGTACGTGTGCTGGACGTAATATTCACCGTCATATCTAATTTTTTTGATTTTCCATCCAGCATCGTCGGTGTCACACATACAAACACATTTTCACTAATACTACCATAGCGCTTGATGAGACATGCTTGACCGTGTACAGACCCCTTTAAGACACCCATTTTAATTTTCACCATTTTTAAAAAAAATTTTATTTATTCAATTAAGAGCTATTGTTTTTAAATCTTCCAATTTAACCACTTTTTTTTAATTGTATGATTTCTTACACGGCGCACTGTGGCTGAAAATTGAATTTCATCGGCCAAAAGTCCAATTTTTTGTCATCGCCGATTTCAAAAATTTTAATGCCATTCGATAGCAAGCATATTAGAACTAAGGTATCAAAAAAACTAGATTAAAATATTCGTAATTGTGGCTGTGGCATGCTGCTGGAAACAAATATTTTATTTTGTTTTAGAAAAAATTAATTTTTGTAAATTTGAGCAGAACTAAATTATGATTTCTCGCAAAGCGTTATCAATAATTGGTCGACATTTTTTTTGTTATATTAATGGGATAGTAGTCTTTAAGAAATGGATCATTACATCAATGTATCATTTATACCTGATGTGTTATTAAATGTTTCCCCAGGTTCTATATTTTAGTTAAATCCGAATTTTAGAGGAGTAGAACTTGTTAGGGTCAAAAGGGGTCAAAGAGATTTTAGTACCATCAGAAAGCTGAAGGTGTCCTCTTTAACCCCATATATACTTGTTCAACTGTTTGGAACTGTCTGTTGAACACTTTTTTCATTTTAATGAAATTACTCGCAACATTTTTTTTTGCTCTTTTTATTTAAGCTGCTCATATGACTGATATATAACACAATGGTTTTCGTGCGTTTTGTTTTGAAAAATAATTTTGCTTCTTATGAACGGCTGAACATATTTGAATGAAATTTTAAACTGTCATGGCCGGGTAGCTTTTGTGTGGAATTGGAAGAACACGGGTCCATGGAGGGTCGGAAGAGTGACTCTAAAATTGGTAACCTCGGAAATTCAAACTTTTAAAAAATTCAAAAATATATTTATGGATTGCAAAAAAAAAATTTAACTTAAGCTGAGTTACAAAAAATATGCTTAAATGTTTAGGTTATCTCCTTTGCTTTTGGAAATATTCGGATAAAACGGATTTTTTGGCTTGATTTTTATTTTGTTTTATGTCAAACTGTTATCAATAGTGGGTTCAACATTTTTTATATTGGTAGTAAAGCAGTCTTTAAACAATGTTATGTTGTATTACTGTACCGATTATACCTGCTGTGTTATTAAATATTTTTTCAGGTTCTATATTTTAGTCAAATTAAAGTTCAGAAGAATAGAATTTATGAGGTCAAAAGGGGTAAAAGAAATTTTACTAGCTGTAGGTAGGTGAAAGTATCCACTTTAAACCCAAATGCACTTTTGTAGTCAATGGAAAGTAGAACATCGAGACTTAGATGAAGAAGCAAAAGGGCTGCTAAAGGACAGACGTAATACAAAACCAAATATGGAATATTTGGAGGCAATTTTCCAACCGAATGAATAGTAGATATAATTAACTTTTATTGTTATTTAAGCAAAAAATAAGTTTTTTGTCCTTATTGTTATTTAAATAAAAAAGAAAATAAACATTTAATAATTTACACTTATTTATTTTTTTAATCTAAAAAGTATTCCAGTGGAACTGGTTCCAGTTGAACCTGTTGTAGAGTTGATAATGTAGAAACCTATTCACAAAATGATCATATGTATTATTACATGCCTATGCATTTTTTTTTAAAGGTATAATGGTATATACGAGGCGAATGTATATGGTAATACGAATACTCATTTGTTCTTTCGCTGATAAAAAAATATTTTCTCCAGAAATAAATAAAGATGTTTATATTTTTCGAAAGAAAACATTATGAGTATGCTTGTAGAAGCAATTTTTAGTCAGTTTAACATCTTTACTCCCATATGCCCTATTCCAAATCAAATTTTTCAAACAAAAAAAAAAAAATAATTTGAGTAAAAAATTCTAATAATTCAACACACCGATTTTTATACAATTAGAACAGTAATGTTTTCTAATATGTCCATTATTTTCTAGAAAATTCTGATCAATATCGAGTGGTAAATTGTATTGCCTTTTTTGAACAAAAAAAAATTTAAAGCAGTTTTCCGGGATTGGGAATTTGGGTATTTCTTAATCAAAAATGGGGATGTTTTTCAGTCCACTGTTTTAAGAACTTTTTAATCTACATAACTGCCAAAATTCATTATGATACCTTTATTCATGTTAGATTTATAGAATGTCATACATTAAAATTATTATTTATATAGTGTTAAAGAATAAAAGGGCTTTCAACATGAGTAAAAAAAATTAATTTTAAGGTTTGACATTCTATAAGTCTGACATGAACAAAGATATATTAATGAAATTTGCCAGTTATGGAGATTAAAAAGTTCTTAAAACAGTGGGCAGAAAAACTTCCCATTTTTTGAATAAAAAATACCATAATTCTCAATCTCAATCATTAGCATTTTCATACTAAATGCTAAAAAACATCAAAAGTTCAACTTTGACAAAAAAAAAGTTGCAAAATTATCTCTATCGGTTCAAAAGTTACAGATTTTTGGCCGATGAAAAACGATTTTCAGCCACTGTGCGGCGCTTACATTTGCCAGTGCTGGCAAGACAGTAGCAATACACGCAAATTTTTCACTAATCCCTGCACACTTTTTCAATTGTATGGTCTTGCTGACAGTAATTTTAAGTTTTTTTCGCAAAATAAAAAAGTAAAAATAAATATATTCTGCTTTGATTTTTTGTTTTAGTTAAGTGTTATCTGTAGAAAATCATTTTTTGACAAAATGTAAACAAAGCTTGACAATAAACAGATGACTCGAAAATGTCACCTGTATGAATTCGCCTTGATTAACTGCAACAATGTCGCAATATTTATCGGGCGGGCAATAATATTTATTTTCTTTCCATCTTGCCAGTACTGTCAAATAAAAACTCAAAATTAGTAAATTCCAAACTGTACAAAAAATGGGTAACCATTTTTTTAAGCAGTGGTAACTCTGTTAGGAAGTGCTTAGAAAATAGTTTTCAGTCATCAGTTCTAATAAGAATTTTTATCGCTGCTGATTGAAAAAAGGAAAATATTTTGCATTTTTCAGCATAAATTCTATTAAATAAGTGAAAAAAAAATTAAAAAATAAAACAATTTTTTAATCTAGGGCTTTGAAAAGTATTTCAAAATGAAATTGTTAAAGAAATATGAATGTAAAAGTAAAGCTGCTAATTACCGATTGAAAAAAAATGTTAAATATTTAGTACTTATAAAATGGTAGACAATTGTGCGTGTGTTGTACTGTGAATATTTATGTTTGAATGAAAAATGAAGAAAATAAGAAAAATTGGTGAACAAGATTTATTTTATAATAAAAAGTACAATCAATACAAAATTTGATAGAAAATATACAATTTATGCTGTCTGCGCTTTTTTTTTTGTTTAGTTGGGAAGATATACCTATTTAGCTTTCTGTAAATCAGTACCACTTTTCGGTGTTTTTATTATTACCGTTAAGTGTTTTTAATTTAATTTCGTTTTTATTGTAAATTTTAAACAATTGAAAAGGTAAGCATTTATTTTATCGTATCACACATTTTATACACACAAACGTTTTGTAAAATCACATTACATATTTATATAGGCTCTTTCCTAAAACCAAAAGTATTTATAATTTACTTACGTTCGTGAGTCAACCTGTCTGTAGGATTTTTTATCTTTTATTATTTTTTGTAATTTATCAATTTTTTATTCGACTCTACATTATTTTCTTGTTGCCTTTCTCATTGTTTTGATTTTTCGTTTCTTTTTATTTAATTTTGTTTTTGCTATACCTACTTTGTTTATTATTTTTAGTACAAACATGGGCTTTTAAGTTCACCTGTAATGAATTCGCCTTGATATGTACATACATACTTTGGTACATACTTTGTTTTTATATAGTTTTTGTTTGTTTTTGTTTACATTTATTAGATTGTGTACTTATGATACACTGAGTAGAGGCCTGCAACAAGCCCACTTCTACAAACCGTTTCAATTTACGCTCGAGTTGAACGAGTTGATTTTTTAAAAATTCATTTCATGAATCTTTTGGGCTTTTACATTTTTTGTTTACTATGTACATATTATGTACTGTGAGCGTCAAATTAAAGTAAACACAACACAAAGTTTTTATGTTTTGTAGATTAATTGTTCATATACATATACATATGTACATAAATATTAATTTATGATAAAAGGCATTGCGTATTTAGTTACTAATGAAAGAAAGTAGAACTAAATTATTTAAAACAATGAAATTTAAAAAAATTAACTTCGAAAATAATTATTTATTTTTAATGAAATAGGTATACCAATTTAACGCGTCAAATTAAAGTTAAAAGTCGCATTAACGTTAAACAAGATATGCTGCAAATGGTGGATCTTTTTAAATAATTATTATTTTGTTTTAGATTATAACGGAAAATTAGAAGATTATTACTATTAAAAGATCCCAACACCAAAATGTCGTGCATGGTAGAGTACCACGAAAAAGCCTTATGTGTCGAAGGTTATACATATAGGTATTTGGAGCAGTGTGGCCATTTTGGCATTTTTGTATCTAAATTTAGCATTAACAATTTTTATTTAGCTTCAAATTTTTCATCTAGCACTTGGCATCTTATTTAGCATTTTTACCTTTTTTTTATTTAAAGTTATTTTCGGGAATACAAAATTTATTATTAAGAAGATTTCTCTATGACGTGCTAAATTCCCAATTTTTATTTTTGATAAAAACACTGAAATTTATTGTTTAGGGAAAGCTAGTTTTTTGTGCGCATTTTGCTGGTTGCTTAGGCCAGCTCGTCAGGAAACTTTTTTCAACGACTTTATAAAAGCTAAAAATATTATACCTACCTACAAATAAGATTATAAAGTAAATTAGAATTTTAAACTCAGGTCTTACTTGTAACAATATCAAAGCTTCAACAAAGCAACAGCAATAAATAGTGGGTTTATCTTTTCTTACATTCCCCTACAATTGGCTGTGTTTTTTCCAACTCGAATTGTGATTGTTATAGGGTAAGAAGAAAACAAAATCAAAAAACAAATTGCTTAATAAAGCAACTTACGTGTTCAGTTTTTTTGCCGTGCACATGTAAATTTGTTATCAAAAGTTATTTTCGGGAATACAAAATTTATTATTAATAAGATTTCTGTATGACGTGCTAAATACCCTAATTTTATTTTTGATAAAAACAATGAAATTGATTGTTTTTTCACTGAAATTTATTTCTTTTTTTTAGCATTATTTTAATAATGTTGATGAATAGTTATATGCATTGATTTTACTTGAATTTTTTTATAAATTATAATAAATTTTAACTAATAATAGTTGTACCGAAAATTAAATTTCGTATAAAAATGGATAATTCTTATGTTAAGGACCCTAACCTTACTCATGGGGGCGCACTGAGTGGGCTGCCAATACCTTCGACCCATATAAATTACCAGCTCCGGACGGTATTTTTCCGGCCATGCTTTGCAATATCCCGGACGACGCATTATTTCTGCTGGTAAATATATTTAGGAAATGCCATAGTAGGAGGTATCTGCCTAGGGGGTGGAGAGAGGTCAGGGTAATTTTTATACCCAAGGTGTCCGTATAGGAATCCGAGAAGGACGGATTGGGATTACTTTTCGAGATTGGTGCAAAGTAACCTTAGAGCTACACACGACTGGAGGTCGACTTCGACCGGTGTAGAGCAACTGGTGAGCACCTTCACGGAGGTACTGACTAGTAATTATGAGCGATCCTGTCCTTTGAACTTTCCGGGCAGGCGCACACAACCAAGATGTTGGACAGACGAGTTGAGGACTCAAAGGTCCACTGTCAGAAGGTTGTTCAATAGAGCGAAGTATACGCGTAGGGAAGAAGTTTGGAGTAACTTCAGATTGAGTTACAATAGATATAAGGGAGACATTAGGAGGGAGAAAAGGGACTCGTGGGTAAAGTTTAGCGAGTCAGTGGAATCTGTAAATGATATGTCCAGGTTCAGGAGAATATTATCCAAGGACCCTGTAGTCCCGGGATTTATTCAGAGACCGGACAACTCATGGACGGAATCTAGCTCTGAATCTCTGTCTGCTAATGGAGACTCACTTTCCGGGATGTGTGGATGGTGGGGGAACAGATTGAATGTGGTAACCCCTTCTCTGGGTAAGGCTCGGGCGGTGAGGAGAGAGAGACGGTGGGGGACATGATCACCTTGGATAAAGTAACATGGGCGGTTAATACCTTTGGGTCTTACAAATCGGCAGGATTAGACGGTATCTTTCTGGCGATGTGACAGAATATCGGGAGATCATCACTCCTGCTGTTGGTGGAACTGTTGATTGATCTACATCTGAGGACGAAGATTGACGCCGGCATCATCAGCGGCGCTCAACACGCCTACCTTAAGGGTAGATCTGTTTAGAGTGCGCTTCATGATGTAGTGGGTTATGTGGAGCGGCGATTGCGAAACAAGGAATACACCTTGGCGGCATTCCTGAATATTTAGGCCGCCTTTAACAATTTGAAGATAGAGGCTATTAGGCAGGCATTGGTGGATCTAGGCATTCCACTGTTCCTGGTCGAATGGATAACTCCGATGCTCAGCAGCAGAGTTATTCACTCGGTCTGGGGAAACGAGCGCTTAAAGAAACTGGTGACTAGGGGAACCCCACAGGGGGGAGTTCTCTCTCCCTTATTATGGCTCTTAGCTGTCAACGTCGTTCTGGGACTTTTTGACAGAATGGGTCGGAAAGTTGTGGCCTACGCGGATGATGTAGTGATATTGGTATCGGGCAAGTTTCTGACGACAATAAGCGAAGTCATGCAAGGGGCGCTGGGCGAACTGTCATCATGGGCGAGTGATAAGGGATTGGGAGTTAATCCGGAGAAGACCGAGTTGGTTCTTTTTACTAGGAGGTACAGGGTAGAGAATTTTAGGCTGCCGGTACTAGGAGGAGTAGAGCTTAGACTATCTGATAGCGCTAAGTATCTAGGAGTTTTTATAGACAGCAAGCTGTCGTGGGGAAGGAATACTCAGGAGAGACTTAAGAGAGGCCTCAATGCCTACTATGCTTGCAGATCATCGATAGGTAGGAGCGGGGGACTCCGGCCGTCAGTAGTGGGATGGCTGTACACTTCGGTGGTTAGACCCATTCTTACGTATGGATGCTGTGTTTGGTGGGAGTCATTGAGAGTGGCTTGTCGAAGGAACCTTCTGTCTAAGGCTCAGAGGTGTGCTTCAATCGGCATGACAGCTGCCATGAGAAGTACACCTTAAGCGGCACTGGATGTCATTCTACATCTTTTGCCCATTGAGCAGTATGTTATGGGAATGGCAGCCAGAAGCATTCTTAGACTGAGGGAACTATGATTGATTAGGAATTTCACGCAGGGTCACTCACGGATCTTGGGTGAGATCGAAGCTGGAGGTAACTGCCTGGGATCACCCGGCTCCACGGATTTCGTGGGCAACAGGGTGGATTTCGGACGGTTGCTGGAGGTGGTAACGCCTTCTAGGGAGAGTTGGTCAGGTAGGAGCAGATTATTTAGTGGATTTCCTATTTTCACTGACGGCTCGAAGATGAGAGACACGGGTGCGGGGGTCTACATTGAGGATCTGGACATAAGAATGTCATATAGGCTTCCTGACGACTGCAGTGTTTTTCAGGCGGAGGTTCTGGGGGTCTTGAGGGCCGTTGAACTGATGAGGGACAACATTGATAGGGGCTCGGAGGTCAATATGATTAGTGTTGTATTGAGTGAGGCTTTTCTTTCGGGTTTGGTCAGATCTTCCTTTTCTTATCTATCCTTATCTTTTCTAATGCTTTTGCTGTTTCTCTTCACCTTCTTTTTCAGCTACTTCTCTCTAAACAAGGCATCACAATGGACCATATTGGTCTCTGGGTGAGGGTGTGAAGGAGACTTCACACCAGCCTTTCTACCTACCTACCTACCTTATACCCACGGCTGGTAGGGCAGGCCACTCGAAGCCGGCAGATTTCAGGCCTATTAGTCTGTCTTCATTCTTATTGAAGACTCTCGAGAGACTGATAGACCTTTATCTTAGGAGTAATATTGATACCCACCTCATAAGAAACGCTCAACATGCATACCTTAACGGTAAATCTGTTGAGAGTGCGCTACATGAGGTGGTGGGATCAATTGAGCACGGCCTGAGGCATAAGGAATATACTCTCGCCGCGTTTCTGGACATAGAAGGAGCCTTCAATAACATTAGGAATGAGACGATCAAGGATTCCTTGGTGGAGCTGGGAGTTCAGGGCTTTCTGGTGGAGTGGAAAGTCTGCATGCTTGGCTTCAGGATTATCAACTCAAGCATGGGGGATCAGAGTGTTAGGAGGAAGGTTACCAGGGGGACCCCCTGTGGTGTCCCCCTGGTAACCTTCCTCCTATCTAATCTACTGTGGTTGCTTGCGGTCAACGGAATTCTCAGATCCTTTGATTCCAATGGTATGAAAGGCGTCGCCTATGCGGATGACATAGTTCTACTGGTCAGGGGAAAGTTTCTGTCCACGATCGGTGAAATTGTGCAGGTGATGTTGGGTGTACTCTCGGCTTGGGCGAAGGATAGAGAGCTGGGTAAACCCTGCGAAGACTGAGCTGGTTCTTTTTACCAGAAGGTACAGGATAGAGGGTTTTAAGGGGCCAGTGCTGAATGGCGTCGAGTTAATTCTATCTGACTGTACTAAGTACTTGGGTAACTTCCTCGACTGTAAACTGTCTTGGAGGAGAAACACCCAAGAGAGGATGAAAAGAGGACTCAATGCCAACTACACATGCAGAAACTCTATCGGTAAGAATTGGGGACTAAGGCCAGATATGGTAAACTGGATTTACCCATCGATGGTTAGGCCAATTCTTACCTATGAATGCACTGATTGGTGGGATGCGTTGAGAGTGGACAGCTATAGGAAGATGCTCAACAAGACCCAGAGGAGTGCATCTCTTGGCATCACTGGTGCAAGGAGAAGCACGCCACAGGCGGCATTGGACATCCTACTACATCTGTCCCCCATTGAATGTGAGGAGTGTGGCTGCTAGGAACTTATTTAGACTCAACGAGTCTTCGTTGATTAGACCTAGACGGGATGACCAAACAAGGATTCTATTCGAAGTGGGCCTGCTTGATCAGAAAAGAATTCCGGCGGGAATCTCGGATCATAGGGGTATAACCTTGGACTTCGGTGTAACACCACCGGTGGAGTTCCCGGATAGGGAAGTTTGGCGTGGATCCAACGAACTGTTTGAGGGGTGGGCAGAATATACGGACGGGTCCAAGATGGACACTAGCACTGGGGCTGGTGTTCTGAGGGAGCTCATGTTGGCATTCCCAATAAGGATGTGTTGGGTACCAGGACACTGCAAGGTGGATCGCAACGAGGTGGCGGACGAACTCGCTAGAGGGGGTTCGAATCTAGACTTAGAGGTAAGAAATAGAGGGGTAAAACCCCCCTTATGTCCCTTCTATGCGGTGATACGGGAAAGATTCCGTGATGCCGTTATCCGGTCCTGGAGGGATAGAACGGATGGCAGGGTGGCCCGTATTGGACGCAGGGGCAACCAGGGTTCTATTAGGACTGGATAGGAGTAGTCTCAGGACACTTATAGGGTTCCGGACGAGGCATTGTTTTGTTAGGGCTTTTATAGGTAAATGGGACATAGCTGCAGGCTGTGCGGGGATGCTGAGGAGCTAGAGACGGTTGAGCATGTACTGTGCCACTGTCATAGGATGCAGGGCTCAAGGCAGAAATGGCTAGGGGCTAGATTTCACGACGAACTGGGTTGAATCGCTGGGGGACCATAGGGGGATTTGTCCTACGCGGTATTTCTATTTTCTAAAGGGTTTTCACAATGGACCTCAATGGTCTCCGAGTGGATGTGCGCCCTTGGGCACATCCTATCTTAAGGAATGGAATATTAAAAATGCCCTCATTCTGTTGATTGTAAAAATAATTTTCCCCTTGATATTACGATATTAAAGCACAAAGAGATTTCACTTTGTATTTAGCTAAAAATTCTATAGTGTAAATATTTGAAAAATTTTTTTGCTTTTAACTGCCGAAAAAATAATGATTTTAAAACTTCAACTTTTCTTAAACTATAAGATTTTAAGATCTTAAATTTTTGTATAGCATAAAAATAAAATCGTTTACATTTTGCCCCTGATTTGCGGGCGCCATAAATTTAATCTCACTCACAAGAGTATTAATATATTAAATAACAAAGACATAAAGAATGCTATATATGTATGTATCTTGTTTCCATATTACGCAGCACGAGACAGAAAATTTGAACATATTGCCAAATATTCATATTAGTGACTTGACAAGTTATTTAGCTCTGCAAATTTCAACAGCTTAGATTTAATTAAGGGCAGCGAGCAAGAAAATTTTCTAAGATCTCTTGGCAAGGAATTCCAGATTCTTGAAACCCGGATCTGATACGATTTTCCAAAAGTGTCCAAACGTCTAATAGGCAAAATAGTTTGAGTATTCCTTGTTGACCGAGAGAAATGAACATTTTCAACAATATAATCAGGGTTACAATTCTCATACTGGAAACAAATTTTTAACAAAAAGCTTTAAAGCTCTAGAACTTTTTAAAATCATTTTTAGCATTTTCGGCCACGTCTAAGCCAGATTTAGCTGTAAAGATTTTTAGATCTGGTCACACGGATTTGGAGGTTTTTTGACACCAAATATTTCAAATTTACACTCTTCCGTAAAAAGAAAAGGTATTTTTCCAAAATGTAAGCCGCTGATTTATAGGTATTTTTTTTTTTTAGCAAAATTCGTGCGCTTGATTTTGTTTTTTGAGCAGCTTCCGTTTAAAATTTGACGGTGACAATTCAGTGGTGCTGAGACTAACAGGAATATCGTTATAAAGACTACTTGTTCTCACTACAAATGATTTATCGTAGTAAGAATTGTTTATACCAGACAAAATTACGTTAGGATCTGGAAAAATGGAAATAGGCTCTATGTAAAAGATGGAACGATATTTTATTATCTTGTAGAAAGAATATAAGGCATGTAATTTAACATAGTTCTGAAATGAACATTATAAAAATGTGTAAGCACAGTTGGATACAAGATAATGATCGCGTAAGCAAAATACATATTTATCTAAAATTCGATTAAATATAAGCCTAACCCTCCTCATATTAAAAGAAGTTGTGCCACTAAAAATCTCAAGACAATAGCGAATGTGACTCATGAGAAGTGAGTGACCCAAATTCAATTTAATTTTAATCGGTAAGTAACAATTAAAACTATATAAAGCGCGCAAAATGCCACTGATTTTAGCGGCAATAGCCGAGATATGTAAATCAAATCTTAGATTTTCATCGAGAATTAAACCCAAGCATTTGATTGTACTAACAAAAGGTATTTGTACACTATCAAAGACAATTTTAAGAGGCATATAATCACCTTTTCTGTGGTAAACTTAATGACCAATCATAAACCAACGACAATAAATAATTAATAGTAGCTTCGTGAACAAAATATTGATGTCATCAGCAATTAGAAAGTTTCTGCATTGAGTGGATCCAATGAAATTAACAAGGTCATTCATATATACAGCCATGCCACAGAGTACAATTCCGTTCGGAAACGGAATTCATTCCGTATTTTGGTGATTCAGAAAAACGTTTGCCAAGTTGTGATAAACAGCCGTTTTATGTTGAACAATTTTATTTGTTTTTTTTAAATACACCTAATTCTCTTTTTACACGAATTATTTTTACACGAATTTTCATTTAACACGAGTTAAAAAGTTAACATTTTTCTCTTTTTACACGAATTGTTTTGTTTTAACACGATTTTTTAATTTTTTATTGTTGTTTATTGTACTTTTACGTTATTTTTTAGGTATCTTTTTTTACACGAATTTTTTTTACACGAATTTATTGGGAACGTATCTATCGTGTAAAAAGAGAATTGGGTGTACACTGTTTTTTTTAGTTTAGAGTCCTTTTTTAAATATATTTTAATTTAAAAACATTTCAAATTTTTATATATAGAGGGAAAATAAAAAAAAAAATGAAATGAAATGACAAAACCAGCGATGATTAATGCAAAACGTGTTGCATTTTTGAGTATTATAATGTGGCATCATTAATATTCAGAGTTGATTTATTAAAAGTTAGCAGACGGATAAAATTTGTTATTAATAAACTCTATGCTAACAAGCTGCTAAGCTTATGGCCCTTTTCACAATCTATGATTAAATGTTAATTGACACATTAACCGTAAGTTAGCAAAATTTGCTTTTCACAATCTACGATTAACACGTAACCGAAACTATTTAAGTCCCAATTTACAATGTTGAAATTGAAAGGCAGACATTTTTCTTATTCTCTTTTGAACTTACCTAAACCTTTTACAATCGCGAAATTAATAGACAGACAGAAATTATTCGTTTCTTTTTTTCGTTCTTTTTCGCTGTTGACGGAGACGAACATTTAACAGGCAATAATATATAAAATTACATTGGTGTGAGAAAAATGATATGAAGCAACAACATGAAAATTGCGAACAGTAAAAGAGAAACACGAAAAATGTCTAGTACAGATAGTCATGTACTACACACTCTACCTCTACAACCCCTCGCCAACAAACTTCGTCTGTCTGCCTTCCACTTGCCACATTGTAAAAGGGGACTAACGAAAAAGTTGTTGTTAAATATAACCGATGAAAATATCCCGGTTAAGTTTTTGTTAAAATAAAAATCTAAAGAAAATGGAGAATATAGCAATACGAATTTTCATTCAAACAACAATATTTTAGTAGTGTAAAATCGAGAACTAAAAATGTTCTTAAAAATTGGAACCCTCTTTATTTATCGGTAGGTATATCTTGAAAAATGTTAAAAGCTTGATAAATTATTGTATGTTTAACGCAAATATTTGTTGCCAATATGTAAATTTTATTTCGGACTTGGTTCGTTTCAAAAACACACTTATGACAAATATGACCATTGATCCAAAAATCTTTACTCCTTATAATAATTAAGAATTAAAGGTCCTTGTAATGAAATATAATAAGGATCATTATTATTTTCTTTTACAAAAAATGTTGTGCTATAGATTTTTTTTCCACAGACGTACAATACATAAACATACATATGTATACATACATATCTTTTGATCAAATATGTTCATATGTACGCTTTTATTGCGTAGAGTAAAGCTCAATGCGAATTCATTCCAGGTAATCTCGGTAGTACAACAAGTACAACTCGTACAAAAATCACAAGCAATTTGTTTTTGTAAAATCATTGTACAATATCAAAAACCGAAACAAATCAAAACAGAAACAAAGATAATAAACAAAATTTTGACATCCTACAATTATAAAGCTAAAGAAAAAAAGTTACCAGCACGGCTTTTAGGATCACCTGTAATGAATTCGCCTTGGTAAAGCTCCTTTATCTGAAAACAAATACTTTTTTTTATGATTTTTTAATTTATAAAAAATATTACAATTGAAAATCAATTTTTTGTTTTGCATTACACGATTTTTCGTAAACAAACGGAGATGGTATTGCCATACTTTCAATCTAAAGATATTGTTATGTAACCGTAAGATGGTGAAACAGAAACCCTTAACCGTTGGTTAAAAAGTGTGTGTTAACCTAAGCGACAGTTTGTTAATTTTCTTGTTAAATTAATTTAATTTTATATTGTGAAAAGGGCCGTTAATCGGTATTCTAGTTAGCAGCTCGTTGTACGTAGTGTACAAACTGTGGCTAACTTTTTGTTATGAATACGGCTGTAAATAAGCAATGATATTAATCATAAATAATTATTTACAGGTAAATATTTTAAGAGTAATTGGAACAAGTCCAGTTTACCAACGCAGCTCCAAATAAAAAAAAAAGTACATAGGGTGATAGAAAATTGAAAAATAAGAAGAAAAAATAAAATGGCAAAATTCTCGGAAACGCATAGTTTCCGAGTTATGGACCTCGGAAGTTTTCATATGAATTTGTGATTTCCCACTACATTTCTGAACGTATATGGCCAATATTGGTATCATTTGAAAGCTTTTGAACAGATCTTTCTGGAAATGTTTTTAAAACTTTTTAACTCTTTAGCTCCTAATACAGTTTTTACAAAATTTTATATCAAAATGTTACGGAAGTGCACTAGGTAATAAAAATTTTATCAAAAAAATCCCAGCTTCGCTAAATAAAGCTTCTCCACATAGCCAGCCTTTGACCGGGCGCAAGGGTTTTCTCCTCTATGGTATAATAAACACCGGCTTCGCTATATAAAGCTTTTCCACATAGCCGGCCTTCGGCCGGGCGCAAGGATTTTCTCCTCTATGGTATAACAAACACCGGCTTCGCTAAATAAAGCTTCACCGCATAGCCGGCCTACGGCCGGGCGCAAGGATTTTCTCCTCTATGGTATAACAAACACCGGCTTCGCTAAATAAAGCTTCTCCACATAGCCAGCCTTTGACCGGGCGCAAGGGTTTTCTCCTCTATGGTATAATAAACACCGGCTTCGCTATATAAAGCTTTTCCACATAGCCGGCCTTCGGCCGGGCGCAAGGATTTTCTCCTCTATGGTATAACAAACACCGGCTTCGCTAAATAAAGCTTCTCCGCATAGCCGGCCTACGGCCGGGCGCAAGGATTTTCTCCTCTATGGTATAACAAACACCGGCTTCGCTAAATAAAGCTTCTCCGCATAGCCGGCCTTCGGCCGGATGAACAGATTTTCTCCTCTATGGTATAACAAACACCGGCTTCGCTTACTAATGCTTTTCTGCATAAGTTTTCTCCCGAATCAGAGAGCGAATAATTTTTTTAATTTTTTTTTTAATTTCTTAGTGTAGATAGAAATAAGTATGTAAGTATAAAAGTTAAGTTAAGTTTATTTTAGAAAAAAGTGAATTAAAAAACAAATTTAAAACATAAATACATATATTGGTTTTTATGCTTACTAAAAACTTTTGTTTTTTCGTAAATTCATCGCCGCTCCTTAATGGATTAAGAATTTTTAAATAAAATGTTTATATCCAGAAAGATCTATTCAAAAGCTTTCAAATGATACCAAATTCAATTTAATTTTAATCGGTAAGTAACAATTAAAACTATATAAAGCGCGCAAAATGCCACTGATTTTAGCGGCAATAGCCGAGATATGTAAATCAAATCTTAGATTTTCATCGAGAATTAAACCCAAGCATTTGATTGTACTAACAAAAGGTATTTGTACACTATCAAAGACAATTTTAAGAGGCATATAATCACCTTTTCTGTGGTAAACTTAATGACCAATCATAAACCAACGACAATAAATAATTAATAGTAGCTTCGTGAACAAAATATTGATGTCATCAGCAATTAGAAAGTTTCTGCATTGAGTGGATCCAATGAAATTAACAAGGTCATTCATATATACAGCCATGCCACAGAGTACAATTCCGTTCGGAAACGGAATTCATTCCGTATTTTGGTGATTCAGAAAAACGTTTGCCAAGTTGTGATAAACAGCCGTTTTATGTTGAACAATTTTATTTGTTTTTTTTAAATACACTGTTTTTTTTAGTTTAGAGTCCTTTTTTAAATATATTTTAATTTAAAAACATTTCAAATTTTTATATATAGAGGGAAAATAAAAAAAAAAATGAAATGAAATGACAAAACCAGCGATGATTAATGCAAAACGTGTTGCATTTTTGAGTATTATAATGTGGCATCATTAATATTCAGAGTTGATTTATTAAAAGTTAGCAGACGGATAAAATTTGTTATTAATAAACTCTATGCTAACAAGCTGCTAAGCTTATGGCCCTTTTCACAATCTATGATTAAATGTTAATTGACACATTAACCGTAAGTTAGCAAAATTTGCTTTTCACAATCTACGATTAACACGTAACCGAAACTATTTAAGTCCCAATTTACAATGTTGAAATTGAAAGGCAGACATTTTTCTTATTCTCTTTTGAACTTACCTAAACCTTTTACAATCGCGAAATTAATAGACAGACAGAAATTATTCGTTTCTTTTTTTCGTTCTTTTTCGCTGTTGACGGAGACGAACATTTAACAGGCAATAATATATAAAATTACATTGGTGTGAGAAAAATGATATGAAGCAACAACATGAAAATTGCGAACAGTAAAAGAGAAACACGAAAAATGTCTAGTACAGATAGTCATGTACTACACACTCTACCTCTACAACCCCTCGCCAACAAACTTCGTCTGTCTGCCTTCCACTTGCCACATTGTAAAAGGGGACTAACGAAAAAGTTGTTGTTAAATATAACCGATGAAAATATCCCGGTTAAGTTTTTGTTAAAATAAAAATCTAAAGAAAATGGAGAATATAGCAATACGAATTTTCATTCAAACAACAATATTTTAGTAGTGTAAAATCGAGAACTAAAAATGTTCTTAAAAATTGGAACCCTCTTTATTTATCGGTAGGTACCTATATCTTGAAAAATGTTAAAAGCTTGATAAATTATTTTATGTTTAACGCAAATATTTGTTGCCAATATGTAAATTTTATTTCGGACTTGGTTCGTTTCAAAAACACACTTATGACAAATATGACCATTGATCCAAAAATCTTTACTCCTTATAATAATTAAGATTTAAAGGTCCTTGTAATGAAATATAATAAGGATCATTATTATTTTCTTTTACAAAAAATGTTGTGCTATAGATTTTTTTTCCACAGACGTACAATACATAAACATACATATGTATACATACATATCTTTTGATCAAATATGTTCATATGTTCGCTTTTATTGCGTAGAGTAAAGCTCAATGCGAATTCATTCCAGGTAATCTCGGTAGTACAACAAGTACAACTCGTACAAAAATCACAAGCAATTTGTTTTTGTAAAATCATTGTACAATATCAAAAACCGAAACAAATCAAAACAGAAACAAAGATAATAGCTTTGTTTCGTTACTTTTTGGGTAAAGTTCGTGAAAATGAGAGTTAGCATAAATTTTCACAAAAGTACGGGAACAGAAAAAACCATTTTAATCACAAAATAAAAAGGCAAAGTGTTTTGACAGTCTTAACAAACCAATAAAAGTTTGCGCCACTTTTGAAAAATTGTATATTATCTGTAGAAATAAACTATATATTACCAAAAATAGAACAATACAAATACTTTTACAATAACTAACATTATTTTTCTAGATATTTTAATATAAAACTTTTTTATTTAATATGTTACACTATTTTATTCCACAACACTTTCCAAAATTTGGTTAATTAGCATTTTTTCCATACCTTTTTTGTTTTGTTTATGTTTTACAGCTGTTTAACAATTTACACGAAGAAAAAGTTTGGGCTGTTTCGTGCAAGAAGAAGAAGAATTTAATTCTCTCAAACTCGCTCTCTTTTACACAAATTTAAAGTACGGGAACGCTTTTCGTGTAAATCGGGATCCCGAGGGATCCCAAAGTAGAGTAAAGAAACAGAGCTAATAAACAAAATTTTGACATCCTACAATTATAAAGCTAAAGAAAAAAAGTTACCAGCACGGCTTTTAGGATCACCTGTAATGAATTCGCCTTGGTAAAGCTCCTTTATCTGAAAACAAATACTTTTTTTTATGATTTTTTAATTTATAAAAAATATTACAATTGAAAATCAATTTTTTGTTTTGCATTACACGATTTTTCGTAAACAAACGGAGATGGTATTGCCATACTTTCAATCTAAAGATATTGTTATGTAACCGTAAGATGGTGAAACAGAAACCCTTAACCGTTGGTTAAAAAGTGTGTGTTAACCTAAGCGACAGTTTGTTAATTTTCTTGTTAAATTAATTTAATTTTATATTGTGAAAAGGGCCGTTAATCGGTATTCTAGTTAGCAGCTCGTTGTACGTAGTGTACAAACTGTGGCTAACTTTTTGTTATGAATACGGCTGTAAATAAGCAATGATATTAATCATAAATAATTATTTACAGGTAAATATTTTAAGAGTAATTGGAACAAGTCCAGTTTACCAACGCAGCTCCAAATAAAAAAAAAAGTACATAGGGTGATAGAAAATTGAAAAATAAGAAGAAAAAATAAAATGGCAAAATTCTCGGAAACGCATAGTTTCCGAGTTATGGACCTCGGAAGTTTTCATATGAATTTGTGATTTCCCACTACATTTCTGAACGTATATGGCCAATATTGGTATCATTTGAAAGCTTTTGAACAGATCTTTCTGGAAATGTTTTTAAAACTTTTTAACTCTTTAGCCCCTAATACAGTTTTTACAAAATTTTATATCAAAATGTTACGGAAGTGCACTAGGTAATAAAAATTTTATCAAAAAAATCCCAGCTTCGCTAAATAAAGCTTCTCCACATAGCCAGCCTTTGACCGGGCGCAAGGGTTTTCTCCTCTATGGTATAATAAACACCGGCTTCGCTATATAAAGCTTTTCCACATAGCCGGCCTTCGGCCGGGCGCAAGGATTTTCTCCTCTATGGTATAACAAACACCGGCTTCGCTAAATAAAGCTTCACCGCATAGCCGGCCTACGGCCGGGCGCAAGGATTTTCTCCTCTATGGTATAACAAACACCGGCTTCGCTAAATAAAGCTTCTCCACATAGCCAGCCTTTGACCGGGCGCAAGGGTTTTCTCCTCTATGGTATAATAAACACCGGCTTCGCTATATAAAGCTTTTCCACATAGCCGGCCTTCGGCCGGGCGCAAGGATTTTCTCCTCTATGGTATAACAAACACCGGCTTCGCTAAATAAAGCTTCTCCGCATAGCCGGCCTACGGCCGGGCGCAAGGATTTTCTCCTCTATGGTATAACAAACACCGGCTTCGCTAAATAAAGCTTCTCCGCATAGCCGGCCTTCGGCCGGATGAACAGATTTTCTCCTCTATGGTATAACAAACACCGGCTTCGCTTACTAATGCTTTTCTGCATAAGTTTTCTCCCGAATCAGAGAGCGAATAATTTTTTTAATTTTTTTTTTAATTTCTTAGTGTAGATAGAAATAAGTATGTAAGTATAAAAGTTAAGTTAAGTTTATTTTAGAAAAAAGTGAATTAAAAAACAAATTTAAAACATAAATACATATATTGGTTTTTATGCTTACTAAAAACTTTTGTTTTTTCGTAAATTCATCGCCGCTCCTTAATGGATTAAGAATTTTTAAATAAAATGTTTATATCCAGAAAGATCTATTCAAAAGCTTTCAAATGATACCAATATTGGCAATATAGGTTCAGAAATGTAATGGGAAATCGCAAATTCATATGAAAACTTCAGAGGTCCATAACTCGGAAACTATGCGTTTCCGAGAATTTTGCCATTTTATTTTTTCTTCTTATTTTTCAATTTTCTATCACCCTATGTACTTTTTTTTTTATTTGGAGCTGCGTTGGTAAACTGGACTTAAGCCGAGTAATTAAAAGATTTTTAATCAGTATCGGTATTTGTTATTATTTCCCTATGCTATTCCGGCGAAGCTCTACGTTTGTCTGCAGGAGATCAGAGTCTCTGGCGGGAATTAAATCCACAACCTCGGCTCAAATAGACTAGCTAGGGGAGAAAATCCTTGCGCCCGGATGAAGGCCGTTTGGTTAGCTGCAATGTTTATTATAGAGAAGCTTTAATTAGTGAAGCCGGTGTTTGTTATACCATAGAGAAGAAAATTCTTGCGTCTATCCAGAGAAGCTTTATTAAGCGAGTGTTTGTTGTTTAATAAATTTGTATTTATTACATTTTTATTGGAATTAACTTAATAAGTATTTACCTAGTGCGCTTCCGTAATATTTTGATGTAAAATTTTGCTACACTGTAATGGGAGCTAAAGAGTTAAAAAATGTTGAAATAAGTTGTATATCCAGAAAGATCTATTCAAAAGCTTTAAAACTATAACTAATATTGGCAATATACGTTCAGTAATGGCGGGAAAATCGCACATATATATGAAAACTTCAAAGGTCTATATGTATGTATACACGTCATGCTAAAAAATTTAAAAACTAAATTTTCTCTTAAGCCTTTTAAACAACATACAATTAATTTTAATTGAGCCAGACTTTGACTCTGGATGGCGGCTCAAAGAGAAGTATACAGAGAAAAATACTAATGTGCCGTTTTCGGATAAGTGTGACGTGATGGGAGCAAACTAAGTTGAGTTGTTAACTGTAATAGGGGCTGAAATTATGAGATGATTAGTTCTTATAGTTTAAAATGCAAAGTCCATAAGCATTTCAGAACTGTAAATGCTATGTCCAGATTTAGTTTCAGATCAGAGTTATATAGTTTTGAAAATTTAAAATTTTTAAATTTTAGTAGGTATGTACATACATATGGAAAATTGGAGAAAAAGGGGATAAATTGAAATTATGGGCGGACTAGTCATAATAGTGTGAAAAGCGAAGGCCATAAGCATTTCAGAACAGTAAATTCTATGTCCAAAATTTATTTAGATTGGGCGGGATTGGAAAAGTAGGCGTGTCACAAAAATATATTTTTTATATATAAACAACGGTATTTATATAGCTCTCCGTTATTATCCCACCATGGTAAAGTTTATATAAAATTCGGCATAGCCGAATAAGCACACTTACTTGTTATTAAAAATTTCGTTTTGTAGTTCTAAATAATCAATTAAATTTAAAAAACATAATTTTCCATTTTTCATCTTCGCTCTTAGAATGTTTTTTTTTTTTCCAATGGTCAGCTTCCTTACGTTTTATTTATTTATTTTATTTCTCACAATACTATAACCTAGCCTTTAAAGGCCATAATCGGTTACAAATTTCTACTAATAATTATAAATTCAATACTTTTGAATCTTGCACTCTGAAATTACCTAGGAAAGTACGCTTTTGAAAGAGATTTGCAAGTAGTTGCAGCAGAAGTATGATATTTAACAAAGATATTTTATTGCCGAAGAAAAAAATCAAGATTTATAACTTATTAATTGCAATAAATTTTTTAAGAACCAAGTGAAGTGTAATTCCAATGCATAGTTCTATATGTATGTATGTTAATTTTCAATTCACTTTAATTCTTCCGATATAATCGAACTAATAGAAGAATTCTTCAATATTTTAATAAAGTTACAAACACCGATGATCTGGCCTAAGCAACCAGTGAAATGCGCATAGGAACAGCTTATCCTCCAACAATAAATTTCAGTATTTTTTTTTTATCAATTATTAAAAAAAGGGAATGAAGCACAACAAACAAAATCTTTTGATAAATTAAATTTATAAATGTCAGGTGGTCGAAATTCGACCACCGGGCGGGCTGTAAATTCATACATATATATCACATATGTATACACAATTAATTGGGTCGATTAAGGATGGCAACATAACTTCATTTGCGTTGTCAAAAGGAAACCCATACTCGTTGCCAAAACTGTTAAATTTTTCTGCGCTATGCAAACATTAAGCTTCCTTGGCTGTCGTTTTTTCGCAAAATACCGATCACCACGAGCAATATCAATATTATGTTCCATTAAATGGATTAAAAGTTCAAACTATTTTCGAGTTGTTATTTTTACCATTTTAAAATCTAAAAATAAAGAAATATATGTAAATTTACATAAACTTAAAAAACACAATCATTTTATAAAAAATATTCTTACTTACACACTAGTTTGCCGCCTTCTTTACTTTACAAAATATTAGCAGCAACTACAAGTTTGTGGCTGCCAATATGTTAACCATATGGCAACAGTAATAACAAGCTGTTAGTTGACAGTTGCCATTATAGTCCTTATTAAGTTATGTCAAATCTTCTGAAGTCAAGGAAGATGTTTAATAAAATATTTCTTGAAATAAATTCTCCAAATTTCTATCACGACTGGTCGTCTGAAATTTTTTGTGATAAGATGATACGATTCGGCGACGTTGATACTTGAAACACTTCTTTCAAACAATAAAAACCAATCAATTTTTTTTTTTCAATTTATTGTAATTCTGTTTACATCTTCTGCACTTTTTTTCTTCCCAACAAAAAATTTCCAGAGAATGGAAAACGAATTTAAGCGCTCTGCAAAAATTTCGAAAATAAGAAACTACATTATACGGAAAATATTTCTAAAATCCCTATTAAAATTTTAAACTTTATTTACAGTAACCATTCCCACTTCAATTAGGAATTAAACACATCAAAAATAATGGAAAGAAATCAAAATGATCCTAATCAATCACAAAATCCCTCAACAACAACGCATCTCTCAAGTGAACAACTTCAACAACAACAGCCACATACCCATCATCATGAAATGAATGAAGTTGAACTTGAAGTTCAACAACATCTAAATGAAGAAGTCGAGGCAGCCAATTATGAAACTGTTTACGTTATAGAAGTAAAATCTTTGAATTTTTATACATACAAATTTTATTTTAATCATATTTTAATATACGATTTTTTATTTATATGTACAAATTTTTTAAATTAAACCAGGATGTTGGTTCAGATGTATCCGCCAGTCGAGCACATTTTGTGCCACTTTCTGCGCAATACACATCAGACGCAACAAATGCCAGTACATCGCAGGCAACAGTGACAACTTCAACGGAACCTCAGCCACAACAGCTAAATCGTCACTTTTATCCGCGTCATCATTATCATCATCACCACCATCATCATCAGCACCAGCACCAACCTTATCAGCGGCAATATGCTTGCAGTTCTTCGCCGTCATCATATGTAGCGGAGTATGAAGCGGATAATACAGAATATCAACGACCACCATATTTACATCATCATCAAATGGCTTTAACCTGTCGACCCCACTATCATCGTATACCACCACTGCAGCAGCAGCAGCAACAGCCACAACATACTCATCACCACAATCATCAGAGAGAGCAAATTATCAGACGTTTGACGGAACGTCCATTCAACAGTCCTATAGAGTTGGACTTTCGTCAGGTCCATCATCCTCATCATGCTGCACATCCCCATCCCCACCCGCATGCGCATCATCACCATCATCAATACAATCCTGAGGAATATGCTGGCTATTATATGGTGCCCCTAACACAAGCTGCTCAATCGTGCAATTGCTCATCCACTAGCAATACTCCGCCTAGGTCGTGTGAATCTTGTACTTGTCCCCCATTGCCCAATAGTAGTACTACTGCCAGCGAACAACAACAACAGACTGAAAGATCAATGACTGCAGAAATTCATCCCACCTCCAGCACTAATATCATTTTTAATACTCAAGCTGCCGCCAGCAGCAGCAACAATAACAACGAACGAGAAAGGATTGAGACAAGAAGACATTATGATGAGGTTGCTTCCAGTGCTTATGTCTCTAATATTAATGAAGAAAACACTAATTTACTCCACCGTGATGAAGATGAGGTTGCCTCTACTACCTCTAACTCAATGAATACTTTACCAACCGAAGAGCTAGAATCATGTAGAGGTTCCCCATCCTTAGGGATGCCAACTCCGCCAAGTTATCATGACGAAGTGTCTTCAGCTTCAGAAGCTGAACATGTACAATTTGCACATACTCGAACCACAAATACGACCACTACCACATCTGCGGCCGCTATGAAGAAGCATAAGTCCACTACCACAAATGTCGTAGGATCATCGCCAACATCGACTTCTTCTTCCTCTCAGGTTTCTTCCAATCAAACAGGAAATGGTAGTAGTAGTGTTAATGGTAATGGAAACGGTGGAGGTGAGGCTGCAGCAGGTTCCACTTCTGCTTCAAGCTCTAGGAATAATTATGTGGTGGACTTGGTAGAATCAACTACATCTAGTAATTCATTTAGACGTCTAAGCGATGATCAACCATCTACTTCGCATCGTGTGCGTTTAAGAGATGCAGAATATAATGGTCATTGGCAAAATTTCGATGAAGAAAGTTACGACCAGCAACCTTCAGTGGCGTGGAATTTGCATAAATCTTCGTCATCGTCACAACACTCGGAGGCAAGTCAAACGAATCAGCAGAATGGAGACGAAAGCGCAACGAATTCACCTTTGTTAAATCGTTTTCACTTACGTTACATTCGTACGGAAGACAGAAACCGAGAAGTAGAAGAAGATGAAGAACCCACAAGATCTTCAAAAATTCAGAGACTTAATACAAATCATTCAGGAGGGGTTTATACCGACAATTTGACACTTATGCCGCCATCATTACAGAGGGAAAATCAAACTTCTACTAATTCAAATGGTTCTTATGTTATAACCTATGCAGGGCATCAGCCACCACCACCACCACCCCCTCCAGTTCCTCGTCATACGCCTTCATCCCCACCACATCGACCGCCTCCCCCATTACCCCGATTAACAGCATCAAATCTACCACATCGAAGAATGCGCTTAGAGACCATAACTTCATCCGATCAGGCTCAAAATTTTGTATTGTCCGAACACACTCAAGATCAACAGCAATCTTCAAATGATGCAAATGTGCAGCCTTCTACTTCGAGAGGAAGACTTGGAGGTGGGGGTGTGCTGGCAAAACTGAAATCGAAATCTAATGAAAGTAATATAAAACCACCAGCTGTTTTAACAGCACCAGATCTACAATTAGATTGGCTGTCAGATGCTACAACCACTACAACCGATGGTGAAGATGATGAAGTGGTTTTTGTGCATTCCAGTCGCGAACCGATTCTCTCCATAGACTTAACGGCCGACGATGAATCACCTTTAGCTTTAGAAATGTCCTCAACCAATGAACAGGCCACTTCCTCTACAACACATCATCACCACCACAATCATAATCACCATAATGCAATAACACCAGCACAACCAAGTGAACATATAATGCCTGCAACCAGTTCGCGTTTAACGCCTTCGCAAATAGGCAGAGAAGATTGGTATGGCGTAGAATCGCTCTTAGTGCCACCTCCGGTGGTTCTATCGCCCACGATTGATTCTTATGGTATGACCCAGGGTCCCTCATCTTCCAGTTTACCGGTAACCGAACCGCAAAGAGCTCATCAATCTACGGCTGGATATTCCACGCTACAATTCCATGCAACCGAAGGCTCTAATATGCCAATGAATTCTCGTCTTTGGCAAGATCCTTGTATAGATTGTTTTATGCCTGAGCAAAATAACGAGTCCAACGAAAGACCGGTAAGCAGTAGACAGCAGAATACAAATTCAGCTTTAAGTTCTACGGCAGAGCAGCAGTCAGCTCCTGGAATTTTGGCCTCTAATACGGGCTTGGCAAGGTTGCGTTCGGTGTGGCGTTCGTATTTAACCGAAATACCACCACCCACACCTATTGTTCCCCCAACTTTGCCTCCTATACCAAACTCGCCACCACCCATATTTATTGTAAATCCTTATGCCGTAACAGAACACAACACTACTCATTATGGCAATTCGGCCAGTATGCCACCAGTACCCTCTCTAGGTTTAGTGGGTGTAATAAATCCAAATCCAAACGCTGCTCCACCCACTCCACTCTATTTACAACCTTCATTACAAGACGCTCAAAATCCCCGTCAAATGAATCCTCCACCCACACATTTGTCTATGTCGCCAGGTTCGACTACACCGAATACTAATCAATATCATACACATCCCATGTATCATCATTCCCATGCTCATACCACCACACGTCCTCACGAAAATCACATTATAACACACAATCATCATGGTCACACTCACGCCATACCACACAGCCACAGTCTACCACATACACACACTCATACATTCCGTACGGGATCGGGTGGCATTGGACCACCGCCACCCTATTTGGTCCACCAAAATCTATGGTTGCGGCAACATAATGTACAAGAAATACACCGAAGGCATATGACGCCTACACCAATAGATTTGTCATCAAATCCGTTGAATTTGACCAGTAGTTTTCGTACCAGATTTCAACAATTGCCCAATGTTTGTTCCTGTGTTCACGGTCGTAATGGACCAGTATCAAGTTTGGATCCTGTTAGTTTTTTTCTAACTTCAAAAAATTACCTGAATAATAAGCACTTAATTAATTTATTTTTAGGCGTATTATCCTTATGATTCTCGGCCCCAGCCTCAGAATCGGAGATGTCCAGTTTTACGTCGTCCCGCTGTGCATCATCATATGTTTCATCATTATTCGCCAGTGCATGTGGAAATTGATTTATCAACTCCCCGCATTGTTATTGGTTCTTCTATACGCCCACCAAGGGGTGCAACTTTGGTAAAGATTTTCTATATATTTTTTAAAACTTAAGATTTCTTGATTTACTTTCTGATTTATTTAGGAAATTATTGAACGCAACACGTTGCCTCACAAATACCGTCGCGTTAGACGTCCAAGCGAAACGGATGAAGATGCTGAGAAATGCGCCATATGTTTGTCGCTTTTCGAAATTGAAAATGATGTGAGGTATGTTAGTATAAACTTAGCAATTTGGCCCTGTTTTAAAGAAAAAAGCCTTCCAAAACTATTTTTAAACTTATGTATCTCGTATTTCCAACTAAAGTACCATGATGAAGATAAGATCGGATCTTCTTCTTTTAATACAATGAATAAATTGTCTAGAGAAGAGTTATAACTATGACGACGTATACCATTTTTCCTTGATTGTATACAATAACGATAGAAATAAAGATTACGCCATCTCAAAAACAGAGTTGGAATCTTTTGCTCCTGTCAGACAAATGTCGTCACACGAATTGCATTCTTATTGGCAAATAGTTTCTAGTTGTTGTTTAATTGTGGGGTTGCCAGTTCTTATGAAGTGCATATTATTCAGCTAACGGGAACACATGCACATGTCGTAATCTTGTTTTCTATCCAGGGTCCGAGAACAGTTATTTTGAAATTTTAAAACTTATGCGCATTAAAATAAATATTTAAAGTCAACTAAATTATTATAACACCCAATAAGCAATTTTGCTGGAAATCAAGTGCAAAACAACTGCTATTCAAGTTCGAATTTCCAGTTTCAAGGGTTGAGATATACTTTTGTTACACTTTATTTCAATAGCATTCTCCAGTAAAATGGGAACTTGAGTTCAAGTGGATTATTACAGTTTT
The DNA here is from genome assembly GCA_943735925.1 of Pollenia amentaria. Lineage (NCBI taxonomy): Eukaryota > Metazoa > Arthropoda > Insecta > Diptera > Polleniidae > Pollenia > Pollenia amentaria. The sequence continues at coordinate 52,630,603 of OX031006.1, forward strand.
AATATAGTTTAATTCAAGCATTGAAATACAGTTCAATTCAATCCATGAATTGTAGTTCAATTCAAGCATTGACTTAAAGTTAAATTCAAGTCTTGAGTTACAGTTAAACTAAAGCTTGAATTACAATTAAATTATAGTTGACTTTTGTTTGAATTCAAGCTCAAACATACAATGTTTTTCAAGTAGAAATTAAACCACAATTCAAATTTTCTTTTCTGGTAAATTTATGTTATTTTCCAAAAATAGTTAATATCTAACAAATTTTTTTATGAATAATAAAATAAAAGTAGTGAATATAACAAACTACGGTCAATAATTAATGTTACAAATAAAAAATTACATTATGGTTAACTTTTGAAGAAACGAGTTTTTGCCGGCTGAAAATTAATATATTGGTTTTTCAATTTGGTTCCACTGTAATCAGCAAACTTTTGAATATATGCACTGAAATATTTTAAAATATACATAAGTATGTAAGTGAATTTGTAATTAAAAATAAAGTAAAAATCTTACTCACATCTTACATTTTATGGCTTACATTATTGAAAAAACTTTTTCAATATTTCCTTAGAGCCTTGCCAGCAAAATGCTTTAGCGACTTCATCTTTAAAAACAAGTCCCAACAATTTGTAATAAAATTCGCGAACTGTCCGCTCATTCTTTAAGTTCTTTTACCTAAAAAATACAAATAAAAGATTTTTCATACACACCAATGAACATGAAAAATTTACAATACCAAGTTTATAAAGGTATCGTCCGATTCTTGGATTTTTTTTTCAAATTTTAAAATAGAATCCGTTTTGAAAGGTGCTTTTGGGTAGAAATCATGTTTAATTTGAAGAAATTTGTTCATTGTTTTGTACCAACTTAATTTCCTTTAATATTCTCTGCATAAGTCTTGTTGCATCGGGCTCCATAATATCTGAAATAAGATATTTGTGTGAAATGAAATAATGTATTTTAGCTGTAATAACTTTAACGGCCCTGTACGATTAAAAGGTCCAATTAACTTTAAACCGTATATTGCAAAAAAATGCCATTATACTAATTGTAATGTATGATACTTAACTTTCTTTGTTGCAATCTCTACAATATTAATATTCAGAGCGTGTAAATTGCGACTATCAGCAGGCAACCCATCAGCAAGATCCTTCAAAATGTTTAAAAGATTATTGGTAGAATCACTGACTATGTTAAACGAAACGGTCCAATTAGCTAACTAATCTTTTAATTTAAAATTTTACTTAAATTATTGTTGCTTTTGTCGTGTTTAAATTGGGTTTCAGATTCGTTTTGCATACTTACATTGGCAATTGCTGAAACTTGGATGGGGGCTTCGTTCACATTAATTGAGTAAACAATGCAACAGTTTTCAGCGCAAAGGACTTCTGTTTTGTTTTCACAATTCTTTCACGTTTTATATTATTAACTTACTGTTTTAAATATGTATATGCATTTTCACAATAGTATTAATTATTTGTTTTCGCAAGATTTTATTTATTTCGAATAAAAAAAAAAAACATTTTTAAATAATTATTTGACAACAAAAATTAATTTTGAAAATATTTTTTGAAACTTGAAAAGCACTTAAAAACTTGGTTGAACTCAAGTTAATATCCAGTTAAATTTTAAGCACTTGAAATTTAATTTTTGAGTGCTTATTGGGACACGTAGATTTAGAGAATAACTTATTTTATTTACCTGTTTATCACAAATATTTTTTAAAAATCTTAATTTATAAAATAGTTAAATTCAATAGTGCGGACTACTAGATCATTGCACTATATATTATTAATTTAAATTTCTTTCAAGATATTGGCCAACTTCAAAATATATTTAATTTTTTTTATTATTGGAATTGAAGATAAATTCTAAAGGTTCATCAGAGGCGGTCAAAGGACATTCTTTAAATATGTGATGAATGGTTAGTCTTTCCCGACATTGTTCGCATTGCATGGGCTGATCTTGCTCATAGAGGTGTTTGGTGCTGAATCTTGTTGTTCCGAGTCTGGTCCGTGCTATTATAATAAAATCTTGGCGATTTAGGTTTGCGTTATAGGCTGTCCTGGTTATGTTATTTTTGTGCGATCTTAGAAAGCTATTGGAGCCGTTCCATTGCTCTTGTATCATTACGGAGTATCATTACCTCTTTCTCCAGTATGGAGTCTCTTAAAATATATTTTCTCGTTTCACTTCCTGCTTTCAATGATTTTACCACACTTAAACTGTCAGTGCAGATAAGAGTTTTTTGCCTTTTTTTATGCATACTGCAAATTTTATTGCTGATAATTCAGCACTGAAAATTCCAGCTTGATATGGACGTATTGATTGGCGAACGATTTCATAACTTCGACTTTTTTATTCTACTACCACGTAAGACGTCTTACCATCCGAGAATGATCCATCGGTGAATATTGTTAGGCTTGCATTGTATTTTTCTTTTTCCCTTAGGTAGAGTTGTTGGAACATAGAAGGATTCATTCCGTCCTTTTTTTGTTGCATTTAATAGGGCATTTGTTACTAGTTTAGTATCCGATATGTTGTTCAAAGCCTGTATGCCAGGGGGTTCTGGCAGAGGTTTTTGGATTTCTTTCGCGTGTTTTATAATTTTTTGAAGATTACACGGGTGAGGTGATTCATAGTAGAGAATAACTTATTTTTGCTCGAAAAAATAAAAAAATAACTGTTATATTTGTTAAAAAATAAAAACCAAAAAACCTTTATTTTTGTACAAAAAAATAATAATCATAACGAAACTGTTATTATTCAAAAAATCAAAATCAAAAATAATTGTTATTTTTGATCAAAAAAGAAAAAGTGGAAATAACTGGTACGGTCACTGATTCTATCATTCTTGATTATATCTTCAACGCTAAGTTTCCGAAGCTAAAAATGAACAGTTTGCACATACATATGTATTTAGGCAATAAATCGTACCACTTTTACTTCAAACGGCACTATTAAACAGCATAAGTATATTACCAAAAAAGTTGTATGATAGTCACCCACATCATATTCAGAGATATATACAAAATACTTTTTGAGCAGCCCCTCCACTTTCAAAATCTGTTTTTTAATCATTCTTTTTGAATACTAACGGCCTAAGTTATACAAAATAAAGCATGTCAATAAAGGGTTTATGAAACGGATTTTCATACAAAATTATTGACATGCTTTATTTTTTATAACTTAGGCCGTAAGAATTTTTTTAATTACGTATAAATCGGTACATATTAACCGTCGTATGCAAAAAAAGTTAAAGTTCTCATAAGTTAACTAATACATTACTGATAGCAAAAGGTAGGATTTTGTCGGCCGTATAAAAATTGTTCCGTTATCCCAATTTTACTGAAAACGCGGGTAAGCCTAGCAATTATAAATGCAAACCATAAAACTAAATTTTCTAAGGATCGGTCCATACTAAGTAATAGCTGCTACACAAGGTCCGTTCCTTAAAACAACTAATTTTTTCATGATAAAGGTGCATATTTAGCCATAGTTCCTATCTTTTTATACTGAACCGTAGTACCATAATATACTCTTTACAACTTTACAAATTTTTTTTAATGGAAATGTATATAAATAAAATAAGATTTGTATATAGCGATTGATTTAAGGTTTGTAGAACTGTCTGTTTTAGAAATTTGCACGAAGTAGCCCGTACTTTTACTTTGGGCTGATTAGGAATCAGCTGTGCCAAAAAAGAAACAATAAAAAACTACAAACAAGTATTAACAAAAATATGAAAATGAAAAATATTAATAAAATAAACGAAAGAAAATGTTGAAAAATGTAAGAACATGGTTGAATTTTACTTTTATACATGATAATGTGTCATTTATGGATTTACTTGAACATATTTCATACTAACGAATATTTTTGGGGTAGAAATTTGTCTATTAGTGAGAAAAATTTGTGTTAACTCTCATTTTACCGAACTTTACCCAAAAAGTACGGTATCGCACCTATTATAGTGAAAACAACAATAAAATACGAAAATTTGTTTTTGTTTTCAATATAATTTTTCACACGAAATTTTGTTTTCATTTTCTTAAAAAAGGCAGAAGTCAAATTAACTAGGTAATTAGAAATGAATTTTTACATAAATAAAAAAACTAATATCCAATTTTCTGTGGATTAATCCATATTTTAATACATATGGGCATTTCCATAGTCACATATGTGACGGTCGTACGTTTAAATTAAATTCAGAAACAAAGACAAAACTCCATTTTCTTTATAAATGTTTGTGTTTTTGTGTAGAACGTACGAAGCTTTATAATAAGCAAAATATAAGAAAATAATCGAACTTCGAGGTTTTAAGACATAAACAATATAATAAGTTGACGTAATAAGACAAAAATAGACGGTGTTATTTTCATTTTTCAAAGAAAAACAAAAATTTGCGAATTTCATAACTTTAGTTTGGAATATAAAAAGTTTCTTAAGCAAAATTCATATACATATAAATAGCTAAACTTTGTTTGATTATCTTTTATAACCGATAGTTTAAAATGTAACGAGACATAGCGTAACGTGACATAAATTTTTTATTTGATACACATATTATGTATGTAAGGAAATATTTTCAAGGTACATTTATTTACACACAAATTCAAGACTTGTTAATTGAAGGCTGGTATGAATGGTTGGACGAGATATTAACTGTTTCAATAAAATTTATAATAAAATTTTATTTTTTAGTTAAAAAGCTAAAATAAATTTAAAAGACGAGAACACCCTATAAATCTTTATATTTAAAGTATTATAATTTTATAGAAAATTTTTATGTTTGATCTTTCTTTACTCATTCTGTATTTCTTTAAGTTCATTAGTACTGGAACAAACAGTTTACAACAACAGTGTTCTTGTATATTGGCTTTTCAGAAGTTAATATATAACAGTGGTTCTCAACCTTTTTGACCCAAAATGATTTTCAAAAAAATCTGGCGACCCCTTAACCTTTTTGCTCTTTAAGTTTGAAAATATTATAAAAAAAAAAGAAAATTCAATGAAAATCAAAAACATGGAGTGTGAAGACATGGGCGCTCTGTATCAAAATCTTCTTTATCACAAAAAGGTGAGGTGGTTATCCAAAAAAAATATGCTGACAAGAGTAATTGAATTGAGATCTGAATTGAACATGTTTTTTCAAGAAGGAGGGTCCGAATATGAAAATTTGTGTAATAATCCTAAATGGTTTTTGAAATTAGCATATATTAAAGATATTTTTCGTGTTTTGAACATCTTAAACGCGAATATGCAAGAAAGAGACGAAAACATATCAGCCAAAGGTAAAATCATTTATTTTAAAAATTTAAATGTGGTCAAAATCTTTGCAACAACTACAATTTGATTCTTTCACTAGCTTTGAAAGAAATTTCATCCTAGGAAATGGTGAACGATTTTATTCCTACCATGATAGAAGCGCTGCAAAATTTAAAAAAGGAACTATACCGCTATTTTCCAAAAGAGGTGCAAGAAGATAATGGTGATTGCTGGGTATTAAATCCATTCATAACTACGCAGGCAGAAAAAGACAATCAGCAGGACGCTGTGCCGACGTTGGTAGGGGTACTATCAACATCAATACAACGTACTGTTAACCAAATTACCAATGTACTTACAATATTAAAATGATAACGCCAAACGTGCGTCTTCCGACTCTTTTAGTGTTGCCACAATACTCTAAATTTAAATTTACAATATTGGATTCACGATATTACAACGCAGTCACAACATTTAAATGATAACTCCTTATAACCGTCTTCTGACTATTGTTTTCAATATTGTCGCAAAACCGTAAATTTAAATTTACAACATTGGATCAATAAACATAAAATGTAAATATTAATTTAATGATTAAAAAATAGATATTACTCGTTTACATAAATAATTACATGTAATGTGCATACGGATTTTGCAGTAAATTTGTATATTTTTTCTTACCATTAAAAGATTTTGTTTGTTGTGCTTAATTCCCTTTTTAAATAATTGATAAAAATACTGAAATTTATTGTTGGAGGATAAGCTGTTCCTATGCGCATTTCACTGGTTGCTTAGGCCAGATCATCAGGAAACGTTCTCCTAAATAATTTTAGAAAAGCCAAAGCTATCAGCAAACAAAACTACAGAGGGAATGAGAATTACTTACAAACACTCAAAAAGTCTTCTTTGCAACGATATCAAAGCTTAAACAAAATACCAAACAATAAATCAGTGATGAGTTTTATCTTTTCTTAAATTTCCCGCTACAATTATTTGGAATTCTCCCAACATTAATTGTAGTTGTAAGTGGGTAAAGAAAAAACATATTAAAAACAAAAACAAAGTGCTTTTATTGTTTTCGCAAGAAATCAAAATAAAAACAATTTGCCAGTTCAGTTTTTATGCACGTGCACTTGCTAAAATTTATTATCAAAGTTGTTTTTTCTTACCTTAAATAGTTTTTTGTTTAAATTTTAATACGACACTACATAGTAAATTAAGACTTTATTTTCGTTTATACAGCTTTGTAGCGGTATAGAATTATTGTAAACTCGGTATTAGGAAATTAAGGTTTAGTGTATATACAGTATTGGAGCGGTATAGTTTTATTGTAAATACGACATTGCGAAACTAAAGTCGTATATTTGTATTTAGTGTGTTGTACCGGTGTAGAGTTTTTGTAAAAACAGTTGGGGGATTCACAAGGTGTCATAAAGTCATATGTCTTAAAATAATAACATGAAAAAATACGACTGTTGTGAGCAACCCCTCATAATTTAATGTGCTACTAATTACGACAGCACAATAAACATAGCAAGCAACGTTCTATTTATTTAAGACACTTTTTGTTTACAAACCAACAACAATATTTTTAAACCATTGTAAAATGTTAGAACATTATGACAATAAACCATGATAGCACACCTTGTGAATACCCCAAGTATTAATAAACTAAGGTTGTAATTTTGCATCTTCAGTGTTGTGATGGTACAATATTTTTGGAAGAGTCAACATTTTGTATTTACAGGGTCGCGGCGGTACATAATATTTAGAAGAGTCGTAATTTCTGCCTTGGTAACTGCGTTGAGTTCGCCGATCTTGCCAATAATTTGAAAGAAAATTTATGTGAGCTGGCAGCGGACAGTATGGCATATTTATCTCAAAATAATTCTGCATTTTGGCTAAAGCGAAAGACAGAATACCCTGAGATAGCTAAAAAAGCACATAAAATATTAATTAAATTTTTATCTGTGCGAAATGACTTTTTCACAAATGGTGAACATTAAAACAAAAAAAAGGAATAAATTAAATTTAGAAAATAATTTGATTGCTTGCGTGTCACAATTGCAACCACGTTTTTCGTGTTTATTTAAAAATAAGCAAGCCCAGCGTTCGCATTAACCCGGCGTCATGCAGGTTGGGTCATTATGACCCATATGCTCTTAAATTGCTGTGTAACTTTTTTCAACGTTTTGCGACGTTGCCAAATTTCTCAGTAGCTGGAGTGTATCGTTTTCGCATGTTGTTTATTATTTCGTTTCAGTTGATGATTGAACGTGAGCAGAGATAGTTGACCGTCAACTAAGAAAAGGTAAATATGACCCAACCTGCTCTGAACATATAGCTCCTTATTGCAACGAATGCTCAAACTCCTTGCAGAAAGATAAAGAAATTTACACTTTTTAATATATAATTAACACACATGTGATGAATTTAGCAATTATTTTTTGTTTTTTAGATTTTAAGTTTATGGCATTAGACTGATTGAAGTTTCTTATATTTGTAAGTTCGTTTATTGTTTTTTTTAATTAATAAATTAAAAAATTGAAAGCAGTTTAAATAAGTTTTTTTTGCATATAACAAATAGCTAAACGAGTCATGTATATATTGCTTACAGATACGTTTATCAAATTTTGAAAATTATGCAAAATACAATGTCAAAAAAACTAGGGTCATATTTACCCACCTGACTGTCGGTGTTTCTTTTATCACGTGCCCGACGCCGGGTTAATATAAGTATGTACTTTTATTTTTTTGAATTAACATTTTTTTATGTTTTTGAATTAAAAATTATTAAATTTAAAAAAAAAAAAATCGATGTATTTTATTTAGAACAGCTCGCGGCCCCCTAGAAACGTCGGTTGAAAACCATTGATATATAAGACAAAATTAGAGTTAAAAATGTAAAATCTTTCCGCATCACTAAAATAACTTTGCAGTACATTTTTTCATCGTAGTATTAAAGAAAAGCTTAAGAATTTTCAGTCAAATAAAATTTAAGGCCTTTTCTATAAAAATACAAGTCAAATAATTTGTTCGTAAAAACTTTTGGCTACAATGGACTTTCCTGTGGAAATGCCCATATTCTATATAAGAACCTTTTCAAATAACGATAGAGTCCGCACATCTTTCAATCGAATAAACGTACTAGAAAACAATTTTCTCTTTTCCAGACGTTTGCCTTGCATGCACTTATTCCATACCGATTGTGTGGACCAGTGGTTGGTGACCAACAAACATTGTCCCATTTGTCGTGTTGATATTGAAACCCATCTAAATAAAGACGCTATTATAGCAACATCTAGTAGTAATGCTGAAAATAGCGCAAATAGTAGTGGATGGTGGCAACCTACGGCTGATTGTTAAACAGAGTTTATGGCTGGTTGAAGGAAAAGTAATTCAAAACAATATAAAATATTAGTGTTCCTTAAAAAAAAACATAAATATATTTCTATTAAAAAGAAAAAGTAACAAAGTTATAAGATATTGAATAAAATATTATTTAACTTAAGTGTTTATACATACTTATACTATTTATATAAACTGAAAAAAATGAAAACAAAAAAAAAAAAATTTAATTTCTCAATTTTTTTTATATATTAATTTAGCAAACGAGTTAAAGGAAAGATTATTCGAAAAAATGGCAATAAAAAAGGAAAAAAAACATTTTGCAATAACTTTACTATGAAATCAAAATACACAATATCCGAATAGTTTTTAAAATCTTTTGAATGGGTTCTAAAAATTCGATATTGAGGTATTTGTTTCTGGGGGCTAGTTCTGGCAGTCGTGATCGAATATTTTTTCGATTCAAAAGCAAATTTTATTTCTTATTATTTCAGTCGTTAGTGAAAGAATGTGAATTATTTTTTTAGTGTTTTGAAAACTCAAATTAATGCTAAAAAAAATAATTTCGATTCGTTCAGTATCGGCTGAAAGAATTAGAAATAAAATTGCTTTCGAATCGAAAAAGTACTAGACTAGAAAGTCACGACTACCAGAATTAGCTCCTTGATTTGTTAATAAATCAAAAAATATCTCTGTTTTTGAATGAATTCTAAACTTTTTTCTATTATTAAATTTTTTGAAATCAACAAGTTTTATTAGTTTCATTTCAAAGTTTACAAGTCAAGGCGAATTCATTACAGGTGATCCTAAAAGCCCTGCTGGTAACTTTTTTTCTTTAGCCTTATAATTGTTGGATGTCAAAATTTTGTTTATTATCTTTGTTTCTGTTTTGATTTGCTTCGGTTTTTGACATTGTACAATGATTTTACAAAAACAAATTGCTTGTGGTTTTTGTACGAGTTGTACTTGTTGTACTACCGAGATTACCTGGAATGAATTTGCCTTGTTACAAGTTCAATATAATTTTTTTTTATAATAAAGAAAATATTAAAGTTGTCTAAGTTTATATTTTGTTTTGTTTTATTATTTGTTATTTTTTTGTTTCATTTTGAATTATATACCATTTTTATTTTGTTATTTCTTGTATTTTTTATATTATTGTTTTTCTTTATTTTTCTTTAAAATAAATAAAAACATTTATTATTTTATATAAGTCTGTGCCATATGTATATTATTATAAAACAATTAGTCTATTTTTAAAATATTTTTACAATCTATTATTTATATTATTAAACAGTCTTGTAAACTCTAAATCAAAATTTTGAGGGTTAATTTGTTAAGAAGGTGTTAAAAGTAAAATATTTTGCAAAAAAAAAAAAATTTGTTGGATTAATAAATTTAATAAGAAACTCTCCAAAGAAAGATAAAAAGGTTTTAAAAATATTTAAAATTTTAAACATTTTTTTGCATTAAAATAACTGTTTAATAATTAACAAATTATTCAAATAAAATCGCTGGTTATACAGTTACACAATTGAATAGAAAAACCAAAGAACTCATTAAAAGCTGAAATTAACTTATTTGTATGTGATTTAAAAATAATTTCCTTGATCAACAAGCATTTAGCTTTATATTGCTCGAAAGAATAAAACTTTACAAAACAAAGCTTTTTTTCTTTAAAGTTCTAAAACACTCTTTTAGGAAAACTCTTTACTATAAAGCTTTGTTATTAAAAGCTTTTGATTAAAGTTTTCAATAAGCTTTCAATTTTATTTATTATATAGATAATGAATTACAAGTTTTCCTATTAAAAGCTTTAAAAGGGCTTTATCTATAACTTTCAAATTTTTCCTCTAAAACATTTATATTATATTAAAATATAAATATATTTTTCTCTTTATTAATAAAAAGATTAAATTTTTTATCAGAGTTCCACATATTCACTCACTGTTCACGGTGTTCACAAGTAAACCATATAAACTCTGTTGTATATGGTTTACTCGTTAAAAAAAAACAAAAATAATTTTCCTTTGTAAAAAAGTATTTGTATTGTTTTTTTCTACAAAATACATGAGATAATAAGAGGATTTTTTTTCTTACATTTGTACATAAAGGAATTGTTTTTTCAAGCTTCGTTTATTCATCGTGCATTCATACACATAGTTCAAAATATTCACTTACTATTCATGCATGTTTATCAACAAAAATTCTTTAATCTTTGTTGCATCACTTATACACTTATTCGCTATTTCTTATAGGTATATATTTTTTAATTATTGAATAACTTAAAATATTAGTAAATAAAGTAAAGTTTTTTAACATAACCTGCCTAAAATAATTTTTTTTTTTCGTTTTTATAAAAAACGATATTCTTTTTTTTTAAATACCCTTTTGGTGACACTTTTAGAAAATTTTCAACGGCACGCTGCATGCATTTTGTAAAAGACATACTTACTATTATACAAGAACAAATAAAGCAAAAGATTTCTTGTCTTGTTAAACACGAAAAAAGCAACACAACAGAGATTTAAAATGTTCATGACCACGAGTGAAAAGTGAATGCATAATTGGAACTCTTTATATTCTCCTCAATTATGAATAAAAATTCACCGGGAGTTTTTTCCCTTCTCACATTTTTCCTATTTAAATTCTATTGCAAAAATGGGAAAAACGAAAACACATTTCTCATATTTTAGTATTGGGAATTTTTTTTTCTCACTATTCACATATGCGTATATGTATTAGAAAGTAAAAACAAATGTATGTAGGTTTGTGATGAAAAATAATAAAATTCTTAGCTTTTCATTTTACAGTGCGATTATTATTCATGACAATTTATCATGAATGGTTGAATTGTAGTATTCATACATGAATATTTCTCAACCCTGCTTTTTATTATTAAAAAGGTTTTTTATAAAAAACTGCAGAAAAAAGGTTGGTTTTAAATCATCGAATAATAAAAGCTTTTCATTTTGCTTGTTTTTTTTATAGATTATGAAATAAAACTCTGCAAATAAAAACTTTTCTGTAAATAGCTCTGCAAATAAAAAGAACTATGTTCTAGTGTTTTAAGTATGATGGTTTAAGGTTTTCTCCTTTAACTTAATATATCTGGTCTGAAAAGCTCTGTAAATGAAAGCTTTGTGGATAACGGCTCTTTAGCATAAAAGTAAAAAGGGCTTAACGCCTACTGATTATTTGATAAATAAAAGTAACTTTTATTTACCGTATAGAAAATTTAAAACTTTCTTATAAACAAACGCTGTAGTCTTTACATCAAAAGCTCTTTTTTTTAAAGTTCAATGTAGATTGCAGAAGTTTGCTTGTTTAAAGCAACTAAAAGACAGCTTTAAGTAATAATATGTATTTTAAAATAGAGTTTTTTAAATACAAATTTGTTGTTCTTATGGTCAATTTAAATATGAATATGATATTTAAATAGAATTGGTGAAATTGGCTATTAGTGATTTTTGCTTAATTTTGTAATAATTAAAAAAATTTTTTTTTTCAAATTTTCCCTAAAATTTTGATTTTTGTTAAGACTTTAATCATTTATGTATGTGTAAAAAGTAGTTAAGTTCATTGTATAAATATTTATTTATAATATTTTTTATAAAAGTTCTTCCAATTATATTATGTTTTTTTTTATGTTTTAACTTATAATTATGTATTCAAATTAATGATTTTTTTCAAAAAATATGTATTTTTTTAGTGTTAAGCATTAAAAAGGCGTTTAATTGAGTTTAATCCGTTTTTTTTTCATTTTTTAAATATGTTTTTAAGTATATTTCAAAAACAATATTTAATTAAAAATTTTACCCCCAAAGGGGTCTAAAAAAAAAACAAAAAATGAAATAACTTTAATCACATTAATGTTTATATGAATGGTTTATAATATACATTAAAAAACAGAAATATAATATTTCATATTAACAAATTATTACATTCAAAATATAATAATAAAAAATATATAAAATTTAAATGCAACGTATTTTATTAAACAATCACTAAAATTTATTTTTTGCAGATTTTTATTTTGAGTGTTGTAACAATTAAGTTAATTTTTGTCATCAATAAAGTTTAAGTTCAAGACAAAAATCAAGGTACATTTATGGCTTTTAATTTCATAATTTTTGAGTTATTTATTTAATGTTGACTAACAAATTTCAGCTTTACAAAACTATATGTAAATACAATTCAATTCATAAAAATACTATCATCATTCAACTTACACAATTTTGATTTTCACTTGTTGAAGATACTTTTCAATAACTTGTTTAAAGGAATTGAGGTGCTAAAAGGATTGTCAAAAGTGGTAAGTTTAATTTTAAAATATTTTCAAACTTAAATAATACATAACATGTTGACTGCAAAATGTCTATTACCAACAATGCCATAGAAGAAGAGGTTATTACTAGCGAAGTAACGAATACCGATACCGATATAACGGCGATACTTCGGGTTTGTCGATATATCGGTTTCGGCGATATTTTACTGACGATACGAAGATTTGCAATTTGCAATGCCTTTTGTTTTTGCATAACACCAAAATGCAAAAACACCTTCAAAGCAGAGCATTAAATCAAACAATAATAAATTGTTTCTTTTAATTCTTGAACTTGAGGTCCACACCACGCGTTCTATGCGTATGTTACTTTTTTGACGCATGCTAAAGTAGGAAGTAATCCTAATTCATGCTTTCGTATATATTCATGCTTTCGTATATGCATTCTACGCGGTTGCTGTGTAACTTGTCAATACAATTCAACTACAGGTGGTGTCGAAACGCCATCTGGTTTTGACAGTTCAATAAAATCTGTTTTGATTTGTTAGTGTGTTGTTACGAATGGTTGACATTTCGAACCGCCAACACTAACAATGCAATGCAAAAACTCCAATGTTTCTGTTGTTTTTGGGTTGTTGTAGTATCGATACTACCTGTAGTTGAATTCGCCTTGGTAAAAATCATTTTGCTACAAATTCCATAAGCAAAGCAATGCTACATTGTTTGACGCTTTTCGCTATTTAACAATCTTCAAACATTATAAGAAAATACTATAAATAAATAAACTAAGATGCACAACAGTTCAGAGTCCCAAAAATTAGCGACTTACTTACCAAATCTATTGTTGTTCTACAATTCATGACCTTCGATACAAAGTTTAAAAATTTCAAAGACAGTAGATCGGAAAACGTCTTATTGAGCTACTTAACATGACTGCATTCGGAATATGTTGAAGACACGGTCACCCCTGCACTAAGTAAAAGTTATGCTTAGTGTACAAGAACTAACCTTTGGAGCGTTTGTGAAAATCTTAAGAAAAAATTTCGAGAAGGATGATCCTCTATTCATCCTACGCTGTTGTTCAGCTTAAGAAGAAGTCTTGTTATTTTTCCAAAGATGCAGATCCGCTTGTTAACTGTCGCAATTAAATGATATTCCCAAACTTTAAGAACATGACGCAAAAATACTTAAGTTTTCAAATGAGTTCAGTCACATCTGAGAGATAATTTTACGCCTATCTCCGCAAAAGTTTTGAGTACTATGTTTTTTAAACAAAAACTGCTTTTTTTTTGTTAAAAAAATAAATTATTTTTTTTAATCATACCATGAATTAAAATTCGTTGTTTTTAAAATCTTTATAAATAAAATCAATTTTTAATATTAATAATCTCTTACACTTTAATTTTCCCAAATTAAGAAATTACTTACTTGAGTTTTGTTAATTTTACTTTGAATTTAATATTCGTATCGGTATCTGTATCGCGGATATTTCTTTTTGAGTATCGGCAAAAAGGCGTATCGTTGCATCCCTTGTAAAAGTATATATGTATGTGAGTTTGTCATTTCGTTTGTAATTCCTTCAATATAATATAAATATTCTGGGTCCTTACGAGTAGCGAAGTTGTTTAACCGATGTTCGTCTGTCTTTTAAATTGGAGTTTTCGAACACCCCATGTATGATGGGGAATTAATTGTTAAATGTTTCTGTCACATCTCTACTGTTAAATTCTGCTATTGAAATTAAGGCTGAGATATGAGCAGAAAACCAAGACTGCCTCTAATACTCTTCTAAAATCCCATGTTGTTTTTTTATACCCATCACCTTGTATAAATTGGATTAGTTAATGTCTAGACTTTTTTTTGCTCTTTTACACATAGCCAATACATACATTACAGCGCAGTTGATGATGTCCGTCTGTTTTTCTGTCTATCTGGAGAACGGCAAGACCCAAAGTTTTCGAATTTTGTACAAGCATCTTTGTTATCAATGCACAACATGCGACAAATGTGGGTGGTATTTGAGAAGTTGGCGTGGCAGAAAGTATTTATAAGATTTAAGATTTATTTGCATCTAAAGAACGGTATTTATCGGGTGTGTTCTGGAATCTCCATTCACTCGAAAGTGGGTTTCTTCGGCATCATCGGTGTTTTGCAATTCACATCCACATTTTTTTTCAATTAGAATAGTAAGAGGTTGGTGATGGTTAAATGAATCGACTTTCATTCTTATATGTGATGACATTTAAAAAAAAAGAAAAATTTAGTTTTTAGTTCGAAATATTCTTTATTCAATTTAATTAAAAAATATAAGTATATGTATTTTCACACAAATATTAATTCCATAGTATAATAACTACCAGTACCGCAATTCTGTCACTTTTTGAATTTAACTGCCGATATCGTTAAGTAACGACAAATCTCGGTAAATTTAACGAGTTTGTTACTCTCTATTTTAAATAAACAAATATTTTCTTTTAGAAAGAACGACAAATATCAGTAAAAATGTAAGAACGTTAAAGTTGAAATTTTTTAAAAATTAATAAAAAAAAAATTTGCTTGGACAATTAATTTTTAATAAAACATGAATGAAATCGAGTAAATATTGATTATATTTCTTTATTATTTTTCTATTAATATTATTTGAAAACAAAGCATTTTTTATTAGAAGTTTTTTTTTCTTCATAATTTAATTTTTTCAAACATAAATATATTTATCTCCATATTAGCTATAGCTAAAAATATAAACATGCAACACGTTAGTTTTTCTCACAATTTCACACTTGAATGTTACACACTTCGCCTTTTTTACATTTTTCGTTATATCTTAGGCATTTACAGTTCGATCTTAAAGTATGATATATTAATGTTTTTGTCTCGAGAGGACCAATGTTTTCCCCTTAGGGGCCATTGACCTCAAGTCTCTTGTTCTAGTATTTATCCACCAGATCTCTGTTCGTACCACCCTCGCAAGAAACTATTAAACTTTTGCTAAGGAAGTAATTCGATAATACGAGCAAAACATTTTTAAATTTTATTATACAAAATTGATTGGCGGCTCTATAGCTTAGAAAAAATATGACCCATGCGTTGGTCATCGGTGACCGCCTTGGAAGATTCATGAATATAAAATATAAAAGAAAAAGATACTCGTAACGTAAATATAAAAAGTCAACAAATTATATTATCGGAAAATCTTTGAACAAATTCTCTGACAACATATGTAAATCAGTTTTTCAATAAATTTGAATCGTCTGATATAAATGAAAACATATTTATTTATACTGATATAATAAAACCTCGACATGTTGGTAGTGAAAAAATGAAATGTTTGAAAATATTTTCAGTAATAACATTAAAAAACTATATTCATTTAAATAGAATTGAATATTTTCTTCTTGAAGCCTATAATATACATATATGATATTTCCATAATGATTCGAAATGATGAAGGAGAAGAGATAATCTTTAATAAATTAGTTCCTGTTTATTGTACTTTACACTTAAAAAAATGTATATAAAATAGTTGTGTAACAAAACAAAATTAATTATGTTTATAACAACTATGGATGCCATTTATACAAGTTATTATAATAATCAGTCTGGAGAAAATATACAAAATATTGGCGAAATATATCACGCACCAAGAATTTTACAATACGGTCGTGTCGTAGTATTGGATCCATATTTTCGGCTGTATTTTCACATCTAAAACCCTTATTTAAAACGTTGATGAATATATTAAAGAATAAATCATTAGATATTGGAAATGAAATTTAAGAAGAAATTGGAACGAGGCCAATAAAAGAAATCTTACTAAACAAAGGAAAAAAGGTCATGCAAAATAAGAGGCTACTATTGATAAAATGGAAACAATACAGAAAGGTAGAGGTCGACGTATAAAACTCAAACGTTTAAGGCAATGCAACATATTAAATCAAAACGTTTTAGAGGAAAGAACTTTAAGGATATTTTTGGGAATTGGAAATGTCAGATTTATAGAATGTATGAAGAGTGAGTTGGATTTATTTGAATCTTCTCCAATTCAAACTAACGTTGTCAAAACCGAAGAAATATGCTACAATCCAATTGCCTCACTATATAATTCTAGCACAATTGAATTTGTATCATTGAAACATATCGTGACCTTAATAGTTTTTATCTTCGACTGGTTATTGAATTAAAAGGAAACGGAGGAGTTATTAATAACTTACTCCACTCCTTGTTTAGAAATTGTATTGTACACCTTAACAATAAAAATGACAATAACTATCACTATAGGGCTTATATTGAAAAGTTTTTAAGTTATAAAAATTATACTAGATTAACGCATCTTGTATCATGTGGCCGGGATATTGATATAAATAAAATAAATTCATTAGTTGATAAAGAAAATCCTGGTTTAGACAAAAGAAAAAAACTATTTAAGGATGGAAAAAGAGTAGAGCTTTTTGGAAAACTTTATGTTAATGTATTTAACCAACAAAAATACTTGCTTAATAATGTTGATCTGAGGGTAACATTAAATATGGAAAAACCAGAATTTTGCATTTTAGAAGGTGGCGATAAAAATGAAGCTTATATTAAAAACATGAAGCTAATTTATATATAAACCATTTTACTATTATTCATAATATTCTAATGGTTCATCATAATGTATTACAATCAAGAAATGCAATTTATCCTTATAAAAGAGTGGAAGTAAAAACTTTTACAATACACCCTGGAAATCACTCATTAACTTTAGATAACGTTATACTAGGACAATTACCAAATTTTTTTAATTTTTGGAATGATGTCTAATAAAGCATATTCTGTTTTTTTTTCAAAATAATTTGTTATTAATTTTTTGGGCTTAATTTAATTAACTGGGGCCTAATTCCGGCAGCCGTGATCGAGTACTTTCTCGATTCGAAAGCAATTTTATTTCTAATTCGTTCAGTCGATACTGAATGAATCGAAATTATTTTTTCAGTATTGTGAAACTCAAATTAATGCTTTACAACACTGAAAAAATAATTCCGATTCGTTCAGTATTGACTGAAATAATGATATCTAAAATTGCTTTCGAATGGAGAAAGTACTCGATTCCGACTGCCAGAATCAGGCCCCTGATTGTGTTGTTGGCGATATTCTGACATAAGGTAACAATTTTTCTATTGAGTTTCGAGTTTTCGTAATGGTGCAATAAAAAAGTTCTCAAAATAACACATAGCACTACTTGCAGACTGGACGACGATATGTCTACATGAAAATTTTTCTTAATCTACAGGATTAAAAAAGAAAAAAACTTTAAAAAAACTAATAACAAATTCCAAGTTAGAAAAGATAATAATTTATAATATCCAGAATATATATTCGATTTTTTTTTGCCGCTTCTTGTTAGATTTATTTATAAAATCTAATAAGAAGTGGCACAAGTGTTATTATGAAGTTTTGTGTTTGTTATATTTTTAATTGTTTACATACCCCTGAAGATGGGTTAGCGATGCTTACCGAAATATTGGGAAAAATATAAAAAACGAAAATATCACGAATTTTTATTTTTTATTTTATTTATTTACGTGGACCTACAGCCAAACAAAAACAACTAATTTATATAAAATTTACTTTAAAAAAAAACTTCATTATTTTTCTTTTTACCCTTATAAGCTTTCTTAGTTATATCACGTAGAGCTATTAAGCCAGGAAATAAGGCGCCTGCTGTTACATATTGATGTTTTCCCTTTTTAACCATTTTCTTAGCAATACCTTTGGGAAGCATATATTTGACATTAGAACGAATTAGAAAAACATTGCCCAAAGTATCTAAAGTATCGGCGGCTACATAACCAGCGGAAGAGCCATATCTAAAATATAAATGTTGTTAATATTATTAATTTTTTTTTAGCAAAAATGCAGATACACCGGACTTTTTCTAAGAAATTTTGCTTGGGAATGTTGACATCTCTTTAAATTATTGTAGGCAAAGAGCATTGGTTTATCTTAACCAAATTTAAAGTCTTGCCTTTTACCGCAAGCAAGAAAGTCATAAGGAAATCCAGTCATGCGAAACTTACTGATGTTCTATGATTTTAACAGAATTTTCGCGTAAATTATTGCCTAAAATAGCCGCTGATTTCTCCAAACCATCTACTATGGTGCTCAAACCCTCAACAGCTTCAGCTGCCTTTGACAAGGCACTTTTCATTATATTGTTTGCCTTTTGCTGATCATAGCCATAACTGTTATGTAATAAATTGGCACCATGATGCTGAATGTGAGGTGCTAAAAATCTTCCTATTGCCACTGAGGCTGATCCCACTGTACTAGCCACCCATCCAGTTAATTTAACTGCCGCTGTTGTCACTCCCTTTGCCACTTTCGCAGTCGTTTGTATACCCAGTGAAACGGGTGGTGGATTTTTTGGTGCCGGACGCAAATTCGATACAATATAAGGAGTACTTTTGGTCATTAGTTCTCCAGTTATTTCTGCTCCTTTTACCAAACCTTTTGCTATTAAGTTGGCTATTCTTACTCTATATACTTGTTCAATTATTTCTCCAGTGGCTAAAGGCAATAGGTCTAAAAAGCATTGTTGCAACTTGACAAATTGTTCTTCACTTAGTTCTGATGGCGTGGTTAACATTATGCCAAAGGCAGAACCGGTGACTTCGGATTCTAAATCGGGAAATATAAATTCTCCACAACTAGTGCGATAGCATGAGGTTACTGCTGGTACCAAAGCATAAACCCAAATCATTTCCTCAGCTTGTGAGGTCGAAGGTTGTTCTCTTATTTGACCTTTCATCGAACATTGTATAAAATAAATGCCATTCAAATAACTCCATTTTCCACCAACTGTGCACATTACCAAAGACATCGAAGTTTCACCCTATAAAGGGAAAGCAGATAATAATTTACATAAACATAAGTAAGAATGATAATTTTGATTATTCTATTCTACAGATTCTACATATGATTTAAAAATCAAGTAAAATGTTGTACCATGCATAGATAATAATGTTATTAGCTCCTACATTATTACTTATTTTAAGTAAATTATTCAAGCATTTCTACAATATATTCTATTTTATTAAGTTCACTTAAATTATAAGATTTATTAAACACATTTCTTAGAAAATTTGTTTCATAAACCTTTTCTATAGATATTTTAAAACTTTTTTATTGTTTCAATTCTTAAGAAAGTACGACATTCTTTTAAATTATAAAAAAGCAATACGTTTAATGAAAAATTATAAAAAAACTGACAATTATCTGATTACAGCGTTTAAACTTTTTTAGGTTAAGTCCATGATTAGTTTTATGTGGCTTTAAAAACTTTTAGAAAACAAATAGATATTGGGAATTATTTAATAGTCTAGTCTGGTAGTGTATAAAGTCATTTCTGAAAAATTTAAGGAATAGAGCTATTACAAAAAGCTTTATAAAATACATAACTGAAATTTAACTTTTAGAAAACATTTAAATTAATTCAAAATTTTAAACAAATGCGAGGGGCCGAACCAGAAACTTTAAAAGAAATTATTCAATAAACTGATATCTGCAGACTTTGAACAAATCTTAGGAACATATTCAAAAAAAGTTTCAAAGTTACCCTTTTTAAAAATATACATATATATATACATACATATATGTATATACATATATATAAATATATATATATGTGACGCGCAAAATAGAAAGGGACCGAAGGGTTTTGTTCAGGAGAGCCATTTTAAAGATTTAAATACGTGTATCTTTGGTGTACCATCACTGAGCGTGTTGGTATTGGTCTCATTTGAAAGCGACACATCTCATAACGTCAGGAACGTGTGGGTCAATCTCTATGCGCTGTTACATATGTGTGTGTGTGTGAATATTATAATGGCAATAAATAATAATGGCTTAAGTTGACATAAGCGCTTTTTCATTTTATTACATATTCTTGTTCTCTTCTTCAAGATCTATCACTCAGCTAAATTTCAAGTATAAAATGTCATTATTAATAAAACTATACGTATTTATATTTCAACTTACACAACACAACACAATTTATTTTAGACAAAACCCTTAATATCTCAAGACACGAAATTTCGACTTAAGCCATTATTATTTATTGCAATGATATATACATATCATCACCTAAAAGACAAAACATTGTGCTAATCTAAACCATTATCCAGATTTTGAGAATACAATAGTATTAAACACAGAAAATAATTATAAACGTAGATTTATGTTAGAGATGTTGCAAATTATAAAAGTACCAACAATGTCGAGAATTAATTTTAAGTCGGACACTGAAAATGTAGCACAAAATTATAGACATTTAATTTATAAAAATAGAAACGGAAGTTAAAAATTTATTTATATATATTAGATCAAGTTTGTATTGAAAAATATTTTTTTATATTCAATTACAAAAAATTTTTAATTTTGTCATCTATATACATATGACTCAAAAAATTATTTTTCACTTTTTTTTTTGGTTTGGCATTGTTTATCTTTTACAGCTAATTTTTCGAAATTCTGTTTTTGTCATAAGCCACCTTTTCATAGACCGGGTCACATATATAAAAGTGAATGTATGTATGTTTGTATATACCCTGCAGATATTATTGGACTACGTGGTCCATTGTGGCTTAAATGGACTACTTACAACATGGTCCAATGTACTGTAGTATGGACCATATTAGACAAATTAACATGCAGTTCTGCCAACAACTGCTATAGTTTACAGTATTACACATTGGTAGCCCTGATGTTGTCCATTATTAATTGTTTATTTAAAAGTGAAACAGGAAAGTTTTTTATGATTTGTGAAAAGAAAAAAATAAAAAAAATTAAAAATACCAAGTAAATATATATAATAATAGCAATAATGGATTACAGTGCACGCCATAAAAGGCGATTAGTAAAAAAGTAGTAACATGGAGTACTTTTGAAACTAACCCACTTGAGTACTCCATGGATTAGTTTAGGGACTACTTCGGTGGGTTATATGGTCCACTCCAAGGACATCGTAGACCACCTTTTTACCATATAATTGGAGTAGTTTTGGAGTACTCCTTCTCCTTTATGGACTACTCTTTACACGCATGTATGGACTAGTCTCGATATCTGCAGGGTGTATATATATACATATATATTCATATATATTTGTGCCTTATAGGAGGCCAAATCACTTGACCGATCATCTTGAAATTTTCACAGAATATAACTGTGACCCTGGAAGAGACATTGGACAAATTGGCGATGCCACGCCCATACAACCCAAAATTAAAAATCGTTATATCTTAGGCATTTTTTGGCATAGGATGATGTTTAGTACATATGGCGGAGCCACGCCCCTTTATAGAAAAAGTAAAAACCACCATATCTAATAAACTACTGAACCGATCGTCAAATTTCCACAGTAGGCGACTCCCTTGAGTTACTGAACTTTAACCTATATAAAGATGTGGCTGGAAAAAAAGGGCGGTGTCACGCCCATACAACCCAAAACATAAAATCCTCATATCTTAGCCACTATTTGGCGTATATGGTATGTTATGAATAGAAATACGTTGCATGAAAAAAGTGGGAGGGGCCACGCCCCTTTATGTCTATTTGATCTAATTAACTACTTAACCAATCGTCATCCAATTCTCACAGTAGGCTGTTGTTATGAATTAATGAGCCCTAGGCTATGTAAAGTTGTGGTTGGACAACTCAAAATTTCTAATCCTCTTATCTTCGATACTGTTTTACGTATGTAGGTGTTGGGCGAAGTAAGATAGCTGCAGGGGAAGTGCTACCCCCATAGGACGCCAATGTTTAATATCGCATATCGTAAGAACTATTATAGTGAGAATGTTCAAACTTGGTATTAGTCACTCTTATGAAAAACTACACCTTTAAACATATAAATAAAGTGGGTAGGCGCAGGTCGAGTAATACCCCCATAGGAAGCATATATTTATTATTGCGTAACTGAAAAACTATTACAGCGAGAATCTTCAAATGTGGTTAAATCCAATATTATGGTAAGCTATAAATTCCAAAATAAAAATGGGTATGGTAGATGAAGGAGGAGCAATACCCTCCATAGGACGAAAATATATAGGAGCTTTGTAGGACCCACTCTTAGGGTTAACTACACCTTAAAAAAAAATATAATATATAAATGAAAAAGCGTATGTTTGTTTATTCTCTACAGACTCCTAAGCTACTGAGCCGATTTTCCTGAAAGTTTCACAGTAATTTCCTGATTACTCGGCGCTTAACATAGTCTATTAATATATTTTAATCAAGAAGGCGTGGCAACAACCTTACAATAAAAACATGAATAACCTTATATCTGGAGGACGGTTACAATAAGAGTTTTCTAATATGAAACAAATAACTTAGTTATCAATACACGACATCTGGCAAAAAGTCGGCTGGATTAGACAAGCGGGCGTGGCACCTCCCACACAATTGCAATAAAGATTTCTACGTATTTGAAGTACTGTAATAGTGAAAGTATTTCAATTTTGTACAAATAGCTTAGATAATAATCCACAACATATTTCAACAGGTAGTTTTAATGGAAAAAGTAGGTATGGCACCTCCCATACGAAGACACTTGAAATTTATGAATATCATCTGTTGAACGGTTACTGTAAAATCATTCAAATTTAGTCCAAGATCCTTTACTTATTAAAAAAATCTTACCAATTTTATTTCGATGGGGATAGCAAAGCGCACCGGGTTAAGCTAGTTTTGTTATAATTGTTAAATTAGTTAAAAATTTGTGAAATTTATAAAAGAAAAAAAATCCCTGAAGAAGGCATTTAACGAGTGCCGAAATATTGGATATAATAAACATTTAAAGTTTTTTATATAAAAAGACCTTAAGTTCGATAATTTAATTATAGGATTACTATTTTCTTTATCATAATACATAAGTTATAACTAAAATTCAAATAACGTATCATCACTCATGGTTATGAAAACAATTAAAAATGATTTCTTCGGTACACTATTATTTTTAAACCGAATTATATCTATATACACACACAAAATTTTGTGTTTAATGACCACAAATACTCTATTCTGGAAGGAATTTTGGATAGAGGGTATGTGAAATTATGAACCTATTAATATCAGTTTCAATTGGCTTCGTTCTTAAGACAGTTAAAATATCTAAGCCAAGTTCAGAAAAGTGTCTTAAGCTGCGACCTGTATTTTGCGCCCAAGCTTTACATTAACAACCACCCAGCCGGATGGACGTACATCGTTAAATCGATGTTAAAATCATCAGAACATACTAGGGAGATCCAACGGTTATTATTCGACCAGTTTTAACCTGTTATTTTAGTTTTGCACAAGCCGGTTATTTTAAAATATCCATTCTCGAATATCGAATAAACTGGTTTTTTTGGTAGGTATAATAAACCGGTTATTTTAATAATGTGTAATTTATATACGTTTTCCTTACTCTTGTTGTAAATGTGCCCGTAAATCAAGTATTTTTCTTATTGAATATTGGGCAAACTTAGGCCCTAATCATGTACAACGCAGCGCAACGCCAAACAATAACATTGAAAGCACAAACAATGTCATAAATATTTTGTAATTTTGTTGTTGCTTTCAACAGAAACTCATGTACCGTTTTAAAATTTTCAACGACACAAGCAATGGAGCGTTTGAAATTTTAAAACGCAATGTGAATTTCTGTAGAAAGCAACAACAAAATTACAAAATATTTATGACATTGTTTGTGCTTTCAATGTTATTCTTTGGCGTTGCGCTGCGTTGTACATAATTAGGGCCTTAAACTTTTTATGAAAATGTCAAAACAAAATGTAACAAAAGTCAAAAAACATTATGAATAATGTAAATACAAATAGCTTATAAAAGCGGTTGTTGTTGTATAAAAAAAAAACAAAAACAACTCAAAATAGTACAAAAAGTGTTCAGTTAAAATGTAAATAGTAATTTGTGCGTGAGTATTTAATATATTTTTGTATAGATGGTATCTCTGGAGATATTTCGTTCGGGATTAAAAAGACGTTCACAGACAGTCAAGAAGAACGCTCAGCAGAAATTGAAGAAACTAGCTATCGAGTATCACGTTTACGAGAAAATTACACAGAGCAACAATGCGAGATACTGAAGAACAACTTGTAACTAAGAACTAGGCAAGCAAGGACAGCTATTCATAACAGTAATCAAAAACATTTATGCGTCTGGCATTTAACTAAGACCCAACAGTGGATTACATAACAATGTTGATAGCATGGATCAAGTATGTGTCCAATGTAAAGCGTTGAAATTAGAGATGAGCAATATTTCTGTACCTGTGATTTAATCACTGTTACTAAAAAATCACGAATCACAGTTGTGACCAAATTTGTCAAGTAACAGGTACTTTCTAAGTCGTTCTTTTTGTATTTTGTTACATATACTAATTTATGATATTTCACTGTTTGTGTGGGTAATAGCTTTTTCTGAATGAAATGTCGAATGATATTGCTGTTCCTTTCATTCTCTCTTCTATCTTATTAGAATTTTTTTATGCCAAAATTTATTTGTTCAAGTATGTATGTATATGAAAGTAAGCAGATTGGAAAGCTCTTACAATTTGTTGTTGTTTCTTTGTAAAGTGCTTACAAAAGCTCTTGCAAAAGCTCGCGCATTGTACATATAGCTTGGCCGCAATTGCTTTAAAAGAACAGAAAACTGATAAACTGTGATCACAATCACAGTTTAAAGGAGCAGTGATTTTTAAATCACATTCACTAATCACGATGATCTTTAAAAATCACGGGATCGCTCATCTCTAGTTGAAATACATAAAAAAGCTCCATGGTTGCAATAAAACTTTTATAAAATTTAAAATATTTACTAAGGGCCGGGTCCAGCTAGTTTCATATAAAAAGCATGTTAATATTATTGTTCGTTTCTATAGTGCTGAAACTAAATAATTTGAAACATATAATCCTGTTAAGAGGTTTTGTTTGCAACTTTTTAAAAATATGGTTGAAGTCTACTTATTCATATTGACATGCTTAACCACTAAAAACTAAAACTCATTTAAAATATATTTGGGAGAATATCACAAATAATAAATTTATTAAATTCCTATAATTTTTTATTTGCTTTTGCAAAACGTTTAGCAAGATCAAACATCATTTAACAGTTTCTAAATTTCATTATACAATTATCTTCTTACAAATAAAATTTAGTAAATAAATAGGAATTGTTTAAAACAAAGCTAAAATTTGATCAATTAACTGGTCACGTTTTTTTGGATTTTATCGATAATATTTGTTAGGTCTGAACATACCTTAAGTCATAACTCTGTATTTTGTTGGTTTCTTATCTTTGTGAATTGTTTTGTTCTATTCAAATTTAAGTTTTATTACGAAAACTTATTTTATTTTTGTGTTTTTTGCAATCGAATTAAAACCAGTTAACCGGTTGTTTTAAAAATGCTTAACCGAAATCCGGTTTTTTTAAATAGCAACTATTCGTAATATTCGAAAACCGGGTCGAATAATCGATCTCGCTAAAACACACGCATAATACTCTCTCCATCTACATACATATTGGTATATAGAATTAAAAAAAAACTATTTTATTGTAAGCAAGAACACAAGTTCAAAAAAAATTTTATTATTTTCTTAATAAAATTTAAAAATGTAATTTTGGAGTTAGTGGTTCAGAATTCTTCGTTAAGGCTTTCTGTATATTTTGTGTAATATCAGCAGCAAATGAGCGATATTTAGATTGATGATACATTATTTTGTCGGGGAAATAACAATTGCAGATAACGCAAGCCAAACTGCCTTAAGGATATTAAAAAACAAATTTTTTATACAGTATATATTTCTTGTTTCATTTTAATACCGAATTTCAAATTTTTTGCTTCAAAATTGCAATTAGTTTCCATTTTAAAACGTTTTTCCTACTACTGTAAACTTTTAAAAATTGTGATACGTTGTTATTGATTTTAGGTGACGATATGTAACTAATTGAACGTTTCCACTTACCGCAATTTTTTTTACCACCTCATTTGGTAGAATTTTATATAATTTCACTTGAGCCTGAAATAGAGTATCATAAAATACCGGTACAGTGTTATCGGCCATCATTTTCCTCAGACCCTTTGCAATTTGTTTATATGTTTTTGGTGGACCACCAGCAACATTTTGCATATCATAGAATGTGTTTGGATTTTCTAATAGAGTAGATTTATTTTTAGCTTTGGCCTTACAATTAACGGGTGCATATTGTTGCCTTAAAACTTTTAATCTGTAGGTTACTTCTGTTTTCGCCCCTTTCAACTTTTGTATAATTTTACAAGCAGCAGACCATTCCGATTCAATACCGTTAGTATTTTCGGGTAGATCAACTGGCATTGAAAATACTGTTTCAATTAAATTTAAGCTTTCTTCATGTGCGGCAATCGCTTCCAAAGGTTTTTCTTGTTCTTCCAATTCAATAGCGCGATCAATTTGTTTAAGTGTTATTTTATTGGCCTGTTTAATACACTCATATGAGTAATGGAATTCAGCTTCTGTTGTCATGTTTACTAGCTGAAAAGGTAAACAATTTTAAAAAATATTAAAATAAAGCCAGTCAATTTTTTAGATCGAATATTGACATTAAGAGTAACTAAGTTAACATATGAAAAACGATCGGCTGGGCAGATCCGTATACCTGTTTAGTGCAGCCTAAATAAAATTTTACATTTCTTAAACATGTTCTAGAAACCGAAATCACGAGGAATTGAAATCGAACAAATTTTGAAAACTCCCCCGTGTACCTCATACTTTGAGGACAAATTTTCCTTATCTAAACTACTTTTAAAATCAGGAAACGCTACGTTCATTTTTACAAAAATACAATTGAAAGTCTTCATCAATTTCAATTTCACGTGATTTTGATTTCCAGAACATGACCGTATAATAGATCTAAGATTTTGTCAAAATTTTTAAATAGATGGTATAAAATCATTTACCTCTCTGGATGCCCTCAGTTTCGCTTTTATGTACCTACATATATGTATTTATTATCTAAGTCCATTATTATATTTTATTAAGAACTTTAAAAAACTATTGTCATTCAAAGAAAAAATTACACTTTGTTTACTCAATTTTTATGAAAGGTTTTTAACTCTGTGGAACAAATTTAGTTAACCGACGTTGCTCCAATTAAAAAATAAAGTACCCAGAGTGATAGAAAATGGAAAAATAAGAAGAAAAAATATAATAAGAAAGTTGACGCAAACACTTAGTTATGGACATTTAAAGTTTTCATATAAATATGCGATTTTCCACTACAATTCTAAACATATGTGGCCAATATTAGTATCATTTTAAAGCTCTTGAACAGATTTTTCTGAATATACAACATTTATTTCAAAATTTTAAAATAATTAGCTCACATAAGTTTTTTTTTTCATTTAACGTCAAAATGTAAAGGAAGTGCACTAGGAAAGTATGTATGTAGTTAATATAAATAAGTGTAATACAAATTTTATAAAGTAACTAGCTTAACCCGGTGCGCTTCGCTACACTGACCCCGCACATTTTTATATTGAAATTTATAGTTTACTATAATAGTAGCTTTAACCACGTTTGAAGACTCTCCCTTTAATAGTTCTTCAGTTGAGCGATATTTAATGTATGCATCCTATGGGAGGTATTTCCCCCCCTGCGCCTACCCGCTTTATTTTTATTTTCAAAAGTGTAGTATACCATAAGAGTGACTTTTAGAAAGTTTGAACATTCTCACTATTACAGTAATTAAGATATGCGATGTTAAACATTGGCGTCCTATGGGGTATTCCTATACCCCCGCTGCTATTTTATTTAAATTCCGGGGCTCAGAAGATCCTACTACAAAAAGTTCAGCAAAATGCGTGCAGCGGCTCTTAAGATATGCGATAATTAATATTGGCATCCTATGGGGGGTACCAATTCCCCTGCCCCTATCGAAAAAATAAGTAGCCTATTTTATTTTTAGGGCTCACGTGATGTTACTGTAAAAATTTCAGGAAAATCGGTTCAGTAGTTTCGGAGTCTATAAAGCGACAAACAAACAAACATACAAACATACATAATTAATTTTTATATATATAGATAAATACCAACGTCGCAAAAAAAACTTCCCTGCATAGCCGGTCTTCGGCTGGGCGCAAGGGTTTTCTCCCATATGGTATAAACAAATACCGGCTTCGCTAACTAAAGATTCTCTGCATTGCAGCTAATTTTCTACTCCATGGTATAACAAACACTAGCTTCGCTAACTAAAGTTATTCTGACAAATAGATATTGGGAATTATTTCTTTTTCATAAGCAACTTTATTATATTCAACATTTTTCATTTTTTCGAATTTATTCTATGAGTTAAATTTCAGTTATGTATTTTATAAAGCTTTTTGTAATAGCTCTATTCCTTAAATTTTTTTTAGAAATGACTTTATACACTACCAGACTATTATATTGTATTTTCTTGTTACATTTTACCTTAGCTTTCCGTTGGATAGCTATCCAACCTTAGCTTTCCAAGCTATCCAACGGAAAGCTAAGGTAAAATGTAACAAGAAAATACAATATAATAGTCTGGTAGTGTATAGTCATTTCTAAAAAAAATTTAAGGAATAGAGCTATTACAAAAAGCTTTATAAAATACATAACTGAAATTTAACTCATAGAATAAATTCGAAAAAATGAAAAATGTTGAATATAATAAAGTTATTCTGCATAGCCTTTGAACGGGCGCTAGGATTCTCTCTTTTTATTATAACATACACCGACTTCGCTTTCTAAAACTTCTCAGAATATCAATTAATACGGTGATAAGGAATTAAAATATAGTAAAGAACAACGGGAAAACATTACACATACAGATCTAGTGAAAAGCTTTGCAATGATACCAGTATTAGCCATATATGTATGTACATTTGGAAATGTAGTGCAAAATCACATATGTATTTTAATGAAAACTTTAGACATCCATAACTTGAGAACTAAGCGTTTGCGCTAACTTTCTTATTTTATTTTTTCTACTTATTTTTCCATTTTCTAATACCCTATGTACTTTTTTTTACTTGGAGCTGCGTCGGTAAACTAGATTTAAGCCAACTCTTTTTAATAACTTTAACATTACAAAGATTTTTTTAGAATTTTATTATTTATTCTTTACTTACTTTACTCATTTTGTTACTTTTTTAGTTTTTTAAAGATTACAACATTAACAACAAGACTTTATAGTCTGCACTAAGCTTAAAGAAGTATAAAATTCAACTAAAACTGTTTGCGGCGTCATCTGTAAACCTTTTTTTCACAAGAAATAAACTTTTCTTTTCGGGGATTCACGTTAATATAAGTTTAAACGTCTACCCACAGACGATGCAAAATTTGTCGAAACACGTGTTACTATTTATGTTTTAGTTTTTACCACAGACGATGACACTAAAAACGAAACATCAGTATTGCGAGGTTTTTGAATATACTACTACAAAACAAAAAAAAAATTTTTTTTTTCTTGGTATACCTATCATATTTAATGTCCCATAAATTTGGGAAAATTTTATATTCAATTATAATTGTTTTCCAACTCTCACAATTTGCAATTGTTGCCATTTTCGGATTTCTTTCTTCATATTTTTTTGTCCGAGAGTTGCAAAAGCACCTCACTCAACAAAATGAGAAAGAAAAAACAGTCAACATCGCAACATTTAGTGAAACATGCCCATGTTTCAACAAATGTTGCCTCGTGTGTGGGTAACTTTACATTTGCCAGTACTGGCAAGACAGTAAGAAAATACATAATAAATAGCACTTACATTTGACAGAACTGGCAAGACAGTAAGAAAATACATATTAGTTGTCAAAAACACTACTTGCTCTCTTCGTGACAGACAGTAGTTAAGACAGTTCACTTTTAAAAAAATGTCTAACGTGAATGTCGCAGTGCAAGTTCTAGCTAAACGTGTTTTATATGAACTTAACAAATTAAAAATAGCATTTAACAACTATTTTTTGTGAACAAGGGTTATCTTAAGTAAAACATGCAAAACCAAAGAATAATTTATTAATTTTCTCTTAATTGTTGATTTTTTTACTATTGCGAACATAACTTCAAATTACTATCAGCAAATGTCAAATTACTGTCCATTTTACTGTCTACAAAATTTGTAAGACAGTAGACAAGACAGTTGGAAAAGTGTACATGCATTACACGGTGTTTACATTTGCCAGTACTGGCAAGACAGTTGCAATACATGCATACTTTTTCACTAATACATGTACACTTTTCCAACTGTCTTGCCTACTGTCTTGCAAAGTTTTCAGACAGTAAAATGGACAGTAATTTGACATTTGCTGACAGTAATTTGAAGTTTTGTTCGCAAAAGTAAAAAAAAAAAAAAATCAACAATTAAAAGAAAATTAATAAATTATGCTTTGGTTTTGCATGTTTAACTTAAGATAACCCTTGTTCACAAAAAATAGTTGTTAAATGCTATTTTAAATTTGTTAAGTTCATATATAACACGTTTAGCTAGAACTTGCACTGCGATATTCAGGTTAGACATTTTTTTAAAAGTGAACTGTCTTAACTACTGTCTGGACGCCTACGTCACGAAGACAGCAAGTATTGTTTTTGGTAACTAATATGTATTTTCTTACTGTCTTGCCAGTACTGGCAAATGTAAATGTTAGGTTAGTGAAAAAGTTTGCATGTATTGCAACTGTCTTGCCTGTACTGGCAAAAGAAACACCGTGTAAGGGATTTTTTTTTAACAAGTTCGTTATTTTATTTAGCAATAAAAATATCGAAATATCTGTCCCATGGCCCATGATCCGTCCTAAGTAATGAAAAGAAATGTATTTATAATTAAAATAAATCGATTAGTAATTAAAAGAAATGTATTTATAATTACAAAAACATTTTTTAATTATTATAAAAAAAGACATCATAAAAAAGACAAATCGTAAAAATTTTACAAAAAAAAAAAAAGATTAATAAAATGATGAATAAACTACACATTAAAATTATTAAAACCGAATTTGGTCTATTATTTTTTCGGGGTTTCGAATTAACGTCAAGGAAAAAACTTAATAGATTATGAAAGTAGACGTTCCATATAATATAAAAAGCTTTCGGTGCAAAAAATCCAACGAACAGTTTTCCAGAAATCTGGTTTCATCCAAATTGGTCGGTTAAATCTGCGATTAATTTTTTTGGGGGGTTTAGAGGTAACGTCAAGGAAAAAACTTAATAGATAATGAAAGTAGACGTTCCATAGAATATAAAAAACTTTCCGTGCAAAAAATCCAACGAACAGTTTTCAAGGAAAACACTTAATAGATTATGAAAGTAGACGTTCCATAGAATATAAAAAGCTTTCCGTGAAAAAATCCAACGAACAGTTTTCCAGAAATCTGGTTTCATCCAAATTGGTCAGTAAAAGTCATTAATTTTCACTTAAAAAGAATTAAGAGTCACCTTAGATATCGTAATATTTCTAGAGTCACAGATCCGCTTGTTTATGGGCGCAATGACATGTTATACATAACAAAAAATGGGGCAGAAAGAATTAAGTTTTAAAATAAGATCTGAGGCATCTGCAGGGCTGTGGAGTCGGAGTTGAGGTTTTTGTACCGGACTCGGAGTCCTAGTACCCACAAAAACTCGCGACTCCGGCTTTATATGCAGTATATGGTAAATTATGGATCGATATTTACGAAATTTGACAGTGTGATTTCTAGTCCTATAAAACTAAAGGCCCAACCATAATGTGCTTAAGTTGGCTTCAGCAAATGTGTGAATACATGTAAATCATATGAGGCAAACCATATTGAACTTAAGGAAACGTTTTGTTAAGTTTTATGAAATTGTCATTTGCTTAAGCAAAGTGCGAAATTGATCGCACATTCCGTACGGAATCAAATGTTTTTTTATTTCATTTTTGTTTTTTTAAATACATTTAAGAGACTTTTTGTAAATTTTTGACAGTATGTTAAGCTAGGCTATGCATATTATGGTTGGGCCTTAAGACGTATTACGTTTTAATATGATTGCAGTATTAATTACGTATGTATGATTTATAGTCATATAGAACGAGTTTGTGCAAAATCTTATGCCGTGCATTATGCCACCTTTTATGTTTGTTTTTGTTCCAAAATTGTAAATTTTTAGGGTGGTGTTTCTACATTTTGATTCTAAACTCTGATCCTACTGATCGGATTTTGCTGAATTTCAATCCTAAACTGCTTAGGATAACTAAAAGCAATTTGACAACAACGTTGTTCTTATCTTTTGATGCGCATAGAAACTAGCTTTCCCACAACAATAAATTTCAGTGTTTTCATTCAAAAATTGGGATTATTAGCACATCATTAATAAATGAATTAATTAATAAAATATTTCATTCCCGAAAATAATTTTTGATAATAAATTTGCATGTGCCCGGCAAATAAAAAACTGAAATCGCAAGCTGCTTTATTTAAGCAACTTGTTTTTTTTAATTTTGTTTTTTCTATTTATCCTCTTACAACTACAATTCGTGTTGGAAAAAAACCAGGCAATTGTAGGGGAATGTAAGAAAGAAAAAATTGACGGTTTATTGTTGTGACTTTGTTGAAGCTTTGATATTGTTACATTTAAGACCTGAGTGTTATAAAATTCTTATTCACTTTATGGTCTTACTTGTATAATATTTTTAGCTTTTCTAAAGTATTTGGAAAAAGTTTCCTGACGAGCTGGCCTAAGCAACCAGCGAAATGCGCATAGAAACTAGCTTTCCCACAACAATAAATTTCAGTGTTTTCATTCAAAAATTGGGATTATTAGCACATCATTAATAAATGAATTAATTAATAAAATATTTCATTCCCGAAAATAATTTTTGATAATATCTTTTGAGTTTTTCGAATGTGGTCGTGGTGTCAACAGACGGAAATGGCTAAATCGACTTATAATTACTCAAGAAACTAGAATATATATACTATATGGGGTCTTAGATGCATAATAAAAGAGTTTCACACGGAATGACAAACTTAACATACCCATTCACTACTAGGGGTGGTGGAGGGTATAAAAGGAGTTAAAAGTCAAATAAGGACCAGTCTCATATACATTTAGCATCAAGGTTAGAGTTGGAGTCGTGAGTCGGAGTCGCACCTTAACAATTTCAGCGTTTGGAGTCGGAGTTGGAGTTAGCAATTTTTTTCGGAAGTATTTTTTGTATGGGAGCTAACGGTAAATATGGACCGATTCCAATAAAATATGGAAAGATAATTTAGAATAAAATAAGTTTGGCCCAAAATTTAATCTCAATACCAACATAATAAAATGGTTTATATTAACATAAACTATTCCGGAAAGAAGTTTGTATGGGGGCCATGTGAAATTATGGACTGTTTGTCACCATTTTCAGTAGGCTTCCTTTTTATGGATTGAAAGTGATGTACAAAATTTCATCAAATTACCTTAAAATCAGCGACCTGTGCTTGACGCTCAAGGTTACAAGGACAAACAACCATCCAGTCGGGCGGAGGGACAATATTAAATCGACTCAGAAAGTGATATTGAGTCAATCGGTATACTAAAAGTTGGGTTAAGGACCAATATTTTTTAGTGTTACATAATTTCCTCTCCACTATTGTAGTTTGGGTATACAAAATAAAGAAGAAGCAAAAATGTCTCTTTTTTGCAAAGCCAGACAAGTGTAGACACTTCGTTGACAATGTCACCAAAACAATCGACAAAAGTGGTGATTTGGAGTCACTTTATCCCAGGCTTCCTGCAGGGATATGAGTACATACATATGTATGTACGTAACATGTAAGTATAACATCATGAACATAAATTAACAATAAGGTATTTTTGGGTAGTTCTGGTCAGGACTGGAGATGTGTAATTAGAAATTTTGATATTGAAAAGAAAAGCAAGAATCCACTTCAAAGAAATGATAAACACCGTGGCTATTTGTTTTTTTAATTTTACCAAAAATAGAATATATGTATCAGTGTACCAATAAAGTTTCAGTAGTACAAAATTTGGTACCATTGTATCACGAATCTCATCACTAATACGAACATTAAAGTGTACAGATCACAATAGCTGTGAATAACGGTTTTGAAAGAGACTAAGTGGAAATAAAAAGTTGTGAACTGAAAAATGTTTAAAGTGCTGTTGTATTTTATTTTATTAAAGTTGCAAGAACTCAAGAGGTTTATCATAAAGGAAATAAACCAAAAACGTTATTTTAATGCAGTAACGTAACAGTATGTATGTATGTATATGATTAATGAAAAAATTTATATCAATGTGGTACTCGTAAATTCGGGCAATGGTTCTGATAGTTGATCCATGAACACATTGAACCCGATTTGATAAATAAAGGCGTTCCCGTAAAATCGGATGATGAAGAAGTAACAAGAATTTAATATTGGTCTAAAGCGCTTTATTTAGATTGGGTAAGTGTACCATTAGTCGGCAGGTTAATTTTTTTTTTAATATTTAAACTGGTATATAAACGTGATACTGGGATGGCAACTAGCCACTACAGTTCAGTAATATGTATATGTTCGATTCATATAATAGTTTTTAGACACATTCTTTATTAAATTTGAGCAATTATACTATTTTTTCTAAAATATAGCTCATTTGCCAGTACTAGGCATACGATGTACCAGTCTTCGGCATGTAATGAATGATCCAATTGTCGGCATGGCTATTTTTTTTAAAGAAAAAAAAAAGCAATTCGTACAGGAATTCAATTGTTCATTAATTGAAAATTAATTCTCTTTACTTACTTAAATGCTTAAAATGTACATTTGTAGGTTTATGTAGGCACTGCACGCAGAAAAAAAAATTATTCAATATGGTCACCTCCAACAAAACCATGTTTAACGAAAATTTTAAAACATATGTATAATTTAACCATATTGTTGTCGCCACAACCATATTTTGATGTTATGGTTATATATGACAATAATTTGCTTACCACTAATAATTGTTTGAATATAAATTAGCAAAAGTATTTTCCTCTTTTCCTAGAGCAACATGTTATAGTTGAAAATCAACCATGCTAGTGTTTAATATATTTTTGTTATTATTACCCAAAACATGTTCAAATGCAACCATAATGTGGTTGTGGCTTCTTGATGGAGGACTATTTAAACTAAAATCACCGATGACAAAATTATTGTTAAATTAACCATACGTTTAAAATTTTTCGTTAAAATTAGTTTTGTTGGAGGCAGAGCTATAAACACTGCATTAAAATGATTACCACTAACCTGATTTCATTTGTAAGATTGCAATACTTTTCAAGTTTTAAATCAAGTTTTAACTGAAACCATGCGATTACAATCCATTTCTCTGAGAATACAACAACTAGTGAAAGTCCAAAGAAATAATATATAGGTGAAACATTTGCTTATTCCTTCTTCAGTGACTATAGCTCGTCTTTACTAATTCCCTCTGCTTTCGCAGCAGTTAAGCTTATATAATCGCTTGCACTGTGTTCAGCAAGTATCAATTTTTGCCGGAAGTCCACATTTTTCTCTTTAACCTTCGACTAAACAGTTTGAGGACCTATTTTTTTAGGATCTTCTTCAACGCGGTCATGTATTCTCTCCTGTAAAGTGAAGCGTGGAACGCTACATTTCTGACTGGTATCTAGAATATACATACATCCATTTTTTTTTGTAGGGCCACTTCAGAATACGTAAATATTTTCCTTTTCCCCTTGCTTGTCATATTACACTTTATTGAAATAAGTATCTATGTATATGAAATACCTATAAGGAAGTAATAGTTTTTAAAATTTCCAAAAATTATAAAGTTTTCGGACCCCACATTTAGGTAAAACTGCTGTCGACTTTAGGGCAATATTTATCCTATAGTCGGCAGGTTATAACTCGTTTTTAACTCATTTTCTGTTATTCCAGAGGCAAGAGGAGCGATTGATAAGTAATTCACTCAAATTTGAGCTTAATCAGAGAAAAATACTAATTTACCAGTAGTCGGCGGCCAATGCCGACCATAGGAAATTTTGTAAATTTTTGTTCCTAATCTCGGCACACAACAAACTAAAAAAAATATTGATTTTTTGGAAATTGTTTTGCTTTTACGACAAAATTTAAAAGATTTTCTACCGTTATAGACCTTATTAGTAAAACAATTTTCTTTAATAATATGGTTATTTACCTTTTTAAGTTGGCTCTAAGACTAATTTTTTTTGAAAAAAACAAGCAGTACCGCATATGTTCAAACACTTGTCAGTTAAAGCTATAAAATTTGGCAAAAATAATAATTTTACTTCAATTTAATTATTGCAAATAGAAAGATGAGTAAATTCTCTTGACAAAATGTATGCAAAATATGAATGTAAAACCCGCATTTCTTATTTATTCACGTTTTAATGCAAAAGATGCCGACTACTGGTACATGCCGACATTGGGTACACTTACTTACCCTTTAACATTTATGTATTTGTAGAACCGATGCAAAACTCGTTAGGTTAATTTTATACAACTGCGTAAGTGCCTATGCTAGAAATAAATTTGCAAAGCTGGCTATGTTTAAATTAAAAATACAAATTTAAGGTTTCCTATTAAAGCTTGATATTATTTATTATAGGAAAATGACTCCCCGTGACAATACTGCTCAATCATATGCAGTAATATAAATTCTCATAGCTCCATTTTAGGACTACAAGGTTTACTCGGTTTTCTCAAAATGTCTTTCTGTTAACATAGCGATATTTGCAAGTGGCCTTCTCAATATCAGAGACATCATAAATAACGAAACAAAAATAAAAGAACATGACTTTCATTAAAATAAATCAAGAATCATTTGAAGTCATTCCCTGAGTGCTGGTCCTATAAAAAAACTCTCCATTACTTAAACAATTCATTTGTTTAATATAAAAACACATTTATCTTGTTAAACCAATGAAATCATCATCGTTGTCATAGCTAGATGAAATAACATCATAGCAGTTGGAACCGTCGAAGCATTCACATTCGGAAGATTTTATTATTTTATTTTATTTTATTATATTATTTTTCGATTTCATATTTTTAACTGATTGTGTTGTTGGCGATATCCTGACATAAGGTAATAAATTTCATCGTAACTAAAAGGAA
The DNA here is from genome assembly GCA_943735925.1 of Pollenia amentaria. NCBI lineage: Eukaryota > Metazoa > Arthropoda > Insecta > Diptera > Polleniidae > Pollenia > Pollenia amentaria. The sequence goes on from OX031006.1 coordinate 52,668,622, forward strand.
TATCCTCGAACTATTCTTCAAACTCATTGGGACTTAATTCATTAAATCACACACATATCGCGTACATATCGTTAAAGTAAAAATTCAAATAGATTACAAATTTTAAAAAATACTAGGTGGTAGTGATTCCAAAGTTTAAAAACATTTAAAATGACAAAATTATTATGAAAACTCAATTAAAATAATAATAAAAATTATTATAAAACAGCATTACGACAGCGTTACAAATCCACAAAAAAACATCAAAACAGAAATAAGTGTATACAATCCATCCGATTTTATTTCAAAACACCATTAAGAATATTTAACAATTTTATTTGTTTTTGAATGGAATATTTAATATGTCTACATGAGAGCTTTTCTTAACCTACAAGATTAAAAAAAAAAACTTAAAAGAATCGAATCTTAGCCAAATAAATGAATATAATAATTTAATAATCAAATCACATAAGAAAAAACCTTAAAAAAATACTAATAGCAAATTCCACGCTAGAAAAGATAATAATTAATAATATCCAGAATATATATTCGACTCCTTTTTTTTTTGATAAAATTAACGTAAAAAAACTTCATTATTTTTCTTTTATACCCTCATAAACTTCCTCAGTTTTATCACGCAGGGCTCTTAAATCAGGATATAATGCGCCTGCTGTAACATATTGATGTTGCCCCTTGTAATTTCGTTTATATTCATCGACTACCGCAACGCCGGTATTTTTTACCATTTTCTTGGCAATACCTTTGGGCAGCATATAGTTGACATTACGACTAACTATAAAAGCATTTCCCAAAGTATCAAAAGTATCGGCGGCTACATAACCAGCAGGAGAGCCATATCTAAAATATAAAAGTTGTTGCTATTATTTAAAATGTTTTACGAAAAAAGCAGATACACTGGAATTTTTTTTAGGAAATTTGCTTGGGAATTTAGACATATCTTTAAATTGTTGTAGGCAAAGAGCATGGGTTTATCTTACCAAAATTTAAAGTCTTGACTTTTTCCGCAAGCAAGAAAGTCATAATGAAAATACAGTCACGCAAAACTTACTTATGTTCTATGATTTTAACCGAATTTTCGCTTAAATTATTGCCTAAAATAGCAGCTGATTTCTCCAAACCATCCACTATGGTGCTAAAACCTTCAACAGCTCCAGCTGCTAATGTCAATGCATCTTCCATTTTATTGTTTGCCTCCTGTTGATCATAGCCACAGGTCTTTTGTAATAAATTGGCACCATGATGCTGAATGTGAGGTGCTAAAAATCTTCCTATGGCCACTGAGGCTGAACCCACTTTACTAGCCACCCATCCAGTAACTCCAACTGCAGCTGTTGTCACTCCCTTCGCCACTTCCACAGTCGTTTGTATACCCTGTGAAACGGGTGGTGGATTTTCTGGTGCCGGATTCATTTTCGATATAATATAAGGAGTACTTTTCATCATAAGTTCTCCAGTTTTTTCTGCTCCTTTTACCAAACCCTTTGCTATAAAGTCGGCTGCTGTTACTATATGCCTAGATACTTGTTGACTTGTGTCTCTAGTTGGTCGTGTAGCTAAAGGTTGGGGTAGTTCTTCTATCTGACCAGCTAAAACTGCCTCTAAGAGATCTAAAAAGAATTGTTGCAAATCGGCAAATTGTTCTTTACTTAGTTCTGATGGCTCGGTTAACATTATGCCAAAGGCAGAACCGGTGACATCGGATTCTAAATCGGGAAATATAAATGCTCCATAACTAGTGCGATAGCATGAGGTTACTGCTGGTACCAAAGCATAAACCCAAATCATTTCGTCAGCTTGTGAGGTCGAAGGTTGTTCTCTTATTTGACCTTTCATCGAACATTGTATAAAATAAATGCCATTCAAATAACTCCATTTTCCACCAACTGTGCACATTACCAAAGACATCGAAGTTTCACCCTATAAAGGGAAAGCAGATAATAATTTACATAAACATAAGTAAGAATGATAATTTTTATTATTCTATTCTACAGATTCTACATATGATTTTAAAATAAAGTAAAATGTTGTACCATGCATAGATAATAATGTTATTGGCTCCTACATTATTACTTATTTTAAGTAAATTATTCAAGGATTTCTACAATATTCTATTTTATTAAGTTCACTTAAATTTTAAATTTATTAAACACATTTTCTTAGAAAATAAAACTTTTCTATAGATATTTCAATAGTTTTAATGAAAAAGGCCTTTAATTTTTAAAACTTTTTTTATTGTTCCAATTCTTAAGAAAGCACTACATTCTTTTAAATAATAAAAAAGCAATACGTTTAATGAAAAATTATGAAAAAACTGACTATTATCTGATTACAGCGTTTAAACTTTTTTAGTTTAAGTCCATGATTAGTTTTATGTGGCTTTAAGAACTTTTAGAAAACATTTAAATTAATTCAAAATTTTATACAAATGCGAGGGGCCGAACCAGAAACTTTAAAAGAAATTATTCACTAAACTGAACTCTGCTTACTTTGAACAGATCTTAGGAACATATTCCAAAAAAGTTTCAAAGTTACCCTCTTTAAAAAGGATATATATATATGTATACATATGTGTGTCAATAAATAATAACGGCTTAAGTTGACAAATTTCAAGTTTAAAATGTCATTATTAATAAAACTATACGTATTTATATTTTAACTTACGCAACACAACACAATTTATTTTAGACAAAACCCTTAATATCTCAAGACACGAAATTTCGACTTAAGCCATTATTATTTATGGCCCCTGATATATACATACCGTCACCTAAAAGACAAAACAACGTATCTTCGAAAATCTCGAAATTAAGTTTTTTATTGATTACTATTCTCTGTATCATAATACATAAGTTATAACTAAAATTTAAATAACGTATAATCACTCATGCTAGTGAAAACAATTAAAAGTGCTTTGTTCGGTACACTATTATTTTTAAACCGAATTATATCTATATACATACCAACAATATTTTGTGTTTAATGACCACAAATACTCTATTCTGGAAGGAAGTTTGTACAGAGGGTATGTGAAATTATGTACCGATTTATATCAGTTTCAATTGGCTTCGTCCTTAAGACAATTAAAATTTCTAAACAAAGTTCAGAAAAGTGTCTTAAACTTTATTTCGCGCACAAGCTTTACATTAACAACCAACCATCCGGACGGACGCATATCGTTAAGTCGATGTACGTCCGTCCACACACATAATATCCTCTCCACCTACATACATATGTATGTATATTGGTGTATAGAATAAAAAAAACTATTTTATTGTAAGCAAAAACACAAGTTTAAAAAAAAATTTAATTTTTTCATACATATCTCTCCTTACTTTAACGTCGTTATAACTCTAAAAATTAAATTTTGAAGTTAGTGATTCAGAATTTTTCGATAAGGTTTTTTGTATATTATGTGTAAAATTCATGTTTATATTAGCAGCAACTGAGCGATATTGATGATACGTTATTTTGTCTGGGAAATAACAATTGCAGATAACGCAAGCCAAACTGCGTTAAGGATATTAAAAAACAGATTTTTTATACAGTATTTATTTCTTGTTTCATTTTAATACCGATTTGAAAGTTTTGCTTCAAAATTGCAATTAGTTTCCATTTTATAACGTTTTTTCCACAACTGTAAACTTTTAAAAAATGGTGATACGTTGTTTTTGATTTTATGTGACGATATGTAACTAATTAAAAGTTTCCACTTACCGCTATTTTTTGTACCACCTCATTTGGTAGAATTTTATATAATTTCACTTGAGCCTGAAATAGAGTATCATAAAATACCGGTACAGTGTTATCGGCCATCATTTCCCTTAGACCCTTGGCAATTTGTTTATATGTTTTTGGTGGACCACCAGCAACATTTTGTATATCATAGAATGTATTTGGATTTTCTAATAGAGTAGATTTCATTTTAGCTTGTGGTTCACTCAAGTCGTCATCGTTTTCTTGGGCCTCTTTGGCCTCACAATCAATGGGTGCATATTGTTGCCTTAAAACTTTTAATCTGTAGGTTACTTCTGTTTTCGCCCCTTTCAACTTTTGTATAATTTTACAAGCATCAGACCATTCCGATTCAATACCGTTAGTATTTTCGGGTAGACCAACTGGTATTGAAAATACTGTTTCAATTAAATTTAAACTTTCTTCATATGCGGCAATCGCTTCCAAAGGTTTTTCTTGTTCTTCCAATTCAATAGCGCGATCGATTTGTTTAAGTGTTAATTTATTTGCCTGTTTAATACACTCATATGAGTTATGAAATTCAGCTTCTGTTGTCATGGCTACGAGCTGGAATGGTAAACAATTTTAAAAAATATTAAAATAAAGCCTGTCAATTTTTTATATAGAATATTGACATTTGAAGTAACTAAGTTAGCATATGAAAAACGGTCGGCTGGGCAGATCCGTATACCTGTTTAGTGCAGCCTAAATAAAATTTTACATTTCTTAAACATGTTCTAGAAACTGAAATCACGTGGAATTGAAATCGAAAAAGTTTTGAAAACTCCCCCGTGTTCAAAGTTAACAAAAATATTTCCTTCTATAGGTATACCTCATACTTTGAGGACCACTTTTCTCCACCTGAACTACTTTTGAAATCAGGAAAAGCTACGTTCATTTTTACAAAGATTCAATTGAAAGTCTTCATTGATTTCAATTTCATTTCCAGAACATGGCCGTATAATAGGTCTAAGATTTTGTCAAAATTTTTAAATAGATGGTATGAAATAATTCAGTCTCTCAGTTACGCTTTTATGTACCTACATATATTTATTATCTGAGTCGATTTTTAAATTTTATTAAGAATTTTGAAAAACTATTGTCATTCTAAGAAAGAATTGAACTTTATTTACCCAATTTTTATGAAAAGTTTTTAACTCTTTTTAATAACTTTAACATTACAAATATTTCTTTAATATTTAATTTTTATTATTCTTTACTTACTTTATTCATTTTGTTACTAAAGTCCATTTAGTTTTATTATTTTTAGTTTTTTAAAGATTACAACATTAAAAACAAAACTGTATTGGTATTTTTGTTTGTTTTTATTAAGAGTATTAAGTAATTTTTTAAAAATATATTCTTTAAGAAATCTTTTTGTCTGTACAAAACTTAAAGAAATATAAAATTCAACTAAAACTGTTTGCGGCGTCATCTGTAAACCTTTTTTTCACAAGAACAACTATAATTCATTCATGTTTTTATTTTGCGGAAATATAATAAAATTAAAGGAAAACTCTGATGCCTAAATTGAGTTAGTGCCAAAAATTGCCTCTAGTGAAAGAAATATTTGGTCGACTTTTGGATACGCTTCAAAAGGTTAATTATTTATTTTAAATAATCTTATTAATTGCAGAAATTGAATTTGTTTTATGCATAAAAAATTCTTGTTTAATATTTTTATTTGTGTAGATATCATATTTTTATTTTTACACTTCAGTTTGTCATTCCGTGTGAAACTTTTTTATTATACATCTAAGACTCCATAAAGTATATATATTCTGACTCCTTGAGTAATTCTAAGTCGATTTAGCCATGTCCGTCTGTTGAAAACACGCTCGCTTTCGAAAAACGCAAAAGAAAAAAACAAAATTGGTCTTAAATTGCTTGTAGTTATCCTAAGCAGTTTGGGATTGCAATCCAGCAACATCGGTTCAGTAGGATCAGAACTATTGAACCACCTCTTTAAAAAATTTGATAATTTTGATACAAAAACTAACATAAATGGTGGAATAATGCAAGGAATGATATAAAATTTTGCACGAATTATACGACTGCAAATCATACTGTTAAATTTCGTGAAGATCGGTCCATAATTGACCATAGGCCCCATATAAACCCTACTAGCGAAAAACAGTTTAGTATGCCTAAAACCGTAATAAATAACGCTATCATACTAAAATTTGGTACGTCACAGTTTTATAGGACCAGAAATCACACTGTAAAATTTTTTGAAGATCGGTCCATAATTTGCACTAGGCCCCATATAAACCCTACTCCCGGAAAACAGTTTGTTGCGTCTAAAACCAAATAAAGGGAAAATAATTAAATTCGCCTAAAACAATAACAGATATAGATATTGTGGTAAAATTTCTAACAAATATCATGCAATTTTTGAAATTCACTGTTAACGCTAAAACTAATTGCACTGCTGTATTGAAATTTATTTTTTGTAATACCAGAAATCAGTCTTCAGAATCTTGGCATGATTGGTCCATAATTTACCATAGGTCCAATACAAATTACCCTCATAAAGATCATTTTAGTTCGGCTAAAACTGTTACGAATCATGATATTTTACTCAAGCCAGAGGCCTGATTCTGGCAGTCGTGATTTAGTACATTCTCGATTCGAAAGCAATTTCATATCTAATTGTACAGCATTCATTTGAGCTTCACAATACGATCGCGACTGCCAGAATTAGGCCCCAGTTCAAAGTTCTAACAAGAAACGCATTAAACTTTCTTATTGTCGGTCAATAATTTAATATAGGTCTAAACCGCAACCAATTTTAATGCTGACGTTCGTTTTTGTGAAGCTTAGTTAATAATATATATGAGTAGGTGAGATGCAAAACTCGTTCGTTACAAAATTAAAAGGCGAGCTGACAATTGATTCTCACAGTTAAGTTGGGCGCTTTAGAGATGAAATATACTAATTGTATTAATACATGTCCTTGAAAAAACCTGGAAAAGGACATGCATTAAAACAATCCGTATATTTCATCTCATAAAGCGCCCAACGGAACTGTGAGAATCAATTGCCATCTGGATTTTTAATTTTGTAACGAACGAGTTTTGCATCTCACCTACTCATATGTATTTATCATACAGAGCCCACTCCTGCCGGTGGAGGGTATCAAAGTTTCGGCACAGCCGAATATAGCACTCTTACTTGTTTTTAACTAAATTCTTATTGTTTTTTAATAATCTCTCTGAATTTTGTTAGTTTGATTATTTTTATGCTCTTTCTCATAGTGTTACATACCTTACCGAATATTGCCAACTTAGTTATACTGCAATCGGTGACCCTTATTTATAATAGTAAGGAGACCGAAATTGTTTTATTTGATTACAACATTTAATTAATTTTGTCTATAGTTTTTTAAAGTATGATTTCAGTTTTTTTCAACATACATATATGTAAGTGTTCTATAATTGGAAATGTTTTCTTTCTGTATATGTAAGTGTTCTATAATTGGAAATGTTTTCTCGTAACACATAGAACGAATTTTTGGAAATCCATTTAACGAACTTAAGTTTATTGTAACAACTTGGCGTTTGTTAAAGGTAGGATTTTGTCGAACGTATAAAAAGTTATTTATTATTTTTACTTTACTCTAACTTGCCACACCGGCAAAATACCTTCTTGGATAACTCTGGGAGGCAGAGGGTCTTTTGGCCAATTAAACGGGGGTGAGTACAATAGACAAGGCTTGGTCGCGGTTACCCGGTAGTATAAATTGCCTTCATTTTTAATACTTTGGCCAATATCCTACCTTTTACTAACGACAAGTTGTAATAACGGGGCAAGCATGCTTATTTAAAAGTAGCGCTAATTTTGTTTTTTAAGATTTTATTTTATGACTATACCATACCAAACAGATGAAATTTTTCGTTTTTTTTTTTCTTATCATACAAGAGGAACCACCAAAATTTGTGATGCTGATGAACGCCCGATGTAACAATATTTCTTTTAAATGACTCACGCACTTATTTACAGTTTAAGCGATTCTAAAATGCTCCTTGCTCTGATTTATTAAATTCTATGGTGGCTTTGTAATCTTTATTAACTAATTAATGACTAGTCATTTAAATTTTATATAGAACCTTTAAGCTTATATACATACTTGTTGTTGTGGTCTTTTTTACCCCATTCGCTGTTATTCGCTTACACAAACAAATTATTATTATTTGTAAGTGGAATTTGGCTTTTTACAAAAAGCAACTTGCTGTATGTATAACACTAAATGATTTTTGTTTAAAGTAACTTTATTTTCTTGATATGAAATATTTTTTGTTATTAAAATAATATGCTTATCGTTATTTATTGTAAAATGTTTGTCAATTTTTTAAGAACGATTATTTTCTCGTGTTATTATTTCTGTGTTGTGTATTGAATTTCTCTATTGAACTTAAGTTAAAATGTTTATTTGTCAAAATATGGTCATAGCCAGCTGTTTAGTTAATTCCTCTATAATACAACACTGCTTAAAATAGCCGGTACAGCTGAAATGATTTATTATATTGACATTTTATAGGCTTTGGCTTAGCTGAAAATGAGAAAATTTATTTGATGTCTGCATATAGGTTTACTGACAGCAAAAACTAATTTATTGACAACAAAGAATAAATTGCAAACACTCTTGTTTACATCCTTGAATATTGGTGCTTATCTTAACATCTAATTCGGCTTATTTTAAAATATTGAATTTATAATCCTATTCCTTACACATACAGTTGAGTATTTCACTTTAAAAAGCAAATTCCATCTTTCATTTCATTAAATTTTTATTTATTAGGTAAGGACTCGCACCTTTTTATGTTTTTTAAGAGACACAATTTTTGCGGAACTTGCTTTATTTCTTAAATATCTCTCTGTTTTTAATTTATTGACAACAAAATAGAATAGCTTTTTCAAAAACGTTGTATGTAAAACTTCTGGACAGTCTTTAATTTTAGAAATAATAACCCGCTAAACTTAGCTGTAAAGGTCAAACGTTTGTTCTTCGATTTTATTTGTTTTTATTTTCCTTTTTTAAATCCTTCCAGCATTCATTTAGTTTCTTTATAAAAACATCTATTTCACAATTAGTTAAACCCAAAGAGGCAGCTGCAGTTAAATAAGTTGATCCATCAAGATCTCCATGGCTACCCCAATCTATTAAGTTATGATAATAAAATTAATTGTTTATTAAAATTTAAAAACACTTACTTCTGAACTCATAATCATCTATACGCTTATAAGAACACTTGTCTACAACTCTAGTACCAGAAATTCCTCGTGTATATAACATGGAACCCAATTTTGTAGGTTGTTCATTTGTTAAGGAATCCAAAAAAACCGCCATAGATATTGGATTTAGTTTATAATGTTTTAAAGAGCAATTATTTAAATTTGCAAAATCTTTAAGTTGGGACTTTAAGTACTCAAACGATTGCTTTCGTTCTTGGGTTAGCTTTAGGTAACCATTTTTGCCTAAAGACAACAAAGTCATAAAAATATCCAGAGTTTGTGAACTAGAAGCTCGCCCTAGAAAATAAATCACAAATTATAAACTATTATTCGATTTAACAAACTAAATTCTCCAAAATTGAGAAGTTATGTAATTACCTGCATACGTTTTGGCTACATTGTGTACAAGTTCTTTATTAAATCCTGCCACTATAGCGCCTCCAACAGGTACCATTAAATTTTTATCAGTACTTTGCACTAGCAAATCAACACGTCCCGCTCGACTGGCCTGTTGTATGTGTGAGCAAATATACGAAGATTGCAAGCCATAAGCATTATTGATTACATGGGGTATATGATATTTTTCTGACATAATGGCTAGCTTTTGAATATCATCCATATTTCGTGGTGCAAAACAACTGGTAGTAGACATAATACATAAAATTTCATCTACTCTTGTTGTTTCCAATTTCTTTTCAAATTCCTCTAAATCGGTAAAAAGGCCTTCTCTTCCCGATATTCTTTTTGTGTTTATAATAACGGGTATAAAACCTGCTGTGGTAATACTTTTAAAACAAGATTTTTGATCTATCCGTGACCATAGAATGTATTTTGCTTGAGGTCTTTGTTTTCGTAGACTAAGAAAACATAACGTAAGGGTCATTCCTGTCGCCAGGGGTATAAGGAAACAACTTTGACAGTTTTGTATGCCCATAGCACGTATGAGATCTAAAATCATAGCATTTGTTAATTGTGATAATATTGTGGAACCAACAGCCTTTGGTTGGGCTTCTAACAAGTCGCCAGACCGGCCTATACCATGCCCAAAATTATAATGGCGTCGAGCTACCAATTCTAAAAGTATATATAAGAGTAAAATATTAATCAATACGAAGGAAAACGCACAAAAATTATTTCGTCAAATCTAAATTTGGTAAATATTGATAAATCTTCGAATGTATTTATGTACGTTTAATGCTGGTAAAATAGTTCATATTCATGATGCTGATGAAATTAAGCGATTTTTCTATTATCACTGTATGTGCAATAAATCAAATGGTTCATTTCTAGTATGAAAGAAATAAAAACGTACAAATTATGAAATGCATATAAGCGATAAATAATGTAAAATATTTTCGTTAGTGTTTATTTTAAAGTTAAGAGCTAGAAAAAAATTTATTATGTGTAAACTGATTTACAATGTTATACTACTACATTGTTTAGAATAAGGCCATTTCTTCATTACGACACTGCTGTGATGGACATCTTGACACTTTTTTAGCGTCATAACGTCCATGGACACCGTGTCACGGGACGTTATGACATGCCACCTTATTTTTATCAGTTTCTTTGCTAACCACACTTCTAGTGGGACACATAAAAACAATCTTATGTGGATAAGTTTCGAATTTAAAATAAAAATAACAGTTTCCTGCACACATTGAAACTGTGTGTTAGTTGAAATTGCCAAAAAAAAGTGCAAAACACGCTTCAGCCACTTACTGCATATAACGCGTGCCTCCCTTTCACCCAAACCTGCGTTGTGTGGAAAATTATTACTATCCAATTGAGCCAACTGTTGTACCATATATTCTATAAGATCATCGCCCCAGCCCTCTGTAGGTAGTGAACGCTGTAAAAATTAATTAAATTCGAGTTGCACCCTTAAATTGGTTTGTGAATCAGCACTTACTTTTTCCAAAAGTTCCTTTACATGAATTTCTTTAGATTTTTGTGACTCTACAGCTAGTTTTAAATAATTGGCAGGTACTAGCTTTTCACTTATATCAAGATATTTAAAATTCATAGCAAAATTAAATAAAACAGAAAAAGAATTTAGTTGTTATTGAAAAAATAGTTGGGATTTGTTTACATTTTTTATATGCCGGCAATTAAGGTTATCACGGCGTTGGAAATTAATCTCAACTTTGATATTATGATTATTCTTACTTTATTGTGAATGATTATTTTAATATAAACGTTCAATTTAAAGGTACCAACCGACGAGGAAACCTTTGTTGAAACATGTGTTATTACTTATGTTTCAGTTTTTACCACAGACGATGACACGAAAAACGAAACATCAGTATTGAGTGTTTTGTAAATATACTACTACAAAACAAAAAAAAACTATTTATTTATTTTACCTACCACATTTTATGTCCCATTAATTTGGAAAATTTTTATATCCAATTATAATTTTTTTTTAATTCTCATACACTGGAACGAATCGGAGTTCAACGAACACCGACCAAGGACTGTCAACTCAGCAGAACCTGTTTATCAGGGGGGTTACCGCGTATATCGATTCGAAAGAAATAATTTACGAATTCGAAAAAGTTGTAATGTGTATAACGATTTCCATATTTGTTTCGAATAAATGGATAATTGAAGACAAAAAATCACTTTTCAGAACCAAATCTCTTTTACGAACAATCACTTTTTATCAATTTCCGATTTGTGAATACAAAAATCGTAATACACAGCACATATTATTCGAAGTCGTATGCGGTATGTCGGTCTCGCTGCTACAACAAAAACTGCCCTCTACAAAATGAGAAAGAAAAAACAGTCAACATCGCCACACACGATGAAACATTTGGGTCGTTCACGAAAGGCGATTTATCAGGTTATATGAAAGGCGAATTCATACAGGTGACCGCATCATGAGATAGAGTTATTCTAGCCTATCCCTTTTGTTAAAAAAATACTATGTATTTTGTTTTTGTAAAAAGTTAGAGTGAATGTCAAAAATATTTGTTGAAAATATAAACAAGGGAATTTTTTTGTTAATAAAATATACACAACTGCAAATAATGCAAATTTATTGTGGCTCCACTTATTGCTAACGCACATTTAATTCCTTAATTTCATTTTTTTTCACTTTTTTTGTTTTATAAAATTTAAATAAGTTTTTTTTTCAAGTATTTAGATTGTTATTAAATTTAAAATTTTAACTATTTTTTTCACAAAATATAAACAAAGTTTTACATTCAGTATACACACAAAAAAAATACACAATAAACAGATGACTCGAAAATGTCACCTGTATGAATTCGCCTTGGTTATATGGCTATGTAGTTATATTAACAGCAATAATATATATTTAAACAAATTTAAATTAATGTATTTTATTGTTGTGAATATAACTATATAACCTGATAACCAGCCTTCAGTAAACAACCCAATTTAGCTTGGAAACATAAAAATTCAAACATTTTTGATATTTGTGAAACCAAAAAGGTGGCACGAAGTGAAACATGCCAATGTTTCGACAAATTTTGCCTCGTCTGTGGGTACCTTGAGATATACATATTTAGTAAAGCACAGTTAAACGGTTATTTTAATACAAAGAGAGCATCTTTATTAAAATTAATTTATATCAAATTAGTTTTTAATACATGTTGACTTTAAAAGTTTAAATTCGATTTAAGTAAAATTTTTGTTTTTTTTAAGTGTCAGATTTTGTAAAATTTGTTATTCTATTTAATAATAATTTTGAACGATGCCAATTTTGGCAATTTTTGTTGTGATATACATATGTATGTATGTAAGTTTTATGTTGACTACTAAATATAAGTATACATAGGTATAACAACTAATATGTTTGTTTATTTATAAGTAAATTTAAGATTTTAAAAGATTTTGTTATTAGTTTTAGGGATGTAACGATACTTTTTGATTTTTGTACTACAAATATATATCGCTCATTTCGTGCAAGACCGTCACAACTCAAAATTTGGCATTTTCGAGTTAGTAATGCAGAAATGTTCTCCTCTTAAATCTCTACAAATTGATCTAAGAACGGAGAGAATTATCGAAAAAATAACGGTAATACAGATGCTTTTGACGCTATGACCTCTTGTAACAAACTTGAGCAATTAACATCAACAAGGTCACATTTCAGTTTTTTTGTTGGCATTCCTCTTGTACATGTGGTTTTCTTTGTAGCCAAAAAGAAACATTTGATTATATAACTGTATATAAAATAAATAATAATAGGTTGGAATCTTAAAAAGGCTCTCCTGTAAAGTTTCAAATTTTGAGTTGTGACGGTCTTGCACGAAATGAGCGATATGTACATAAAAGATTTAGCAATAAGAGAAGATTTCAATATTATGGTGCAAAGCAAATCGGCCAAAGCTGGAGGCCCGCACTACGCGTTTAATTCGTTGATGCATTTAAGCATCTGTCAAAAAGTAGAATCAATCAATGTACTAACAATCTTTCTTAAGGGTATAGGTATACATATATTTAAATTATTATTTTGGCTTAAATATAGTTTTCCGACGCAGCTCCAAAAAAAAAGTAACTAGGGTGATAAAAAATTGAAAAATAAGAAGAAAAAATGAAATAAAATAATTGGCGCAAGCGCTTAGTTTTCGAGTTACGGACTTTTAAAGTTTTCATAGAAATATGCGATTTTGCACTACATTTCCAAACATATATGGCTAATATTGGTATAATTTCAAAGCTTTTCACTAGATCTTTCTGGACATACAGAATTAATTTGAATATTTTTAGTTTATTAAGAAAAATACAAATGTTTTTAGTAAGCATAAAAACAAATTTATTAATTTTAAAACAAAAAAAATTCGAAATCGATGAACTGGCTGTTAATGTATGTATGTATGTACCAGTGTTGCCACTTCATGGGTAATTACCAGAATTTGGAGTGGTTTTTACTGGCATGGGTAGAGCGTGGGTAATTTCTTTGAGATGTAGGATATGTGCAATTTTAAATGATAAGGATTTGGTTTCAGTGATAAAATTTATTCCATTTAAGATATTTTTGATACAAAAATTTACAGTCTTCTTAACCAAAGCCCCAGTTTTTTTTAATTAAAGATTTAAATCGTTTATCAAGACAAATAATGAATGGCACCAGATGGACTTTTAGATTTCGATAAATATGAGCTCACTATGAAGCTCACTATAAGCAACCCGAAGATTATTGGAAAAAGGTATTCATACTAAGAAATAACCTGGAGAAAGATATTTTTTTATAATATATGTATGTATATATCTAGCGCTCTTAACATTTGTAAGACTGATTTCAGAAGCAGACTGCCGTCTGAAAGCATTACACGAATCAGAACTCATTATTTTGAGTTTTTTTTTTAAATTTATTTCTTATTAATGTTTTAAATGTTATATTTGTTAATTTATTTAAAATTGCTAATCTATATATAAATCGTTATATGTTTGTCAACCGATTTAATCAAAAAATACACCATTTAAAAGGCATTTACCTACAGAAGTGCACAATGTATATTTTATTAAGAGTGCAAAAAGGGTAACAAATCGGTGACTTCATATCTCCAAAACTAATAGAAACCCAAAAAAAAAATTTATACTTATTGTTGTTCATTAAAAAAATAAGCGGACAGAGAGTAAAATGGTTTAACCTCTATTTTGGAACTTTTGGGTTCCCCATTTAGCTTTTAAACCAATAAGTATAGGAATAAAGACTATACCAAATTCGTATCTTATCTAAAAAATACAAATATAAATTTGGTACTCTTTCGAAATTCGAACGTTTTATGGAATAAAATCGTACCCACTGGTACGTTTTTTTAAAAACATTTTTCTCTGTATATTGACTAGAGATGATACTTTTTTTAATTTCCTTTAATATTGGACCTAGAAACAAAAACTAAACCTGAAATGTCCCGAATGGGTAAGAATGTATAAGAGGGAACTTTTTTGGTCTTCAAATGGTCCTTTTTGCATTTCCGTTAGTATTGGACCTAGAAACATAAAATTAAACATGCATGGCTCTGAGTGAATAAGAATCTATAAGGAAGAGCTTTTTGGTACTTTTCGTTCTTTAACTGGTACTTTTTGAATTTTGAATAATTCATAAAATATCCATAAGGCCATAACATCCGAACGGCAAACCAAATTTATATTGAAAACCAGTTAGTATCACTTCGAGAAATTCCACCTTTTATGTGTTGCATAGTGATATTAAATGTTAAAATAATATTAGGTGTAATTTCATTTCAATAGGGAAATTTTACTTCATCTAATGTGTAATTTTACATTTTGCTGGTGGTAACACTCGTATAAACTACATACTAATTTATTTAAGAATTTTGATTAAAATAAAAGTAAAACCTTCTTTATGTTTATGTTATACTAATGAGGAGAGAATCCTTGCCCATGGGCAAAGGCCGGCTATGCAGAGCAGCTTTAGTTAGCGAAGCTAGTGCTTGTTATACAATAGGGGAGAGAATCCTTGCGCCCGGCCAAAGGCCGGCTATGCAAGGAAGGTTTAGTAAGCGAAGCCGTAAGCGATTGCGCCAATTTTTTTATTTTATTTTTCTTCTTATTTTTCCATTTTTTATCACCCTAGGTACTTTTTTTTTTTGGAGCTGCGTCGGTAATTTAGATTTGTTCCATTATTTTCAAATCAAGTTTGCTAGTTTTTGTTTATAAGGAAAATGATTTTCTTATTCAAAAAATTTTTCATTATTAGGAAAATTGTCACTGAGTTAAGTTGAGGAAAAATCTAACTGAGAATAAGTTTTAAGAACTTTTATACTATTGGGAAAATTTCAGTGCGATAAGTTGGACAACAGCTAACTGCGAATATGTTTAATTAAACAAATTAATTTTGAATCGGTAGCTTGGTTACGAGGATATTTTAAGGAAAAGATACTCAGGAATAATTTCCGGTTATCTTATGGATGGAAAAATAATCAATTGGAAGAAAAATCTAATAAATAGCTTCCTGTGTGTTTTGTGCAGACCATGACCATTGGTTGTTGTTGCTGTTGTAGCAGCGAGACCTGAATAACAGATGTTGCTGAGTTGACAATCCTTGGCCGGAGCTCGTTGAACTCCGAGTCGTTCCGATGCGTAGAACCGATTGTCGTGGGAACGATGCAGTTAAGACTGGTGTATTTCTAAATGTTGAGGAAACCAACTGAACTAGAACAAATATACTAAAAAATTTGCTGGCTAACAGGATCATCGGGAATAAGTGGTCCGACATTAATTCAATATGACCCTTTTGGAAAAAAAGAAGAAGAAAAACTAGAAAGAAAAGGAAAAAAGTAGAGAGAAAGAAAAATTGCACTGTAATTGAATATTTTTACGTAGAAAAATCGTGATGCGAAACATAAAATTTAAATTTTTTATTTTAGTGTAGATTGTATACCTATTAAATTTTCTTTTAATGTTGGTCACATAAATTTTGTTTCTTCGGAGTTAAACGCGCTTATATTATTTTTTTATTATTTATTTTATTCGTGTCTGATGTGGACTGTAATACAACGAGTTAAAACATACTTGATAGTATTACTATTGAAATTAAAGACAAATTTCTTTTATGTTTAAATTGAAAACAAATAAAAAAGAGTTGCCAAATCACTATATCCATATGCTATACATATTTGGGAAAACGGTGAAACAATAGTTAAGTTAAATCGATTTTGGAATTGACAAATAAAGTGAATTAAAATTAACGTATTTCCAACAATAACAATCCACACATATGTAAAATACCCTACACATTCTCCTCATTCGTTAGAGGTTGAATATACATCCTAAATCCGGCGCATAATGACAATGATGGACAACATAATGTAAGTTCTTAAATTTTTATTTATTAAAATACATATATCAACCATATTAAAAACTTCATTCATACATAACTTTAAAAAAAAGTTTGGGTTTCTATAATGATAGTTAACCATTTTAATTATTAATTAATTTAATGTAGGTGTGTATGTATAATTTATGGTAGATAATGGAATATAAGAGTTTCCATAAATAATTTTTTTTATAGAAATCCAATCTAATTTTTTTCAATTTATTTAACAATTTCTTTAATATAAACATATAGATAAGATTGAACAATATGTGACTGCGGGGGGGTTTATAACTTAGCTTAATTTTTATTTACTTATCTGTTACTTAATTTAACTGTGCTACAACGCTTGACACATTAAATTTTAACTTTGTACCTTTAATGTTTTTTAATATGGAATATTAAATCTTGTAATTTTAGTTATGAAAGGTGAAGTTGATAGTATTTATTATGTGAGTCGTTGTCGACGTCGACATTAATTTTTATTTCTTGTCACATCAAGTCGACGACTACACACTTCGACGTTAATTTTGGTACTTTTTAAGAAAGTTGTGTCGACTTCGAAAAGTTATCGAAAATCTGAAAAAAAAATCCCATCTCCATTTTTTCCTATTATTTCTGTTCTTCATCATTAAAGTTAATTTTTTAACGCTATTTATGCTATTTTCCGACATTTGGTTTTTTTTAACTGATTAAGCGATTTCAAATGAATTTTAGAGTTTGATTTTGAATTTTTCACGAATTTTTGCCAGGTTCGTGATAAGAGCTATTTTTTACGGTAAGTTTTTGATTCTTTATAGCTTTAACGATTATTAGTAAATATCATGCCGCTGTTAGCAAATTTTTGCGAATTTCCGCTAGTTTTGCAATTTTTACCGATTTTAATATTGAAAATTTTCGCTATTTTTGCAAACTTTTCAAAATTTTTTGCAATTCTGCGTAGTTTTGTTGCTCCTTGAGCCAATCGTCTTAAGTTAAAAATTTTCGCGAATTTTCGTTTTTCACGTGATTTTCAGAACAGGCCTGTATGTATCTCTAAAAAACTACACTACGATTTAGGCACATATGAAAAGGAAAAATAAGGTACATAAAAAGTCCTACATCTTACATTTTCACGATGATTTTTTTCCCCTATTTTTAAATCATGTCTTTTTTTCGTTTGATAGCGGTGTAGAGAAGCAGGGTAGAAAAAAGACATGAATCGTATTTTCTGTGTTTCTTTTTTGACATTCCTCTTTGCCCTTATTTATGTTTTTTAATTTATGTTTTATTCTTATTTCAAATCAACAAAAGCTTATTAAAATATAGAATAATAAAAAAATTTAAATAAAAAAAATTCAAAACATATCAAAATTATATTCAACATTTTTTATTTTTTCGAATTTATTCTATGAGTTAAATTTCAGTTATGTATTTTATAAAGCTTTTTTGTAATAGTTCTATTCCTTAAATTTTTAGGAATAACTTTATACACTACCAGACTGTTATCTTGTATCTTCTTGTTACATTTTACCTTAGCTTTCCGTTGGATAGCAATGAAGTATATTGTATGTACAGAAAAATTTACAATTATTAGACACCAGCAGAATGTAATGCATTTTCTGGCCCGCTACAGCCTTCGTCAGCATTCTTTTTGTCACACTGGATAGTGATACTTTATAAATTGAATGTATTTAACTCAACTATTTTAACAAATTGATATTGATATTATAAAATACATAACTGAAATTTAACTCATAGAATAAATTCGAAAAATAAAAAATGTTGAATATAATAAAGTTGCTTATAAAAAGAAATAATTCCCACATATCAAAATTATGTGGAATAACGAATTTTTAAATATTTTTATACGAATAAGGAAGTTAAGAAAATCAGAAAAAATCAGCTCTGATGCTGAAACGTGAAGAGCTATTACTCCTTTTTTGTAGTTTATGTAAAATTTTCATCATCTTAGTCTCAATTTACACGTTTCATCTTTTGATGCTCAACTTCTTTTAAATTCCCTTTTGAAGATGCCATTATTTTCACACGCAGCAACCGGTTTCAACTTTTTTTGCTTCAAAATAACAACACTTTTATTCAAAGCGAACCAAAGAGAAAAAGGAAAGAAAAAAATTACATGCAGCCATTGTTGTGCATATACCTACGAATGAGAACACAAAGCGTACTGCCCAAGTACAGGCATCTCCTTAGACCCCTTTCAGACAAGCAAAGTTTACTTTGCAAAGTCTTGAGTTTATAGAAGAGAAGGGAAAAGAGTATAGCGGGGGAGTACATACTTTGCTGTACTCGCAAAGTCGTTTTGTTTTTCGTTCGTAGATTATACCTGAAGTTGGCTGCAACTTTATATTTTTATACAGCGTTACCAGAATCTTTGGAATAAAAATTGTCATATTGCGAAAGAAATCATATTTTGAAGAGGAAAATCTTAAATTTTTTTTTCTTAATTTAAATTTTTTAAAACAAGGGCAAAATAGTAAGAATTATTAATTTTTTATAAAAACATACTTCTTATTATTTAAATTGAAATACATTAAAACATAATTCGTCAGTATATGAAACATTACAAAAATACATTTTTTCTTTTCACAAATATTTTTTTTATCAATATTCTAAAGGTTCGTTCGACTGATGAAATATTTGAAAGCAAACATCAAATATTTCATTAACGTAGTCTGAACACAAAATATTTTTGAGTATCAAATAAAATAACAGCTGATTTTGAACAAATAAAAGTATTTGTTCAATGTGAACATAGTGTGAACACAAAAAATAAAATATTTTAGTAATTTTTGAGCAAACATTTATTTGATATTACAAAAAACTTGTAAGAGCAAACAACGACAAATAATTTTAGCCATGTTCCGGATAGAAGCAATTTTTCCTGTATGTTTTCGGATTCTTTACAATTTTAAAGATTTTTTATAATTATTAGACTTTGCTATCGTGCCGCTATTAGCATATTTTTGCGATTTTCCGCTAATTTAGCAATTTTTACCATTCCTTAAAGTTTTAGGCACCTTTAATAAATTTTATGGCTTGTTTGAAATATCTAAATTTTTCGCTATTTTTGCATCATTTTTTTTGTTTTTTTCTTGACATTTTGTTTTTTAACCGAATTTAGCGACTTCAAATATATTTTAGGGTTTGTTTCCAACTTTGCAATTTTCGCAAATTTTAGCCATGTTCCCATTACCCAGTGCCTTCCATTTTTTTTTTTCTTTTACATTCTCCTGTTCTAACACTGTAAGAGATGCTGATCCACAGAATAAAATAAAAAAATTTGCTTTTGCGCTCATTTTTACTATTTGTGAAATATATTATTATTTTTGAACACTTTCATTAAATAATTATTTGATACAAATATTTATTTTAGTCTGAACACAATGCAAACATGAATTAATTTATTTTATTTAACACTGTTTGCCAACTGTTTCATCAAACAAAAATTGTCAAATATTTGAGCTAAGTTTGAAAATTAAACAAAATATTTTTTTGTTTCACACAGTTTGAAGCAAATATCAAAACAAATATTTTCGTCAAATATTTCATTAGTCTGAACGTACCTTAACTGTCTATTTCCAATGTACGAAAGAATTATTTACTTCTTAAGGTACGTTCAGACTAATGAAATATTTAACGAAAATATTTGTTTTTTGGTTAAAAAAAAACAAAAAAAAAAAATGTTGTAAAAATAGCGAAAATTCGCGAACCAAAAATTCTATAAAAATTGCTTAATTAGCGGTAATTCGCAAAAATTTGCTAATAGCGGCACAATAGCAAAGTCTAATAATTATAAAAAATCTTTAAAATTGTAAAGAATCCGAAAACATACAGGAAAATTTGCTTCTATCCGGAACATGGCTAAAATTATTTGTCGTTGTTTGCTCTTACAATTTTTTTGTAATATCAAATAAATGTTTTCTCAAAAATTACTAAAATATTTGATTTTTTGTGTTCACACTATGTTCACATTGGACAAATATTTGTTTGCCGGCAAATACTTTTATTTGCTCAAAATCAGCTGTTATTTTATTTGATACTCAAAAATATTTTGTGTTCAGACTACGATAATGAAATATTTGATGTTTTCTTTCAAATATTTCATCAGTCTGATTTAAAACAAAAACAAAGTTTTTAGAATTTGTTTTTGTTTTAAATGTAGTTGTTCGAAAGAAGGAATTCTTTCGCACATTGGAAATAGGTTATAATATGCCTTTTTTAATATTTTTTATGTCCAGAAATAATGATGCAATTTTGTGTATTCTAGATACTGGGTACAAAAGTGTGCAGCACCAACACACATCAAGCTGATGCAAAACTTCTTTAAAAATTGACTGTTTAAATAATCGTGTATTTTCTATAAGCAAAATTAAAGTAAAAATCAGAATTTCTAAAAACAAAAAATCATCATTTGAGATAAAAATCTTTAATCATATTTTTGTTAAAAAAAATAATCCAAAATATGATAAAATCATCATTCTGGCAACGCTGTTTATATATTCTATTCAAACAAGAGAAAACAAAAATTTGTCAAATTAAACTTTGTGTGTCTGAGCACCAAACAAAGTTTAAAAGAGAATTCAACAGACTTTGTCAAAGTAAACTTTGCCTGTCTGAAAGGGGTCTTACCAACCCCTTTTCTTCTTGCTTCCCTCTCCATATAACACAAGTGTTGAGCATCAAAAGATGAAACGTGTGAATGGAGACTTAGAGAGAAGTAAAAATCAGTACTCTGCTTTTATTAACGGTATGAAAGCAGTACTCAAGAAAGTAAAAAAAACAATAGAAATCAAAATCAAGATCAAGATTTTGATCTTGAACACACACATACAGAGAAATTCTTTTATTAAATAACGGGAGCAAGAGAGGGGTTGTTTTTTTTAATAGAGTACGACGATAATAGTTTTGAGGTTATGGTTGGTTTTTTCTGCTTTAATACATATAAATAATAATTAAAATAGCATTATTATTATGATGTTTATGAAGCAAACATAAAACTAAAAAGGACTTAAAGCCGAAAAAATCCTTTATAATGGATACGCCTTAAAAGAATTGTCTAAAAAACAAAAAATAAAGTATTTTGTCTTAACAAAGGCCGATGAAATAAAGGTAGGATATCTAGGACAATAATTACTTATTCTAGAATGGTATATACATAATTAATTTTTTACTACATACATACTTGTTCTATTTAAATACATATACATACAATAAAAATGAAAGAAATCAGGAAACAAAACGATCGAAAAAAATATAATTTTTTTTATTTTTTAAGACGTTTACTGATAAATACAACACGTGTGACTTTTTATATACATGTGTATGTACATATGCATATGTATTTATTTGTTGTACATCATAAATATGTTTATAGATATGAACGGCAAGATCCTTTTTGTTGTGTTTTAATCCTTTAACATACAGCTGCTCACTTTTTGTAGCAAATTTTCTTTTGCAAATATTTAACAGGGCTTTAAAGGGGCATGTTTAATGAAAAAAAGCCTTCTGCTACACGTGCCAAATTACTGACAGTTAATATCTATCATTATATAAAAAGGATTCCTGTCTCTCTTCATATGATGTCCCTTTAACAAATACGAGGATTACTGCAACATTTTTACGTATTTAAATGTAAATACTTAAAGTTGAGTTAGTAACCTTAATGAGAGTGCAACTTGTTCTTAAAAAAGTGTATTTGGTTTTCATGTGTTCCTAGAGATCATCGGCTAAAAATTGCTATCGAATTATAGTCATTCAATGGATCTTTTTAAGGAAATTGATATGCCAAGAGTCTTATTATATATTTGAAGAAATGGCTTTATTTTTTTAGGAACTTTGTTGATAATTTTAGACATAATTCCAGCAATCCGTTCTTGTCTTTCTGAAACACACAGTTTTGCCGTCTAATCATATCAGTTTTGCCGTCTTTGTCTTTTCGCTTGTCACCCATTTTGGATCTATAGACCAGTAAGACTTAATTTTTCCTTCGATTTTCATCACAACCCTCGGTTAATAGAGCCTTTACATTTAAACATCCAGTATTTTTTTATATCTCAAGGTGTTTACTAAGTTTTAGTCAATGTCTTTGAAAAAAGTTTTTATTTTTTTATATTCCTACATACATGTACGAACATATTTCATCGTTCAAATTTACCCTTAAACTTAATTTTTCTTCAAACATCTGCCTCCAAAATAACGCGTTTAATTACGTGGTCCCTCTTTTGCTTTAGCTTTTGTTTCTTTTTCACAGAAACCAGTTTCATATGTTTATTATCCTTTGTGAAATGCTCCTCTTTTAAATAAAAAACAAGAAAACAGAGATCCTTTCAGTTGTTTAAGGACTTGCTTAGTCATCGCTCTGCTTTTATTAATTCTCTGTCAGTCAGTATTTGTTTTGAATTCGATTTTTTTTTGTTCTAGTATTTTAGCTTCTGTTTTATTTTATTCTTTTGTGACTTGTTTTTATAGTTTTTTGCTTCATATTTTGCTTTTGTATTTTTTTTTTTTTTTTGCTATTCATATCATCCTTTACACATTCCTTTACCTTGATATTATCCTTGCTTTGCCAGATGTTTAGATGCTTGAAGTTGTTTAACAATAAAAATTGGAGTTGCGTTTTGTGCGATCGCGTTTTATATGATTTATTTTTTTTCTGTTTGTTGATTTATTAGTTGCAAAGAATTTTATACAGCGGGATCTTAAAAATAAATCTTTTTTATGTCCTTAAGTTGATTGTCAAGGATAACTACATTTGTTTTGTTCTATTTTCTTATTATGTTTAAACATATTAAAAGTAAAAAAATCAGGTTTAAAATTGTAAGACGTTTTTATTTTGAAATAAAAGGATGTTACAAAAATTATATTATTATACGGTTATTCATGGATTCAAGGATTTTCACAATCTCGGAAACATATAAAATTGTCATTAATAAGATTTCTCTATGACGTGCTAAATTCCCAGTTTTTATTATTGATAAAAACACTGAAATTTATTGTTGAGGGGAAAAAACTAGTTTCTATCCGCATTTCGCTGGTTGCTTAGGCCAGCTCGTCAGGAAACTTTTTCCAAAAGACTGTAGAAAAGCTAAAAATATTATACAAATAAGACTATAAAGTGAATAAGAATTTTAAACTCTCAGGTCTTACTTGTAAAAATATACAAGCTTCAATAAAGCAACAACAATTAACAGTGAGTTTATTTTTCTTACATTCTTACCTTGTCGTCTCATTTCCGGGAATCGTCAATTAAGAAATTATGTAAAAAATTTAAATTTAATGAGCGATTTAAAATAGTTGTTTTGTTCTAAAATCCTCGGCCCGGTCTTGAACCCACTGTCAGAATTTTTTATATAATTGACCTAGTTATTAGATCTAAATTAAGAATTTTTGAAGATTTCAGACTTTTGGAGTTATTGGGTGACTTGATATTGAAAGTTGCTTATAAGACTCTTTGGGCCGTTGAGGATGTATTTCACGTAATGAAGAATTAAACCAAACTTTTTCATTCTTCAAATATCTATTTTTGTACTATAATAAATTACATATAATATAATAAAAACGATTTTTACTGGTAGTGCAACATAGGAAATCCCTTCATTCCACACACTTTAATAGGTGTATACCCGCCTTGCAGAGGCGGTATCGACCTTTTCCACCTCATACCAACCAATAACCGTTGTCATGATATCTCTATATATTCGGTACATCATAATTAGCTTTACGGTTCTTGAACTGGATCCAAAAGAAGATAGATACTACGGTGTTGAACTCAAGTCTTCTTGTTCTAAAATGTAACCGCTTGGACCTTCTCTTTCCATTTGTACTAAACTAGAGAACAACGATGCCGCATTTAGCAACTTATTTACTATTTCTATCTGAAATTTATTTATGCAACTTATGCTTTGCGTTTGGTTCGCCAATTTAAGGTTCTTGCAATGCAAAAGCCACGAACTGATTACTGCCGTTTCCAAAGCCTACTAAAATATTCGAACGGACTGAAATATTGCATAAGTATTTAATCATTTGAACATCTTCTAGAGACGTTTCCGAAGGTTGAAGATTTCTTAAGTCCATCGTAACGTTTACAACAAATACTTTTTTCCACGATTGAACATTGGAAACTCACTGGATGCTAAGGTATTCATTTAATCGGGCTTTTGCTTTAATCGGTTAATCGGTCGATAAATTAACTGAGGATTTGGTTTAATCGATTAATTTTGTTATTAATCGGTTATCCGATTAAATAAACTGTAAGATAATTTTATTAGTTATTTCAATAGTTTACGGAGAACTTAAAAAATAATTTGTTAAACATGTTAAGGATTTAAGCGATTCTTTTCTTTAGTTTTGATTTAACTTGACTTGGAAAATTTTTTTCATTTATCGCAGATGTTGGAGAAATCAAAAGCAACTCATGATACAGAATATCTAATTTCTCAGTCATTTTCGTGGATTTCTCTAAACATATAAAATCTTCCAATATGCCATTAGAGTCCGGTCTTAATGTTTAAAATTTTTAACACTTCTAATTGTTGCAGTTAATCCTGTCAACATTTTGATATGAGAAGAAACAAATAACTAAACACATACATATAAAAAGTAACAAAGAAACAAAAAGCTGTTGACAGCAAAAACTTATTTAAAATGCAGATCACCAAAAACCTTCTTTGTTTGTAGGAAAAAACACACACCTTTTGTATATGAGACGAAACAAATAATTAAAAACACAAAAAATGCATACTCTACTTGATGCCCTTCTGCATGTCCTTTGGTGTCGATACCTTCTAGTAAGCCGATCTAGGTTTACTCAGCTTCCTCCAAAACTGAGTGTGAACCATTTTCTAAAAACTCTGCCTCATCATCTGCACATTCTTTATTGGAAGACTCGTCCCAATCAAACTCCAGAATGGATTTATATCCGCGTCACAAAGCCATATGCGTGGCTTTTTCATATCTTCGATTTCAATGTGCTTACTATCAGCGATGCCCAAAGTTGCTTATAAGCAACTTCGATACATAAAAAAAACAAAAAATATTGCTGTGTAATAACACAACTTTTATAATATTTAAAATTTTTTATATTTCAATTCTCCTTTCATTGCTAAAACTGCTTACTTGTTTTTTAACCCTTTCAGTGTTTTTGTCGAATATATTCGACATTGCATTGTACTCTCTTTCTACGGACTTTTACTGTATACAAATGTACAGTTAATTATAATTTTTTTGTTTTATCTGAAAGAGGGGCACAAGGTGAATTCAACTACAGGTGGTGTCGATACTACAACAACCCAAAAACAACAGAAA
The DNA here is from genome assembly GCA_943735925.1 of Pollenia amentaria. Lineage (NCBI taxonomy): Eukaryota > Metazoa > Arthropoda > Insecta > Diptera > Polleniidae > Pollenia > Pollenia amentaria. Next base: position 52,694,711 of record OX031006.1, read on the forward strand.
CATTGGAGTTTTTGCATTGCATTGTTAGTGTTTACTGTCCAAAATGTCAACCATTCCTAACAAAACACTAACAAATCAAAACAAAGTAGCTCGAACTGTCAAAATCAGATGGCGTTTCGACACCACCTGTAGTTGAATTCGCCTTGGAGGGGCACTTTTGATATTTTAAATTGTTATTGTAGTAGACATTGACTTTCTTTTCTTATTAGTGAGTGCATTGTCGTACCCCTGTCAGGAAATTTGTAAAAAGCTTAGATGTAGGAAGAAAGAAAAAAATAATAATTTGGGGATCAGGCGATATTAAGTATTGATTCATGCGTAAATTAGTATTTTCTTGAAAAAACATATTGCAAAAATAAATTGTAGGTTCTTTTGTGGACATTTGAAAGTAAATTTTGAATATATTCGGCATTCCCTAAAAACCAGGGGAGGTGCATGAGGCAAAAACTATTATTTTTCCCGGCTTTAGCACCGGGAAATACAAAAACCTTAAATACAAATTTTCAGATTTTTATCTCGCTAAAAATTATTTTTGACCCTGAAAGGGTTAAATGATGCTCTCTGAGTATTTTTTTTCTTTTTGCACTAAATGTTTAACATTTTTTTAATTCTAAGGACTGCAGTTAACCAACTCTATGTGTGCTTTGATAATTGTATTACGGTTGTTTTAAATAAAACGGTGCAAAAATCCCAAGTTGCTTATAAGCAACTTCGAAACCGCGGTTTTTAATGCATAAAACCCGAAACCAAAAACCGACGAAAAACCTTAGTTTCAGCTTTACTTTTTATAAAAAAAAAACAACAGCTGGCAACAATCAAAATTGTTTCAAAAATTCTTAAAATTAAAAAAAAAATATACTGAGAACGTGCTGCATCGGTTTAAATTTTGTTGAAATCTTGAAAAAATCATGCATTTTAAGCAGAACTCCAAAAGAATTTAATTATAGATAATTTAATTTTTTTAAGATTTTTATTGGGAATTATAAAATGCTTGAAGAACTTTTGTTTATAGTAGGTTAGGTTAGGTTCCATGGGCAGCCATCGAGAGACAGCTCACTTGGGTCCTTTAGCGGTCCCTTTGTGATACCCAGCGCCAATGCCCATCCCGAAGAGCAGTTATTCAGATGGCGTCACTGCAAGGTTGAGCCAATTCGTCTTCCTATTGAAGAGAAGAAGCAATCTTAGTTCTATTTTTGATAGATCCTCTAAACAGGAAAACACCGGTTCTCCCAGGTATTTTTCCCTAATGCCCCGTAGCCCAGGGCATTGACAGAGAAAGTGAAGCACAGTTTCCTCTTCCTCCTCATCATGACAACTTCTACAGTAGTCATTGAATACCAGACCCATTCTTCTAGCATGAGTCCCAACAGGCCAGTGTCCAGTTATGACCGACACGATGGTCCTGATTTGGTTCCTATTAAACCTAAGTAGAGATTTGGTTCTCCGTTCATCATATCCAGGCCAAAGTGCCCTGGATGTGGAGCAGGTGGACTCACGGGTCCATCCCTCTTGCGCAATTCTATAGTTCTCGCGCCGCATGAGTAACTTACAGTGAGCCATTGGAAAGCCAATGAATTGATCAATGAATGTTTCATCCATACGACCACCTTCCTTAGCCAGCTCATCTGCTACCTGGTTTCCCGGGCAATTTGAGTGCCCTGGTATCCAAATAAGCGTTAACTCCGAATGTTCAGCAATCTCATTCAAAGACATCCGACATTCCACAGTCAACCTAGATGTCGTATAGACACCCGCGATAATACTTTAGCCAGTTGGCTGCCCGCTTTATAGCCGAGATTTCCGCCTGCAGGACACTGCATCCATCCGGCAGACGAAAGGAAACTTTAACGCCCAGTTCCTCTATGTAGAAACCTCCGCCAACTCTTTCCCCCTTCCTTGAACCATCAGTGTATACCCCCAGGGCTGGTTCATGGAAGGTGCTCATAACCGACAGCGCACTTTCGTGCGCTATATGTGTCGCGTACCTCGCACCAAAGAAAGGCTCCGGGGTGCAGTAGTCCACTCCTTCAGGGACAATCGAGTGTCCCATTATACTGGAGTGTCCATAGTCACGGTTCGACCAGCTGTGTGCCGCGTTCAACCGTATCGCCGAACAAAGAGCCATATGTCTGGCCGTGATATCCACCGGCAACCAGTTTAGCATAGTAAACAGCGCCTTGGTGGGAGTGGAGCGCATTGATCCTGTGATCATCAATGCGACCAGTCTGTGAACCTTCTCAAGCATCGCACGGTACCTGCCCTTATCCAGCGCAGTCCACCATACGACAACACCGTAATAAAGAGTCGGCTTTACTACAGCCTCAAAGATCCAATTGACACACCTCGGGCCCATGCCCCAGTTCTTGCCGATTGCACCTCTGCACGCATATATAGCAACAATTGCCTTTTCCATCCTCGTCTGGATGTTCAGCCCCCACGACAGTTTACTGTCCAGGATTACGCCCAGATATTTGGCGCTGTTAGAGAACTTAAGTTCAGTCCCATTTAGCCTCGGAAGTCTCATGACCTCAGTCCTATACTTCCTCGTGAACAGTACCAGTTCCGTCTTAGACGGATTAACACCCAAGCCGCATGATACTCTCCAGGTGCTAAGTACCCTTAATGCAGCCTCCATACACTGAGACATTATGTTCAAATGTTTCCCCGTGATGGCCACTGCAACATCGTCTGCGTACGCCACAGTTTTAATCCTCATGTCGTCCATTTTCGTCAACATGGTGTTCATAGTCAGGTTCCACAATAGTGGGGATAGTTCTCCTCCCTGGGGAGTACCCCTGTTAACCAGTCTCTGAACGCTGGTCGTACCTATCGTGGAACAGATGACCCTATTCCTGAGTAGATTATCCACAAATCTACATATGCCGTCATCAACCTCCAGAAAAGTACGCGAACGCAAAATTTGTAAAAATTCGTAAAATAAAGGCAACAGCTGATGGCAAATAATTGAAGTTTTGAAAAATGTTTACACTTTTGACTACTTAACTCGTTTTCTTATCGGTACTCGATTAAATACTTTTTATAACACGAACATTTTAAGAAAATCCAAACAATTTATTTAATTTTTCTTTCACATTTTTATTTAATTTGATTTTACTAATTTGTGTCCGGCTAAATTTATTCAAAACACATGAATACATTTTTTGCTATTGATTACTTAAAAAATAAGTGAAGTACTAAGTACCCAAATACAAATACTTTTAACATATCTAAAAAATAAGACAACAACAAAAAAAGTTTAAAAGTTGGAATTTAGCCATATAAATGCACCACAAAGAAGTTTAATTAATTAATATTTATTAACTTTTTGTTATTGTTTAATTTTTATTTTAACTTTACTTTTTTTAAACAATTTCTTCGCAATTTGTATCCTTTTTGTTTGTTTCTTTAGATTGTTTACCTTTTGTAACATATGTTTTTTTGATTTACTAAATTTTACTGCAAAAATTTGTAAGTACTCAACAAGAACTGTCACTTTACGCTCACAATTTGTGTTCTCATTTACTGCATTTTGTGTTCTCGAACGGAATTTCGTAAAATGCAGTAAAGTTCAGTAAAAAATAGTAAAAACTTTTGTGTTCTCGAACGCAGCTATTATCAGAGGACCAGTCAAACACAGCAATATGCAAAATTTGTAAGAAAAACCAAAAACCGAACCGAAACCGCGGTTTCACATTTTTACACTTAATTTTACGTTTTGCTACGGCTAATTGGCCACCTAGATCGTGCGATATCCCCCCACCTTTGGACTATTTTTAGAAAATGGTATTGATGGATAGAAATTTCGATCCACCACTACGTAAATAAAAAAATTTTTTTTTGTTAAAAACGTTGTGCACATTAATAGACCTTAACTGTTTCTGTTTTCTACTGAGCTGATTGTGCTGGAGTTTAGGCCTGGAACAGAATAAAGTAGTTGTAGTAGTAGCTGAAGCTGACAAATGCGCTGTAGAGCAACAAAGTTCAAAATTTCGAACTTTGAGCTTCAACTTCAACTGCAACGACTACTACAACTACGTATTCTGTTGACACTTCTTTTTAACTGCCGTTTTTAACTTTTCACATCTTGCAGCGCTATTCGTAACGTTGTACTACAGCGTCTATTCTGTTCCCCACTTATTTCCAAGCAGCTTCTAAGAACTAGAAACAATTACTCTTTTCTGTTGAGTCGTTCGGAAGAGAGGTACATATTTCAAGAAACGGGCAGACAGACGGACGGACATGGCTCAATCTACTTAGAATCACTAAAGCGCTTAGAGTAAAGAGGCAAGAAACTTATTTAACTGAAAATGTTCCATAAAAAATGCTTAAGAGTGAATCTTTCAAATAAGACTGTTTTTTATGAAATAATTCATGTTACATTAAATAATTCATGTTACATTACATTAAAAACATCAGATTTTTATTAAAATTAAATTGCACAAAAACATTTAATAAAAAACAGTAAAGCACAACTTAAAATTATTATCACAGGATTAATTATATTGCGGATGTATAACTAGCGCTAATGTTGTCAATATCTTCACCCCGATTGCCATATGCATAGTTTTTTTAAAATTTTTTCTTATCATCTCATCTGTCTATTGAATGAGCGCGGGAATGACAGCGCTGTAGCCAATGTAGTTCCCAATAACTCCACAGTCGAACCACTGTCTAATGGTAAACGGTATTACACAGCCGCTATCAATTCAAGGGTATGATCATAATATGAATGGTGTAAACTTTCATGACAATGGCCCTCTTTTACAAATGGATTTTCGACCTGAAGTCACAATACAGTTGGTTTAACAGTGAGGATTTTTATATACGCCTATGTGGAAACATTTGAAGGATATGCCACCTTGTTCTGTTACTTTCTCTGGGCAAACCGGGAAGTCGGCATAATTCGAAATTGACATATTTCTTTAGATCGCGGCTGACCACAGACCTATGTGGTACCACGGTAGTAAGTAGCCCCCTGAGTCACGACTTCGGTCTAACTATTGGTTTATATTCAAAGTCACGCGAAGGAAGATCTTAAAAAGTCGGATTCAAAGGCTAGTAACCGCACTATTTGCCACCCAGTGGTTAAGACCAGCATGAGATTGGTCCAACACGGCAGGTGCTTATGTAAATCTTAACTCATACTCCTTAATCCGCCTCAATCAACTCAATTATTAGACACAAACTATGTTTATTAACATGCCAAAATACATATAGTTGCATAGACTACCCAATAGACCAAAACAGAGCAAAATGTAAATAAGTTGTAGATCAAGCTTATCATAAGAGTTTTCCTACAACATGACAACAAATATGATTGCAAATGACTTATTCTCGTTATAGTTTTGTAAGTTTTTTTTTAAAACAATGTCCCGTTATTTGACGCGTGCCTAAATCTTGTATTATTTTTTAATGTTTTCAGTCTTTGTATTTTACTCGAAGAGTGAAGCGCTTTAAACAGTGCACAATTTAAAAAAGGAATTTAATATTATAATAGTAAAAACTTTTTGTAAATCATAGATGGGGGTAGTGCACTCATTTTGTAGTTTCAACTCATAGTTAAGGCCGGTATTCACTATCCTATTTAGTCGCACGATATGTCAAAAAAATCGTGTGTGCTCATAATATATGACAGTGTGGCTTAAAAATGCATTGTGTGACAGATTTTTTTGACAAGTCTGTCCGATTTGCAAATGTTTATGAAAATTTTCATAAAATGATATATGCGATCAGAGTTGCATTTTCTTGTAAAGTAGAAGAGTCATTTGAGTTTGCATCTTTTTTGTGGGATAGTGTGGCATTGACAGCAGATTTTGCTGATTTTTTTTTTATGTCGGATAGAATTCCGTCAGATATTCGTGTGAATGAATCGTACGATTATGTAGGATAGTGAATACCGGCCTTTAGTGATAGTGAAAAATTTTTGCAATCATTTTGTTGATGTTGAGTGATGAATTGAAAAGTAGCAGCCTCACTAAAAATGAGTGATAGTGATGCTAAAAAATTTTGCACTCAAAAATAAATAGTTTGATTTAAGAAAAAGCAATCATCAGTTTATTGCAACTTTTTTGCTCTTCACTCATTTGACTGCAACTTAAAATTTTGCACTAAATTTACAAACAAAAAACTCGTTTTTTATGATTAAAGCCATGAGATATTCCGTTATTGATAAATTATTGACATGTTGTTTAATTTCCTTTCTGATGCATATCATAACAGGAATCAAAAATTATGCTCATACAAAATTAAATTTTTCAGATTTTAGTGAGAGTCTGTTTATATGCAGCACTATTTGCACTATTTGAGTTGAGTGCAGATTTTTGAATTCAATCTTCGTTTAGTGACAGTGAAAAAATTTGCAATATCACTAATTTTTTTTGGCTGTAGTTAAAAAAATAGCAATCATTACTAAAGCTGGTAAAAAAGAGTGCAAACTAATTTTTTTGAAGTTTTATTAAGTGATAGTGCACTACCCCCAACTATGTTGTAAATATGCCATATAAATTTAAACAGAGTTTCCGTAAAATATGTAATCTTATTATAGATTAGATAAGTATTTTTCTGTAAGCTTAATCTATAATTATGCTTCTTAGCTTACATTATATTATATACAAGCAATATTATTGCAAGGGATCAGTTTTCATTTTTAGACAATTGTTAATAAGCCTTTATTAATAGTTATCACAACACTTTTCTAAGCTTAAGGCTTATGTTAGTAAGCTTGCTATAAGTTCTTTTTAAATCGTTCTGGTTTGTTGGGTACCGTTAAGATTTTTAAGAAAAACATTGTTTTAATAAATTCCCACAAACTAAGCCTTAGTGTTCAAGCAGAACTGCGCCCTGACCCCATTGTCAATACAATTTCACATAAAAATTTGTTGAATAACCAACAATGCTATTTCATACATTTTGCAAAGAGAAAATGAAAAACAAATGAATATAAAAAATTAAAGCAATAAAATGCGAGAGAACTTGAAGTTACTGCGGCGATTTAGTTATGGGCTTTAGAATTTTTGCCTGAAGTTAAAGGCTCAATTCTGTTTTACCACTTAAGCAATATTTTTTACAAAAAAAAAAAAAAAAAAAACAAGTTTTTATTGTGCCGAATCTTTGATATCCTCCACAGACAGGAGTGGGATCTATATGATAAATACATATATATTATTAATTAAGCTTCACAAAAACGAACGTCAGCATTAAAATTGGTTGCGGTTTAGACATATAATTAATTATTCTTGTTAGAACTTTGAACTGGCTTGAGTAAAATATCATGAATCGTAACAATTTTAGCCGAACTAAAATGATTTTTAGGAGGGTAATTTGTATTGGACCTATGGTAAATTAAGGACCAATCATCCCAAAATTCTGAAGACTGATTTCTGGTATTACAAAAAATAAATTAAAATAAATTTCAATACAGCAGTGTAATGAGTTTTAGTGTTAACAGTGAATTTCACAAAATTACATGATATTTTTTTCTGGCCATATGAATCTAAGATGGGAGAAATTTTACCGTTATGGTTTTAGGCGAATTAAATTATTTTCCCAAAGTGGGCTTTATTTGGTTTTAGGCGCAATAAACTCTTTTCCGAGAGTAGGGTTTTAATGGGACCTGGGGTTAATTATGGACCGATTTTCACTAAATTTGACACCGCGATTTCTAGTCTTACGAAACTGTGATATACCTACCAAATGTTATTATGATAGCATTTATTAATTACGGTTTTGGGCATACTAAACTGTTTTCCAAGAGTAGGGTTTATATGGGGCCTAGAGTAAATTATGGACCGATCTTCACGAAATTTTACAGTGTGATTTGTAGTTACATAAAACTGACCTACCAAATTATATTATGATAGCATTATGTATTACGGTTTTAGGCGTACTTAAATGTTTTCCGGGAGTAGGGTTTAAATGGGGTTAATTATGGACCGATCATCATGAAATTTAGCAGTGTGATTTCTAGTCCTACAAAACTGTATCGCAACGAGTTTGATTATGATAGCATTATTTATTTCGGTTTTAGGCGTACTAAACTGTTTTCCGGAAGGAGGGTTTATATAGGGCCTATGGTCAATTATGGACCGATCTTGACGAAATTTAACAGTATGATTTGCAGTCGTATAAATCGAATTCGTGCAAAACTTTATATCATTCCGTCCATTATTCCACCATTTATGTTAGTTTTTGTATCAAAATTATCAATTGTTTTAGGGTGGTGGATCCATATTTTGATTCATAGTTCTGATCCTACTAAACCGATTCTGGATTTCAATCCCAAACTGCTTAGGATAACTACAAGCAATTTGAGACCAAGTTTGTTCTTTTCTTTTGCGCTTTTCGAAAGTGAGCGTGTTTTCAACAGACGGTCAGACGGATAAGGCTAAATCGACTCAGAATTGGTTTAGGTATAAACAAATAATTTAATTAATAATTAAATTTTTTACTGTTTGCTTAAAGCGAACTACAAATCGAGAGATAAAATTTTGTGAAAAATATTCTTAATCAAAGTCCCAAAAGCACCTTACTGCAAGGGATTAAAAAAAATTCCTGCGTATTATGGTAACAACCAATAATGGATTAAAATTATTAAAATAAATTTAATTTTATAAAAACAAAATTACAAAATATTTATGACTTTGTTTTTGCTTTCAATGTAATTCTTTAGCGTTGCGTTGCGTTTTACAAGATTAGGGCCTAAAAAAAATACACATTTTTGTGGGGTTAGAAATTGCATTCGGTGCGAAATTTTTTTTCACCAAAATGACCTTAAAAAGTGATTTTTATTATCAGTATTTTTGTGAAAAAAAGTTATCACCCTAATGTACATATTTCATAATTAATATCACCACATAATAATTATTTAAATGATTAATGAACAAATATATATGTATGTATCCATTTGCATAATTTTTGGCATAAAATTAACATAAATTATAATTCCCTAATTTAAAATATAAAAGATCACATGCTCAAATTTCATTTTTTCTCTAAAAAGGAAAATCATATCCTTTTTCTCGTTACCTCTAAAAGAAGTTTAATGAAAAAACAACGTGAGAAATTGAATTCAACAATAACATACTACTACGTCATCAAACAATAAGACGTAATTTTTTCTTTTTTTTAGAATTTCATTAAGAAATCAAAAATTTTGCACTGAACTCTTAAAAAGTAAATTTATTGTAATGCGTATGAATTGTATGCCTGTTGGCAAATAAGACCAACAAATGCCTTAATTTTTTCAAGAATACAATTTGTGTGTATGTATAATGTTCTTTGTGTTTGTTGTACTTCTGAACTCCCATTATGTTCTACGTGCTTACACTTGAACAGATTTTCTAAACAAGTTTTGTTTTTTTCTCTAGTCCTTTATCAATCTCAAGGAATAAATGAGAGAGGTTTTAAATGAAATGCGTAATTTGAATGTGGAGGTATATTAACAGTCTTTGGATTATAACAATAAGATGGATGTTGGGTTGTTACGCCTTATTTTAAATTCAATCCATAATTGCGTTGTTGAGAAACTGTTACTTTTTATATATTTGAAAAAAAGAAAAATATTTGTTCTTCTTCCTTTTTATCTATTTTCGACAGACAATGTGGTTATTTTGTTTTGTGGAATTTCTTTGCCAAATTATAATTTTTTTATTATTGGATTTTTTGATTTATTGTTTAATTTTTTACCACAGAAAGTTATTTTTGAAATTTATCTTTTAGCGGTCACTAACTTTTCAAAACTGAATATGATTTTCAATACGATTTTCTTGAATTTTTTTTACATTTTTCGAAATGGTTAATCTATTTTTTTTCGTTATCAGTACCCATGTTTTGTAACTTTGGTGAGAACTTCCAAAGTTTCTTGAAAAATGAGAAAAAAATGTGTCTGTAACTCATATCGAAAACTATTAAGAGAGATTACGTCGTTACGTTATAAATGTCATAATATTCTACTGGAAGCCGATGTGAAAGTGCAGACGTTGAGAACTCCAGTCACACATATCGCTGACGCTGACGAAAATTGACTAAAATTTAAAAATTTTCAAAAATACAACCGTCGGCTATGCCAAATAATGTAAAGTGCGACTTTAATGTTTGTTGTTTACACAATTGCTTTGAAAACATTCGTATGTTTTGTTTTCAAAAATGTTAGTAGCAAAATAATTAAACAATGAAAAACTATTCCAAGAACCAAATACTTATCTCTTCCGTGTTAATATTTATAGCATTTTTAATTTTTTTTTTTGGTTTATTAATTTTTTCTCACCCCATTTTTATTCGTGAGATTATTTGACAGTTCAAAGCGGGAACTTTCTCACAAAAAAATCGGAAAGTTTCTCGACGCGGGAGTTACACCCAGGCTACAACTGACATCAAATGGTTAACATTAACACTAACATCATGTTAGTGTTAGGTATAGCCTCCTCATGTTAGTGTTTTGTTTGTGTTTTAACAGCGTTGTTAAGCAATCTGTCTTGAAAGCTATTTTATAACATAACTTGACGTTTAAGTTTGACAGACAGCTTTTTTTTGTTGCTTTTTATTAACTTTTTTATACAACTTGTCAAAAATACGCGCGTGGCTGATAAGTAATTAAAATTAAAGCGCAACGGTAGCAAAAAAAATATATAACAAGCACTTTAATATTTAATATTGTTATTTTTAGCGATGTATACTATGTTTAAGCGCTAAACTTTTTCTTCACTATGAATATAACACACAACCTGTCTTAAGCTTGTTTTTAAACTTATGTTGTAAGATATTTACGTGTTCTCCATCTAAAACACATTGGCAATTTGACGAAGTTATTCTGCCGGCGTTATTGCTGGTGTTAAGACATCACAAATTGCACATGTGGCCGTAGGGTTAAAAACATGACCACAGATCAGGGATGTTAAATGGGGTTTTAAATTTTGTACCAACTTCCAAAAGAAATGTACTTTTTGGACCTTCACGGTACCATTTTATTTTTAAATTTATTAAAACAACAAAAAAAGTACATAACAATTCAATTGTACAAAAAAAAAAAAAAAAAAAAACAATGAAAAATGGAGAAATTTTATAAATGGATTTAAAATTTTTATAGAATTATGGGACGTTAAATGTGGAAGTTATAAAAAAAAAGAAAAAAAGCAGGATATGAAAAATTTCTTTCGCATATATTTGTTAAGGTAAGTAGTACTTCTATATTTAAAAAAAAAACACAATACTGTTGTTTTGCTTTTAGTGTCATCGTCACAGGTTTTGAGTAATGTTGCCCCGTCTGTGGGTACCATAACTACCCTGTTACAATGTGGCAAGTGATAGGCAGACGAAGTTTGTAGGCGAGAGAGGAAAAAAGTAAAGTGTGTCACGCATACAGCGTCGCCCCCTTACCAACAAACTTCCTCTGCCTGCCACTTGCCACATTGTAAAAGAGGACTAAGCGCTCTATACACCACAATTCTAGTCGCATATTTAAGCGACCATTACATTAACGGTTTGTTGCACAACATAAATGCAGTGAAAAATACTCAATAATTTGTTTGCTATACTAAATATTCAAAAAGGGGGAACTATGACAAATTTTTAAATTGTACCAAATGAGTCACGGTAGTACCACGGTACTTCAGAAGGTCAAAATGTACCAAAAAAAAGTACAATTGTACCAACTTTAACATTCCTGCCACAGATATATAACTCTCATTTTCAATACTCAATTTGTATTGCAAAATAAACCAGAAGCATTTTCGATTATATTTCCGGGTTTTCCTTAATGCTGGAGAAGTAGCCACGTTTGAACCACAACTTTTTTTTTAGTAAGTTTAAACTATTTTTACGCGTTTTTTGGTTGCTGAACGATACATAGTCGTTATTGGCAAACCTTGAGTTTTAGTAAAGTCTTGAGTTTTTAGCAGAGAGAGCAAAAGAAACGGAATTCTCTCTTCCCTTCTCTCCTAAAAGCTCAAGACTTGACGACTTAAACTTGAAGAGTGTGAACCGGCACTAATTGATATTTCAGATGACTGATCTTTAACAGATGACAGCCTTGTCAGACCGGCGGTTTTGAAACCACTAAAGGCTAGTTTACACTATCACACAAGTCTTACGTATTCCATAGTGCTTTGTGAGATGTAAATCTAATGAGCTTTGCTGTGACTGTCAAAAAATCTAATGAAAATTACAGTTTGTAGTCACACTATCACATATGAACATGCTCTTGTTAAAATGCAGCCCTGATCAAATGATAGTATTATTGTATAAACAAATTTAAAAAAACGATGAAGTCGTATGGATGTCAAATTTTTTTTTGTAATATTTGTCATTTTCATAACACAATGTATTCAAACTATCACAATTTAACATATTATTTTAGTTTTTGACATGTATTAATACAAATTATAACCCCCGTATTCATAAAAAATATTTTAGGCTTATAGCAGGTCTATGAAATGAATTTTCTATGTTTTCTTATATTTTCTATTTTTAATAAACCTGTTTAAATCATGCTCACTTAAGAACGCCTCAACAGAAAATAACAATTTGGATGCCTTAGCAGTTTGGGATTGAAATCCAGCACAATCGGCTTAGTAAGAAAATAGTTATCGACCCAAATGTGGAACAACCTCCCTAGAAATTGAAATTTTTGATAGAAAAACTAACAAAAATTGATGGTGAATTGCATCAATTGTCATTAAATTTTTCACAACTTTGTTCTATATGTCATAAAATTACGCTGCTATATTTGCAATCAACCATATGCTCCATATAAAGTTCACTCTCGGAAAACACTTTAAATCGCCTAAAACCGTAACGAATAACGCTGTTGTCAAGCAATTTGATATGCCAAACGCGTATAAGACTTAAAATTCCACTGCCGAATTTCGTAAAGATCGGTCCACAATTTACACAGACCTCAGATAAATCGAACATTTAGAATAGCCTTTAATGCGCCTAAAACTGCAACAAATTATTACACTGTGTGGTCAGAGTTTATAAAGATTGGTTCATAATTTATAGATCCCATATAAAGTTCACCCCTGAAATATTCTAAATGTCGGTGGAGGTTTTTTTTACTGAAATTTTGACAGCCAACAACCAGCCCCCCCCCCCCCCCCCCCCCCCCCCTCTTCCAGCGGATGTGGGTCTCCGGGTCCTAAACAAGGGGTGAGCGTATAATTTTGGCGGATTATACACTCGAATTGCGATCTGTGTGTGAAAATGATCCCAACACACACCCACACAGGGGCATTTGGTAAATGGATATATTAACTCACCATGTGGTTGAGATCCACCATGAGATTAGTCCATATGGCAGGTGCTCATGTAAATCAAAATCACTACTGTAACTCCATTTGTATTACATCGTGTTTATTACAATAATTTTTCGCATTATTTCTATTCTACATGAGTTTAAGTTTAAGGGAAAGAAAAAGAAAATTGACAAAACAAACTAAATATTTGCGTATAAACATACCAGCAGGTTTAAAAGAAAATTAAACAATAACTGAATATCTAAACCTGATGCGAGTGAATCAGCACTAACTTTTAAAAAACAGTTTAGGTTGTCTTAATTGTCTTAATTATTAGTTTTCTTTTCTCTGTTAAAGGCCTGGTAGTTTTTAAAGAAAAGATTAACGTTTTTAATTGTTTACACCAGGACTTTTTTTTATTGTTTTAAACCTTTTTTGCGCACTTAAAGAAATTCTAATTTTACAAATGATTGAAAAATGACAAAACATTTATTTGCAGCATCTTCATTTAATTGTTACAGTAAAAATATTAAAAACGATTTTTATTTCTGCCGAAAAATTAAACACAGTTATTTTAAAATAAGGATACGGATCAAAGGCACTTTGATGTTTTCGTCTTTTTTGGTTTAAGGCAACTTTTCATTTTGGTGGCGATAAACATTGTTAAACAAATATTTATTAGTTGTTCAATGGCCCTTTCGGGATAAAAAGAAAAATACAATTGAATTTTGTCTTATAAAAATTTTTTGGATTGGCAAACATCTGCTCTTTTGAAAAAAAAAAAATAAGAAATACACACAAACGGGTGCCACAAATTTCTAATATAAGAATATAAAAAAACAACAAATTTGCAATATCATGTAAATCATTTCAACGAATATGTTGTTCATTAGTTTAATGTAAAAACCAAGAAACGCGCAAATCTTTTGCTTCCTTTTCTTGCCGTTCTTTTTAAGTGTTTCTGAATTGGTTTAAAAAACAGATTTATTTCATATAATAAAAGAACAGAGATTTAAAATATTTTCAAAACTTATTTCAAGGTGTGCAAACAAAAAACATCCGTCCTTGTCTTTCTCTTTTGCTTCGTTGCTTGTATTTTTTTCCTCCGCAGGGATTTGTGTTTAAGAAAGATCATATTCAAAGGATTAAATTAAAATATCTTAAATTCTGCTTTTTTTTTGAAAGAAATTTCCGTTTCATTTATTTTTAAGGAGAAAAAAAACAACAATTTTATTTTAAATAAATTATTTTGTAAGCCAAGTAAACATTTAAAACTTATTTTTAAAAATTTAAAATAAGGCGAATTCATGTAAACGTTGTGGTCGATACTACAACAAGAAACCACACCAAAAACACAACAATGTATTTTTTTGTTGCTTTCGTTGGTCGATATGTCAAAAGCACAAGCAACTTTTGACATTACTCTCTCTAAAGCTTCATTTACACTCGAAATAACTTTCATGAAAATTCTGTATACGTATTATCACCACAAATTTCACAAAAAAATAATAAAATTTCATGAAAATCTTCATGAAAGTGAAATTTCATTTTCAAAATGTCGTCAAAGGGCAAACTTCTATCAAAAATGTCTATTCTTCTACTATTTAAATAATTATTTGTTTAAAACGCCCGGGAGACTATCAAATAAATACATCAATCACATAGTTGTGTGCATGCAGTCGTTCTTTTTCGGGTACACATACGCGTTGTCGGCAATGCTTGATGAAAATCAAAAAGTTTTGATTTTTTTATTTGATGGCTGATTATTTGATAGTCTCCTGTTGTGATTGACAAAAAAAAATTATTTTCTTTGTGTTTGTTGTCATGAAAAATATAAATATTTTGGTTTTTTACAAAATACAATTGTTGATTGCCGTGTTTATTTGTACGTCTCCGAAAAAGCCTCAAATAAACGACACTTACACATATGCACTGATTGACGGGTTTATTTGAAAGTATCCAGAGCCCTTTATTGTTTTGTTTATTTCAAGCTTAAGAGTTGCCGAGCCAATTATTCACGCCGAACTTCAGGCATTCGTTCAAAATAATATTAATTTGTATTAATTAGAATCATTGTGTTCTTAATATTTAGTTGAAAAAATATATTAAAATTCTTTATATATACGAAAAAAAAAAATTTCAATTGGTAACACTGCTTAGTTATTGTCATTTACTTTCATGAAATTGATTTCTTGAAATTTTCATTGAAAGCTAGCTGAAAGTTGGCCTGAAAGTAGAAAAATGTCAACGTGCTAGTGAAAAAGTGTGAGTGTATTGCGATTTTCAAGAAACTACTTTCATGTGTAAATGCCCAGTACCACATCTGTGCTTTCAACGCCACCTGAAAAATGTATTCGCCTTGATTTGAAATTCTAGCAAAATTTTGTGAAATAGGGAAAATTTATATTTTTAAGGATTATTTTATGTTAAAGCTATAAAAATGAAGGAAATGAAAACTATTTTAAAAAATCTTTTTAATAATTGTTTGAATTAAAATTGTTAATTAAACAGATTTTAATGAAAACATAAATTATCTTTAATTTCTCTTTGGGTTAAGATGACTGGCGCATTTGTATACCTGCAAATCGGTTCAAATTTGTATACCTGAAAGTATAAGTATTTTATTACCCAACACCGGCTTCATTGCCAAACCAACCAGTTGTTCGGGTTCATCTTTTTCTTTTTTTTGATGTTTTTCACAGAATTTCTTTTCTCTTTATATTGTCAGCTTCCACAGTAGTTCATAAGGGCATAGTCTGACAATCCCATTAGCTTGAATACTATTTACGCGATAAAGCATTTCTGTTCCTAAAAGTACCAGAAAAGAAAATTGAGAGATGATGTGCTCCAAAGAATACAATTCCTGTGTGCAGCATATTTTCCGTAGTAGTTAATATGGAGGATTTTATCGGTCTTAAAAAAGGTATTTTATTATTACAACTTTACTTTAACCCAAGATGAGCGATAAGTTTAAGGAAGGTTCGTCCTACCTGGCAGGTTAAAGTAAAGTTTGTAATAATGGAACACTTTTTATATGGCCGATAAAATCCTACCTTTAGCTATCGGTAAGTTGTGAAAACGTTGGGTAGAGTGATAATTAAATTCTGCTAAGAACGGTCTACCCAGTAAAGCAGCCAAAAGCCCCAAAAATTCCGCTTATCAACACAGCAAAAATTCTCCAAAATTGTTCACCAATAAAAGCATTAATCAGTTTTAATTAAAAACCAACCAAGCGAATTAAACGTTTAATCAAGTGAATAAAACGTTTAATCAAGTGAATTTAACGTTTAATTGATACTATTAATTTGATTACTGGTGCAAATTTAATAAATTTTTTCATTAATATTAAAATTTTTAATTGAATTTTTCCATTTTTCCCTATATTTGTAAGAGAGGCCAAATTTTTCTCCAATAAAGGATCACTTGGCTTGCTTAAAACTCAGGAAGTTTTGATGAATAATTATAAAACTCAATTGCTGGATTGGTAGTTATATTCGCGAAGGTGTACCTATACGCTGGTTAGATTTGTTTACATTTTGTTAAGAATAACAAGCTAAGAATGGAAGTAAATGTAAGGATGCTACTCTCTATTGCGATGCGACAGAAATGGTACCAAATCTAGTGATTGGTACTGTTTAATGCGTTTGCGCATTTGCCTTTCATATATTTTTCTTTTTTTTTTCGCAAATCATAAATATTTACTTTATTTAAATTTTTAATTTAAAATTTATTTTACATTAAACATCTGCATGAAACTTAATAATGATCTTCATGAAACTTTCATTATAATTTTGTATTTGCTTCGTTTGTATTCAATAAAATTAATAACTACGAAATGAAAGCAACAAACACACGAAATTTAAGAGACGAATAAGATGCAGTTTTTTTGTTTACTTAAACAAAAGAATATGAATACTAACAACTCTGAAACAAAACAACCACTGAATAAATGTCGAATAAGTTCATGGAAAAACACATTTATTTTAAAGTCAGTATTGCCAGTTGAAAGAAATGAAAAACATTAGTAAAGTTAAAAAATAAAATAACCATGAAGAGTAAAAGCAACAAGATAAGGAAGTACATTAATATTAAAATAATAAACATAATACAAATTTGACTTTGTTTTCAATGTAAAATTATTGTTTTTAATGTAAATTTTTAAACTTCAAAAAAATTTAAGTTTATTTTCAAAAACATTTTTCAGCAATGTGTTTTGCTTGAAAGTACATAAAAAAGTTGTTAGGAAAAAAATTTAAATTTAATTAAAAAAATGCTTTATAAATTGCATATATTATTGTAAAGGTAACAAAAAAGAAAAAAATAAAACAAATTTACTAAGTAGCAACATTGCTATTGAGTATTTATATGAAAAAATGAGAGAGAGTGAAAACTGTAAAACAAAAGTCGTTTCATTGAACAAAATCTTTGTGTTTGCCATATGAAACGAAAGGTTTTTTGCTAGTAGCATGAATAAAACAACAGTTTGTTCAGTGGTCTGAATTTTATTTGAATACGAACTTCATTGAATAAACATTTCAGTATGTTCATGAATGAAGTTATTCATGCAGCCTTTTATTTTACATATTTTGACATATCTTTACTGTCAATCTGCGTAATCTTTAATTTTTATTGCCAGTGCTACTTCATTTACAAAAAATTTTGCGAAAGCGATATAGAGCATTTAGCTTAAGTATTGAAATTGCATTCGCTTCGCAATAGAGAGTAGCCTTCTAGCCTTCGATGATCGGTGTTGGATTCACCTAGCGAGAGTAAAAATCCTTTATCTTCTCTATTGATAACTTTGCTACGTTCTTAAACGCACCATTTTTTCAAAAAAATCAGTACCTATATCTGATAAAGCCGGGATTACTCTACACATTATCAGGCTATAAACCATTGTACCAAGGTACTTAAACACCATCAAAGATATTACGTTTAGGCTGATCGTCTTTGATGGTGTAGCCTACATTTATGGTCTTTGCAATTTTAGTTGGTATTCAAAGTTGTGAAGTTTGAAAAGATCGCTTCGCTTTGCCATGTCCCTCTTACTCTCTCTGGTTGCTTAGTAAAAAGTGCAGGCACCGCCCAGAGTCGGCATTGCTACTAGGGTTGAAAAGAAATGGAACTATAGGCCAAAACTTGTCTCTTCTTGTGTTGCAGTTCTTCAGATAATCTTACTATTCATTTCTCGTGTTGTCGAGGTTACTTCTTTAGATGTCATCCCGCATGTCTGCGATTCTCGAAGTTTTCGCTGGGAGGTTCCCAGCACACTGGATAATCATCCAAGAGAGATAAAGTAGGCAACTACTGCTGCGATAAACATTTCACGAAATTTCTTCTCATCTACGTAAATGGTAAAGGAGACAGGAATATCACTGATAATGCGTTTAATAAACTCTTTGAAGCTTTGACAGTCTGTTTTCTTTTGGTTACTTTAAATCTCTAAGTAAGAAAAAAGTAGCTCAGCTGTATTTTTAACGCCATCTGAAAAGTGAACTTGCCTTGGGTTTGATCAAGGAATAATAAAATACAAGACTATGTTATGCGCATGAATTCCCGCTAGAAGACGTAGTTTGTGCGTGGCAAAGGTTTCCAAGTATAAAAGTGCCTAACATCTACGAATTTTTTATAAGGAATGTATGCACTTTATAAGAGCTGGCAAACTCGCAATTAACAAATATCTTTTGCTAGGAACACAACTGGGACGAACGGCGAATTTCGCCCAACACGATTTTTCAGTACAAATTCGCTGAGTAAATTCGTTATATGAAGCTCAATTATGACGAATACATAGCAACTTTTATAATTGATAAAGTTGAATGCTGTTTGTGCAAAGAGAAAGAAATAGTGTGACCATATTAAAAAAAAATCATGCTTAACAATTAAAACATAATAACTAAAAACTATTTTTATAGCAAAATACTGTATATTTATTTTTAATGTTTACAATAAAAAAAAAGCAATTATTAAAGTTAAAAGTAACTTTATTTACTAAAATACTTCTAGACTAAAATCAAACATGGTCATCTGGTACTGAATTGTTTATCGTTCGCCGGCGTATGAAATAGAAATAAATCTATTGTAAAGTCGCCGCGTATAACGAATTTCGGCGGACGCTATTATTGTTGTGTATTTTCATATACACCAATATGTTTTATTTTTGGCGACGAATATTCGGGGCCAAAAATACGTTGTTCGTCCAAGATGTGTTCCTTGCATTAAGTTTGCCAACTTGAAGTTATTAGCCAATAGGAATGTAGTTCGCATAACGTCATTGCGATGTGCTACATGCGCGGAAAATTTCATCTTGGTTTTTGGGATGACGCAATATTTATTTCAACCCACCACTCAGCTGGTTTTAAAGTTGATCATATCCGTGCTTGCTAATGTAAAGGCCCAACCATAATGTGCTTAAGTTGGCTTCAGCAAATGTGCGAATACATGTAAATCATATGAGGCAAACCATATAGAACTTAAGGAAACGTTTTGTTAAGTTTAATGAAATTGTCATTTGCGTAGGCAAAGTGCGAAAATGATCGCACATTCCGTACGGAATCAAATGTTTTTTTTTATTTTGTTTTTGTTTTTTTAAATACATTTGAGAGACTTTTTGTAAATTTTTGACAGTAGGTTAAGCAAGGCTAGGCATATTATGGTTGGGCTTTAATGCTCTTTTTAAGATGCTGAATATAGTTTCATCCATTTGTTTAGCCTTCGTCTTAATTAAACATTTTGCTGGGTAATGATATTATCAAAAAAAAAAAAAAAAAAAAAAAAAAAAAAAAAAAAAAAAAAAAAACTCATATAAAATTAAGAAATTTGTATAAAAAAAAGTTGTTAATCTCTTTTTTACTGTTTTCTTCATGTAATTAATACCAATGCCAAAAAATGAAATCTTAATATTTTGCTAAGAAATTATCATCTGCTTTAATTATTTTCGTTTTCCTTTTTTCAATGCTTGCTAAGAAAAGATATTGAATTACGATAAAAGCAAAATACCTTTTTTAAACCGGAAGTTAATCTCTTTATAAAACAGAAGATTATGATTTTTAAATGACCGTTATTTAAAAAAAATTTAAGTTTAATGTTTCTGAAAAGACATTTTTTTTTAAATTATATATCAACGGAGAGCTTCACTCTAACTGCCGTATTCATAAAAATATTTATATTTTGATAAAGGCTTAAAACAAACATTTTTTATGAAAATTTTACTTTATAAATGTTTGTTAAAATTAATAATCGTTTATGAATACGGGGTTGAGTAGTTGCACCAAAATATAAAAAAAATGTAAACTCTCGGTAATGTGAACTTCCAATATAGTGAACTATCCAGTAATGTGAACACCTATTTTTATACCCTCCACCACCACTGTGGTGAATGAGGGTATACTAAGTTTATCATTCCGTGTGAATATATATTCTGGCTCCTTGAGTAATTCTAAGTCGATTTAGCCATGTCCGTCTGTCCGTCTGTTGAAAACACGCTCACTTTCGAAAAACGCAAAAGAAAAGAACAAACTTAGTCTTAAACTGCTTGTAGTTATCCTAAGCAGTTTGGTATTGAAATCCAGCAACATCGGTTTAGTAGGATCAGAACTATGAATCAAAATGTGGAACCACTACCCAAAAAAATTGATAATTTTGATACAAAAACTAACATAAATGGAGGAATAATGCACAGAATGACATACAATTTTGCACGAATTCGCTTTATACGACTGCAAATCATACTGTTAAATTTCTTGAAGATCGGTCCATTATTTACTATAGGCCCCATATAAACCCTTCTCGCGGAAAACAGTTTAGTACGCCTAAAACCGCAATAAATAACGCTAGCATACTTAAATTTTGTACGTCACAGTTTTCTAATACCGCAAATCACACTGTAAAATTTTTTGAAGATCGGTCCATAATTTACACTAGATCCCATATAAACCCTACTCCCGGAAAACAGTTAAGTACGCATAAAACCGTAATAAATAACGCTATCACATTTGGTACGTCACAGTTTTATAGGACCAGAAATCACACTGTAAAATTGGTTGAAGAACAGTCTATAATTTACATTAGGCCCCATATAAACCCTACTCCCGGAAAACAGCTTAGTACGCCTAGAACCGCAACAAATAACGCTAGCACACTAAAATTTGGTACGTCACAGTTTAATATGACCAGAAATCACAGTGTTGAAATTTTTTAAAGATCGGTCCACTATTTACACTAGGCCCCATATAAGCCCTACTCCCGGAAAACCGTTTAGTACGCCTAAAACCGTCACAGTTTTATGGGACGAGAAATCACACTGCCAAAAAAGATTAGTCCTTAATTTACCCTAGGCCCCATATAAACCCTATTCTCGGAAAACAGCTTAAAACCAAATAAAGCCCACTTTGGGCAAATAATTAAATTCGCCTAAAACCATCACATATATAGATATTGCGGTGAAATTTTTTACCTTAATTCATATGGCAAGAAAAAATATCATCAAATTTGTGAAATTTACTGTTAACGCTAAAACTAATTACACTGCTGTATTGAAATTTATTCTAATTTATTTTTTGTAATACCAGAAATCAGTCTTCAGAATTTTGGGATGATTGATTGGTCCATAATTTACAATAGGTCCAATACAAATAACGCTCCTAAAAATTATTTTAGTTCGGCTAAAAGTTTTACGAATCATGATATTTTACTCATGCCAGTTCAAAGTTCTAACAAGAAACGCATAAAATTTTCTTATTGTCGGTCAATAATTTAATTCACGTCTAAGCCGCAACTAATTTTAATGCTAATGCTCGTTTTTGTGAAGAGTAGTTTATAATATATATGTATGTATTTATCATATAGAGCCCACTCCTGTCGGTGGAGGGTATCAAAGATTCGGCACAGCCGAATATAGCACTCTAACTTGTTTTATTTTAACGCTATAAATAGTGAACAAAGTTTAATGGCCCTAAATAGTGAAAAAAAATATATGCGATTTTTGTTTATTTTCTAACTTTGAGAATCCCTCGATTGAATAAAAATTAAAACAATACATGCATATTTACTTTGAGTTTTATTATTGAAGGTTAATTCTTCGGTTCATAATTTAAATGTCGTATATGAATTTTTTGCGGTTTTGAGTTAAGATCGATTCCTTAGGTTTTCCGACCTGATCTTTCATTTGGCGTAATCAGTTTATCGATACCTCATACGGTTTTCGAGATATGGAGTGTTGAGTTTGTCGTATGTGGTATTTGCAACTTTCAAATTAAATGTGTTCAAACTCAATTTTTTCGAAACTATCGGAATCCACATAAGACAATTAAAATATCAGCCGACGAATTGTCTTTCGTTACACATAAAAATCACTTGAACTTAATATTTTTGTACATACCTGTATATTAACAAAGATGCCTATTAATAACCGAACCATTAATAAAAAATATAAAATTCTGCAACTTTTGGAAAAAGGAGCAAGTGTTACAGCAGTTATGTTACAAATACCTAGAGTTTCAGTACTTTCTAGCAGTGTGGCCATTTTGGCATTTTTGGCAGCTAAATTTAACATTTAATATATTTATTTAGCTGCAACATTTTCATTTGGCACTTGGCATTTTTACAAAATGTTTTTACCTTTTTTAGCATGATTTTAAAAACTTGGACGAGTAGTTTTATTGAATTTACTTAAATTTTTTTTAAAGATTATAATAAATTTGTCTTAAAATAGTTGTACTCAACATGAAATTTCGTGTGAAAAGGGTTAATACTTATTTTAAGAAACATCTTACCTGTCTTGAAAAAAAGAAATTTCAGGGAATATAAGAAATGCGCCCATCATGTTGGTTGTAAAAATTGTTTGCCATTTGATTTTACGATATCAAAGTACAAAGAAATCTTACTTTGTATTTATATAAATATTCTATAATGTAAATGTTTGAAAAAATTATTTGTTCTAAACTGCTGTACAAATAATTGTTTTAAAACCTCAACTTTTCTTACCCCCATATTCATAAAAAATACTTTAGGCTTATAGCAGATATATGAAACGAATTTTCTATGAAAATTTGTTTAATAAACCTTTTATTAATCAAAAATATTTTTTATGAATATGGGGGTTAAACTTTAAAAAATAAAATTATCTATAAGATTTTGTAGAGCATAGAAATAAAATCATTTCAATATTGAATGTATAAGAGTTTTGTGGGCTACTAAATTTAATCTCAATTTTTATATGTATGTATCTTATGTTTAACCTAAATCTATCCACTTGTTTAAATATAACCTTATATTTCAATTGCATTAAAAAATAATTAACTAAAATGTATTTAGTTTCGAATAAAATTTCACACTGGTACATAAGATTAACTAAACCTTTAAAAAAATGTTAGCATTATTTTTTTAGCATTTTTTAAAATTATTTCAAAAAATTTTTTGGTCATGGCTAATGGCAGATTTAGCTGTAAAAATTGTTAAGCTCTGGTCTGCTCTCGAGACTTTTTTTAGCAAAAACACAGTATGGCGCTACAATTTTTAACAATCGAAAATGTGAACTACCTTGGTTTTTAGTAGTTCACATTATCGCGAGTTCACTGTATGTATAACTTTTTATTTTAACTAACTTTAATTATCTGCTAAAGCAATTTCTCGTCAATCTTCTTAAAATAATCGCATTATGCAAAAATAGTTAAAATGAAACAAAATTCTTTGAGGGATCCTTCCATTATTGATTGTAGCATGGATAAAATATTTTTAAAGTTTACACCAATTTCTTTGATGTTAACGTAAACTACTCTAATAAGTTTCTTTGCGAAAGGCCCATTAATGGCCAGAGTAGTAGGATTCATTCTCGAAAATTCTCTAAATTTCATATAAACATTAGTAACGAAACAAAATTGCGGACCATGTAATTTAATGTAATCATAACTGACTTCACCAATTTTTTATTGTGATTGATCCTTAATTGATTATGGGTTCATTACCGAAAATTATTTTAAAACTCATATCTATTAAAAAAAAATATGTTTTGCTTACATACTTCATTCTTGTGTTTGCGTACAATTGGTTTTATATTGTGAAAGTGTTGCTAACTGAAATGTATAAAAAAGTTGTTGTTTCAATTTTATGGAAAATTGTATCTCTTTTTTTCAACCAATTTTGTGCAGAACTTTTTACAACTGGTGACTTTTATTATTAAAAATCAGAGTTATTAACGCTTAATGGCAACCACCAGTGTGGCCAGGTCTAAAAACTTTTTACAGCTAAATTTGGCATTAGACATGGTCAAAAAATGCTAACAATTATTTTAAAAAATGCTAAAATTTTTTAAAGATTTTTGTTAAAAATTTATTACCAGTATGTAATTTTTTTCGAAACTAAATACATTTTTTATTTATTTCTATGATGCACCAGTTTTAGAAGAAAACATAAGGTAAAAACATGTAGTCCAAATAAACGTTGAAAAAGGTAAAAATAACTGGTAGGTACCAGATATCTTTTTGTAAAAATTACGGGCATTACAACTACAAGTCGAGTCGGAAAAAAACCAGCCAAATGTAGGTAAATATAAGAAAAGATAAACTCACTGTTTATTGTTGTAGTTTTGTTTAAGCTTTGATATTGTGACAAGTAAAACCTGAGCGTTTAAAATTCTTATTCGCTTTACAGGTTTATTAGTATAATATTTTTAGCTTTTCTAAAGTCTTTGGAAAAAGGGTTCCTGACGATCTGGCCTAAGCAACCAGTGAAATGCGCATAGAAACTAGCTTTCCCTCAACCATAAATTTCAGTGTATTTATTAAAAAAAAATAATTGGGAATTTAGCACATCATAGAGAAATCATATTAATAATAAATTTTGTATTCCGAAAAATATGTTTTAAATTATTTTTATTTTTTACAAAAATCATTAAAAATTAGCACAAAATTCTTAATACTTACAAATACATAGATAGATTTAAATGGGAGAACGTTTTACCATTATGGTGCAAAACAAAATGGCTGATGCTGCAGATCCACACCTAGCGTTCAATGCGTTTATGCATTAGTCTAAAAAGTCGTAGTGTAAAAAAGCAAACGCGTAAAATGCATATACGTATCGAAGGTATGATGTAGGATTACTTTCTACTTTAGCATGCGTGTCGAAAAAAGGAAAAAAGCGTGGCGTGAACCGATCTTCAGCTTAAGAATCAAAAGAAACAATTTGTTATTCAGTTTAATTATGTGCTATTAGTTGTAATGCTAAAATTAAGCATTGAAAATTAAATTGTTTGTTCATAAAAACTATAAAGAAAGTATCGGCGTATCGACAGTAAAATGTCGTAAATGCCGATATATCGGCAATCGTGAAGTATCGCCGATATATCGGTATTCGTTACCTCCCTAATAAATTGCCCAGAAAACTTTTAAAACGGTTCGAACGAGAAATATCAATTCCAAATTAAAAGCTTAAATAACGCTTATGTGGCATCAGAATAGCGTTTCGTATTACAAACGATCAACTAGAACCCGGTTCGAATACAACATAAAAGTTCATCAGGCAAAAATTATACCGCTTGAAGATGCCAACTAACAAACTGAGCTACCTAAGTAAGAGCGGCAAGCGTTTTTTTTTTTTGTCAAAACTTCTAATTTTCATACAGTTTATACGAAAGAAACCATTAGAACGCGATTGCAACACCACCCGGCTGGAAGATCTTATTTAACAGATCGCTTTGTCGGTTTATTTTTTTTAAAATTGTATTGGAAATATAATTTTCATGTTTAAAAAAACGCTTGACGCTCTTGTTAAGGTAGCTCAGAAAAATTAAAATGTCCACAATGACATTGTTTGCTTGAATCGGAATGCAACTAAAGAGACAAAAATTGATCTATTTCAACAATTCAGTATGCACATTGGAATATTTAAAGCGGGTCCAACAAGCAAAATCAACACTGAAGGTTATTTGAAACCAATTGTCTTTTATTTGTGACGAAGAAGAAAAAAAAATTAACCGTTTGATGAAGTAAAATCTGGCTGGAATACGATCCACCTCAAATAGTTTTTGTTGAAAAGAGTGAAGTCTACTAAAAGTTACATGGATGATTTTCTATATTAAATTAATTGGTATTGAAAATGGTTTTAAAATTAAAATAAGCTGGGCAAAATTCAAACTCTCACGGCTTACTGATCATAAATTGATAAAAATTTTTTTAAAGGTATACAAGATTTGCAATTCTTTTTTGGTTTTAGTGTTTGATAAACTGTAGTTTATGATCAGCTTGCGAACATTTATTAAATGAACAAACAAATCTTCTCCTCATTACGACAAAAAAAAAAAAAAACTTCTGTAAAACAACTACGGCAATCTTAATTTACAATGGGACGACATATTTTTATTACACATTATTTTATTTTATGGTACAAGTCCAGAAGTCCATCTATATCTTCATACTCTCACACTTGTTGTTGTTGCCGTAAAGTTTTTAGTTTCACCTTTTTCCGTTTTATTATTTTTTTTGTGTTTTTGTTTCATGGACATTTTTTGTAAATTATCAAAAAAAAAAAACTTTTGTTATATCGTTTTTTGCCTCAATGGGATATTCAACTTGTATGGAGCTTAACGATCAAAATGATTTTGAAAACCATAATGGTCATAATGATGATGTTGTTGTTAATGCTGGTGGTGTTGGAGACGGTAATAATGATGTTGGTGGTTTTTTGGGTTGCATACACATTCATTCACATGTTACAACCAACTTATTGGCAGCTGCTGCTTGTTGAACAAACAGTTTGCAAGTAAAAGCTGCAAAAATGAAGATGCTCCAAACATGATTATGGACATTCATTGTTTTTGTGGAATGAAAAAAAGAATGAACGCGAAAAATAAGAACACAATGATGACGCAGCAGACAACAATCCAGCAAACATATGAGTAGGAATTGAAAATTATTCAAAATTAAAGTAATGCTAATAATAAATAACAAATGGTTCTAAAATAAATCGAGAATTAAAAATTTTTTAAACAAAATAATAAATCTAAAAATTGCTGAATAATTTAAAAAATTTGCTAAGTTTCTTTTTGTAGTCGTTCTCAAACAAATTTCAAACATTGATTGCTTAAGCATTATGTAGGTATGTATATTAACTGCCTGGCCCCCAATGTCTGCAAGAACATTTCTTTCTTATTTTTCTATTGAAAACAAAAACAAATTTTAGTTTTTTATTATTGTTTTCAATATAAATATGCGAAAGAAATGTTCTTGTCGACATTGTGGGCCTGGCAGTAAGAGTAGAACAAACAAGTAAGAAAGTATAGACGGTCAAGCCCGACCATATGATACCCTACACCACAGTATATGATAACAAATTTTTGCAAGTGTACCCTATTTGGGACCCATGGGCAATCATGAAAAAGCCAGGACAAAATTATGTAATTGAGTTTAAGATTCAAATATAAGTTCTTTTTGCCGAATATTATTTAGATATTTTCATCTATGTGAAATTATTTTGCCTTTAAGTGATTTTAGAAAGGGGGCTTATGAGGCACCTATGGTTAATTTTGGACTTACCAGCACAACATTTTTGTAGCTATCGTAAAAGCCATTGCCGTAAATTTTTATGTAAGTACTAACATTTATAAGGAAGTTATGGCATTAAAAGCCATTTTCGAGAATAGTATTTGTATGGAAGATATGGTCAAATATGAACCGATTCCAATAAAATTTGGTAAGATGATTGCAATAAAATAGGTTTAAACCAAATTTAATCTAAATACCGACATAATAAGAGGGTTTATGGGCACAAAGACCCTATTCCGGAAAGAAGCTTGTATGGGGGCTATATTGTTAACATTTACTCAAAGTGACTTTGAGTTAATCGGTATACTTAAAGGACAAAATATCTTTAAAATTGTGACTGTATATTGCACACAAGTTTTACAAGGACATACCACCAGCCAACCGGATGGACGGATGGACATGGTTACATTGGTCCAAAATGTTATTATGAGTCGATCGGTATACTAAAAGGTGGGTCTAGAACCAATATTTAAAGGTGTTACAAACATCAGAACAAATGCAAAATGCCCTTTCCACTATTGTGGTGTGGGTATAAAAATGAACTAATCATATGATTTGAATTAAAGTGGTTTTCCGAATAGGCATGATAATACTACAAAAACTTAAAAATCTCGCTACATCGGTTAATCGAGTGAAATTAACCGGTTTAATCGTTAATCGGGTAGTAACGGTAATTAATCGGTTAACCGATTAACTGCATTTTTTGCACAAAGTTCAATAGAAAATTTGGCAGATTTCTTGCAAAATGCCAATTTTTTTGAAATGCATCTGCAAAATATAACCATGAGAAAAAAAAATAATGTAACAATAAAAAAAGAATTTAAAGGAAACATTTAAGAGAACTTTACTGTTTGTACGGCCCTAAACTCTTTGCAGGAGTAAAAGGATATTAAAATGGATAAAAAACAGTGTTTGGCTTTAAAACGTTGCTTGAAAACTAAAATTATCCGAGTAGTATTGAGTACCTAAATAAAATGTATTTAGTATTATTGAGTAATAAAAAGTAGTAGAATTTGACAGGACTAGTTTCAATTATTTTTTAATTAAAACTTTTTTGGTTTGAGAAAGGCTTAATAATAATCACTTTAGGAAATTTAAGTGCAACAATATTTTTGAGAGCTAGTTTTGATATCGAAGGTATTTAAAAGTTAAAAACCAAGCTCATCAAAAAAATTTTAATATAAAAATTTTTTATTTTATATACATAATTGTTATATGTATATAATTCAGGCTTGAGGAGGCCAGGAGATCCAGCTTGATATAAAATGAAAAAAAGTAATTTTTAAAAATATTCTCTGTTTGATTTAAATTAAAGTTTAGCATTGAGATTGATATGAGAATAAAATTTTGAGAATATCTGACTTAAAATACTAAAAAAACAATCTTATAACATAACTAAGTGCTTCTTAAATAAATTTTACTTCATGTTCTATCACTTGTGTTGTGAAAACTGCACATTAAATCAACGTCAAATTGAGTCAAATGTAAATCTCAAAAATTACATGTTGCATATTATTGTACAAAACTATTATATTAGTATTGCACAATAAAATTACTTGTGCGTATATATTAGCAGGTAGCACAATATATTGGATAAAATCGAAAGTCATTATATATATTGCGCAAAGATAAATATCTTATAATGTGTTGACAACATTGTACAACACGTTTTTGTGTGCGTTGGTTTTGTTTACTTTTACATATATTTTTTTTGATATTGCGCAAGTTATTGAATAGTCTAGAGCAAAACCACAATAATAATAAAAGCAATAAAGTACTTAATAATATTGTGTAGTCGATAAGTATGTACCATAAAGTTTTATTAAGACAAATTTTTTTCGCGATTTTTTTCAGAACTACTAAAATTTAAATTTAAACACAAGTTACACCTTGAAATTTTTTAGTCAATTTAACAAATCTTTTGCTTAATTTAAATTTAAATTAAGTTTGAAGCTGAAAATGATTTTATCATGGAGGTTTGATATCAATGTGTAAAATCAATTTATACTTTATTATCAATTAAATTTTAACCGTATTCATAAAAAACTACATTGGATTTGATATCAATTTTATACTACATTTACACCTAGACAAAATCTAGTACTTAAGCGAAATCTTGTTCATTTCTACTAGATTTTCCATACAAAACAAAATCTAGTTCGTCACTAGATTTTGGCAAAATCTCACGAAATGTTACAATACTCAACGATACAACTATGAATTTCATACTAATGTACTAAAATCTACAGCTTTGAATAAGAAAAATCTGACAGTTTGACAAAATAAAAAAAAAAATATATAAAAAGAGCGGGGAAAAATTAATTTGTGGCAAATTAATAATATACAAAAATAAGAATTTATGATAATGGATAAGCCAATAATAAATAAAGGGTATGTAAATTATATTAATATAAACTGTGTAGCATTACAGTAACCTTAATTTACAGAAAACTTACATACAAAAAGTAAAAGCAGTGGAATTCCAACGAAGAGGCACTTTTAATACTTATAATATTGTTTTTTAAGTTTTTATTTGTTTTTGTTTGTTTTGCAATAAAAATGTTACATTTAAAAATTTGCAATTCTTTTTTTATTTGTTCACCTTTTGGGTTATAGTCGTAAGTAAACTCCTCGGCACTTGGGTGCTCTTTTTCCGTATGAATCGTCTTTTCCAAGGTATCATTTATTGCGGGTAGTACATGAAACCTTATATTTAACAAATGCTGTTTTTTACGCAACAATGTTAATTTCGATTGTATTTTTTAGATCTGGATGTAAAATATAATAAAATTTGTTTTTGGCTTAAAATTTTTGTTAATAAATAATAGTTAACGATACAATTTCTTTCATTTTTCAATCAGCTGTTTTTATTATGAAAACAAAATCCGACAATATGTCAAAAAGCATTGGTGTAAACGCCAAAACAATTCTTTAAGATTTTAACTAAAATCTACTAGATTTTGTGTAGGTGTAAATGTAGTATTAAGGAAAATTTTTGTGGAAATAAAATTTTAAAATACTTTTAAAATCTAAATTATTTTTTATGAATACGGCAGTAATTAGCGATATTTTTTATTTACCTTTGTACTGTTTGCTGGGTTAATTTAAAACACATTTGTGTGCGTGCGACCGTTTTTGTCTGTATAAATTTTTTGTTTTTTTTTTAAGAAAAACGGATGTGAAGGAGTCTTTTATTTAATGTCTTGTCGTTATTTTCATTGTTTTTGTTGTGGCTGGTTGTCTGTCGCTTTGTCTGTCAGTTCGTTTAAATTTTGTGGAGCTTTTTCGTATTTTGTTTTATTTTATAACTCTTCCTAAGCGTTGTTTGTACATATTTTTTCAGCCTCCCAAAATAAAAGTATCAAAAATAAGAAATGCTCGTCATGCAACTGTCTTTTTTTTAAGAAGACATAAAAATTGCAATTTAATTTGAAGTGGTACGCAAAGAAGGTACTTTTTGCAAAAAGAAGTTCTTGATTTTTTATCATTTTTACTTGGCATTAAAAATATTGGTTGTTGACTTTATCAACTATAATCTTATTAGGAACGTGTTCTTTGCTTTTCTGGTTCTGAAACTTATAGAGAAAAATTAAAAATTTTTTCTAATCACCAAATTTATACCAAATTCATAATATCAAGCAAACAATTTGTTGATTTTGCACCTATTTCCAAAATGATTATATTGATTACTAAAACTTGTAAAAATGTGAATATTTTTTTTTAATAAATGATGTTTTTAATTTTAATTAAAAAAATGATCAAAAAACTTTGCCGTTTCAAACAATGTGTTAATTTATTTAATTAAATATTGACAATTCCCAACAACAATTCTACAAGTTTAAATTATTTTATTTTAAACGAAAAAAGTCAAATAAGATTTTTTGTTATTTAATTAATATTTTAATTAAAAATTTATTTTAAAACAACTAAAATGTTAATTAAATCAAAATTAATTTTTAATTTTCATTCACCTAAAAAAATAATTGATTTAATTATCACATTAATTAAATTTAAATACTTTTTAAACCATTTTTTTAATTGATAAAAAACTTTTTTCTGTGTATTCAGGTACATATGTGATTGAAAACGATTTGAAATCGATAATGTCTTTAAAAATTGCATTCTAATAATATTTTTAAATTTTATATATATGTTAATTGAACTGTTTTTTTTTAACAAAAATGTAAGGCTATAATTCGGAATTGTATTTTAAGATCGCTAAAAATTCAACCCTTTTGCTAAAAACGATCGTTTTGATTAAAAGTTTTTGAATCGAAAAGAACTATTTTTTATTTCAACAGACCAAAAATAAATGTAATTAAAGTGCTGGTTCACTCTTTTCAAGTTTTAGCCGTAAAGTCTAGAGATTTTACAAGAAAAGAGAAAAGAGAATGCCATTTCTTTTCCGCTCACTCTTCTAAAAACTCAAGACTTGTCGATTAAAACATGAAGCGTGTAAACCAGCACAAAGTTAAAATTTTCTTGAGGGAGCATGGTCCTATCAAAGACATGGAGGACATTTAAATCGATTTCCAGCGTCCCCTATTAAATGTTGAACACAGACAGCAATTACAGCTCCTGACTGCCTGAATCATTACTTAGTTTTTTAGGTGAAAACTTCTTATAGATAAAATCTACCCCGGGGGATATGCTGCGCCTCTGGGGGGGGGGGAATAGTTTAAGCAGTTTGAATATCCCTTCCTCTTAGTGTTATACCCTCTGGGGTCAATAAATTCTGCCTTGGTATTTAGTTAACCAGGCGCTTAAATTTACTGGCATTCTTCGGAATCTCATACGTTTTAAAAACAGGTGAATGTTTTTTGTTTGGTGTAAGCCAGGTAGGCTTGCACCAAACTTCCAAGAGACAGAGCTCCTTGGGGTCCAATGAACTCCATTGGTTTCGAAGTTGTACGTCAGTACTTAACTGATGGTGTCACTGGACTCATTAGCCCCCGGTGAGTGCTGGTCTGACTATTAGTGAGGTCTCCGTTTGTATGGTTCTTGCGAGAAATGCTTCCTGTCTTTCAGGATGATTGTCTTTGCGGAAGCTTAACTTTTATGATAGAAGGTTGTTTTTCAGTAAGTTGTTCACCATCCGATTGGGGAGTACATTTTTCAAGGCCTGAACTCACAAAAAGGTTCAACGAAGAGCTGCTTTTTTGACGAGGAGATACTATCGTGGTGCATGTGGTGGATGTGGACGGCTGATTTTTCCACTTTGTGGGAAAGTTCGGCCTGTGGATGGACCTGTTACTATTCAACAGAAGCTGCTGGGATTAATGAATAGAAGTGGAGATTAGATAGCCCCGGATCCAAAACAAGGGCTTTGTATATATTTTTTGGGCATTTGGTAAGTGCCTAATATTAAACACCAAGTGGTTGAGATCCACCGTGAAGTTATGTCGCAAGAAAGGTATTCCCGTAAATCGATATCACAGTTACAGAGAGAGAGCGGGCAACATGTTGCCACTTTGTCTAGGGCAAAAATCAGCACGTAAGCAGAACTCTTTATGCAATTTAAGTTTAAACAAATATATATAGATTTAGCATAATAGACCGTCACTACGTGTTTCCCGTAGATAATCTACCAACAAGTAAACTATGGACTAAAAAGGTTTGGATACGTTTAGTTTTCGTAGTACCAGATTGCGCTCTCGTCTTTTGCAATTCACCAAGAAAATGGGGCACCCTCAAAATGTGTACGAATAAAATTCAGAAAAAAGTTGGATGGCGGTTTGGTTGAGTCTGCAGATTAGGCCCATGGCTTTGCGGGACTATCTTTTAAGTAAAATGTTAAAAATTATAGAATATGAATTAAATCTTATATTCTAAAAGGAATTCGAAATCAGTAAAAGCATCTCCACTTAGTGATGGGCAACTATCGACAGTGGCCACATACGATAGATATTGAATCTAGATCTATTCTCAATTCAAAAAGATTGTTGATTTTTTGTTAGGCGGTTTTTCACTGTTTTGTCTAACACTTATAATTGCATCTGTTGTAGATGTGAGAATAAAAGGCGCTTGTTTTTCTTCTACAAACGATAACAATCCAATGCTTTCTACTAGTTTACCAACTACACGCCTGCAATCACGTTTCAAAGTACAAAAAATATGTTATTTGCGTAATCCAGCAAAAAATTTTGCGATGTCATACAAATATCGTTATGCTGCCATTTGAGTGTAGTTTTTAAACATTATTTAATAATATCGATAGTTTGAATAGCATTCGATGTTTTTGATATTTCTTAACTGCCGATAGTGCCCTCGATAATTTTCCATCACTAGCTCAAACCGGAGCCCATAAAAGACTTAAAGACTTGTGATAATAAATTTCTTTTAAAGGACTTTTGATTTCATAAAGGAAAGCTCGACTGCAATTAATTCCTTTGATGAACTAAATAAGTTTTCTAACGAAAAAAAAACCGAAAAAAATTAGAAATTAGTACAAAGGTACCTTTAAGATTTCATCTCGGGATATCAAACAACCTTTCCCTCTACCCCATATTGTGGTCTAAAATTAAAAATTCGGTTTGTAAGAACATTTTAAAACCTTCGTAAATACGAACCAATTTATATTTAGTGAAGTATAGCGATTAGGGATGCGCAAAATCTATCGATATAAATAATAGCAATATAATCATCCGTGTCACAGATTCCGTTTGGAATGCTGTAAATTCCGTTTTTGCCACTCCGTTCGGAATAATTTTTGGTGCTTTAGATTCCAATCGTTTTCATCAATTCGAAAAATGTTGTTAAAGCGAATTTTATGTAACCAATTTGGCAGCATCAGTATTTATCACTGTATAATATGGCAACAAATTCACGTAACAAAACAAAAAACAGCTGCTAACAAAATTTTTGTACAAAACCATTTACATTTGAGTTTTTATTTGTGTATAGAAAAGTGGTAATATTTAAAATTTGTGAAATTTAAAAAGTAAATATGCCGGGCATATCAACAATTGCTGCATTGAAAGAAAAAAGAAGTTAACATGTGAAGGAAAACTCAGTCGTTGAAAGTTAAGGGATACTTCTGATCTCGTTTTTTTCTTTTTTGTGTAAGAAAAAAAAACAGCACAACCGATAAAAATAAATTTTAAATTTTTTAAAATTTAAATGCGGGAACTGCAGCCTATTTTATTTTGAGTGTTGCCGGTATGTAAATTTTAAAATTTTTTTGATAATAAATTTGCAAGTGCACGTGCTTAAAAACTGAACTGTCAAATTGCTTTATTTGGATTTTTTTGCGAAAACAAATATTTAGATTTTCTTGCGAAAACAATAAAGCAATTTGTTTTTAATTTTGGCTTTTCTCAGTTAAACTAGGTTTAGTTAATCCGAAAACAGATTTATGCCGCCATTAACAAGTCTGTATACAAAATTTTGACGTAACAGCTTAGTTTTACTTAAAATGTTGGTCTTTAGTGAAATAATCAAAAAAAAAATCACATTTCGCCGGAAAAATCTGAGTTTCAGAGTACGTTAAACCAAGTTTCAATTTAATCCACATCTTGAAAACCCGGCCTTAGTTGTACAATTAATGTTGGGAGAATTTCAACTAATTGTAGTGGGGAATGTAAGAAAAGATAAACTCACTGTTTTATTGTTGGTACGAGTATTTTGTTTAAGCTTTGATATCGTTGCAAATAAGACTTTTTGAGTGTATGTAATTCTCATTCCCTCTGTGGTCTTGTTTGCAGATAACTTTGGCTTTTCTAATGTTATTTAGGAGAACGTTTCCTGATGATCTGGCCTAAGCAACCAGTGAAATGCGCATAGGAATAGCTTATCCTCCAACAATAAATTTCAGTATTTTTTATCAATTATAAAAATAGGGATTTAAGCACAACAAACAAAATCTTTTTGATGAAAAATGATCTATTCCCAAAAACAACTTTTTTGATAGTTTTAAATATTTGTAAAAAAAAAAGTGCTAAAAATTATTTAAAATACACTTCTTTTAAAAAATAAATAAAGAAAACATATTCCTTTATTAATAGAAAGTATATTTTGATAGTTATTTGCCCTTTACGATACAGAAAACTCCTATTTCGTTCATGAAAACAAAATTGGTTTCATTCCGAAAATTTTTTTGGTAATTAATTTTCTGAAGCACCAAAATGCAGAATGAATTCCACTTCTACACGGAATTGATACTCTGTGACATGGCTGTTAATAACCAACATGTTACATGTACACAAATCCCCTCTACTTCATCTCCAATTTTATGTTAACCTAATAATGAAAGAACAAGCAACAAAATTCGACAATGAAATACATAAATTTTGCGACAGGTGTGTTTTCCAACAGTGCAGTGCATTACGCATTAAATTTTGTTTCTTATTTTTGGTCCTCCAACCAAAAAAATATTGTGTTTTATATTCCAAAAAACAAAGAATTGTAAAATCTTAAAATTTCTTTCTCAGTAAATGCACTAAAAAAAAAATAAAATTTAAAGCTCCCACGAAAAATATTTTTTTTCTTTTCATCTACTGATGGGTTGAATACGATTGTAAAAACAAAAGATTGTCAAAAAAAAAGAAAAAGATGTTGTAGAATCTTTGAATTTAAGGATATTATTTTGCTGTTAAAGGAACAAATACGTATATATGTATGTATGATGTATTAGTGGCAGTAGTATTTAGTTTTGGTCCGTAACATATGTTGCAATATTTACAGGAAATTACAATCATGGCTTTTAAACGGAAATTAAGGTACACATATAATGATGATTTCCCCAAACTGTTTTACATTTGTATTCAAAACAAAAATACTCGTATCGATT
Source organism: Pollenia amentaria (assembly GCA_943735925.1). Classification (NCBI taxonomy): domain Eukaryota; kingdom Metazoa; phylum Arthropoda; class Insecta; order Diptera; family Polleniidae; genus Pollenia; species Pollenia amentaria. The sequence goes on from OX031006.1 coordinate 52,731,268, forward strand.
TAAATTTGTCTTTAATTCAATTCATAATAATACAGAAAGAAATGCAAACAAACAAACATCTGTTGGGTGAACTCATTTATTATTCAAGGATAGTTAATACCGCTGCTGTTCTTTGTTGCTACAAATTACAATGGACTTCATCGGTTTGTGTAAAATTTGGGAAATTTTTTGTATGATAATGAACGGATTAAAATAGTTAATCCGGGTTTTTTTTTTGAGTTTGGTTTCCTTGTGTTGCTTTTATCTTTGGTTTGTTATGCAAATCTGGGCTAGTGGATTAAGTTGGGCTTAGGTTTAACTGCCATACCATATCAAATTCTGCAAATAATTATTTTGAGAAAAATTTGGAATTTCACTGCGGCTAACATCCGTCTAGATTTTGAAAATGATCTGTGTTTTATTACCAGAGATGCCCACACCCTCAAATCGAAACCACGCGGGATTCGGCTCTCACAATCGTATATCCGTAGGGAATGCGATAGCTAAATTAAAATTTCCTCGGGAAACTAAATTTCACAATATGATTTCCTTCGAGGCTCGAACATATGCGTCTTGAAGAGCATGTAGCTCTAACAGTTGCAACTACGGGTGCAAGTCAAAACTTCAAACCTACACAGAGCAAAAAAAGAAAAAAGTTAGAAATTGTCAACCAATGGTATTGAAATTATAACAAAGTATTGTCAATAGGTGCGTTTAAGTACTTTTACAGTAAAATGCGGTAAATGGGTAAACTTAAAAATTTGCTCTCATAAAAAGCAGTTGTCCAAAAAAGTACGCGAACGCAAAATTTGTTAAAATTCGTAAAATAAAGGCAACAGCTGATGGCAAATAATTGAAGTGTTTGGAAAATGTACAAACAAATTATTTTATGTAATCTTTCATATTTGTTTGTTTCTTATTTTATTTGAATTTGCTAATTTGTGTCCGGCTAAATTTGATCAATAGTACACGAATACTTTTTTTTTACTATTGATAACTTTAAAAACAAGGGCGGTTCTAAGTACCCGAGTACTTGACACTTTTACAACTCCAAAAAATTAACATAACTAAACAAAGTTTTAAAAGTTGGTATTTAGCCATATAAATTCTTCACAAACAAGTTTAATTAATTAATATTTATTAATTTTTTGATTTTATTTTAGTTTTATTTCAACTTTTCTTTTTTTAAACAATTTTTTCACATTTTGTATGCCTTTTGTTTGCTACTTTTGTTTGTTTACCTTTTGAAACATGTTTTTTTGTTTTACTAAATTTTACTGCAAAAATTTCTGCAGTAATAAATTTGTAAGTACTCAGTCAAGAACTGTCACTTTACGCTCTCAATTTGTGTTCTCATTTACTGTATTGTGTGTACGCGCACGCAATTTAGTAAAATGCAGTAAAGTTCAGTAAAAAATAGTAAAAACTTTTGTGTTCTCGAACGCAGCTAATATTTCGACAGCATCTGTTGTCAAATTTTTAACATAATGTTGTCGAATTAAAACCAAAGAAAAAAATACAATTATTGTTAAATAGATAACGCCCTGTTGTCAGTATTATTCGCAGTTTATTGAAATAAAAAAGTGAATTAAAATTAGCCCATAGAATAAATTCGAAAAATAAAAAATGTTGAATATAATAAAGAAGCTTATGAAAAGAAATAATTCCCAGATTCTATTGGTGAAAAAAAAATTAATTATAAACTGTGAAAATTTTTTTTTATAAAATTTGACGACTACATTTTATTTTCACGAATGATACGTTCTTTTTGAAGAAAATAAAAATTTCGACATAAAACAAATCAATTCTTATTCGACGACGACGATAATGAATATAAAAATCCTTGTATCTTATATGGAGATAAATACATATTTTTGTTTATTTAAGAGGTAAATTAAAATATACATTTACATATATGGAATTTGTAGTTAATTTAACAATTCTTTATTTAAGATGATAATGTGACATATAAAGCTTGCGGAATACACCACACAAAGGTCCATGCGCCGAATTCAGAGAAATGCTGCTTTCATGAAGAAATACAAGTAAATATATTGTACTGCAATTTTGTTTTATTGAAAAATAATTTGTAATTTTTGTTTTGTTGTTTAAAAATGTAAAATAAAATAATAAAGTTCATATGTTTTTTTAATGCTTGGATTCAGAACAATGTGTGGTCGAAATGACAACGGAATGTTGTCAATATACCAACGATGTGTTATCAAAAATGAAAACAACATGTTGTCGGAAAGACACCATCATGGTGATAATATATTGACATTTTATTGTCAGGATGAGACCAAATGGTGACACAATGACAACAAAGTGGTTGACACCATCCACGACCCAATATCATGCTTCGCTATTTTTTTTACTACCGAAATAATTTCAGAAATTGTTCATTGCACCAAACAAAAGGCTAGAAATTCCTACTTTATCGAAAACTTTGCGCGGCAACATTAAAATTTTTTACCAGATGAAGTAAACAATAATTACAGTAGCAGAGGAGAACACCCTGAATAACAAAAAGAGAAAATACTGTGGCTTTCTGTCCATTAAAACTTCGACGTTCGTCCAAAATAGCATGTTTAAAATGCAATGCACCTGTATGTGGCGACCACAAATATTTAGTTTGGAAATCTTTCATATAATGCTATTTGAATTTATTATTATTTTTTTTTTTTGGTTTATATAAGTTCATACAGATAATCTTATCTAAGCAAAGTATAAAAAAGGATTTATTTTAGTTTTTAGAGCCGAACTCAAGTCCTTTATAAATAACTCTTTAAAATGTGATATTTTTTTAAGACTTATTGAATTTTATTTTTCATTTTATTTTTATTATTATTTTCTGTTTAAAAATTACTTTATTTTAAAAGAAATTGAATAAATAAATGATATTAACAAAAAAATTTATCAATATTATTTTCAGTGGTGTCCATTAAATGATATAAACTAGCACAAGCCTTTCAGGCGTAACGTTATCTTTTCAGTACAACAAATTACGTTAACTAACTAGGGTTAAAATTGTTTTGAAATTTTGTTAAAATCTTTACTAAATATTTGCAAGAAAATATTGCAAGAAATATTTGAAAAAAAACATGAAAAATCTTTTAAATATAAATAAAAAAAAACTCCACTGACATTTCTTTAGCCCAACTCTCCAAAATAGCAGCTGTATTTTATACAACTGAATGAATAATCTTACACAAAAATTATCAAAAATTCATGAAATCTTAATCGCCCAGCACCTGTTGTTTTGTAACAAACTTTTTAAAACTGATGCTAAAAATCTTTTTTAATTTTGTTTTTAACAAAAATAAGCAACAACAAAATTGCTAATAATAGAAAAAAATTAAAAACGTACGAGCAACAGGATCAAAAGGATTAAAAAAAACGCTGGTAACGGCTTTCTTGTAGACAAGTCGACATTAACATGATTAACGTTTTGTCTACTTCTGCAAAAACCCATACATTTAAACAGAAAAATCCTTTTTGGCAGACGGACTAAAAAATATTAATGCAGAAACCACCACCATGCAAATGCAAGTGCAACTTGTTGAATTGAAAATAGTTTACATTGTCTGGTGAAAATGAGATAGGGATGTAAAGGAGATTAAATTAATGTAATAAAAAGAAACTAAACTGTTTTGTTACTCGAAAAATAGAGTTTAAAATATTTGTTTTTTTTTTTTGAAAATTTGAAAGACACAATCGCATGCTTAGCAGATTCCCGGAAATATGTTCCTTAATAGGATTGTTGCATTTACTCGTTTCAGAAAGGCAAAATTTTGAAGAAATGCTGCTCCTGCAAAAAAAAAGCATAAGCTTGCAACCATTTTCATTCATCTCGCTGCGTCTTAGGTCTACCTTTTTAGATCCATGGTACTCTGGATAATCTCCTAATACTCAATAATAGATATATTTTGATCGATTACGTAACCCTTGCTTTTAATGTTTAAGACCCAAAAGTTATTCTGACAGTGTCATTTGTCCTATTACTTTCGTAGTCTTTCCGTATCAATAATAGTGTATACTCTTGGGTCCGGGAGGGTTGGTAGATTTATGACCTGAGATATGATGGATCTAACGTATTTTATTTATTTATTTATCCATATACTTATGTAATATCAAGCCTTTTAGGCCAAAAATCATTATTATAAGAAATTACTATTCATTAATCTATAATTATAATTCATAATTTTAATCGTTGTCCAATCTGTTCTGTCTCGATCAGGATGCCTGTTTAATCACTTGTGGTGACAGTGACTCTTAGGTCAGCGAACCCGACTCACGTATTTACGTCATCCCTGAAGATCTTTTCGTTTGTCAGCTACTAAGCTCACCGAGATCTTGTTATTTTTAGCATTACAACCACAGTACCCCCGGGGGTGTTGGGATCATCTCAAGGAAATTTCACTATTTAGTGTTACAAGCTTCTGGACAATTCAAACCCACCCGTACCTGGGATGCGACAAACATCCCTAATGACGGCCTACTGAAGTCCTTTGATTTCTGGAGTCCGGTATTGCACCAAAGTACTTTCTTTTCTTTTCAGGAGTCAGTAGCACCCGATGCCGCGGCAACGGACAGATTATTGATTGAGGCCTCCGTTAGTATTCTGGACTTTGGTTAATACTCAAAACCGGGGAAGTGCTATCCACAAGTGGATAGCACTGCCGCGGTGGATAGCATTAGCTGCGAGGACTAATCAGCCCTAGGTGCTGTTGCTATTTGAAAGATGCTGCTGGCTCTTCCTAAAGCAGCGGACGTTAGATAGCTCCCGCTCTTAACAAGGGACGGGTGTATATTTTTTGTAGGATTATGCACTCAAATTGTAAACGCATTGTTTATCACGCAGTGGTTAAGATCCACCATTAGATTAGACCATATGACAGGTGCTCAGAAGCCTCCATTGACATCGGAAACAAATGCTATTGGGTGGGGTTAGGCGAAAAAACAAGAAGGTAGTATCTCAATCGCTTTTAAAAGATTCTCTACACTGAGCCATAAGATTTCGGAGGGCTACCCCTCGGTTAATAGAAAATCAAGACAAAATTTTATTTGAATTACTCTCTCAAAAAGCACCGCCAATTTTTATAAAGGCCGATTCATAATTGACCAAAGCTCTACAACGACCTTATCTGACAATTACCCTTATAGCCGTTGCTAAACAAGGGCGGAAAGTGTTTTCTAGCTGTCAAAAACTCTCACTCCCATACAATTTGTATGAAGCATACCTAAATAGCGCGGCGTCAACGCCGATTCGATTAGGAAAATTCGATTTTGCCAGCGCTTTTAATAGTTAAGTTGGCCGCCATAGTTAATAAATAATGTAAATTTAGCTATTTTTTGGTCAAACCAGCGGTTGTATCTCCATTTTTTATTTATATTGTGTGGGTTTTATTAAACAAGAAAGTCACCACTACTGTTCGTGAACAACGTTGGCGCTCTTGGTTAGGTATGGCATATCAGCGTCAAAGCTAAGCGGAAAAAACGTTCCGCCTTCCGCTCTTGCTTGGAACGGCTATTACTTTTATAACTCATTTATAAATGATGGTATCAAGATAACATTCAAATCAAATACATATATATACACGTAAGCGATGTAGGCTTTTATATAGTCAAACATAACTTTACTAATCGCTTTTTTTTTGTAAATAGTTACTCGGTACTTCCCTAATATTTTTAATTGTTTACACAAAATATCATTCACTGACTGTGCGTGTTAATTATCGTAATTTTCTGCTTGGCCTTTCAGTCCATATTCCCTATAAAACCATTCATTTTTTCATTTCTTACCGTCTGTCCGACTGTCTATAGGGTTTATTGTTTATTTGTTAATTTAACTTACCTTTTTCAGACTGTGTGCGGTTCTTGTATTTTAAATATTTGCAACGATGATGTTGCAATACTTTTAAGAAGAAAATGAGTTTGAAACGACAGCATATTTTTTTGAAAAAATAAATGTTGCACCATCTTGTATAGAAATAGTAACAAAAAGAAGACTACAGCACACCATCACTCTGCCGAAAAGCCTTAAAGGCACGAGTTGAAATTTAGGTACAAATATGTTGCGGTGTCGGAGTTTTAAAAACAAACTGTAAAGAGAATAAAAAAGGATATACACATGTAAATTCAGAAATGTACATTTAAGGTCATAAATATAGCACAGGGCTTAGTCTTTCGGTGACTACAAAATAGACTTTTAGGCTTAGACAAAAGTATAGATTTTATTCTAAACTTCTATCTTTACAATAGTATATACCTTTGTCTAAACTATAGTAAAGACTTTAATCTAGACTATTGCCTAAACGTTGGCTACAAGAATAATCCTCGCACGGATTGGATAAGTGATGAGACGTGGAAACTTGTGTTAGAAAGGAAGAAAATTAAATTAAAGCCTCAGTTAACTCTAGCAGGACCCGCTCGAAAAAATATATGTATAAGCAAATATACAGTTGCCTTAACATAGAAGTTAAACGTATCAACAACAACAAATGGGCTTGCCAGATAGTCTTGATTTTTCTTGATTTACAAGAATTTTCAGTGCTCTTCAAGCATCAAGAAAAAATGTGTTTTGTCACGATTTTTTAAAGCCCAACCAAAAAACACTTTATAATTTTTTAAATTTGTTAAAACAAAGCTGTGTAAAAAGCAAATAAATAATTAATAGTTTTGTTTAAGTGTAATAGTTTGAAAATATATCAAAACTACGTTTCATTTATTTAACAACATTAATTTGACAACACTGGAATGATGATTTGAAACCAGGGATGTCAGCGTCATACACAATTGTGTAAGCAAAACTCACATGTACGCTTACGCTCTTTTATTTTGCGAGCGTAAAATATAATTGTTTACTGCAAAACACTCTCATTCAGCGGGAAATATCGCACGGCCTGTTTTGAGGCCTGTAAACAGAAATAATATATTTATTATTTATTCTCTTTGCTTCTGTTTTGTTTTATTTCTGTTTTTAGCATTGTACAATGATTTTAAAAAAATTAAAAATATTGAAAAGAATTGTATAAGGTTGTAAAAAGACTTCAAATATTGTCAAGTGCTCAATTTTTCCAAAAAAATAAGCAAACATTCTGCGAAATGCAGGTTCCAAATTAAATTTATTTAAATAATAACTGATTGTGTCTGCCAATAACTCAAAATTTTTCGATAATTGTATTATTATTAATTGCTCTAAATTCTTCATAGCAAAATATGTATGTTAATTAGGCCTCGTAATAGGCCTCGCAACCGAAGATTTCTCCCGCTGCGAATGTAAGAGACAAGAGTAATCGCACCAACACAATCATAATTGACACCACTGTTTGAAACATAAACTCGTATCAACACTTGTCTGTATTTCCCTCTATACTCAACACCAATAACACTGGTCGGCAAAAAAAACCCTAGAAAAGCGGGAGTAAGAACTTTGCCATGTGATTTTACTTTAGGGCACTGGTACACGTTCAATATATATTGTGATATTTGGATCGCGATCCATATTGATAGATCACATCATATTAGGCTATTATGCGATATGGATCGCGATCCATCAATATTGCATGCTACACCTTCAATAAATATCGTGATACTAGAAATATCACGATATTTATTGAACGTGTAGCAGTGCCCTTAGCGTGCTAAGTCGAAATCTTATCACAGATTAATTCTGTCACTTGAATAAAATTTACATTTGTCTAACCATTTTAATGATGTATGGCTTATTTTTTTCGTAATATACCTTTACCTGGCTTTACGATAAATTAAAAATATGTAAAAAAAAAATTTCCTTATATTTTTTATGAATTTTTGAATACAAAAAATAGTACTATACAGCCATGTCACAGAGTATAATTCCGTTCGGAAACGGTATTCATTCCGTATTTTGGTGCTTCAGAAAATTACGAAAAAACTTAGCGGAATGAAACCATTTTTGTTTTCATGAACGGAATGGGAGTCTTCTGTATCTTAAAGGCCAAAAACTATCAAAATATAATTTCTATCAATAAACAAATATGTTTACTTCGGTTGCGAACGCAATCATTCCGTTCGGAACATTGTACTCTGTGACATGGCTGTATATTGCATGAAAAAAAAATTGAAGAGTTTTGATTAAAATCGGACAAATCTAAAAAAAAGACGTGGTAGAAAAGAACTGCAAACTGATTTGAAGTTAGCACTTTATATTTGCTGCAGACCTGTGTAATTAAAAACGATAAACAGCTGACTCAAGATAAAAGCGTACAGACATGTTTGGTACAAATCATGAGTTCATTTGCTGTTTTTTTTTTTTTTTTTTTGCTTTTAACTGGTTTTAATAATTGTGTTATTTTTATACAAGATTAATTTAGAAAATTTTTAATTGTCAAGAATTCCTTTCAAAATCAAGATTTAGTTTAGTGAATGTCAAGAATTTTGCAAATGTTAATCTGGTTAGCCAACGTGCAAGGGACCTTAACCATGCAGCAAAGAAACTCACCAATAATAAAATGTTAACTGTCAAACCCTTGAAAAACGACGAAGGAGAACCAATTATCTACTTTCAAACAAAACCAAATTATTCTATAGGAAGAATTTTATTCTAATATGCCTTCGTCGTCCCAGCCTACAACGGGATCTTAAACCTCCCTAAGAAGGCATATCTGGCAGGCAACACTAAAAAAACTGGAGAGATATAACTTTTAGCATGGTCAATTTGTTCTATGGGTCAAACATTTGTTGTCCTGTGTAAATTGTCTTTATCTTTATTAGCTTAAAATTTCTACAAAAATTTAAATTTATTTATAAATTCAGTTATAATTTGTTTATCTTTGCTGTTCATTTAATTGCAACATATTTACAACATTAATGTTATCCTGCCGAGTGTTTGTGTTCATACAATTATCCTGGTTTATATCACACAAAGTAGCAATTTCCCTGTTTGGTTAACAGTCTGCTATTTTTTACATTCACCAACAACAACAAAAACACGTTCTTAGGCCAATTTCTGTTTGTAACTTGGCCAAAAAAGCACCCGGTTAAAAATCATTTGCCAGCTGATATTTTTTTTTAAACAACATTTCACAATTGTATGATGACTGCCTATCTGCATAACTGACTATTCCTTTAAGATGCAGAGACATAGTTGCACTTAAAGATCACCTGCTTTTCTCTTTTTCCTTAACCTTAATTCTGGAGTGCTGGAGCGCAACATTTTTTTTTTAATCATTAATGTTAATGATTGTTGTATGAGTATGTTTGTGTGTTTGATAAAACGCCGACCAACAGTGTGTTAAGATGTGTTTGGTTTCAACATGTGTAGTATGCTAAATAACCCTTTTTTCCTTTCAGTTGTTATTAAGAAAAAAAGGACCTGCTACATTTCGTGTGTGTGTTTCGCTTTAATTTTTTTTTTTAAATCAATTGGCAACTTGGCCTTTAATTGCTCTGGCTGTTGACTCGTGCTGCGTGTTGTAGTTGTGGCACTTAAACACAAACACACTGCTTGTTTCTTTTACAAACAGTTGCCACAAGCTGCATAACATTTTTGTATGAAAAGTTTGAAAATAAAAAAAGGATTATTATGTGTAACTTCTCTTTAAAGAAATTGTAGACTTTCTTTTAAGGAAAGTATTACATTAGGGTGCAATTAAAAATTGATGAATGTATCTCTTTTATTCTTATATTGAAACTGTAACTGTAAACTGTAACTATTATAATCGTACAAAGTCTTATCTAGTCGAGAATCTAAAAGATAGACAACCCGAGAGTCGCGACAATATGCTTGTCAAGAGTCTAGACATCAGACCAAAAGACGAAAGTTTAGATAATAGACTAGTCGGGAATTTAGACATTATACCAATGAGGAGTCTAGACAATAAGCTAGTCAAGAGTGTGGACTGCAGTCTAAATGAGTCTGGATAATATCCTAATCTAGAGTCTATTCAACAGACTTGTCGAAAATCAAGACAATATAATAGGGGGTTTTTTTGTTTGTTTTTGTCCAATGTTAATCTCGCGAAGCTCTACGTGGGATTAGCATAGGACAAAAACAAAAAAATCCCTATTATATTGTCTTGATTTCCGACAAGTCTGTTGAATAGACTCTAGATTAGGCTATTATCCAGGCTCTGTTAGACTGCAGTCCACACTTTTGACTAGTTTATTGAGACCAGAGTCTCAGACGGGAATCGAACCCGCCATCCCCGCGCTTATAGGCTAGCTCACCATCAACTAGCCTACCGGGGCACCCAGTTAACTAGTCGAGAGCTTAGACAATAAACTAGTCAAGCTTCTAGACAATAGACTAGTCGGAAGTCGCGACTGAAGTATATTAAATCTTTAATATACACAAGAGTATATCGTTATCTAAAACGCAAAAGGCCCCATCTAACAAAAAATTAAAAATCTACTTTTTCATTGATTCTGATGTATTGCATCAACTCAAATAACCACAAAACAATTTGGAATCTTTCCACCAAAATTAGCGATTTTTTTAACTAAAAACGAAATGCCCTATCTACAAACGATATTGCGAAATATACTAGAGGGCTAACTAACATTTTGCATAATATGCAACATTGATAATTGTCAAAACAACTGGCAGGTTTTACAGGAAAAATAGAAGAAAAATTAATTATAAACAGTTTAATGCAATTTATAAATTGATCATATTAAATAGGGTTTGCTTCTCCTGTAAAATTTTCAAAATGTTAGATAGGGCCTTTTGCGTTTTAGGTAACGATATATATAATATATCAACAGTTTTAGCTATAGTCTAGTCTATATCAACTATTCTTAAATATAGAATATTTTATTTCCATAATAAACATATACTATTAGCTTTTACTCGTGACTTCGTTCACGTGCAAATTAGAGCAAGATTTAAAGAAAAGGCATTATTGTACAAAAAATTTACAGAAATTTTACGTAGTTTTCTACATCTTTACTTTCCTAATGTTAAAATATTTCTGTTAACAACATATCGTCAGCTCATTATTGGTTTGACCTACCGAACATTAAAAAAATATAAGTTAGGTATGGGATATACATATATATTTTGATTACCCTCTTTCTGTATCCAAAACCAGTTTCAAGTTTTTTTTTGGTTTCTGAGATATTAAGCAATAATTTTGCTCAATATCAACTATTTTAACTTTTATTAAGTACTGTTTTGCTCTACACGTCACTGTTTGGCTAATGCAGAAAGTTTCTCATAAAAAAACGTAAAAAAAAGTTTTACTCTTGCTTTGCTTCATTGCCCTATGAAAAAAAGTAGTTAAAGCAAAAGCAAAATAAAATTTCAACTACTCAATTCACAGCAGTACATGCAGCACAAAAAGCACCACGGATAGAAAGGGTATACATATATAAGTTTGTCATTCCGTTTGTAATTTCAAAAATGTTGATGTTAGCCGCTATATAGTACATATATTCTGGGTCCTTATGAGTAGCGAAGTTGATTTAACGAAGACTGTCCATCCATCCGTCTGTATGTTGAAATGGGTTTTCCGAAGACCCCAGAAATAATGGTGACTAGGTTATTAAATACTTATGTCAGATGTGCTCCGTTTAAGTTTGCTATTGAAATTCAGCCGATCGGTCTACAAATGGCTGAGATATGAGCAACAAACCACGGCTGCCTTTAATTTTGTTCATCACATCCCATTTTGTTGCTGTTTTTTTATACCCGTCACCATTAAATAAAAAGGTTATACCTTGTAAAAGTTTTTCTTTTTATATTTTTTGATTTTTTGCCTGTTTTTACACATAAGAAATACGTACATGTACAACACAGTTGATTTAATGATGTCTGCCTGTCTATTTTTTTGTATATTTTGAGAACGGAAAGAACAAAAGTTTGCAAATGTGGGCGGGATCTGTTAAGTGGGCGTAGCAACAAATCTATTTATTTATATCTAAAGAACGGTAAGAGAGAAATTTTCCAAATTTGGTGCTCATAGCTGCGTTCTCAATAAACAACCTCTCTAATAAGGACGGGATTGGAGAAGTGAGCGTGGCATAAAATAAATTTTTTTTTTATATCTAAAGAACGGTATTTATATAACTATCGCACAAAAGTGAAGGGTATATAAGATTCGGCATAGCCGCATATTGCACTCTACTTGTTAAACATAAATTTAGAAATGATGCGTTTGCGGCACAAAACAATAACTTTAACTTTCAATAAAATACTATTGACTTTTAAGTTCGTTAATGAACGTTCACAAAAATTTACATATTTTGGAAGAAGTGGTGAAAACACAAAGAAATTTATTGTCCTTTTTCTCCATTACGACATTTTGGCATATGCACCAAACCAATAATGAGCTGACGATATTAGGAATTATTATTTTTCGCCAACGCATACATATAAGTTTTGAGCACTCGATACTCTTGAGCAACCGACATTCAACTGTCCATATCAACTGCCCCTGTAACCATATGTAATCTGTATACAAAATTTTTTAAAAAAAAAAGAAAAAGTACCAAAAGTAAAAATTTTTCCGTTTTAACATCATAAAAAGTACATTATATTTTAAGCCATATCCTACCTCAATACCAAACTTTTCGAAAAGAGAAAAAAGTACCAAAGATAAAATGGTATCAAGAGTACCAGCGTTTCCTCATTGTAGGCCTCCTAGAAAGTACACTGTATGTAAATGTAGACTATAATCTGTACAGGGTTGCCCATATTCGACGGACCCATCTGGCAACGCCATAACTTTTGACAGAGATGTCAGATCGCTTAATGACATACCGCGTTTGAAGCGTCAGTCCAAGCAGATTTTTACCATGCAACAATACACGCGACGCGAGCGCTCTGAAATAGTTGAAATTTACATTCAACAGAACAAGTCAATTGTGAAAACTCAACGTGCTTTTAAAATATTAAAAAATGTGAGAAGTGCGCCTTCTAAGAACACCATTAAGCGTTTATACGAAAAATTTTCGACTGGTGAGGCTCTTTCTAATCCGAAGAGGCCAAATAAAAGCCGACCAAGGCGATCGGCCGAGAATATCGCTGCCGTACGAGCCAGTGCTGAGAGGTCCCCAAGAACATCCCAAAAACGCCGTTCTCAGCAGTTGGGCATGGCTCGGTCCACTTTACAACGGATTATTCGCGTTGATTTGCATTTGTTCCCGTACAAAATTCAATTGACGCAAAGATTGTTGCCTGTGGACAAGCCTCGTCGATTGGAATGGGCCCATGGGTCCGTCGAACATGGGCAACCCGTTATATATAACCTACCTTGGGTTTTTCTACCACAAGCCTTCATGATATTGCGGGCTTGGAATTAGTTGCAGATAAGATCAATAGGCTTACACAAAATTTCAATACCAGATGTCTAAATTCTGATTTCGTTTATATTAATGAGCTAGCATCATCATAGGTTTTATCTAGTCTGTTAAGTAGTATAAGTAGTTTTTAGAAAAATTAAGAAAAGAAGGTTTTTTGCCAAATTTTCTTCTCCAAAAAAATATTGTATATATGTATATAGTACTTTTGTAAATATAAATCTATGTTTTATTAAGCTGAATAAGAAAAATCTTGAACACTTAAATATGTAATTTAAATTAAAATGGAAATGGAAATATTATGGAAAAATAAATGAATTGAATTGAATTGAATAATCTGTATGTATACCAAATTTTTCGCAAAGAGAAAAAGTTCCAATATTATCCCGTTTAACTCTTAAAAAGTACCAATTTTATCCTTTAAAAAGTACCCAATATTTTAATCTGAACCATATGCAATCTGTATACCAAATTTATCACAATGAGAAAAATAACCAAAGTACGAATTTTTTACATCTTAAAATGTAAGTGTATTTGATTCTGGCCTATATGCTTAGCCTGGCAAAAGTGTTTGGGCTTAATGTATTGGCTAACTAATGTGAACTTTAACTTTTTTGCATAAGACAGACAAACCTTCATATTTATAATATGTATTAGTAGGATCGGCTTATCTTTATTATAGACTAGACGATGTTATATTAAAAGGACAACTTTTAGTCTATATTATAGACTAGTCGATAGTACAAATTATGTATATACTAGTTGATAGGGTAAAGTTAAGCCTACAATCTTTAATATTGACTATTGCAGCAGCCCTGGTTAGAATGATGCCCGACATGCCTAAAGCCTTAGGCAAAGCAAAAAAGGTTAATAAACTTAGTCAACTCTAAAAAATATTGACAGCCGTGTTTCTGCGCTATTAAATATATATGCCGTGCAGAACCATATCCGACGAAGCAGAAGGAATGATTCCAATTGATATCAGGGTGGACGACCCAGAACGGATGTACGAACAAAAGAACATGGGAGTATTAAATAAAATGCAGATCAATCAAAAAAAAAAAGACAAAAGTCATTACAAATATGGCATAAAAAATGGAATGAAAGCCCCTTATAATTTATACCAATAATCCATATGTGAATACATAGAAAAAACGGTGAAGTAAATTACTACCTGCCATATTTTTTAAGTGGTCATGGTGGATGTATTTACACAAATTTTGCCTAGACTCTGACGCCAATTTGTACGCGTTGTCCAAAATTGATGGAAATTGCCGAGCATGTCATATTTAACTGATCAATATTCCCGAAAGAGCGTTCGAAAATTGAAAGCTCCATTGTAAAGAGGCTTAATGTGATAAAATGGAAACATTGTACGTAGTATCCAGCTACATAAAAAGTGTCCATGATAAACTTAGAAATGGAAAAAGAAAAGAAAAACTCCTCAAAATATAAAAGTACGGACTAAATAGGTCTACCCGGCCCTGAGATATTACAGCAGGTGTTTTAGACGTTAAGAATCCGACGTAATCCGATAGAGAATAAATTCGGATTAATTAGGCAAGATTGAAAAAAAGTAGAAAATTCTAAGACTAGTCAATATTCTAACGTGTTTTTTTCTAACCTTCTTTGAGATTTTATCCACCCGAAATAAAATATTCCCATTCAATAAGTACCTACTTAATAAATATGCTCAGAATCAGTATTACAAAGCAGCACAGATGGGGGTAGTGCACTAATTTGCACTACTACAACTTACAGTTAGCGATAGTGCAAAATTATTCCAATCATTTTGTTGATGTTGAGTGCTGAATTGAAAATTAGCAGCCTCACTAAACATGGGTGATAGCGATGTTAAAAAAGTTTGCACTCAAAAAAAAAAAAATTTTTTTTTTTAATTAAGAAAAAGCAATCATCTTTATTTATTGCAACTTTTTTGCTCTTTACTCATTTGAGTGCAAAATTTTACACTAAAATTACAAACAAAAAACTTGTTTTTTTCATAATTAAATCCGTGAGATATTCCTTTATTGATAAAATTTCATGTTGTTAATTTCCTTTGCTAATGCATATCATCACAAGAATTAAAAACCATGCACATACAAAATTAATTTTTTTTTAAATTTTAGAGAGACTCTGTTTATATGCAGCTTTTTTGATTGCAAGTAGAAATGTTGCACTATTTGAATTGAGTGCCGATTTTTGCATTCAATCTTCGTTTAGTGATAGTGAACAAATTTGCAATGCCACTCAATTTTTTTAGTGCTATTGAAAAAATACCAATTATCACTAAAGCTGGTAATAAATAGTGCAAACAAATTTTTTTGCAGTTTTATTTAGTGATAGTGCAATGCTTATTTAAATCAATATTAAGTGCACTACCCCCAACTATGCAAAGCAGCACCTGCCATATTTTTTAAGTGGTCATGGTGGATGTATTTACACAAATTTTGCCTAGACTCTGACGCCAATTTGTACGCGTTGTCCAAAATTGATGGAAATTGCAGAGCATGTCATATTTAACTGATCAATATTCCCGAAAGAGCGTTCGAAAATTGAAAGATCCATTGGAAAGAGGCTTAATGTGATAAAATGGAAACACTGTACGTAGTATCTAGCTACATAAAAAGTGTCCATGATAAACTTAGAAATGGAAAAAAGAAAAGAAAAACTCCTCAAAATATAGAAGTACGGACTAAATAGGTCTACCCGGCCCTAAGATATTACAGCAGGTGTTTTAGACGTTAAGAATCCGACGTAATCCGATAGAGAATAAATTCGGATTAATTAGGCAAGATTGAAAAAAAGTAGAAAATTCTAAGACTAGTCAATATTCTAACGTGTTTTTTTCTAACCTTCTTTAAGATTTTATCCACCCGAAATAAAATATTCCCATTCAATAAGTACCTACTTAATAAATATGCTCAGAATCAGTATTACAAAGCAGCACAGATGGGGGTAGTGCACTAATTCGCACTACTACAACTTACAGTTAGCGATAGTGCAAAATTATTCCAATCATTTTGTTGATGTTGAGTGCTGAATTGAAAATTAGCAGCCTCACTAAACATGGGTGATAGCGATGTTAAAAAAGTTTGCACTCAAAAAAAAAAAAAATTTTTTTTTGAATTAAGAAAAAGCAATCATCTTTATTTATTGCAACTTTTTTGCTCTTTACTCATTTGAGTGCAAAATTTTACACTAAAATTACAAACAAAAAACTTGTTTTTTTCATAATTAAATCCGTGAGATATTCCTTTATTGATAAAATTTCATGTTGTTAATTTCCTTTGCTAATGCATATCATCACAAGAATTAAAAACCATGCACATACAAAATTAATTTTTTTTTAAATTTTAGAGAGACTCTGTTTATATGCAGCTTTTTTGATTGCAAGTAGAAATGTTGCACTATTTTTGCATTCAATCTTCGTTTAGTGATAGTGAACAAATTTGCAATGCCACTCAATTTTTTTAGTGCTATTGAAAAAATACCAATTATCACTAAAGCTGGTAATAAATAGTGCAAACAAATTTTTTTGCAGTTTTATTTAGTGATAGTGCAATGCTTATTTAAATCAATATTAAGTGCACTACCCCCAACTATGCAAAGCAGCACCTGCCATATTTTTTCAATAAATTAAGATAAATAGGTACATACGTCAAAAATAATTACATTTGACTGTAAAGATTTATCCGGAAGTAATTTTTATTTAAAAAAAAACACAGGCCTGCAAAATTTAGAAAACGTCAAGTCCCAATATCTCAAAGACATTTATCTTAACCTGCAGACATGTTCATGATGAAAACAGGATCAATGCATAAAATTTACTTCATTTATGTTTTCTTAAGATGGTTTTCATATTATTATTTGTAAGTTGGTGGTGAAATAAAAGCGAAATGTAGCCAAAAACCTATCGAATTCGCATTCATGGCGAAAATATCATGAATATAGCGAAAAGCCGGATTTTTTTTAAACTTCAGGTTAATATTTCTCAGAGAAGGTTTTTATAAATAAAGATTAAGTAACGCAGTTTTAATGCCTCGAATATGGCGAAAGGCAGGGTTTTTTTCTTTAAAGCTAATAAGATATCTCGAAAACGCTGAAGAAAGTCAGAGTACAGAGTCTGACGCAGCGCAATTCAAACCCTTAGAAAAGTCTACCGTGATCTATAAAAATTTGTTGTAAGTGTAATTTATGTTGTTGTAAATAAATTTCACTACTATATGGGGCATTCCACGCCAAATCGGATAGATTAAAACATTTTTTTTTTATTTCCCCAAGTAAAAAAGGGCCTTTCTGGTGAATTTTAAAACTTTTTTGAAAACTCCTTTAAAGGACTCTTTCTTAGTTTGCTTGCAATCACAGCACATTCAAGTTTTTTGCTCATAACTTTCTTAATGATGGTCCAAATGGGGGAAAAATATTCCAAGTTTTTTTATTAAGATTTTTGGACTTAAAAATTTTAAATCTTGTTTTTTAAAATTTTTGGATTTTTAATTTTAGATCGTCTTTTTAAAAATGAGAGTATCCTTCGATTATTTTTTAAATGTGTAATTTTAAAATCCTAACCATACAACAACTTTTAATCCCGGCCCGGTAGTGGGGTTCCATAACTACTATTTTTTTGATTGGCTGCCCCCGTGGACAAATTGATAGTGAGCTAGTCCATCAGCGCCGGGGTTGCGGGTTCGATTCCTGCCAGAGACTCTGGTCTCCTGTAGACAAGCGTAGAGCTACGCGGGATTAGCATAGAAAAAAAAGATATTTTACAGTTTAAAAAGAAAAAATCTTTTTCTAAAGGGAAAAAAATTTTATTTTTCAAATTTAAAAAATAAAAAATAAAAGAAAATTATAGCTATGTGAGGACAACTACCGGCCCGGGCTTAAAAGTTGTTGGATAAATAGAAGTTTTAAATAACACATTTTCAAAAAATTCGAAAGGTACGCTAATTTTCAAAAAGACGATTAAAAAATTTCAAATCTAAAAATCTTAATCAAAAAAACTTGAACTAGTTTTCCAATTTGGACCATTATTAGGAAAGTTATGAAAAAACTTTAAAAAGAGTACTAATGCTATCTCAATACCAATTTTTTCGAAAAGAGAAAAAGAGTACCAAAGATAAACGGGTATCAAGAGTACCAGCTTTTCCGCATTAACTGTATGTTAATGTAGACCTTAATCTGTATGTTTACCAAATTTATCGAAAAGAACATGTACCAATTTTATCCTGTTTTACCCCTTAAAAAAGTACCAGTTTAACATTTTAAAAGTACCCTCATTTTAATCTGAACCATATGCCATCTTTAATCGAAAAGAACATGTACCAATTTTATCCTGTTTTTACCCCTTAAAAAAGTACCAGTTTAACATTTTAAAAGTACCCTCATTTTAATCTGAACCATATGCCATCTCTATACCAAATTTATCACAAAGAGAAAAAGTGCCAATTTTCCCCCCGTCTTTACCTATTAAAAAGTACCCTTTATTTGATTCTGGTCAATATGCTTAGCCTGCAAATGTGTATGAGCTTAATGTATTGGTTAACTAATGTGAACTTTAATTTTTTTTGCATAGGACAGATAAACCTTCATATGTACTTATAATATAAGTAGGATCGGCTTATCTTTATTATAGACCACTCGATTTTCTTTTTTAAAGACAACTTGTTAGTTATGAACAAAAAACTTTAAAAAGAGTCCTTTGAAGGAGTAATAAAAAACGTCATAATTTACCAGGAAGGCCCTGCCCTTTTGAATGAAGGGTACTAAAAAATATCACAAAATTGGAAAATAAAAAAAAAGGTTTTTTAACCATCCGATTTGGCATTTAAGGTGGTTTTAAACAATATGCATTTAGCAGTGTACTTGTCAAATTTCCAAAATGAATACATGTCGTGTAAACGAAAAATAAATTTACTTCTGTAAATGTCAGATCGAGCTAGCAGTGTAACATTTTTCAATTAGAGCGGCATATATCATTATATATTTATTTATTTACACATATATTTTTTTAACAAAATAACATTTTTATTTAACTGATTTACAATTAAAAGTAAATAAAAATATAAATATGTAAATAATTTGCTGTTATGAAGGATTTTAGGTTATGTCAGATGAAAACGAACATGTGAAAGCAAAAATATTTGACAGTTTTGACAGACATGTTAAATTACAAATGGATTTCACATCTGACAAAACCACTGCAAAATACACCCAACTTTAAAGTATTAAATACTTTTAAATTACCCCTCGCATTACCTTTCTTTAGGGTTGCCATTCGTACTGTTTTTATTAGTACATGTACTGAATTTTTGTTTAAAGTACTGATTTATGCATTACAAGCAAATCAGTACTCAAATGTACTGATTTTTTTCATTAATGTACTGTTTTTGTACTGTTATTATAAATTTATTTTGTTCAGTATATAGGCTGTCATATTGTAAAATTGTTTGCAATACAAATATTAATATAGATGTTCTTATCGATGAGTTAAGATTTTTGCCGAGTCAGTACGAAAAAAGAAGACAGTAGAAGAAAAATGGAAAGTGTTTCTCAATGGTGCTGCCTTTACGAATTTGAGGAAATGTGTAATTTTATTTCTTCCATTCCACGTTCAAAAACTTTTACAGAACGGATCTTTAGTTTTAAAAGTTGAGAAAAGAGAGAAACAGGCTCCTAATATAAAATCTAAAAAGTGAGTTGCAGATAAAGACAAACTTTTGTTATAGTTTTGAGTTTTACAATTTCTTGAAGACTGACGACAGGAAATAAATTGTGGACAATTTAGAAAAAGGCCATAAATATTTTTAACTTGTAACATTGTAAATATTTATGTCCATACATATGAATGTAAATATATTATTTATAAAAATCTATAGTATAAGATCGTCTGAAAAACGATTGTGCCTTTTGCAATAACTAAAATGATTAATAGTAATTAGTTGTAAGTCACTTTTAAATAATTTTTAATAATAATAAATACATAACAAGCTTCATTATTTCAAGTGTTTAATTTGTTTTCTAACATTTTGTTCTTATATTTGTAGCTTGGTGTTTAAAAGGCCAATATCAAATAATTCATTTTTGAGATTCAGCATGTCCTTTTAATTGCAAAATTAAATTAATTATGCTGGTCGATATAGCAAAAAACTACATTTATTTAATTTTATGTTGACCTATATTCAACAAATATAATAGAATAAAGAAAATAAAATTTTAGTTCACATGCTGGTCACGTTTTTTTAGTCAAATATTTGCTAAGTGTGACCGTAGCTTAAGAAAATACCTGATGCAACAATTAACTCAAAACAGCAAAATATTGTCATTGGCCCTTTTAGTACCAAACTTCAGACAAAATGAACTCAAATTTTGCTTTTAATAAAATTAATGTTTCTTTGGAAAATATTAAACCAAGTAGCTAACAAGAAATTAAAAATCGAATTTTTAACCACTTGTTGTGATCTAGATTTTTTTGTTATTCACTTTGTACTCTCGCTAAAAAATATGTGTATACGGAATTGAATTATTGCTTTGAAAAAATTCAGTTTTGTTAATTAAATTTTGACACTGTTCAAATTATAGAATGAATTCAAGTTTTGTTTTTAAACATTAAAGCTTTTTATGTTATTAATGTGCAATTTTATATTAAAAAAGTATATGTACTGTTTTTAGTGAAATTGTACTGATTTTTTTTCTCTTATGTACTGATTTCTCTGATTTCAAAACTGGCAACCCTACCTTTCTTCCAAATCAAGTTATTATTTTCTTAATTTTCCCTAAATGGTTCAAGTACTTACATACAAATTTTTATTACAAAATATTAAACAATTAATGTCAAATTATTACAATTAAAAAAAGATATTCCAAATTTCAAAAACGTCGTTTCTAGCCGAACATTTTTTTATGATCGATAAGACACGTTCGTCCAAATTTATTCCTTGCAAGAATAAAAACAACAAGAAAAATAAAAAAATTGTATGGGATTTTAAACTGTCATACACAATCATACACACATATGTATGTATGTATGTACCTAAATATACACAAAAGTATTTGACATTTTATGAAAATGAAAATCTAGATCTTTTATTTAAATACACAATGAAGGAAAAGGATCGATCACTTTTTAAACATGCTCACATAATCATGGTTATCATCCCAAGGTGAACAACAACGTGTCCTTTTGGTTTGTTTTTTTTTTCAGTAAAAACAATAAAACCAAATCTAACCACCACCTTTTAGACAAACTTTCAGAATATAAATAATTGTTTTGAAAAGGAGAAGTAAAAAACTCTTAAATCTTCTAGAAAGTACAACATAAAGGTGTGAATATTTAGCGAATTCTTCATGGTTTGTTTAGGGGAAACATTCAAGGTTTCAAAACAAGATTTTATTTTTTATGTCTAATTTCTAAGCAGAGAATAAAGAAATTATAGGCAGAGTTTAAAATTAAATTCAAAAAATATATGTACAATTTGTTACAGTTTATTTTATTTTAAGGAATCCTGCTTCACTTTTATGCTGTCCTTTTCAGTAATTAATTTAATTTGTGAAAGGAAAAAGAAAACTAAATTGTATTTAAAAATTCTCAAATTTCTTATATATTAAAGTTTGAGAAACAAATGACAATAGAGTCGATTAACAAGTTTTTGTTAGTTTTTATTAAATCGATTTGTTATGCAAGGATAATAAGGATAAGGGCAAGGACTCAATTCCTAAATATAAACAAAACATTATGATACATACACACTCATATACACATATTACAAAACCACAAAAGCTTGCATAAAAAGATAATAATTTAATTTTTCACCTTTTTAAATATAAGGTGTGATCCCGTTAGGGTTGCCAGTTTTGAAATCAGAGAAATCAGTACATAAGAGAAAAAACAATCAGTACAATTGCATAAAAAACAGTACATTTACTTTTTTAATATAAAATTGCATATTAATAACATAAAAAGCTTTGTTTAAAAACAAAACTTGAATTCATTCTATAATTTGAACAGTGTCAAAATTTAATTAACAAACCTGAATTTTTTCAAAGCAATAATTCAATTCCGTATATATTTTTAGCGAGAATACAAAGTGAATAACAAAAAAATCTAGATCACAACAAGTGGTTAAAAATTCGATTTTTAATTTCTTGTTAGCTACTTGGTTTAATATTTTCCAAAGAAACATTAATTTTATTAAAAGCAAGTTTGGTACTAAAAGGGCCATTGACAATATTTTGCTGTTTGGCGTTAATTGTTGCATCAGGTCTTTTCTTAAGCTACAGCCACACTTAGCAAATATTTGACTAAAAAAACGTGACCAACATGTGAACTAAGATTTTATTTTCTTTATTCTATTATATTTGTTGAATATAGGTCAACATAAAATTAAATAAATGTAGTTTTTTGCTATATCGACCAGCATAATTAATTTAATTTTGCAATTAAAAGGACATGCTGAATCTCAAAAATGAATTATTTGATATTGGCCTTTTAAACACCAAGCTACAAATATAAGAACAAAATGTTAGAAAACAAATTAAACACTTGAAATAATGAAGCTTGTTATGTATTTATTATTATTAAAAATTATTTAAAAATGATTTATAACTAATTACTATTAATCATTTTAATTATTGCAAAAGGCACAATCGTTTTTCAGACGATCTTATACTATAGATTTTTATAAATAATATATTTACATTCATATGTATGGACATAAATATTTACAATGTTACAAGTTAAAAATATTTATGGCCTTTTTGTAAATTGTCCACAATTTATTTCCTGTCTTCAGTCTTCAAGAAATTGTAAAACTCAAAACTATAACAAAAGTTTGTCTTTATCTGCAACTCACTTTTTAGATTTTATATTAGGAGCCTGTTTCTCTCTTTTCTCCACTTTAAAAACTAAAGACCCGTTCTGTAAAAGTTTTTGAATGTGGAATGGAAGAAATAAAATTACACATTTCCTCAAATTCGTAAAAGCAGCACCATTGAGAAACACTTTCCATTTTTCTTCTGCTGTCTTCTTTTTTCGTACTGACTCGGCAAAAATCCTTAATGTTAACAACTCATCGATAAGAACATCTATATTAATATTTGTATTGCAAACAATTTTACAATATGACAAACTATATACTGAACAAAATAAATTTATAATAACAGTACATTAATGAAAAAAATCAGTACATTTGCGTACTGAATTGCTTGTAATGCATAAATCAGTACTTTAAACACAAAACAGTACATGTACTGATAAAAACAGTACGAATGGCAACCCGTACTCAACGTTGGGAGCCCGCGGGATCCCAGTCTTACCTAAAACTGTTACCGTACTCAAAGTTTGGTTAATTGGTGGACATTTTGAGAGAAAAATATTCACCGTTTGCCCTTTCCTTGGGCAAATTGGGAAAATTGGTCAATTAAATTTCACCAAAAATAAACAATAAACGCCCCAAACAAGTACACATTACCAAACGAATTCAAATAAAAAAGTATTATGTCCTGTTCATCGATTTCGACGAAAGACTTCGTTCGCTTAACTTACATGTGAAACAAAAACAATATTTTATAATTTGTTTTCGTTTTAAAATTTACATTTAAAAATTAAATGTAAGTCAATGGCTCTTATAACATGTTCACACGGACAGCAGTACTCGTGTTTCGCTCTCCCATTCCTGTTTCGCGCCACAAACATGATTAAAACAAAATGATTTGCCATCAGTGTGGCCATTTTGGCATTTTTGCAGCTAAATTTAGCATTAAAAATTTATATTTAGCCGCAAAATTTTCATTTAGCAGTTGGCGCTTTATGTTAAAATGTTTTTAGCTTCTTAAGCGTTATTTATTTAAAAATTTGGAAGAATAGTTTTATTGATTTTACTAAAAAAAAATTTATAAATTATAATAAATTTTGACTTAAATAGTTGTACCCAAAATGAAATTTCGTTTTTTACATTTAAAAATTAAATGTAAGTCAAAGGCTCTTATAACATGTTCACACGGACAGCAGTACTCGTGTTTCGCTCTCCCATTCCTGTTTCGCGTTACAAACATGATTAAAACAAAATGATTTGCCATCAGTGTGGCCATTTTGGCATTTTTGCAGCTAAATTTAGCATTAAAAATTTATATTTAGCCGCAAAATTTTCATTTAGCAGTTGGCGCTTTATGTTAAAATGTTTTTAGCTATATTTTCGTATGAAAATATATAATTCATGTGTTAAGAAACATCTTATCTGTGTCTTGTTAAGAAAATAGGTACAATATTCAGGGAATATTAGAAATGCCCTTATCATGTCGATTGTAAATATTGTACCTATGCCCTTTGATATTACGACATAAAACTACAAGGAAATTTCACTTTGTAGGTATTTAGATAAAATTCAATGGTGTAAATGTTTGAAAAAATTGTTTGCTATTAACTGCTGAAAAAATAATTATTTAAAAGCTTCAACTTTTTTTAAACTATAAAAAATAAAATTATCTAAAAAGTTTTGTATAGGTATCATGGAAATAAATCGTTTAAATTTTGCATATAACAGAGGTTTGCAGATCCCCCATAATGTAAAATTTAATTTCAACTACCTACCTGTTCTACATATTAATATGTATCAGATGCTTTACCAAAATCTATCGTCTTGCTTAAATAGGTATAACCATTTATTAAGTTTGTCATTCCGTGTGAAACTTTTTTATAATACATCTAAGACCCCATAAAGTATATTCTGGCTCCTTGAGTAATTCTAAGTCGATTTAGCCATGCCCGTCTCACCGTCTGTCCGTCTATATAACAAAACATTCATCCGATTTTTATTTATATATTAATAAAAAATTTTGCAAAATGAATCCATTTTTGTTCCATTGCTAAGTCATCTTAGGGTGAAGTGTAAATGAATGAAGTTAGATCCCATATACATAAAACGACTCATTACTTGTTTAATTTTCTACTTTTAAAAGCCTGCCTACATTTGATTTACTTTAACAAGGTCTCCTTACAACTTTCCAACAAATGTTGCAAGCATGTTTGAACGATCATTTCAGTTACAACTTTGTGTTTGATCGCTTGGCAACTGGATAAGAGTAGGGCTCCCAATTTTATTATACCTTATCACCAAAATAACTGTTTTTTATCTCCAAAAATCCCGACAGTGTAGTATTCAGTGCTGCCACGACTAATAACATTTTTAAAACCAAAATTTTTGAAAATGTTACCAAATGGGAAAAAATAACCAAATTAGTAATGTCATTTGTTAATTCAAAAACCATTAAAATATATAGGAAAATATTAATTACAAATTAAGAAAACAAAGCAAAAAATTTAATTCTTGTTCATATTAAAGAAATAACGAGAAACTTAAATTAAAAGTTTTTATTAACTTGAAATACCTACCACTTATCTTTACTATTCTCAAAATTAGGAAAAACTGCGCTTATTTAAAAAAAAAATAATTGAAAATCTCCATCGATTAAAACTTCATTTGATATCAGTTCAAGAGCATTTCCGTTTCTAATAAAAAAAATACATTTGGTAATTTTTTTCTTAACAAAAATCTTAAAAAAGTATCTGGTAGCTGTTTTAAAAGGAATTTTTTGTTCTCTATAAAGTATAAGAAACTTCCGTTCATTTTAAACAAATAGTTAATGAGAAAATCGTAGTGCAAAGTACACATTATTCGAAGTCATAAATAATTTCCTTCGAATCTAAATACGAGATAACCCCCCATGTAAAAAAACGTTAAAAGTTTAAAAAAAAAGTAAATTGCAAGCGTACCAAGGAAAACATATTTATACGTTTTATTATTTTAGAAAAAAGTAACCAAAATGAAAAAATATTCACATCTCCACATTGAGAAAAAATATTACCAATTTTGGTTAGAAATAACCCAAAGCTGCAGCTCTGGTAGTATTATTAAAACTAATTTAATTTTTACTTTGAGTTCTAAATATCTACATACACATCTTAATATATAAAAAATCCGTGTCACTGTGTATGTTTCGAATAAACTCAAAAACGAGTCAACTGATATTCATGAAAATTGGCATATATATGTAATTTGGTCCAACTTAGATGATATGATAGTTATTATTTAAATTAATGGCCTGGGGGCGGAGGGGCGTGGCAAAATCCATAACTTGAGAACGGCTTGACCGATTTGAACGATTTTTTCTTTAAAATGATCGCCATGGTCCAACTTAGGTTTTTAAGGAAAGAAAATTTTGCCCCGCCCACTTTTTTCGATTTACCTAAAATCAGAAAACGGCTCCATCGAGTTGACTAATTTTTCTTTCAAATGTTCGTATTAATCAACTTTAAGTTTTCATCGAAAGAAAAATTTACCACGCCTACTTTTACGCCCACTTTTTCTATTAAGCGCATAACTGGAGAACGGCTTGACCGATTTGGACGATGTTTTCTTTAAAATGATCGCCATGGTCTAACTTAGGTTTTGCGGAAAGAAAATGTTGCCCCGCCCACTTTTACGCTCACTTTTTTCGTAAGATTCACAGCATATATATACATACATACAACCATATGTATTTTCAAATCAAATGTAAATCAAACATATGTATGTATATGAACAACATTTTAATTTATAATATTATAATTATGAAACAGAACTGGGGATGAACGATGTTTTACATGCAGTTTGACATGAAATTTTGCCAGAGAATGCGGTTTCATGGATTTTTATTTAAAGGCCGTAAATTTCGTTTAAAGATCAATTTAAATCGTCTGGTAATACAACACTAATGTTTGCTTGGGGCCAGCAACGCGGACCGGGTCAGCTAGTGTATTTATATAAAAACAGTTCATAACACACAAGAAAAAAAATAATAATTATGTACCGTACCAATATTTATCATTTCAAAAACTTCAGAATCTGATTCAACAGCCAATGCAATTTTGTTGTACTAAAGTGTTGTCACAACAAACTAAAAAGGTAACGGAAATAAACCCAAGTCAATGGCTCCAAAAATAAATGGGAGTTTGCTTACTTAAACTCATACTCCAACTATTTTTAAATTTTATTTTTTGACTTGGTTCACTTTAGCTCTAAGCACTCCATTTATTCTAAGAGCTTCTAATAACTTATACTATATTCTGGTGTGAATTTTTGTAGTGGTTGTGTTTATTATAGTTAAGACACGTTCAACCCAACTGGGGCGAACGAAGGATTTCGCCCAACGACGATTTTTTCCTGAGTTACTTGAAAACAAAGCAAACATGTTCACCTGGTACTGAATTGTTCGTAGTTGTTCGTGATTGTGTGTATTTTCATGTACACTATTATATGTTATTTTTGGCGACGAATTTTCGCTGCCAAAAATTCGTCGTCCGTCCCAGTTGTGTTCCTAGCATTATTTGTTGGTACAAAAGGCAGTATTCGAACCACCAGCGTCTTGGTATGAAAAAAATTTTGACCAAAAAAATACCTAAATTTTTATTCTACATCATGACCAAATCGGCCTTGCCATTGCACAAATGGCATTCATAAAAATATGCTATCCCCAAAAATCCCCAGCGAAAGAAATCAAAAATAAAAACCCTAGGGATTTTCTCGAAATCACAATTCTAAAAAATCTCCTATTTCAGGACAAATTCCCAAAACATGTTCACCTGGTACTGAATTGTTCGTGATTGTGTGTATTTTCATGTACACTATTATATGTTATTTTTGGCAAAGAAGTTTCGCTGCCAAAAATTCGTCGTCCGTCCCAGTTGTGTTCCTAGCATTATTTGTTGGTACAAAGGCAGTATACGAACCACCAGCGTCTTGGTATGAAAAAAATTTTGACCAAAAAAATACCTAAATTTTTACCCCACATCATGGCCAAATCGGCCTTGCCATTGCACAAATGGCATTCATAAAAATATACTATCCCCAAAAATCCCTAGCGAAAGAAATCAAAAACAAAAACCCTAGGGATTTTCTCGAAATCACAATTTTAAAAAATCTCCTATTTCAGGACAAATTCCCAAAACTGAGAATGCTAGGTGAGATATTGACATATGTATGTAAAGACGAAGTAAAGGAAATTCATATAAAATTTTCTATAGACGAAATAATTTTTCAGGTAGCGTTGAAAGCACAGCAGTGCTACTTTTTTTCTTACTAAGAGAGAGGAATGACAATAGTTGCTTGTGCTTTTGGCATATCGACCAACGAAAGCAAAAAATAAAATACAATGTTGTGTTTTTGGTGTTGTACTTGTTGTATCGCCACCACCGTTAACATTATTTCGCTTTGGATGAGGGGAAAAAGTAAAAAATTGTATAAGTCGGTTATGCTATAAATTTATTTGTGATCATTAATATTTTTCTCCAAAAACCGTTTTAATGATTGACCCTATCTTTCTGCGATCGTAAGAATGAAAATAAACATTATAGGATTAACTGCCTTCGATTAACAGTTCTAAGATTGCCATTATATACTTTTTATAATATTGATTTTTATTTCAATGTTAAAGGAATCCTTGGAAATGATAAGATAAATTAAAGGAATTACTATTTGAAATCCGTTTTATAGAATTAAGTAATTCTAGAACTTCTTACTGAGTGTCATTTGTAGTAGAGCTCTCGATGGAAGATTTTCTTCTGTTTTAATTAAAATGGCTTACACAATGGGCTGAACGAATGTTCTTGAATATATGCACGATTAACTTTTTGAATATTTCCCAGATTTTACATCTAAAATTGTTCTTCTCCTTAAAAATGTATTTAATTTTAGCGTGGTAACACTTTATTAACTTCAAGGTTTTTTTAAATGTACCGTTTTCTGCTTTTACTACAAAACCCAACTTTTAACTCCTTCAACATCACTAAACAAACAAAAGCACCCACACATGCATATATGCATTCAGGGCTGCCAAATTAGAGGAAATTTTGTTGGCAAAAATCCATTAATATTTGTTTTGGGATATGGGATTTTTTAGAAAATTATTCAAAAAAATGCCTTTTCGCTTCTTTTGATATTCTAAAAATTACTTTTAACAAAATTTACAAATACAATGAAAGAGTCAACTGAAATTGCACGCGTTTAATGAATGTGTTCATATGATCGTAATTAACGAAGCAAAATTTAATTTAATTTATTTACATAAAAAAAAAAAAAAAAAAAAATCATCCGATTTATTAGCATTAAAAGTTAGTAAAAAATAAAAGTCAGTTCTTTATATGCAAAGGCAACATCATTGACATAAAACCGAAATAGTTAAGTTATTTAACCCAAATAGGTATTTCTTTGAAAATTGGAATAGGAGAATAAACATTCAGAGAATCGTTTGACAGTATATATCTAATATTAATCAAGAATAGTCCTGTCAATGGTGCGCTTTTTTTTAATTTCGGTGCGTTTGTTAATTTTAGGTGGCACCAAAGCAAATTCAACACAAGTTTTTGTTTCAGTGTGAGAAAAAAATCTTTGTACAATAAAATACATGTTAAGAAAAATTTTAATATATAATTTTAAATAAAAAATTTATTTGAAACTTGGTGCGTTTTTCTTTAAATGGCGCGTTTTTCCTTCACTTCGGTGCGTTTTGAAATTTCAAAGTTAACAACGCTGGAGAAAGGACTTCCCATTTCTACGGATGTTTGCCTTTAAAGTCAAAAGAACATTACATAATCTCTGGACACTTTTAGTTTTCTTACCACTTCCTTCAAAAACGTGTTATTCTTTTGTTAACGAAAATTATTTTCTTTGAATCTAATCAGCGTTTTCTTTACTAATTGTTGCTACAAAATTTTCTTAAATTTAAATTTTTCACTTTTGTCATCATCCCTTACAGAAATAATATTTACTGCATTTTCGGAATCTAACACAGAAAAAATTAAAAACCAACTTCAATTAACATATTAGTTAGAAATTTGTACTATTAATTAAATTCCGTACTGATTTTCAACCTGCAAACAAATTGACATTCTGAAAGATTGAGGTTTTCTTGCTGTTGAGTTTCAATCAATGTGACCACCAGCAAAATAGGTTATATACAACGTAAACACAAATCAAAATATTTTTTTCAATAAACACATTTAATTGAAACAATTTAAAAATTGCTTGAAACTTTAATACCACATAAAATATTTTGAAGTTTGTGTGTATGTTTTCATATTTGCAAATATATACACAAACATTATAATTTTTATTTTTACTTAATGGAACAATTAAAAAGAATTATTTGAAACAGCATTCCTTTATGCTACTCTGCGAAAAAAATCATTAAATATTTAAAAGCAAGTTGGAATATCTTTTTTCATTTTTATAAAATTAAATCCAGGTTTTTCCAAAACTCCTCTTTTTTCACTAGTTCGAAGTTTTTAGAGCATTAAACACTGCCTTACTTGTCGGATTTTAATTGACATATGATATTTCTTGACACAACTAACTAAAGACGGAGGTCCACTACACGCGTTTTCACCTCAATGCATTGTATTTTTTTCAAACCATACTTGCGTTCTACGTTTTAAATAACATGCAACGCTTTTTATACGACATTACCACAAGTAGAAATTAAATTTTACTTGTCAAAATCAGCTGATTTGTTCGAACACTGCTTGTTCAGTTCAAATATATGTCTAAAGTGACATTTTCAAGGTTTTGTAGTATTATAACACATTTTTTGTGTTTTTAATTATTTGTTTCGTCTCATATAGGTACAAAAGGTGTGTGTTTAAAAAATATTTTTTCATACAGAGGTTTTTGCTGATCTTCATTTTAAATAAGTGTTTACTGTCAACAGCTTTTTGTTTCACGTAATTTTTATATGTACATATGTGTTTATTTATTTGTTTCTTCTCATATCAAAATGTTTTGACAAATTTAACCGAAACAATTAGAAGTGTTAAAAATTTTAAAAACTAAAACAGGACTCTAATGGCATAATGGAAATTTTTATATGTTTAGAGGAATCCAGGAAATCGACTGAGAAATTTGATATTCTGTATCATGAGTTGCTTTTGATTTCTTCAACATCTACGATAAATGAAAACATGTTTTCCATGTCAAGTTTAATCAAAACTAAAGAAAAGAATGACTTAATCCTAAACATGTTAACCAAACTATTTTTTTAATTTAACCGATTAATAACAAAATTAATCGATTATTAACCAATTAAACCAAACCCTCGGTTAATTAATCGAGCGATTTACAGATTAAAGCAAAAGCCCGATTAAATGAATACCTTAGTATATGAGCACTTAATCTTAATTTTTTAAAAAAAAGGCACTTAAACCCCTTGTGCTATGCACCTCATACATGAGTTTTGTTTTGAAGTCCTGTACTGATTTGAAAAAAAAAGATAGAGAAAGCTACCTTTCTTTCTATACCCCTTTATAGATATCAGGTCTAAAAATCTTAAACCACGTTCAGTCGCATATATTGTTTACTTATTCTTTATACAATTTCGGGACATCAAAAAGGTCAAAAAGTAGGTATCATGAATTGATTTGAAATTATACGAAAAATTACTTTAAAAAAAGGGGAAAAAATGGCAAGAGAATTTTAATATGCTAACATCACAACGGCAGCGCAGAATATGCAGTCAGTTTGTTGGGTTCGACAGTTAAATGTTTGATGATAATAACGACGTAATTATGTTGCATGTGATTTGTGTGTGTTTGACTGGATCAATGGAGTTGGCTGGTTCGTTTGTTTGATTTTGTTGTTGTAATGTAAAAAACGAAGACGCAGAAACAGAAACCAAAACGAAATAAGCAAATGTTTTTTCTTCAAGTTTTTGTTGTTGTTGAAAATCCAAGAAGGCCAGCTCAAAATTGAAGAAAAAGGAATCACTTGTGCGCGCGCCTTCAAAGGCGATGGTTGAGTTTAACGGGTGAGTTCTTTCCGCCGATTTCTTGGAAAAGGAGAAAAATAAGTTCTTTTTAAATTGAAGTGAACTGTTTTTTTTTGTAAAGTTTTAAACTAATGCAAATAATTGATCAAATATTTCAAAAAAATTTCACGGTATTTTCATTTAAAACAAAGTTGTAATGATGAACTTAAAAACAAAATGTCAGTCTATAAAAAAACCGTTACTAGGCTTTTTTCCTATTGTGTAAATAAGTGCAAAAACAATTTCAACTCTTGAAAAGCAACAACAGTAAAAAGCATTGCCAGAACTTAAAATGTACCGTTGCATATAACGTAATATAAGAAAAAAAAGTAAAAAAAAATACCAATTTCTTTGTTTTCTTTTTGTGCGAAAATACTGGAAAAAATAAAAAAAAATCGACTAAACTCGAAAATAGTGGGTGCGTCATTTTAATCATCTCCCGTCACTGTCATCATTATGATCTTGAACTAAAGTTTAACGAGTGTTTGTAGGAGGTATGTATGTAGTATATAAGTATGTAAATGTATGATAAAGTATGTATGTAAAATGCAAGAAAACTTCTTTTGACGATTTTTTATGACTACACAAATGAAAAAAATATGACAGCCAGGAAGAGTGTTATTTTTTGTTTTTAATGATGCAAGTCAATTTTTAGTGCTTGTTTTGCTTTCTTTTTAAGTTTGTCTCATATTCTCTTGTAGAACTAACTAATTATCATTAGTAATGCTAACTTTGTGACTTCTTCTGCATAGGTATTCGATGATAGAAAATGGTATGTACTTATGTGTGCAGTGTGACCAGATCTAAAACATTTTTACAGCTAATTCTGGCATCAGACATGGCCAAAAATGCTAAAAATTATTTTAAAAAAAATGCAAAAAATAATGCGTAAAATTTTTAAAGATTTTTGATAAAAATGTATTACCAGTAGGTAGGTATAGGTATAGTTTTATTCGAGGCAAAATATATTTTAGTGACTTATGGCTAATAAGTCAGTGAGTGTTTAAACGCTGGTTTAGTTGAACTAAACTTAAATTTATATGTAGTTTAAACTCAACAGTTGTAAATCAGTGTCCCATGTATTATATGTAGTGTAAAAAGTAACATGTGGCAGCACTACGATAAATGTTGACAAATTCATATGGTTTGTATTGGTAGTTTAAACGCCCAATTTTATGCGTTTAAAGATGGTTTATATGTTTTCTGATTTATAGATATCTTGGTTTAAACACATTTTAAACCAAAAACAGAGTTTAACTTGCTCTGATTTATTAGGCCTTATTTATTAACAAAATAGAAATAAATGGTTATAATTAAACAAGTGGATAGATTTTGGTAAACCATTTTAAACACATATGTAAATATGAAGCACAGGTAGTTGAGATTAAATTTTAAATTTAGGGGCCCGAAAACCCCTGATACACGCTAAATTTAAACGATTTATTTCTATGATATAGGTACAATTTTTTTTTAGATCGTGTTATTTTATATACTTTAAGAGAAGTTGTAGATTTAGAATTATTATTTTTTCAGCAGCGTTGAGAAAATACCTAATTGTTTTCACAATTTACACTATTGAATTTTTATCTTAATACAAAGTGAAATGTCCGTGTTCTTTTATATAGTAATATCAAAGGCAAATAATATTTACAATCAACCTTTTAAGGGCATTTCTAATATTCCCAGAATATTATATTTTTTTTTAACAAACAAGACGAGCAAAATGTTTCTTAACATAAGAATTATCCCTTTTCATACGAAATTATTTTAGGTACAACTATTTTAAATCAAAATTTATAAAAAAAATTTAAGTAAAATCAATAAAACTATTCGGCCCAATTTTTAAAAAATGATGCTAAAAGAAGCTCAAAACATTTTTCTAAAAATGCTAAATAAAATGCCAAGTGCTAACTGAAAATTTTTAATTAATACATAATAGGTACCTATTTGAGATCATATTATTAGGCTTTTTGAGGTTATTAGTTATTTCAATAGTTTAAGGAGATCTAATAAAATTATCTTTTAGACAAATTATTTGGTGTAAATGTTCAAGACTTAAGTGATTCAACCCATAATACAGAATATCTTATTTCTCAGTCCTTTTCCTGGATTTCTGTAAACATATAAAATCTTCCATTATGCCAATAGAGCCCTGTTTTAATTTTTTGTAATGTTTAGAACTTCTAATTGTTTCGGTTAATTCTGTTAAAAGATTGATACGAGAAGAAACAAATAACTAAACACATTCATAGGTAAAAAAAGTACGTGAAACTAAAAGCTGTTGACAGCAAACACTTCCCAGCAAGCATTTTGTATCATAATCGAATGTTTTAGGAATCAGCTTCAAGAGTAAAATAGCCGCATGTGAGCTTATTTTTCGATCATAAATTATGCTCTCTGTGAGAAAATGGCACCCTACCGATGAATCACTTCAAAGAATCATTTGTAATAAATTTTGCTGATTCCTTTCTGATCATATGTGAATCCTTTTGCAATCGCTCTAGTGATGAATCAGTTTTAATTCTCAAAAGTAATCTGAAAAGGCTCATTTGTTATTTTTAAAAAAAAATTATCACCCAAATGCTAGCTGGGTTATTTAAAATAAAGATCACTGAACGAACACCTTTGTTTGCATGAAAAAATGTTTTCTAAACACACACCTTTTGTATATGAGACGAAACAAATTATTAAAAGCACAAAAAATGTGTAGTAATACTACAAAAAATTCAAAATTTTGTTACATCGGTTAATCGACTGAAATTAACCGGATTAATCGTTGACCGAAAATAGCCAATTTTAAATTAACCGATCAGTTAATCGGGTAGTAATGAAACGGTTGGCCGATTAACGGTTAACCGAATAAATACCCTATCGTATACCCCGTGTGCTCCAAGCGAAACAGGTATTTTTATGACAACTGTTGGTCGCCATATCTATCTACCGGATGATAATGCCACACTCACCTGTTGTGTTCTGAACTTCTCTGAACTTAGCCTTCTAATTCCATATGAATTCTCAATTTCTAAAAATAGCAGTGCTTTAAGCCCCTCATATAAAAAGGTATTAAAAATGTAAATTCTTAGTCATATCCAATTATGTCAAATGTTGTAAAGCACATTTAATTAAAACAAACACAACTAGGTGTATCTCTTTTGGTTCAAACTTGCTTTTCATCTTCTTCTAATTGGTTTATACAAAGCCGATTAACGGTTAACCGAATGATTACCGTTGTACCCACAGACGAGGCAACATTTGTCGAAACATGTGTTACTACTAACATATGTTTCAGTTTTTACCACTGACGATGACACTAAAAACGAAACATCAGTATTGCTTGTTTTTTGAACATAATACTACAAAACACAAAAATTTTTTTATGTAGGTATTTTGTTTGTATACCTATCATATTTTATCTATATATATAAAAAGAAGTGTACATTTTGATTGTCACTCCATAACTCGAGAACGGCTCGACCGATTGCCATAAAATTTTTAGGGAAGGTACAGGGAGGAGTGATGATGGTTATTGATTTTGAAATCCAAAATCGGTCTAACCATTCTCCAGTTATGATTTTTTTCCTGAAAAAATTCAACATTTGAAAAAAAAAGTTTAAATTTCGGTTCGACCTAACGAAAAAAATCTACCCAACCTAATACACAAACTCATACATACACACATTCATTTGATTGACAGCATAAATTGTGCTCATACCACGTATTCCACTGATTCCAACAGACATGCCATTTGAATTTAAGCGTTTGCAATTCCCAGTGCGTCTATCATTTGCCATGTCCATCAATAAGGCGCAAGGACAAACGCTTCAAATATGCGGATTAAATTTGGGGGAGCCGTGCTTTTCACATGGACAGCTATACGTGGCTTGCTCAAGAGTTGGAACTCCAAATTGTTTGTTTGTTTGTGCTCGCTTCAAATGGGCAAACGAAAAATATTGTATATCCAAATGTTTTGGATTAACATTAATAATTTTTAAATACAATGCATTCATTTCATAAAAAAAATCTAGAATATTTCATTTCTTTTTTTGGTTGGTTGCAACGAAGTGCATCGGGGTCCGCTAGTATCCCATAAATTTGGAAAAAATTTTTATTCAATTATAATTGTTTAAAAAGTCTCATAATTTGCAATTGTTGCCATTTTCCGATTTCATATTTTTTTCTCCTTGAGTTGCAAAAGCACCTCACTCAACAACCGCTCTCAACCAAATGTGAAAGAAAAACCATCGCGACACACGATGAAACATTGTGCTTGGGAACATAAAATATCAAAAAGTTTTGATATTTGAGAAACCAAAAAGGTAACAAAAATTTCAACCATCCTCACACACTTAGGGCACATGGGCATGTTTAACTAAACGTTGCCTCGTCTGTGGATACCTTAACATCTTTTGATAGCCAGTTTACATCACATCAATAAAATCTAGTTTTTAAAGGTGCATTTACACGACATGTTATTTTACATCTTACTTGTCAACTTTTCAAGTCACATGTTATTGCAAATGTCTGTCAAAATTTCTGTTTAACATAAGATTTGTAATATTTATTCACAAACGTACATTTAATTTGCTCTGACATTCTATTCTCTGTTTTTTTCGCATAGCTATTGCAGAAACCAAAGTAGTTTTTTGTTTCAAAATAGCGTCACTAACATTTTTATATGTGCCGTAAATGAGTTTAACCATTTTGAAATTTTTTTCTTTAAATTCGAAGTTACCAATTTAGGATAGGTATAATAGTGAAACGTTTTTTTTATAAAAATTTGTACATAATATTATTTCTATTCAATGGTGAAATTAAAATACATACCTATATCGGTATTGTATACCTATGTATATCGGCATTGTAGGTATACCTATATTGGTATTTCTGACACAGCTAATGTCAGAAGGTTTGCCAGAAAAAATAGAACACGCTCTAATTGAAATTTTGTCAGATGACTGCATCTGACTTACAGAAGCAGTGTTATAAAGGTAACACAGGACATGTATGTACGTATTTTTCAGTGGGGAATATGAGAAGTCAAATGTAAAAAACATGTCGTGTACACGCACCTTAAGGTTGTTTTACACGATATGTATTTTGCAGTGGGTTTGTCAGATGTAAAGTCCATATGTGTTGTTTGCACATGTCTGTCAAAATTGGCAAATACAGAATGCTCATATTTGCTTTCACACGTTCATTTTTTGTTTCATCTGACAACCAAAATTCGTTCATAACGGCCAATTATTTACATATTTATATTTTTATTAACTTTTAATTGTATTTTAGTCAATTAAAATTGTTTAAAGAATATGTGTTAATAAATAATGATATATGCCGCCCTAAACAAATGACTTGCAAAACAGCTGAAGTCAGATGGCTTGTCAGATCTAAATAGAACACGCTATAATTGAAAACTTAGACTGTTAATTAAGTCACAATTTACACTATTATCATTTCTTGCCGGACAGACGAAGTTTGTTGGCGAGAGAGGAAAAGTGTAAGCATACATCGTCGCCCCCCTAACCAACAAACTCCGTCTGACTGAAGAAATGTCCATAGTGTAAATTGCGAATAACAGAAGCAAATTTTTTTTTCGTTTACACGAAATGTGTCCATTTCGTAGTGGGAAATTTGACAAGTCCACTGCTAAATACATATCGTGTAAAAAAACCTTTACGAGATAGGTATCAAGCAAAATATAGTTGTTTTTTTTTGCAGTGGCTCACTATCCTATTCAATCGTACGAACTGTCAAAAAATCATTAACAAAGTACAATTACCAAGGTAGCAGCAGTAGGAATCTAGACGTCCTGGTTTTTGTTTGCAGTTACATGGATTTGGCATATTAAGACCTGGATTTGACATATAGAAAGAAGCCTTAATTACATACAAAAAGGGTTAGCCAGTAGGTATAGGCCTTTTTAGTGCTACTACCTTGTGCTCATAAAGTATGATAGTGTGCCCAAGGCGAATTCCCTAGCAGCTGAGGTCAACTCTACAACAACACTGCTTTTGTGGTCCGATTGTCAAAAATATTGCTATTAAAAAAAAAACGTTTGTTTACATGAAAAAGTAGTTTGTATAGGTACAAACTTTGACAAATCGACCACCAAAAAAAATTTGCCATATGTTGACTTGAATTCGTCTTGGCCTGTTTGTCTTTAAAAGATAACGACAAAGAGCTGGGGGGCTACTCTCTATTGCGATGCGAAAGAAAATTGTAGCAAATCTAGTGATTGGTACTCTTTAATGCGTTTGCGCATTTGTCTTTCGCATCTTTTAAGTTTTTCCTTTTCGCAAATCTTCACTTTTTATTTAATATAAATTTTCCAATTTCAAATATTTTTACATATTTTGGCATTTCATTGCCATCTTTAATTTTTATTGCCAGAATTGCTTTATTTTAAAAAAATTTGTGAAAGTGATAGAGAGTACAAAGTTGGCATTTGACTTTGAGAGTAGACCCCCAGTTTACCAAACTCTTTCTCACTCAGCAAATTCTTTAATTTACAATACTACTACTTTATTACATTTTAAAATGAAAAAATTGTATGTGTACGTAGGAATATTATTATCGTTTTAATTTTTTCCAAGCTATTAGTGTTGTAAGTTTGTTTCCAAGCCGTAATAACATGCAGAAACCGCTCTAGTAAGCTTTTGACAACGGCAAGGAATTTGTATTGTAGAGGTAAGCAGACCTATTGGATTGGCCTTGGTCCATTTAGTAGGTCTGCGCTAAAATACAATAATGCAACAATAGAAAAACAACACGCATTTTGTTTGTGTAAAACTTTATAAATATGTCAAAAACAACCACAGTTTCGTGTAAATAATGAACGGGTTTCAAAAAATTGAAACCACGTTGAAACCGTAAAATCGCATAGTTTGCAGAACAGCATCAGATCGTTTGCGCGATTTCAAAATGGTTCGTGATTTGGTTTAGAACAGACCTGAATTACACAATTTTGTGCTATTAAAAAATTTTTTTGTAATCTTTGGTCCGCAAAACTCTACAAACCATAGAAGAGTGATTTGTCTACATTATTTCTTGTTTTGGTTTTATTTATAGGTATTAATTTCAGAAAATATCCTCTTAACGTTGAATGTTGGCACAGGTTTAGACAAAATTGCATAAATTATTATTTTTTAATTCAGGAATGGTCCTGAATAATCGCGCAACATTTTGAACCTAATATCTGTGGTTTTCACGAATAATCGCGTAATTTATAACTTACCAAACTTTTCAGGAGAGAAAAAACAATTATTTTTTTCAATTGCGGCTTCTGTAGATGCTTTTTTAAACTTGTTTCTTTACTATCCTCTTAACAGTGATTTTCTACGTATTATACATAGTTTTCATGAAAAAATCCTCACAGGATCACAATCTGTAAAAGGATTAAAAATGCATATGTTTGATTGACTCATTAAGTGTGTGCAATATAACATCATATCTCCACATAAGTTCTTTTTTGTGAAAATAAATGTTATCATTTTAATCACACATGACGACTTATGTTGTTATTTTTACGACTTTAGTTGTTATTAATAGAAAAATTTTCAAAAAATACTTTCATATTTTTTGCACGAATAACAACATAACATCACATATGCTTTTTATTTGGAAACATATTCAGCAATTTTACATTTTTTGGCGATGTATGTCGACATAAATCGTTATAATAGCAAAATATTTTTTAAACAGTTAACTTAAGTTGTTTTTAGCAGAAAAAAATTAATAATACTTCATTATATTCTAAAAAGCTTAATACTTATAAAAACCTAATGCAAAATGTAACACTTTGACATCATAACGCGATTATTCGTGAAAACCACAGATATAATGTAGGCAACTTGTTGCTTTTAAAACCGATCAAGTACAAGTTATTGCACTTTAAATGTTTGTTAGTCATATTATTAAAAAAATGTTTCTTTGTATTATTCGAAGAAAAATACTGCACTGCTTTAAAAAAAAACCTGGGTTTTGAAGTAAAAATCTGCAAGACTGTTTTGCAATTCAAAACTCTGCAAAAAAACCTAAATTTGGCAACGTTGATCATCATCAAAAGTAACATTGCTTTTCGATCACTGTGATGTTTTGTTATTGTTATACTTTGCTTTTTTCTTATATTTTCTTTGAAACAACAAAAACAAAAAATAAAATGGGTGTTCGTTTTAGTTTCGTATTTTCTACAACGAAGAATTCGACTGTTTTGTTGTTGTGTTTTGTTTAGTTGCAAATTTTTAAGCTGAGTTTGCATTTCGTCTCTTTCTTTTCTTTTATTTTTTTTTTAACAGCCGCATTTAGTTATTTTGATTATAATCATAATTATTATAGGAAGTTCTTTTTTCAAAAGTTTTCTTAAATAATATTAATATTAAAATCCTGTCTTGTCATCATAAATTCTCGTTGTCTCTGAAGTTTTTTATAGGTGTTGTGTTAAATTCTCAATCAAAAACAGAAACAAAAAGATGATGTTAATGATGAAATTGTTGTTTTTTTTTGTCTGTGTGTTGTTGTTACTTCTTCAAACAATCCAATCAACCACAAAACTCGTGCTTGGCGTTTTTCTTTTATCCAATAGGTACCTATAAAAGGTAATTCAATGATGTTTTAATGCTTTTTCATTTTGTAAGGTTATTGCAATTTCTTTTTGTATGTATGTAATACCTACCTACATACATACATGTGCATGTACTATGTACATATTTTTATTTTATTGTATTATTAAATTTACATCATTATTATATTTTCTTTAAAACTCTAGTGATTTACATTGTGTTTTGAAAAAACATTTTTTTTAATAGAAGAATATTGTTTTATAACCCGTTACAAATTTAAGCAGATTTATTTGGATTTGGTAATAGGTACCTACATAATCCTTTAATATGATCTTTTTAAAAGCACCTATTAACTTTAAAGAGGTACCTACATCATAATAACATGAACTAATAATGAAAATACTTTTACTTATAACTAATACAAAATGTTTACAAAATATTACAAAATATTTGTCAAGAAATTGAGGCGAACTTTTACAAGTGTGATGAATTCACACAGTTGCTATATGTGTGAAGAGGTAAGTATAGGTATATTTTTTTAAATTTTAAGGGAGTTTTATATCTATGTAATCTATGGATAGAAGCTCCAATTGAAGTGACGTTCTTACAATTGTAAGATTCATTAAATAAAATGAAAAAAAAATTTTGGATGACGAAAGGTCGGAACATCTCCGCTGCTGTCCCGCTTTGGGGACTTCAATGTGTAAACTTTTCGGGGGGCAAATTGTGAGCCCAACTGAAATCTACGATCTTTTGCCGGACAGGGTGATAGGCTTTATACGGAGCTTGAACCCGACATGGTTCAAGCGCCGCGTGCCATTCTATCTACCATTTTTATTGCAACAAAAACGATGTTTAAAATAAAATTTATTTTTTATTTTTTATTGCAACAAAAACGATGTTTAAAATAAAATTTTTTATCTTATTTTTTTTATTAATAGATAATTTATTCAATTCCTTTATAACAAGATTTACCCCCATATTAGTTAATTTGTTGGTTAACAACACATTAATCTTTTATTTAAAATACAGACAAGTACAGTTTTCATCAGTTTTATTGAGAGATCACATTCATATTCCTAATGATTTTTTTTATATATACATATATTTACTTCATTCGGCAATGGAACTGATACCTATTTCTTACTGGCTAAAAATAATTAATGCTAAAGTATCTAGTATCCAGTATCTAATATCTAGCTTCAAATATCTAGTATAGGAATAACAAAAAAAAAAAAAAAAAAAAAAAAAAAATGGTGATCGATATACGTATAACAATTTTGAAATTCAGAGCTCATCCTGCGGATTGGGTCAAAATTTGCTTAATTATACCGAAAGTATTGAAGTCTTAGTTAAATATAATTTCTGGAAGGTAGGTCAAATAGGAACTGAAAACACAACATAAGAAATAGAAATTCGGAAACAATTTCACCATTTATCCAAATCTGCATTAAGTAGAAATTCAATTTAACGTATTTAATAACATATTTACTTACAGTTTTATTCTTCTAATCTGCAATCGTGAATGAATTTTATTTATTTACAGTTTTATTCTACTAATCTGCAATCGTGAATGAATTTTAAATTTGTCATTCCATGTGAATTTTTTTAATATTGATCTAAAGGGCATAATAAGCCACACAAATTGCTTGACAGACATGCACTTTTCTTTTGCTTCTGTTTGCTGAATGCACCGATTGTCCTTAAATTTAAACAAATTTGTTTCATACCTATGTCACCAAATTTCGTGAAGATCGGTCCATAATTTACCTTAGGCCCCATATAAAGAACACTCGAATATCAGCTAAATAAGCCTTAAACCGCAACAAATATTGATATTGTGGTAAAATTTGGTTGGCTAAAAGAAATACACGAGTCCAACATAGATTAACTCGAAATCACACCACTAAATTTCGTGAAGATCGAGTAATCAGCCTTATTGTGGTTGTCGTTGTAGTATACAACTGTGTCGTTTTTTGTAATAGATTAAAGTAACACACAACCTGTGTTCTTTAATCTACTACAAAAAAACGCCACAGTCGTATACGACAACCACAATAAGGCTGAATAACTTATCATACGCCCCATATAATAAAACCCACTCTGGAAAAACACTTTTACGCCTTAAACCATAGGTCCGCCCTATATCTATAAAGCTCATTCTCGAAAACCAGCCTTAAACCGCAACAAATTTT
The DNA here is from genome assembly GCA_943735925.1 of Pollenia amentaria. Taxonomy (NCBI): domain Eukaryota; kingdom Metazoa; phylum Arthropoda; class Insecta; order Diptera; family Polleniidae; genus Pollenia; species Pollenia amentaria. The sequence continues at coordinate 52,774,115 of OX031006.1, forward strand.
GATTGAAATAAAGACACGAGTTCAACATACAGGGGTGCTCTGGAAATCGAAAACGCAAAACACAAGAATTTTGAAGTTCTTCTAATACACTCTTAATCCAATATTTTATAATTTTCTTATAGAATTCTGTTTAATAAAGAAATATTTTTATTGTATTGTAGGTATTTGTATTTCTTTTACTACAAAAATCTTATTAAAAAACGACTTTTAATGGTCTATGAAAATATCAGGAATTATCGACTGACTTCAATTTCGATTACTAAAAAATATTTCGTTTTCACGTAGATTGTTATCACAGTCAATTTTTAAATCTAGCTTAACACAGTAATTTAATTTTTGCCTATAGAGTTTCAGCATGTACTATATTGATTTCGGAAATCTTTGAACGGTTTTTATGTAACTTTTCCAATCGGACTCGTAGTAGGTATAGCTAATTTAATATTTCTTATTCCCAGTAACACGTCCACAAACCTCCCAAATAACCTAATATTTTTATAATTCAAGTAAACTTCTCCTCCCTCTTTCTTAAAAAACAACACCCTGACTACCAACTGTCTACACATCAATGGATGCCATCCCATCAATACAAATACTCACTTAAGGTCGGCTTAATTATATAGCGGAGCATTAAAAAAAAAACTTGCGCTGTGTCGTTCCAAGAAGAAAATCATCATAAAAAAATTAAATAAATTATCATAAAAATACAATTTTAAAGTAATTTTCTCATTTCTTAAAGTGTTTGTTGTTGTCTACACACATTCAGAAAGAGCAGTTCAACGAAAATACCCAAAACAAAGGATTAACGCCGGTTACGTTTTGTGATTTCTTTTTGTCCATAGTATATCTAAATGTTGCTTCGTTTTCAGCACGTGATGTTTGGGCAGAAATACAAAAAATTATTTTAATAAAATTTTTTTTTTTTTACTTTATTATGCTGCGTATTAAAATGACCAACACAACGTCATTTGCCAAACAGTAACTATAAACCTTGTAAACTTCTCCCTCCTGTTTTTTTCTCACAAAATTGAATTAAAATAATGAAATTGAAAAATACTTTTTACAATGACTCACTCATATGCAAAAAAAAAAAATCAAATTTGGTGGTATGAAGAATAAGTATTTCAATATTTTGTTTATAAATTATTTATTTAAAACTAATAAAGCAATTCCATTAAGAGGGCTAATATTTGTTCTAACCAATTTTGTTAAGGTTATAAATATCCTAAGGTAGTTTTTCGAAATCAATCAGTTATCACTGTAGTACAAAAAAAGGTTTTAAATAGGTATTCATAGGAAATGTTTAAACTTTAAATATTCGTATCTTAACAAAAAGCTCAGAACGCTTAAGCGGTACTTACAGTAATCGGTACTCAAAACCTTTACTTTTTAAAGTTTTAAAATCAATTATATATTTTTGAAACAGATGTATTCATATTGTCTCTAATATTATTTTCTAAACAAACATATTTCAGTTAAACTAAATTCCTTTTTAATCTCACCCCATTCCTTCTCTGACATACAGTCTGTCAAGGATATGTTTTGACGTTGCAACGTTGTGAAAAGACTAGTTGTTTTTTATTTCTTAGTTTATTTTTTTGCATAAGATATGGTCACACATGTCAAACATATGACAAAAAAAACACAGTCAAACAATAATTTGACATATGTGACCGTGACCGTACCTTAAATCGATTTAATTATATACATATGTCTTAATTAACAAACAACAACAAAAGGAGTAATAATTAAAGATCAACCTTATTTTTTCATATTATAGGTACATATGTATATAAAATCATGTAAAAACAATTGCTAACAACAAAATTCTGGAGTTTCTTTTTGATATTATTTCATAAACTTGATTTTTTTGCTTTTTTCTCCTTGCCGTTAGTAGTTAGTTAATATATGGCTAAAAATTAATAAAAAATTTAAAAATTAAATAGATGTGTTTTAATGATTAAAGGCCAAATAAAACTATTTTTACTATGTAAAAATATATTCTTGACAGACTGTATTTGCAAATTATCTGATTGTATGTGTGTTTGTGCTATGAAATTATGTATAACTTTACTGCGTCACAAATATGTTTTCCCCCTTTTTTCATTTATTGTTACTTCTTTTTTTTCTTCCTCGACAAATGAAATTCGAGTATTAAATATTTAGAAAAACTCAAATTTATATTTATTGTGTGTTGTTGGTGCTTAAAATTATTTTTATGTGACGCAGTTATAACAATTTTATCGTTATAAATTTAGTATTTAAATTTGATTTGACCAAAGCAGTTAACATGTCTGTTAAAGCACAGTGGTTAATTTGATTGCAATCACCCTGTTGAAATTCAAAGGGGACCTATGGTCTTTCAAAAGTGTATTTAATGAAGAAGTAACCAAAATAATTGAGGCGATAGAAATTATGTTATTAATAGCGGAATTCACCCTTGCTAGTAAAGTCCCTTGTAATTTTAGTAAAAATACTAACATCTACAACACTGCAACAACAAAATGTATTAGACTAAAATATACTACGCTGTGGTTGAAAAATCCCACAAAAAGCAGTAGTAAACAAGTGTGTGAATTTACCAGAATAAACAGTTGAAGAAACTTTATCTATCTCTTTCTCACACTCAGCAAATTCATTTAGTCAATTCACAAGGTATCCTAACATGTCATATTGTCAAAATGTCCTAATATTTCACAATGGTTTAAAAATATTGTTGTTGGTTTGTTAACAAAAAGTGTCTTAAATAAATAGAACGTTGCTTGCTGTGTTTATTGTGCTGTCGTAATTAATCAGAAAAGTCCAGCGCTGAGCGGCTGAGCCGTACAACAATATTTTTAAACCATTGTGAAATATTAGGACATTTTGACAATATGACATGTTAGGATACCTTGTGAATTGACTAATTAATTTACAATGCATACGAAAAAGACACTCACGTTTTGAAGTATAAAATCGTATTAAATATAACAGAGTTGTACTATTAATACAAAGGGTGAAAACCGCTAATGTTTTCAAATTATACGTTTTATAAATAAAGATACTACCTACTAAACCCTTGTACACTAGGTAATTTGAGCTAATTTTTAAGGCCAAAATTGATTTCAGCCAAAGTTTTTTTTATGGAAAAAGTCATTTATTTGAGGTTAAGTTAGAATTACACGTTTTGTTAACAAAAGCTATAACGGCCACCAAAATGTTCTGGTTTTTTTAATTACTTACTATCCCCTCTCTTCTCCAGATTATGCACGATTTCCTTCCTTTTGTTTAATAACTTATAAAAACCGTTTTAATTTATATAAAAATTACGGCCCTTATCATGTAAAACGCAGCGCAACGCCAAAAATAACATTGAAAGCACAATGTCAAAAATATTTTGTAATTTTGGTTTTGCTTTCTACAGAAATTCGCATTGCGTTTTAAAATTTCAAACGCTCCATTGCTTGTGTCGTTGAAAATTTTAAAACGGTACATGAATTTCTGTTGAAAGCAACAACAAAATTACAAAATATTTATGACATTGTTTGTGCTTTCAATGTTATTTTTTGGCGTTGCGCTGCGTTTTACATGATAAGGGCCTACACTTTTTATGCTGCACTATGAATGAACGTTGCTTGCAAATGTCAACTTCAGCTAATATTGGTTTTTTGCAAAAACCTAATATGCAGTTATTTGCTTTGATATGTTCTTAATCGCACGTCATCAGCAAAACATTATTATTTTTAGTGCAAAGATGATTTTGGCCAAGATTTCGGGTCAAATTTTACCTATAGTTCATTAACAAAAAACACGGAGGTTTGATTTCAAATTGAAAATGATTGGAAATCAAACATTTTCTCAAACGACAAACGTTTGATAATGATTTGAAAATCATAGCATTCTCAACAAAAGGGTCAAATTATTTTCAAATTGAGAAATGCAATTTATTTTCAACTCTCTTTCAAACGTTATTCCAAAATTTTTTTCAAATGTGGAACGTGGAACATAAATAAAAAATATTTTTTTTAAAACTTAAATTCATTACTTATTTAAATAAACTGTGAGCAAAAAATTCGGCACCATAGCTAAAAAATTAAATACTGTTCTTTCCGTCCTCTAATTCTTGGAAAGACAAATTACTTGGCTTTATTTTCTTTTGAGGATTGTTGGCATGGCGTAGTACCGCGATCGTATAACAAACTTGTATTATCCTCATTTCCCATTTTATTTTTTACTCAGAAATAATTTATATTTTTAACAAGAAATTAAGGTTTTTTAAAGCTGAATTCACTTCACGTAATATGTAATTTTTCTTTAATTGTGTACACATTTAACTTTAATCGCCATTTTTAATTGTTACATTTATTTTTCGCTTCAGTGCTGCCAAGCTTATTGATTTGAGAATAAAAGCTGATAATAATTTGATATCAAATTGATAAAACATTATATGTCAAATGTTTATATTCAGGTCACTATCAATTTGAACTCAAATGTTAAAATCAAACAATTGAAAATGGTTTGAAAATTGTGTTTGATGTCAAATGATAAAGTCATTTCATATCAAAGGTTTGACTTCGTGTTTGTTTCGTTGTTAAAATTTAACAATTATGTTTGCAAAACCTTTAGAGTAGGATTCAAAATTTCAGAGAATACGATTTGCATACACCCTGTTAAAATATGGGCTGAATTTTAGCGAATTCGAATAATTTAATTAAATATTTGCGAATGCAAAAACTTACAGTATGTTCAAAATTCATATGCAGATAGATTTTTAAGGTGTTGATTTTGTATTGAATATTAAATTTGAACTTTAATGTAGCAACAAAGGTTTAAAAAGTTTATATATTTTTTTTTCAGTTGACACCACTGTTTAATTGGTAGATTTTTACTGCCAGGCCCACAATGTCGACAAGAACATTTCTTTCGCATATTTATATTAAAAACAATAATGAAAAACTAAAATTTGTTTTTGTTTTGAATATACATAAATATTCGAAAGAAATATTCTTGTCGACATTGTTGGCCAGGCAGAAAGCTTTTTAATCTATTTCTTGTAATCGGAGCACTTGAAAATTTTATGTGTACATACATTTTTTTTAAGTTAATAAGTTATTAACAATTTTTATTTAGTTTTACATCTTCTTTTCTTCATTATTTTGTACCTATACCAAATATTTTTTTCATTTGTTAATTTTGAATTTGTGACATATTTTCGAGTGTTTTTTTTAACAATTATTAAAATTAGATTTTTTATTAGAATATTTTTAGGGATGTTTATTTATCACAATCACCGTCAGCATTTTTAAATATTGCCCTTGGGGAATTTTTGATAATGCTTGAATGAATAACTGTAATTGCTGTTTTAAGCTCTATGGGTGGTCTTTGGTTCTTTTTTTGCTCTACATCATTTGAAATATCAAATACAAATTCAAATAGAGAATTGTAGTGGGTTTTTGGATAGAAATTGAAATTACACATTAAAAAACAAAATTGTAATACATATGCACATACATTTGTATTCAAGAATTTTTTGGATTGGAATTTTTAAATTTTAAAAAACTAATTCTCAATCTATTTGTATGTTTTTTAAGAAGAAATCAACCCAAGAATGCTATCGATCATAGTTCGGTCAACTGATTCCAAGAAATTCAAATAACCAACTTAATATTTTGATAAGCGTCTCTCTTTTTCTCTAACGCTATTTGCTTGTCAGTACATAGTGGCGCAGAATGAGCTATATGCAGTGTTGCCAATGAAGTATTCGAAAATTTCACACGATTGTGTACCAAATTACACATTTGTAGCAAAATTATATACGCAAATCGAAAAAGTAGCTTTGCTAGAATGAATTCGACTTGCAAAACCTTCTTGATATTCCTTATAAAATCGTTAGGTTTACCAAAAAAAGCAGAGCTTACTGGATGAACATGTACAACGGCTCGTATCCAAGTGCAGTATTTCTTCCAAACATAAGCAGTAGCGTCGGCGGAATAACAGCACAAAAGTGTTTGTGTACAAGCGTAACCAACATAAACCTTAAAAATTGGCTGTGATTGGTTCTGTTTGATTCAAACAAACTTATTCGGCCTTATTGTGTAATGCGTTGTCGTTAACGCGTAAGTCGTTCTTTTTTTTTTTTTTTTTTTTTTTTTTTTTTTTTTTGTAATAGATTAAATTACCACATAACCTGTGTTCTTTAAACCATTACAAAAACGACTTACGCACTAACGACAACACCTTACATAATAAGACTTAAAGTACTTATCGACTTCACAATAATATTGAGTACTTTATAGCTATAATTATTGTCGTTTTGCTTCACACTATTCAATAAGTTTCGCAATATAATAAAATTATATGGCGCAATTTTTAGTTTAAATTTCTCTTATTTAGTAACCCAATAGGAACTTCCTTCTTAAAATTTAAAATCACAAGAATGTTCACACTTCTTTTTTATATAGCGTAAAAACAAATGTCAATGAAATAAAAATCAAATTTGACGGTTTATGTCAAACATGCTATTCTTCTATCCCCTATTAAACTCAGACTTTCCAAAAGAAAACGTTCATAGTGTAAACCCAGACTAAGCAATACAAATTGAGAGTAGGGTATTGCTCGTGGAGATGGAAAGTGAAAAAGTCAGGATGTAAAAAAACAATTTTGACTGTGATGGAACTGAAAAAAAATGACAAAAACTCAATTTTCGGTCAAAAATTAATGAAATAATAGAACACGGTCAAAAATTAGTTAAATAATAAAACTTTAAGTAAAATTACACATACAATAGATTACATATGGAACTAATTACACATGGGCTACAAATGCAAGTTCAAATTACACACAATATGTGTAATTCCACATGAATTGGCAACACTGGCTATATGGCTTATTACTTTTTTATTTATGCGATTATTATTTCTTTTTTTTTAATACAGAATCTTATTGGGGATTTTTTTTGCAATTAGCCTTAAAAGTTATATCCTTTATCAAGGCGAATTCAACTATAGGTGGTGTCGGAACTACAACAATCCAAAAACAACATAGGGTTTTTGCATTTTATTGTTTGTGTTTACGATACAAAAAGTCAACCATTCCCAACAAAGCACTAACAAATCAAAACAAATTAGCTCGAACTGTCAAAATCAGATGGCGTTTCGACACTACCTGCCCATTTTCTGCTTCGAACATACATACGTGATCTTTTTAACATATTTTCCATAACATATTTTTCTTAACATATTTTCCATAACGTTTCGCAATATTTAGGTTGTACTGATTTTTGTTCGTGGTTATAGTTACATATTCATAGTAATTATTTTAACAAGTCTTCTTCACAAAAATGCCAATAAAAAAACATAATTAAAACGTTATGAAGTTTTCAAACCATATAACTCAATCTGCACCACCCTGTATTTCCTAGTATTGGGTCACCAGCTAAGCCAAACACAGCCAGGCAGTCAATTAAAAATCAGTAAGACAGCGTTATATAAATTTTTTACCATAGTTAAAGAAGATTTGCCCATTTTTAGCATTTTTAGTTATAAACAAAAATAAAATTTCAATCAAATAGTTTACGCTAAACGAAGAAAAAACTACAGCCAAAAGAAATATGTATCAAGATAATTTCTACTTATAAAAGGGATAAACTTTTCGGCCCAGACTCTACAGCAGCAGCACAGTTATAAAAACGACCTTTTTGGTAAAAACTTTTTAAAAGTTTTTTTTATTTATTGTTGTTTGTATTTCACTTAAATTTCCAATGTTTTCAAAATAAAAAAAAGTCAATACGAAACTCTTCCAAAAAGAAACCCATTTAATTTAAGAAAATTTGTTTCCCCTGGTACTTTTTTCTTTTCAAAATATTGAATTGTTTGTGTGGTTAGCATTGGCCAGAGTATGAGTTACATGCGAGGGATCAAAGAAAAGTTATTAGGAAACAATACATACATACAAAACAGTTTGAATTTAAAAAATCATTAGAAAGTAAAATATATATGAAAAAAGTAATTTTTTGTAAAAATTTACATCCTTTTTTGTAAAAAGATACTTTTTTAATTAATTTCATATTAGTGTCAAAAACGCTTATTGTAATATCAATTTTTTAATAAAAAGGTATTTTTTTGTTAAAAGATGCTTCATTGTCAAAAAACAAAAAAAAAAAATATCTGGTTTTTTAAAGAAATTTCTACAATGGTAAATAGTACATTTTGTAAAAAGGTACTTCCTTCTGAGCGAATAGTTATGTGAAAAAAATCAAACTACATACTTTTTTTTAACCTAAAAAGGAACTTTTATTTTATATACTTTTTCGAAATAGTGCTTTATGCTAAAACCTTTTTTTTTTTTTGTTATAAAAGTATTTTTTAAGACCAAGGATCTTTTGAAAAAAAAAATTTTTTTTCTATAATAATCACACGTTTTTGTAAAAAAGAAGAAATTTTTTTTGTATAAATAGTAGGGAGGTAACGATACGCCTTTTTGCCGATACGATACTGATACCGATACTCAAGAAGAAATATTGCCAATACCGATACCGATACGAATATAAAATTTACGTTCAAGGTAAAATTAACAAAACTCAAGTAGAGTAATTTATTTATTATACAAAATTACAGTGTAAGAGATTATTAATATTTAAAATTAATTTTAATAAGATTTTAAAATCAACGAAATGAATTTAAATCCATGCTAAAATTAATAAATCAGTCATGTTCTGGAAAACGAATTCGTGTGAAATTGAAATCGAACAAATTTTTAAAACGATCCTGTTTTATAGGTTCATAAAAATATACCGTTTTATATTCGCCATACTATTAGTACCACTTATATTTATTAGAATAACTCTAAAAATCGTGAAAAAATAAGGAACTATTTAAAATAATTGAGCTAAAAATTTCCTTCGATTTCAATTTCACTCGATTTCGGTTTCCAGAACATGACCGAATATTTTAAATAAAAAAAGTGTAAAAGATTTTAAGTATTCAAAATTAATATTAATAAGATTTTTGTTTAAAAAACAAAGTATGTATTCTCAACTTTTTCGAAGATTATTTCGCAACTCTGTTTGAAGCAGACCTGCAGTAAAAAATCGTCTCTCAGATGTGACTAAAGTCGTTTGACAACTTAAGTATTTCTGCGCCATGGTCTTAAATTTTGAGTTTAGCATTTAATTGCACCAGTAAACAAGCGGATCTGCGTCTCTAGAAAAATTAGAAAATCTAAGATATACATATCTAGACTTCTTCTTTAGCTGAGTCACAGCGTAGGATCGACAGATGATCATCCTTCTCCAAATTTTCTTTTGAGATTTGCACATACGCTCCAAAGTTCAGTTCTTGTAGACTTATCAGAACTCTTACTAGGTATAGAGGTGGCAGTGTCTTCAACACTTTCGGAATGTAGAGTCATGTTGAGTAGCTCAATAAGACGTTTTTTCAATCTATTGCCTTTGCAATTTTCTAGGTAATCGAAGGTAAAGAATTGTAGATAAGCAATAGATTTCATTATTCTCTAAACACAGAAATCTTTCATTCAGAGGTAATGCTACGTAAAACGCCACTTTTTGGGATTCTTAATTATTCTGCATCTCGGTTTATTCATTTATCGTATTTTCTAATAATGTTCGAAGACTGTTAACTAGCGAAGAAAAAGGTTTCAGTGACTTTGCTTATGGATTTTGTGGTCTCTTCGAAGAAACCCAAAAGTTGTAGTGAGGTGATTTTTATTTTCACAAAAATCGTTAAAAATTGGGAAAAAATTCTGATGCAGGTCCAAACCAAGCGTTCAATGCGTTTATGCATCAGTCCAAAAAGTCGTAGTGTAAAATTGTATTGACAAGTTACACACCAAACGCGTAAAATGCATATGCGTATCGAAAGCATGAAGTAGGATACCTTTCTGTTTTAGCATGCCTCTCGTAAAACTCGTAATGTGGACCGACCTCCAGCTTAAGAACTAAAAGAAATGTTTTATTTTTTGCTTTTAGTTGTTATGCAAAAAATAAGCATTAAAAATTAAAGTTTGTTCAAAAAAACTGTAAAAAAAGTATCGGTGTATCGACAGTAAAATATCGATGATACCGATATATCGGCAAACATGAAGTATCGCCGATATATCGGTATCGCTATCGGTATTCGTTACTTCTCTAATAAATAGCCAAAAAAAAATGCCTCAAGCGATTTTAAAAAACTTTTCATTCTACTCTCGATTATAAGTAAATAAACGTGTGTGTCTATATTTGCCGTTTAACAATTTAGTTCACCATCAAAAAATATTGTTTTTTAAGTGAATATTTTTGTTGTTATTCTTCTACTTCTGTGTGGATTTTTGCATTCTGGACCCTTTTATTCCAACTCGAGCAGTTTTTTTTTATTTTATATAAGAGATACAATCATTTAAGTTCCTTTTAAGATCAATAAAATTTTACCGCTTTTGCTAAAATAACAGCAGCAGCAGATCGATCGGTAAAGGCATTTAATACTTTTTTCGATTTAAAAAACATTTTTTTGTTTGACAGAGCAGCACATGTTTTATTAACAAAAAATTGCTTTTCCCAAATTCTGCAAATAATATCTTGTAATTGTTGCCAATAAAATATTTCTTATTAATTTATATGTTTTTTAATGATCTACGCATTAACTTCATTTTATTTAAAGAATTTCCTAAATGTATGCTTTTATTTACCTACTTTCTTCTTTTTTTTTTTAATTTTACTATTATCACTTCTCTTTTGTAATTAAGACTTTGTCTTATGTGTGATTAACAATAAAAATCTTTTATTAATGTAGTTTTCTTAATATTTTATCATTAAGTTTAAAGGTAATAATTAAATTTCTCTTATTCTCAAATAGTAATAATGACTTTATGAAATAAGAAAATTTGATAATGTCAGCCAAAAGCTAAGAAATGTCCTAAATTTTTATTTTTTAGGGGCCATTAAAGGTGCATTTGACTGAGAATTAGGGTAACACTTGGTTAATAATTGGCGAAATTATGCAAATTTTAAGCTTCAAACTGTATTTTGCTTAATTACTTTTGTTGTTTAAAGAAGAACTACATTTTTTTTTTTAAAGAAAAGTAAATTATTTGGAATGGTAGCATTTCGGAAAACGGACCTTAAGAAGAGGAGTCTGTTGTTTTAAGTATGACTTAATTTAAGTGCCCGACCGAATGTTCGGGTTCGGTTACGGACTTCAGCAAAAAAGGATGTTCGGCCAAAGTTCGGTGTTCGGCGAAATTTTTATCGAACTTTACCCAACATTGAACTTTTTGATGAAATTATACAGCTATTATCCATGTGTGTATATGAAACCAATACGAAAGCACCACATGTAGAAGTCCAATAAGAACAGGACGAACATGTTGATAAAGAAATCAAAATGTATTTGATTGAATCTTTAAGTCCCCGAAGTACAGATATATTTTAATAATAGAACTTCAGTCCACTTATTAATCTTAATAGAACTTCAGTCCACTTATTAATCTTAAGCTGTGACCAAGGTTCCCTTTTAGCATCACCAAACAGCGTTGCTAGTGAGCAACTATTCAGTGGTGCTGGGTAACTATTCAGGCCGAAGAAATAATCTACATAGCACAAATGCAAAAAATTGCTTTTTAGGCATTATAATCAGGGTTGTTCCGAAAATCGAAAACGCATAATGTTATTTTTAATACACTTGTAGTCCGATTTTTTATAATTTTCTTATAGAATTCTGTTTAATATCGAAATATTTGTATTGTTTTGTATTTGTATTTCTTTTCCTACAAAAATCTTAATAAAAAACGAATTGCAAATTCTTGCGTTTTCGATTTCCAGAACAACCCTAAATATTAAATTTTGAGTACTAATATCGCACTTGATCAGCAAGAGCGTATTTTCTCAAAATTTTTATGTTTTCACTTTTTTGGAAAAAAACGCGTAATATTCATATCTACCCGCTGTAAAAATATCGAGCTCTTTTGTCTCCTTTTTGCTAATTTTTGCAAATTCTGCATAGCTTGTGGCGTTAAAAATTTTAAAACGCAATATAAATTTCTGTAGAAAGCAACAACAAAATTACAAAGTATTTATGACATTGTTTGTGCTTTCAATGTATTTCTTTGGCGTTGCGTTGCCTTTTACATTAGTGCCTTTAAAGCTTTTTTATTTGTACATATTTTTTTTATTCAACTTGACAGAAAATGTACCGTTTCAGAGAAGTTTGTCACGAAAACTCCCTTAAAAATCTAGAATTTTATAGGCTTAATGAGTCGGATTTATGTCATACTTGGTAAACATTTAAAAGAAACAAGTTAAGCCTATAGTACACGGCATGTAAAAAGACACATGCGCATGTAGTTCTGACGTAATTTTGACGTCAATGCAAAGCCACAATAAACATTGCGTGTTGTGTGATGACGTCAAAATTACGTCAGAACCACATGCGCATGTGTCTTTTTACATGCCGTGTACTATAGGCTTTAGAGTGCTATATTCGGCTGTGCTGAATCTTTGATGCCCTCCAACGACAGTAGTGGGCTCTATATGATAAATACATATATATTATTAACTAAGCTTCACAAAAACGAACGTCAGCATTAAAATTGGTTGCGGTTTAGACTTATATTAAATTATTGACCGACAATAAGAAAGTTTTATGCGTTTCTTGTTAGAACTTTGAACTGGCTTGAGTAAAATATCATGAATCGTAACAGTTTTAGCCGAACTTAAATGATTTTTAGAAGGGTAATTTGTATTGGACCTATTGTAAATTATGGACCAATCATCCCAAAATCCAGAAGACTGATTTTTGGTATTACAAAAAATAAATTTGAATAAATTTTAATACAGCAGTGTAATAAGTTTTAGCGTTAACAGTGAATTTCACAAAATTGCATGATATTTTTTCTAGCCATATGAATCTAAGTTGAAAGAAATTTTACCGCAATATCCATATCTGTTATGGTTTTAGGTGAATTTAATTATTTTCCCAAAGTGGGCTTTATTTGGTTTTAGGCGCAATAAACTGTTTTCCGAGAGTAGGGTTTATATTGGGTCTAGGGTAAGTTATGGACCGATCTTCACGAAATCTGGCAGTGTGATTTCTCGTCCTATAAAACTGTGACGTACCGAATTTCATAATGATAGCACTATTTGTTACGGTCTTAGGCGTACTAAACTGTTTTCCGGGAGTATGGTTTATATGGGGCATAGGGTAAATTATGGACCGATCTTCACGAAATTTGACACTGCGATTTCTAGTCATATAAAACTGTGATATGCCAAATGTTATTGTGATAGCGTTATTAGTTACGGCTTTATGCGTACTTATGTAACTGTTTTCCGGGAGTAGAGTTTATATAGGGCCTAGAGTAAACTATGGACCGATCTTCACGAAATTTTACATTGTGATTTGTAGTCACATACAACTGTACCGTACCGAATTTAATTATTACGGTTTAAGGCGTACTAAAATGTTTTCCGGGAGTGGGGTTTATATGGGGCCTAGTGTAAATTATGGACCGATCTTCACGAAATTTAACAGTACGATTTGCAGTCGTATAAAGCGAATTCGTGCAAAATTTTATATCATTCCGTGCATTAATCCACCATTTATGTATCAAAATTATAAATTTTTTGCGTGGTGGTTCCACATTTTGTTTCATAGTTCTGATCCTACTGAGCGGATGTTGCTGGATTTCAATCCCAAACTGCTTAGGATAACTACAAGCAATTTGAGACCAAATTTGTTCTTTTCTTTGGGGGTTTTTGAAAGTGAGCGTGTTTTCAACAGACGGACAGACAGACACACAGACGGACATGGCTAAACCGACAAAGGTACAATTAGTATTTGTTAAGGTTGTGAAGAAACGGTACATTTTTTAAGGAAACTTTTTTGAAGAAAATTTTTGAAAGAGTTAGGTTAGGTTAAGAAGGGTTATGCGCCCAAGGGCGCAACTCCACTCGGAGACCAATGAGGTCCATTGTGAATCCCTTCAGTAGAGGAGAAAAAAGTAAAAAGAGAAAAATAGAAGAAAAGAAGAATAATAGAAAATAGACCTAAGGTTCGGTATATTTTTAGAAGCGCAGGACAAATTCCCCCCTACGGCCCCCCCAACTGAAACAGCCGTCCTACTTCCCTGACAAACCCCAGCAGATCGGTTGGATTACATCCAGCGATACACCCCAGTTCGTCGTGAAACCTAGCCCCTAGCCATTTCTCCCTGGGGCCGTGCATCCTAGGACAGTGGCACAGTACATGCTCAACCGTCTCGAGCTCCTCGGCATCTCCGCACAACCTGCAGAAGTCCGGTCTCACAATGTCCCATTTACCCATAAACGCCCTAACAGAACAATGCCCCGTCAGGAACCCTATCAGAGTCCTGAGACTACTCCTATCCAGTCCTAGTAGAACCCTGGTTGCACCTGCGTCCAATCCGGGCCATAAGGCCCTTGACACCCTGCAATCCGTTCTATCCCTCCAGGACCGGTTAACGGCATCACGAAATCTTTCCCGCAACACCCCATAGTAGTGACATAAGGGGGGTTTTACCCCTCTGTCCCTTACCTCTAAGTCCAGATTCGAACCCCCTCTCGCGAGTTCGTCCGCCGCCTCGTTGCCATCCACCTTGCAGTGTCCTGGTACCCAACACAGCCTTATTGTGAATGCCAACATGAGCTCTCTCAGAGCATTCCTACACCGAGCAACCAGGCACGATCGCACCGTGTGATTTGTCAATGCCCTTAGCGCAGCCTGACTATCGACGTAGATTGTCACAACAGATCCCCCCACGATGTGATCCAGTATCACTTCCGTAGCCCTCCAGATCGCTAGGATCTCAGCCTGGAAGACACTGCACTCATCCGGGAGTCTGAATGACCTTTTCACGTCAGTGTCAGCAATAAAAACACCAGCACCAGTGCCAGTGTCCATCTTGGACCCGTCCGTATATACTGCCCACCCCTCAAACAGTCCGTTGGATCCACGCCAAACTTCCCTATCCAGGAACTCCACCGGTGGTGTTACTTTGAAAGAGTTGGTTTTGAGAAAAAGTAAATTAACTTAAACTTTTAATGAAGAATGTCAAAACAAAATGTAACAAAGATCAAAAAACATTATGAACACTATAAATACAAATCTCTTATAAAAGCGCGTGTTCTTGTAAAAAAAACCCAAAAACTATTCAAAATATTACAAAAACGTGTGCAGTTAAAAAGTAAGAATTTGTGCGAGAGTATCCTAAATATTAAATATATTTTTATATAGAGGTTATCTCTAGAGATTTTTCCAACGCGATTTAAAAGACAAAGTTAAGTGCTTAAAGTGCCCTAAAATTATAAGATACAAAGTTTCTTCCCTGTCACGACTTATTAATCACCTTTAATGACATGAATGTGATCCACATAAAACTTAACTCAGTTCGAAGTAGTTCTAAAGAGACGACAAAGAATACTTTACTAAAATACGCGGCTAAAAATGAATCATTGGTGAAATATTAGCCCATTGTGTTGCCGAGGACGAAATGCACTTTAAGGCACTAAAAACTCTTCATGCTGAAAACTACAACATTCCAGCGGAATCAACGATATGGGAAAATTTTCTACCAGTTTTATTTATTAAAACACCAAAAACTAAAAAACAAAATTGAAGAAATCAAACAATGTCATGGAAGGTCTTAAATTGTAGTCGACGAATTGACAAATATTTCACACAAAAAGAATGATCATTTTACTATGTGTTTCTATAATGCTGAAATAGATAATCCTGGCTGAGTTTTTGTTTGCAACTTTTTAAAAATATGGTTGATTTATATAGACATGCTTAACCACCAACAAATTAAGACTCATTCAAAATAAATTTTGGAGAATATTTCAAATAATAACTTTACTAAATTCCTATAATTTATTTGCTTTTGTAAAACGTTTGTCTAGATCAAATATCATTCAACAGTTTTTTAATTACATTAAACAAATATCTTTTTACAAATAAAGTTTAGTAAATCAATAAAAATTGTAGAAAACTAAGCTAAATTTTGATCAATTTACTGGTCCCACTTTTCTTGGATTTTATCGTCAAATATTTGTTAGGTCTGATCTAAGTCATATCTACATATGTATGTATTTTGTTGGTTCCTTATCTTTGCAAATTGTTTTGTTTTTATTCAAATTAACGTTGTATTACAAAAACTTATTTGATTTTTGTATTTTTATGTATTCGAATTAAGACCGTTTAACCGGTTATTTAAAAAATGCTTAACCGAAAACCGGGTTTTTTAAAATAGCAACTATTCGTAATATTCGAAAACCGGTCATTGAAAAAAGTCGAATAATCGATCTCCCTATTCTAAACATAAGCATCGATGTTAATATCGTTGTTTTGATGGACGAACATCGGTGATACATCGGCGTTAAAACTGAAAAACATCGACATCGTCCATTTAATAATTTCATTTATATAAACTTTTTTCATTATAATTTTACCATTGTTAATTTTTAAAAAAAATTAGAACATGATGTTGAAACATCGATGTATCGTATCGTGTTTTTACCGATGTTTTTTAACATCGATGCTTATCGTGAAAATATCGATGTTATTCGAAACGATGTTGCATCTCTAATTGAAACGCAATGAAATATCTGTCAGCACCACCAACTAGTGTTGCCAGCGAGCAACTGTTTAGTGCAACTGGGCAGTTTTGTTCCAATCGCATAAGTAACCTTATTGGTATCAATACATAAAACATACTGTTCTGTCATCAAAACAAACTTATGTATTGTGAATATTAATCATATCGATTAATTGAGCTTAAAAATAAAGTTCGTCTTCGGTTCGGCCGAATTTAGCAAATTTTGCAGAACTTCGGCATCGGCCTAAAAAGTGACTTCGGTCGGACACTAATTATATGTAAATATTATTAAAAGTTTTAATGCCGTTTTAAGCGGTTTTTGTTTTTTATGGCATATTTTAATAATTTTTTAGAGCAGTTTTTACTGCATAACTAATTGGCATAAAAAACTTTTTATAGAGCATATTTCCGGTTTCCGTTGTAATAACTTAACAAATTTATCCTTTTTACCAAAAAAAAATTATTATTTTAAAATGGTAAAAAAGTACTATTTTGTAGAAAACTTACAAAAAGTCCTCTTTTACAAAAAGTTTATACACTTTTTATAAAAAAAAAAATATGAAAAAAATATTTTTTAAACTCCATGTATTTTTGCTCATCTTTTTTACATCCCATTAAGATACACACAAGTTTTTTAAGTCAGCCGCTGCTAAGCAGCAGCAGGCAGACATACTGACAACTTTTTTGCCTTAATATGGCGTTTATTATAATGTAAAGATGTGATATTGAGACACCATATGAGAGAATAGTCAGTCTTATCTAAAAAACCTACAGCTTGTGCAATTCTTAAGATTATTCTTTTATATGTTGGTTAAGCACCACATTTTGTGGTACTTTATGATTTTCTTATGGTTTTTAATTCGGTTGCTGTTTTTTTAAGAATTCAGTTTAATTGTCCGTCTTCGTCTTTCTTTAAAAAATCTACCTGAATCTTTTTAATTTCTACGAATTTTTTTCCTTTTTTTTTCGAAAAAAAAAAAACAAACTCTTTAATTTTATAATCATTATCATTTAAGTTTTAAATTCGAATGTTTTCAGAATTTTATTTGTTGTTGGTTAAGATTTTAAGTTTTGGAGTGTGTTCTGTTCGGCTGGTTTTCATGTGTGAATAAAACAATTTAGTTTGATGCTCTGATTTAAATGTTTAATAATTATTTAACTCTAAAAGTAAAAAAAAAATAAATATTTTTTCTTGTACTTTTGCGGCCCCTCTGAAATACAAAAGTGTGGGAATATTTTTTCCCTTAAACAAGAAATTTATCTTAATCAATGATGAGGGTGAAGTCAAGCACATTTTTTTTTATAGAAAAGTGTCAATAAAATGAAATATTCTATTCGATTTAAGTCCTTTTAAAAAAGAAAACAGATATAAATTAAGTTTTACTGCCTGTTCAACAATTTCGAATGAAAACGTTTGCATTGAACATTTCTATGAAAAACACGAAGTTTTAAAAATGTTTTCCATATAAAATTCTATACCGACCGTCCAGATCGGAATTGTTAAATTTTACAAGATACAGTAGTTAACGGATATGAGAACATCGCATATACGAAAAAACCGCTTTTATGAAAGTATTTCAAAAGCTCCGAGTCTTTGCATATGTCTCAATATAAAAATTATTCTGTGTGTTCTGAATTAACTCACGCGTAGAGAAACATTTCGATTGAATTGTGAGAAATAACGTGTGATTTTTTAGATATTATCTTTTTGGCAACACTGGTTTAAACAGCTGACGCACGTTTCGTGTTTTGTTTCAATGTCAAACATCTTCAGTTTGATCTATAATTTAATCATGAATCGTCTTACAAACGAACAACGCTTGCAAATTATTGAATTTTATTATCAAAATGCGTTAATAAGCAGAATTGTCGATTTTGGAGTGAAGATCAGCCAGAAGCATTGCAAGAGCTACCAATGCATCCAGAAAAAGTCACAGTTTGATGCGGTTTATTGGCTGGTGGCATCATTGGACCGTACTTCTTCAAAGATGATGCGAATCGTAACGTAACTGTGAATGGTGAGCGCTACCGTGAGATGATATCCAACTTTTTTTTGCCCAAAATGCAAGAGCTTGACTTGCATGACATGTGGTTTCAACAAGACGGTGCCACATTCCACACAGCACCCTTAACAATGGACTTCTTGAGAGGCGAGTTCGGTGAACATTTTATTTCACGTTCGGGACCGGTCAATTGGCCGTCTAGATCGTGCGATTTAACGCCTATGGAGCTATGTTAAAGCTCATGTCTATACACACATGCCCGCTTCAATTGAAGCATTGGAAGACAACATTGAAGCATTTATTCATGAGATACCGGCCGAAATGTTGGAAAGAGTATGCCAAAATTGGACTAAGCGGATGGACCATTTGAGGCGCAGTCACGGTCAACATTTGCATGAAATAATCTTCAAACATTAAATTATATGGACCGTACTATCGATTCAAATAAAGATTTCATGCATTTTTCTGAATTTTATGTGTTTTTTTAAACTTTCCTATAGCTCTTAAAAAATCACCCTTTAAAACACAAATGCCATAAATTGAAACAAACAACTATTTTTCTCACTTAATTGCGTCTGTAAAATTTCCTATTACTCGCCAATTAACAGAAAAAGTGTGCGTAAAATTTTTGTGAGAAAGTTCCCGCTTTGAACTGTCAAATAGACTTACGATTAAAAACGGGGTAGAAAAAATTTCAAATAAAATTAAAAAATAAATTAAAAATGCAATACATATTAACACGGAAGAGATAAGTATTTTGTTATTTTGCTCTTAAAATTTTTGAAAAATATTCGAATGTTTTCAAAGCTATTTTGTAAACAACAAACATTTAAGTCGCAGCTTACATTATTTGGTCATTGAAAATTTTTAAATTTTAGTAAATTTTGGTCGCCGTCAACAATATGTGTGACAGGCGTTCTCAACGCCTGCAATTTCACATCGGCTACGAGTTAAATGTTATAACATTTATAACGTAACGACGTTATCTCTTTTGATAGTTTTCGACATGAGTTACAGACACGCATTTTACTCACTTTTCTAGAAACGATGAAATATTTTGTTTCACATCTTTCCGATGCGAGAAGTTCTCACCAAAGTTACAGAACATGGGCACTTCTTATAAGAAAAAAAAACTGATACAAGAAATGTTTTGCCATGCACCAAAAAAAAAAAATGTTTTTTTACACGGCAATTCAGTATTTGCTTACGCAAAGAAATAAATTTGTTATAAAATATAATTGCTTTAAAGAAAGAAAAAAAAAACGCTTTTCGTGCCATTTTTTATTTTCTTATATCCGCTACCTACTGTAGTAATAATTTTAAAATCTTTTCAATTTCGTTGTATCTTTAAAAAATAACATACGCTATTTTTCTAAAAAAAAAAAAAACAAAAAAATACTGTAAGAATTAGTTAAAAGTATTCTTGCCTGCCTAGTTTGAGTTTTATCTTAAGCCAGTTGTAGCCAAATCCATTTAAAATTTCTTTTGGCCATTATTATATTAGTGTTGGTGACTTACAGCCTACTACCCAGTTTTGACTGACAGTTACATTATGAGTAAAACTCTTTTTTTCTTTACTTTGTTTTAATGAAACTCGTTTTTTTTTAACCAAAAAATACTTAAAAGTAAAATATTTTTGCTTGATTTTCCTATTTATTAAAAATTTTTTTTTTTCTATTTTCAGTTAAAAACCGTTTTTGGTAGCACAATGAAGGTAATTATTAATATTTTGTAACGGTAACTATAATAACTATATTACTTAAATTCCGTTATATCGGTCATTTACACGCGGTAAATAACGGTATTTGTTGTCCAAACATTTTAAAGTTAAATCAATCCTTTAAAACTTTTTGTGAGGTTAAAAGTTTAACCTCTATTAATTCTGTATGAGCACAAAAAAGTTACTTAAGTTAAAGATTATAAGAAAGCCGTGCCTACTTATCAATTAATTTAAAATAGTTTTATAAATGTTATTATACTAAACCCAAAATTTTAATCTTATTTTAAATTAAAAAAAGTAAATGTTAGGCATATTATATATTACAAGAAAGATTAGAGTATCCACTCAATTTATCGTTGTTCGATTAATCGAAGAAGTTTTTCGTAATTATTTGATCGAATTATTAAAAATACTAATTTAAAATAACGAATAACTCGAACAATTATGTCAATTAATCGGTTAAAATAAATTCATAGAAAATTACATTGTTTTTGGATTTGTAACTTAAAAAATACCTAACAACTATAATATGTTGTTGTATTCTGTATCTATTGTGTTACACGCACTTCTGAACGTATATTAGTCCCTTTTTAGATGTGGGTGTTTGTGAGACAAATGTAATAAACGATTAACTTCTAATTTAATACTTGTCATTGTACTGATGTCAAAATTCATCAGCGTTATGACGCCTTTTCTATCAGTGTACACAAAATGTGGCATCGAATTAATGTCAATTAATGTAGTCATAGCGTAGATGACGCATAAAATATGACAACATTTTAGGATGACGTTTGTCATTGGATTGATGTAACTTTTTGCCTCATTGATGCCATTTGTAATAACATTGATGTCACAATTATGATGTTATGGCATCATCAATATGAAGATACATTTTTGTATGAGTGTAGATGCCCTATGCTCCAATGGGAAAGAAGAATGATAGAAGAAAAAGACTGTTTGGCAACATCTGGAGCAGTTAAAGGGTTAACCTTTATTAAGTTTATATAAGAAAATGTTAAGATAGGCATAATCTATTTCTAGCGTAGTAATTGTTTATAATATGCAAAAAAAATTTAAAAATGGCTTTTAAAGACAAGATGATAATCGTATATGTGCTGGAATTCGACTCGTTTTTAAGTCGCAATTTTTTTTTATCTGTGTGTATAATTTTGTAAGTTTGTTTTCTAAAATTCAGTCATTCAATTTTTATACTATTCACCAAAGGTGGAAAGGAGGGTATATAGTTTCCCATTCCGTTTGTAAATTCTTCAATATTGATCTTAGACCCAATAAAGTATATAATTCTGGGTCCTTATGAGTACCGAAGTTGATTTAACGATGTCCATGTGTCTGTCTGTACGTGTATGCTCACAATTGGACGATATATGAGCTAAAAACCACGAGTGCCTCAGATTTTTACCCATAAACCTTGTCCTTTTAATAAAGTCTTCTTATAATTTATGAATTTTATTTTTTTACTTCCACGTGAAATGCCTGGTTATACGGGTGTGTTCTAGAATCCGAATTCACTTGAAAATGAATTCTTTCAGCATTTTTGGTGTTCTGCAATTCACATCAACATGTTTTTATTTGTATTCAATTAAAGTAGTACGGGGTTAGTGAAAGTAAAACGAATCGACTTTAATTCTTATATGTGATAATATTTTTAACAAAAACTAAATTTTGGTTTTAAGTTTGCAATAATCTTTATTCAATATAATCAAAAAAGCACA
Organism: Pollenia amentaria; assembly: GCA_943735925.1. Classification (NCBI taxonomy): domain Eukaryota; kingdom Metazoa; phylum Arthropoda; class Insecta; order Diptera; family Polleniidae; genus Pollenia; species Pollenia amentaria. The sequence goes on from OX031006.1 coordinate 52,796,152, forward strand.
GATATTAATACAAAAAAAAAATTAACTTATCTAAAAATTTCAAGTTACTTTTATTGAACATCACTTGCGAACAAAAACAGAAAAACAAAAGCTTTTCGCATTTTTATGTAAAAAATGTATTTTTCAGGGATAATTTTTGATACTACATATCAAGAAAAAGGTTGATAAAAAACTGTATTTTTTATGTGTTTGTCATTTAGATTTTTTTCGAACAATAACTGAATAAAAAAAAAACTAGCGGATTTGAGAACACCAATTTATGAATTATGCGGATTCAAAAAATTTTGCGTTTTCAATACGAGAAACCTAGAACACATCTGATAGACAAATAACTACTTTTTTTTTTCAAAAATATAGGTTTTGGCGCAATAGCCGCTCATATCATATGATCTAGGACGAACAAATTTGACTAGGATATTTATTATGCAGAAGGAGTATTAAATATTCAAAATGTGCCCAATCGGTTACATATTACAACTGGCCCCCATACAAGTTTCCTCCCGAATTTAAGGTTTTAGTACAATAAGTTCCATACGAAATCGAGGGAAATTTTCAGTTAATTTTTTTTAAAAATTACCGTAGTTTTTTTTTATGACTTTTAAAGTAATTCTAGTAAATATGAGTGGTGCTTAAAGTATGACGTATTTTAAACGGAATATTTTTATGAACCTTTAAAACAGGATCGTTTTAAAAATTTGTTCGATTTCAATTTTACTCGAATTCGATTTCCAGAAAATGGCTGTATGTTGATGAAATTGAGTACAAATGTACTCGATCGGAAATGGTCACGACATCGAAATGAAGTGGAATTGAAATCGAACTATCAACCTGTTCTGAAAATCACTTTAAGATCACATGTGCCTTTCAAAATCACACGTTTGATATTTTTGTGTTCCGTTTTTATATGTTTTGGCGTGATTTTCCATTTCCGAAATCATACCGAGAAACATAAAAACGAAATTTTTTTCAGAACACCACAAAACCAAACGCGTGATTTTAAAAGCACGTGATTTGAAACCACGTGATTTTCATAACATGCCCGTATAAGTAAGAAGTATATAAAAAGGAATATTTTTGTGAACTTTCTTTACAGGCTCGTTTTCATAATTTGTTCGATTTTAAATTCACTTTATTTCGATTTATAGAACATGCCCATATGCCCGAATTCGACCTCTTCTTTCACCTAGCGCCCATACAAATATACTCTCGGCAGAAGGATTTTGGCAAGATAGCGCCCATACCATAAGCTAGGGAAAATTTAGCTTTTCAATACTACGGGGAAGGGTTATAAGATTCGGCCGAGCCGAGCTTTACTTGTTTTTAGTGTACAAGTTAAAATGAAATCGTTAAAAATTAACTGATTTTAAAGAGCAGTGAATGATGCAGAAATTAAACGCTTAACTATCTAAATTAGACTATGCATTGACGTTAAATTGAGGATTTCTGATCCCTAATATTGAACCAAAAATTAAATTTGAATTTTTCCCAAATTATTCTCCCCAAAAATTAAATTAAAAATATTTTTAACAAAAATCGACAAATAATTATTCTCGAAATTACAATTCAACAGTAAAATTTCAACAATTATTAAAAGTTTTAGAAAGTTCTTCAAATTTTTTTTTTAAAAAAAGGCACAAATCGTTTAATAAACTAAATAAATTCGGGTTTTATCTTTCCATAAAAGTAGTTTAAAATAACTGTAACACTGGACGAGGAAAAGAGTGGAGTAGACAGACATTCATAGTTAAACTGCATAATAGTTGATTTTTTTTTTGTTAGACGGGAACAAAACAAAAACAAGGAAATAATTCCTCAAAACAGGCTGCAAGACAGCAACACTAGTTCAAAAACAGTAACAATTCCCTGACCAAAAATATACATACTATATTAAATTTCCAAAAACCAGTTCTTTTTCATTCTTGAAACATTTTCCTACTCAATTTGCTCTATGGGATGCATTATTTTTTTTTTTTTTTGTTGCTTGTGGTATTGATCTTGATTTATTTAGTTTTTTTTTTTCTACCAACTGAGATTCTGCCACAAAACGCCAAAAACCAACGTAAATAAATTCAGCGTTAAAAACAAGAACGAACAAGTCTGGTTAAACGCCAAAACCAAAAACCACATAAGCAAGAGGCAATCCACGAGGCAGGTTCGTTCTTCTTTCTCTCTGTTGGTTGCCACAATATAAAACGGCATCGTTGGGTTTAGTAGTACATGATGATATGGATGCTGCTGTTGCTGCCACTTTCAACTTGGATTGTTTTCTTTCTTTGTTAAATGGCCAGTTATTTTTAAGAAGAAAGAAAAAAAAACAACAAACTGCCTGGTTTGAAGAACATGAAAAAGTTTAACAATTCACATTGCTGCGAAATTGTTTTAAAGAACTTACAGGTAAGGCAACAAGAAAACATGTGCCAGCAATTTGACCAAATTGTTTTTCTTGAAAAAAAAAAAAAAAAAAAAACGCGAAATAACAAAAAAGTTTAAGAATGGGCAGTCAACAGATCATAACCGTTAACAAAAGTGGAGGAACTACTTTAATTTTGAGGGGTCTAAATGTTAAGACGAACTTCAAACACACTTTAAAGTATTCTTGGATTCGCAATGATAACATGAGTATGGCAAAATAAAATTACGTACACATTTCCGATTAGTACTTAAATCAGGGTTAGTAAAGTTTTAAAATTGCGGAAATTAAAGCAAAGATTTGGAGTTGACAAGGTTACAATTGTTATATAAATGGATCTGCTGGCATCGATTAAGACCAATAATTTAGGCTTCAACTAGATTCAATAAGGACGCACAATTCTAATAAAATCCATTTTTTTAACATATAATTAAACCTTAAATGGGGATCCGTAAACCCCTTACAATTAAAAATCTATTTTTTGCGTGTATGGACTACTCCATAAGGGAGTAGGACTACGCCAATACCTAACCTAAATGTATGTAAAAACATACTCCAATTTACATTGCGATGTCCCAGGGCTGGACCACGTAACCCAGCTATACATTACAAAGGAGTAGTTTTAAAACTACTCCATTGTATACACAAGAGGATTAGTTTTAACTTCGTTTAAAAACGAAAACATGTCGTTAAAAAACGAAGACATGTCTCACTACAAACACTTTTTAACAATGACATGGTCCATGCTTGCATTACATTGGACCAGTCCATGGAGTAGTCCATTTAATCAAATTGGATCAGGTGGTCCAATATTATTTGCAGGGTCTTAAAAGATCCTGCAATTAAGGCTTAAAATACGTTTTAAAGAGACCTAGAATGAAAGTTTTAATTGGTGTTTGATCTAACATCTAAAGAGGTATGTACACGGTCAAAATTTCTCATCAAGCCCTATTGTAGTAGTATTAGTGAAAATGTGTTTGTGTGTGTGTGACACCGACGATGCTGGATGGAAACATTTAGATATGCCGGCGAATATTATGTCCAGCACACGTACACAAGTGAATTCGCCTGCATGGCAAGCATTTTGACCCCCCTTTTTTAGTTGATACCTAAAATGGCTGCAATAGAACATACGATGAGGTCTTAAAAGAGGTTTAAAAGGACCTGTATTTTAGGCTCTAATGGGTCCAAAAATTAAGGTCTTAAATGGGGTTACAAGAACCTGCCATTAAGGTCCTAAAGTTGGTCCTATTTTTACCTACAATGCAGAATTTTATTCGGATCTTTTAAAGTCTTATGTGAAGATCTTTTAAACATCTAGAATTATGGCTTAAAGAAGTGAGAATTGTGACTTTAACATGAAGTATAAATAGGCATTTTTAAATATTGACAATTAAATCCCAAGTAAGCCGACAATAACAGTAACACAGAAAACGTTAAAAATGTTCTCTCATCACCAAATTTATACCAAATTCATAATATCAAGCAAACAATTTGTTGATTTTGCACCTTTTACCAAAGTGATTATATTGATTACAAAAAATTGTAAAATTGTGAACATTTCTTTTCAATAAATTATATTTTTAATTTTAATTCAAAAAATGATCAAAAAACTTTGCCATCTCAAACAATGTGTTAATTTATTTAATTAAATATTGACAATTCCCAACAACAATTCTACAAGTTTAAATTATTTTAAACGAAAAAAGTCAATTAAGATGTTTTGTTATTTAATTAATATTTTAACTAAAAATTTATTTCAAAACAACTAAAGGGTTAATTAAATCAAAATTACATTTTTAATTTTCTTTCAAATAAAAAAATAATTGATTCAATTATCACATTAATTAAATTTAAATACTTTTTAAACCATTTTTTTAATTGATAGAAAACTTTTTTTTGTGAATGTAACCGTACAGTAAAAAGTAAGAAAAATTTATTTTCTACAGGTTTAGACGTTAAGGTTAAGTTACATCTTACTTTTAACTTCTAACTATCTAATTACTTTACATACAACATAATGGAGCAGCTGATTTGCTACCTTACTGTTACTGTCAGCTTACTGAGGCTAAATACCTAAATGGGGGATCCTTTAAGACCTATAATTAAGGTACATATATTTGAAATCCTTATAATTATAATTGCTAAATTAAATTAAAATTACACTCAGAAAAAAACAAAAATTTTATTCTATGAAAAATTGCACTGAATAAAAAAGGAATAGGCTACGATATAGGCAAAACTATGATTCGAAAGTAATTTATGACTGAGTACCAAAATTAGTTTTTATCAAATAATCTCCAAAAGGTTTTTAAGGGGGAAACAAATCTAGTTTAGTTAAAAACTAAAAGAAAAAATAATAAAATTAAAACCGTCTTTAATAGAAATGGTGTTAAATAAAGAAATAACAGGAAAAGAGATTGTAATACACTAAATACTGCTGCAGCAACACAAATTGTTATTGTAGTAGACATAATAACATCAGCAGCATCTGTGTAGTAACAGTAATAACGTTAGCACTGAAATTATATAAATAATGATGCAACATTTAGGAGACAAGGAGAGGATGATGGCCCAGTAACTATAACAAATTTATGCTACAAAAAAAAAAAAAAAAAAAAAAAAAAAAAAAAAAGAGAATGGTGGCCAACTGGTCAGTGCCATATAGAAATAAAAGAAAAGATGTAACAAAAACAGGATGACTGACTTTTAAACTAGAATTTTTACAAAATACACAAAAAAGGAAGATAATAATAGACGAAACCAGCCCAGATACACATGAGAATGAGGCAACCTCAAGCAACTTTTATATTTTACCACAGTTGTAGTAGTCAGACTTAACCTAAAGGCATACTACACTCATAAACGCCAAACTTGTATTTATAAATGGTATCAATAGAGTGTAAAAAACTGCCCCAACTTCTCAAAAAAAAAAAAAAAAAAAAAAACAGGCAGCAAGACTGCCTGAATGCCAGTCGCAGAATTGCAGCTGCAACATCTAAAAAGCAGCAACAGTTGGCTGTTTTTTTTTTTTTTGTTACACAAGTAAAGTGCCATAAAATAAAAACATAGTGCAACGTTAAAAAAAGGAAGAGAAATGTATATAGAATCGTTTATGTCATTCATTCCACCAGAATTTGTTACAGTTACAACAAGTTTTCATGGTTAAAAAAAGAAAAAATTAATGTTTTTTATATTTTAACTTTGTGGCAATAGTTTCAGAGAAATTATTGGAAGAAAGAGATAGAGAGAGGGAGGAGAACTAGGTTTTAAAAAAAGTTGGTGGCCCAATCTGTAGTAAGTTGGAGCATAAGGTACTTTTTTAGAATATGAAAGGGGCGGTTAACCATTTAAAGCGTTTATGCACATGCATTCGCTTATATGCATATGATTCGTTTATCCACCACAATTGTCCAATTCACAAGCTCGCATTATCGTCGTATTTGTTGTATGTATTGTCGTATAATTATATAATGTTGTATTTTTGTTGTTGGAAATTTTCTTACAAAAGTGATAGGATATTATCGGCCATGTAAAAAAATGTTGCATTATTACAACTTTACTTTAACCTAAAGTAAGCGACAAGCTAAAGGAAGGTTCATCCTACCTGGATAGGTTAAAATAAATTCTTAATAATGGACCACTTAACACGGGCGATAAATCCTACCTTTAGCTATCGGCAAGTTTTGAAAACGGAACTAAGGCGAACATCTATTTGGACCAAACATGTCGAATACGAATGAAAATTAAATATAACAAATTTTGAAAAGGATCCTGTTTTAAAAGTGCACAAAAATATTTTCGTTTACATTAGGACGGGTTTTCTAGAGGCATAGAACTTTTTTTTACAAATAGAGCACAACAAATTCATTGAAATGACAAAACTTTGGCTTAATTAGCCACATGGCCTCCGCAACTGTGCTTTTGAACGCCATCCTGTCGGCCCAATTTTGCACCACTTTTTCGAACTTACTCGGTCTTATTTCTTCAATAGTGCGTGGAATGTTAGCTTTTTAATGATCAATCCTTCTTGGTTTATCAGCGAAGACCAGAAATTTGACGTACTCAAACCAAAAGTAATCTAAAGGTGTCGAATCATGTGAACGAGGTGGCCCATTCACATGCCCATTTGTGATGGGCATGTGATGGGATGAAGTGATGGTTTCATTCGATGTATGGCTTGTTGGGCCGTCTTTTTGGAACCATGAAAATGATTTACAATCACATGCGGATTAAAAAAAATCACGTGTTATTTTCCTGTTGCAATCCCACAAATATTGGAACCGCTTTCGGATTTACAGCCAATTGGGCCGATGACGCATTCGGCATGTAAACCGTACCAAACAGTGATTTTTTCGGGATGTGATGAAGTCTCAAGAATCTCATGAGTTAAGCCAGAAGAAGCCTTATCGCTGAAGATGATTTGACGATAAAGTTCGGGTTCAACTTCTAGTTAATTTTCCCAACCCGTTCACCAGACACAAGACGCAATTGTTGATCCGCTGGCTTTAATTCTGGCACCAGTTGGATCTTATATGGATGTAGGCGAACATATTTTCTCACAATTTTTCAAGTAGTGTACTGGCAGTGACCGTTTTGAGGACTTTAACATAACTATATGACAAACAACGGTTAAGGCTAAAATAAAGCCTGGTACTCTGTTCAACATTTCACGTGAATTGCTATCAAAAACCGTATGAAAAAAACTTGTGCGGAATTTCTATGAAATAATGTTGATAGAGTTGTACTCTGTTCAATTTAAAAACGTCAAATTGTGCAAACTCTCGAGATAGGTAACATTGATACATGTCAATATGAAATAATAGATGTTGCTGAACATTTTTCACAAATTGGAACAGAGTACTAGGCTTAAGACTAAACAATTTTAACTCTAAACTGGATTAGGGACTTGTATAAAATGTTAGCTTTTTAAAAAGGACTTGTTCTGAATTTCGTGACACGCATACATTGAATTATATCTTTACCTCGTTTGTTAGATTACAGTGAGAATATGCTTCAGTTATCTGCAGTCCTCATATTTTAGAGAGTGCTACGTGTGTTAAATTTGCCTTACGTTCGCAGTCATTTCCAATTTGTTCTTTTCGAGCCTAAATGTCTGCTTACTGACTTGGAAACTTTAGAATATCGTAGGAAATTACAGTCTATTTTACTTGTCTATGATTTATTCATTTATTCACTGCCCTAATTGGTTATCGTTAATATCATTTAATAAACCAGCTAGAAGCTTAAGGATAATTGACGCTTTTAAAGTAACAGCTAAAAAACTAAAGTAAAAACCAACCGAAAAAGAAAACAACAAAACTTTTTTTGTAAAGTTGCGTTAATTAGGGTTTTGTTCTTTGAAAAGTTAACAGAGTCACCAATGTAAAGAATTTGGGTGTTGCGATTATCGAGGAGTTGCGTTTATCAAGGATTGCGTTAAACGAGGTAACACTGTTTTTATTTTTAAAATTGTTTTAAAATAACAACTTTGATGATATTTTGAATTTGTATTTCAAAGAATGTAGTTCTATTACTTAAAAAAAGACGAACTTAGCAGCAAAGTGATAAAAACTTTACATGCATATTTTTCATGGAGCACAGTGTAATGCTTGAATTTTCTTGAAAAAAACCGTTTAATTTTAAAAATCCTATTTATAAAAAAATTTTAGTTTTTTTTACACGAAATGCTAAATTATTGCTTCCTTAATTTAAATTTAAGGACCCGCGAACCCCTGATACATGCTAAATTTAAACTATTTATTTCTATGATATACACATTTTTTTTAGATCATTTTATTTTTTTATAGTTTGAAAGTTAAAGCTCTAGATCTATTATTTTTTCAGCAATTAAGAGCAAACAATTTTTTCACACATTAATACTATTGAATATTTATCTTTACACAAAGCGAAATTTCCTTGTACTTTTATATCGTTATATCAAACGGCAAATAATATTTACAATCAACATGATAAGGGCATTGCTAATATTCCCTGAGTATTCTATTTTTTTTTACCAAGACAGCTAAGATGTTTCTTAACATAAGAATTATCCATTTTCATACGGAATTATTTTAGGTACAATTTTTTTAAGTCAAAATTTATTATATCCAAATTTTTAAAATAAATAATGCTAAAAAAAGCTAAAAACATTTTCTAAAAATGCTAAATAAAATGCCAAGTGCTAAATGAAAATTTTGCTGCAAAAATGGTCTCACTGGTTACTGCCGACGTTTTAATTATATAGTCGTTGTATCATAGTATACAACTAGTATGCTGACTCTTTGACAGGTACATAACTCAATTGTCAGTGGTACCTAACTTATGTTTGTATTAGTAAGATTCTTTTCAAATGTATTGGTGTATAAAACTATTTCCACCACTAAACATAGTTGCATAAAATCGTATAGAATGTGGCAACATTTTATTCCAAAATAAAATTTTCTAAGTTCAATAATTTTCAATTTGTAAACTTTTGAAAACAATGTTTGTAAAATTTTTATTCTGCAATATCGGAAAATATTTAAATAATTTATGATTTGAAATAATATTTACATACCACAAAATGCTACTCTGCTGGCTTTAATAATATTAGCAACAGAAACAAATTAATGTCAAATGAATTTATTTAAAAATTTTTAGTTTGTGAAAAATAAAAACATTTTGCAAAAGCAAATGAGCAAAATGTATTGGAAAAAATTATTAATTATGTGTTTGTGTCATAAAATTAATCAAAAAGTGTTATATTGTGAAAAATTTCAAATTTTGTTTTGTTTTTGTTGTTTTTATGTGTGTTGAATTCACACAGAACGTATATGTGTGAGGGGTGAACCTAAAAATTGAGAACGCTCTCTCGAGTTGGCATACTAGTTCTATACTATGCGTTGTATACTATGGCATAGTCATTAAAATTTTTTTTCTCAGTTTTAAAACCTATGTAATGTCAAACAAAAGGAAATAACGAAACAAATTATAACAAGCGTCAAAAATCAAATAAATCAATTTTATTTTTTTTTTAAATTTCTTAATATAAAAATTTTGTAATACCAAATTTTAATCAAAAATAATATTTCAAATAGACAATATATTGAATAAAATATAATTGTATATAAAAAAAGTAAATTGCAATATGTAAAAAGTGTAATGTACATGAGTAAATAATGACCACTCTCCCAAATGAACCTACCTGGTACTTATTATATTATGGGCTTTCGGATTTTTGCCTGAAGTTGAAGACTCAATTCTGTTTGAACACATAATACAAAAACTGCAAAATTTTAACTGAATTAGAGTTGAGTTGTAAACCGTTATAAGAGCAAAAATTTAACAACTTTGGTTCTTTGTTCTATGCTGAGTCCAACATAAATTTTGCAAGGTTTTTTAAATTAATTCTAAAACAAAAAAAAAAACGTTAACAAAAAACTTTTTCACTTATTAAATAATAACGTTCTTTATGCACCACACTGTAGTTAATTTTTCATATAAAAAAATAGTTTTTTGTTATTATATCTCAAGTATTTTTTAAACAAACAAAAAAAATATACTATTAATTTTTGTTAAACAAATACGCCCCCTCGCCATTAAAGAAAACAGACATATTCAGATGGACAGACAGACATTCATTCATAGAAATCTTTAATTTCAAAAGATAGTCTTTGATATTTGTATTTTAATAACTTGAGCTGATTGTTAGTGTTTTATGATACATAGAGAATAATTTCATATTTATTTAGTCTTTCTAGTTCCTAGCTTACTAAAGTTTTAATAACTCCCCCTATCTAATATATTATAGGGAATTGACAGACAAACGGAAATGTTAATATGTATCTATAAAAAAGAGTTCAAATAAACTTGAAAGAATTAAATTTTTTTTATAAAATTTATTTGTAGCGTTTAATGCTTTAATTATAGGTATACATACATATATATTATTTGTTCTTTTTTTAGTTTACATATTTATTTTATGCAGATACAGCCATTTACCAGGTGCTATTTATTTATTGTTTGATAACACAACAAATAAAAAAAGAATCTAAGGAAATCAGCTGTCATTTTCTGAAAGTATTAAAACAAAACTTATTGGTTTGGCCAATAAAGTCCTCAATGAGTGGCTTATAGTTTAAGCTAAATGAGTGTCTTCAGAGCTACAATCAAAACTAGTGCCATATAAACTTCTACAATCTACAATTAAAGCTAAACTTTGGTTCTTTATCCCTACACATAAAAAATAAAGTAGTAGAAAACTAAATAAACGTTCAGTTTTTCTGAATATTTATTAGGGCCCTAATCATGTAAAACGCAGCGCAACGCCAAAGAATAACATTGAAAGCACAAACAATGTCATAAATATTTTGTAATTTTGCTGTTGCTTTCTACAGAAATTCATGTACAGTTTTTCATCACAACTTGAAGGACAAATGTAAACATAGCTCGTGCCTGTGCAACCTGTCCGTGAAAGCCTGGGTTTAAATCTCAGCGCAGTCAAGAATGAAAAATTATCAATAAAAATTTTTAATTAATTTCATGTTGTAAAATTCCTGTCTTCATAAAAAATAATTTAATGAAAGTTAAATTCAATGAACTTAGCCTTATTAAAAATATCTAAATTTGGATTAAAAACCATTAACAGTTCAATAGAATAACCACAATACTAATTATTGTTAACAGCTAAGGCACGATCTATGTTTACATTTGTCCTTCTAGACTTCTTATTTTGCTGAACCACAGCGTATGATGGTCAGAGGATCATTCTTCACCTTCAATGGATAGTTAAAATTGAGAGCAATCTCGTGGAGAGCAAATTGAAAGGAATGGAACGACAAAAATTAATCATGTGGTCTCCAAGTAAGTATTCAAACAGAACTCCATCCAGACCACATTTTCCATAAAATTTGAAATAAAAATTTGTCGTAGAAAGCCGTCGGGAAATAAACTTATATTATTTTGAGAAAGTTTTATCTTATGCTCTCACATATAGACTCTTATTATCCCAACAATGCTACCATATTTTAATTAAATTTCATATGTTTTGTAAGCAGAAAATTATAAACAAAAAAAAAAAAATTAAAACAAAAAAAAAAAGGAGATAGAGTTTGAAGTTACTGCCGACGTTTTATTTAAGAGCTTTAGGATTTTTGCCTAAAGTTGAAGACTAATACGTAATAGCACGGCAGCGCATTTTCGTAATTCGCTATCTTATTCGTAGTTCACAAAAAATTTTGAGAGCGGATTATCTCATTTGTACGTAATTCTATTTCTATTACCCTGTGGATTACTTCAAAATCAATGTGAGCTCTAATTTTTATTGGTTTTTTACCATCACCAGCTGTGAAAGCACTAAAAAATAAAAACAAATAATAACAAAAACAAAGAACAGTAAGCAAGCAAATAAGTAAAGGAAGTAAATTTAAATTATAAAATTTTAGTAGAATCAAAAACAAGGAATGAAATCAAAAAAATAAATTATAAAAAAAATATTGATAAAAAGAAGGTTATTCGCAAAATTGGCTGATGACATGAGTATGGTTATAGACAACCTGTTGAATATACAGGAAACATATTTGCAGCGTTTGAAAGAGCTGCAAGTAATATATGGCTATTTTTCCGGCAACCACGTAGCTGGCATATTTTTTCTCGCCATATCTCCATCAATGCCCGCTCTCTGCATTTACTCCATTTGCTTACAGCTTTTCTATTTACTGAAAAAATAATTATTTTATATATTTCTTTGAAATAATATTTTTAACTTACTTTTTCTCTCCATTCTTAACACATGTAACATCAAACAAACAATTCAATTCAGCAATAAACAAAAATAAGAAGAAGAACTGTCAAACCCGATTACGAAAATGCCGTGCGAACACGGTAATCCAAATAAGTAATAAACACAGAGAGCGAAGTAATCCAAAGCACCGTGCGAACATGCTATAAAAGTGTGATAGTGTGAATGCAATGTGTTATGAAAATGACAAATACATATTACGAAAAAAAATTTGGCATCTCATACGACTTCAAATTTTTCTAAACAATAATATGTACTTTTCTTTTGATTAGGTTTGCATTTTAACAAAAGCATGTTCATGTGTAATAATGTGAAACTGTAATGTAAAATTAGATTTTTGACAATCGCTACAAAACTCATTAGATTTCTAACTTACAAAGTAAACACTTAAGAGTTGTGTGATATACATTGAACAATACATTTTCATCAAATTTCCCATGTTTATAAATACTACTCTGTCATCGTTTCGAACGTGTACGAAAATCCTAATAATAAATATATCGATTTGAAGTTAGTAACTATCATATAGGGGAAATTGTCACCTTTGGTGGTCTTTTTTTTTTGACATAACTCGAGAACCACTATTCAATTTTTTAGGCAAAAAATAGTTTTTTTCTTCATACATTTATTTATAACTGCGGAACTGTTGCTTATGTAGCGAAACGTTGTATGAACAGATTAAAGGAATTGTAATTCCTAATTTTTTTAAATTTGTTTCAGCAAAATCGGAATAGTGGGTCTCGAGTTACCACCAAAGGTCACAATTTCCCCTATATGATAGTTACTAACTTCAAATCGATATATCTCGATTCCTAGACGTGACCCAGCGAAACGCCGGGACACGTATAACTTCTTTTTTACCGATATAACATTTCCTGTTGGTTTCATCCCATCCCGATTTTGACTGTCGCATAGTGTCATGAGCCCCTAAGGCTTGCGTAAATAAGATGTTCTTACCATTTCTTTCAGTGTATCAACAGTTGCTACTACAAACTTTGGTTGATACACTGTAGGAAAACGTGTTGAAAAAATTATGATATTAATATAAACGAAACTTATATAATAAAATAATTTCAAAATTGACATAAACATTTATTTAGCAAAAAAAAAAAAAAAAGAAAAGTTTACAAAAGTGATTTCATGTGAAAATAAAAGTATTTTCCGCATGATTTGTTCTTGTTAAAAGATCATTGTCATACAATAAAGAATGGCACAAAAAAAAAATCCAAGAAGGGAACTAAATACTCCTTATGATGTCGTCTTTTAAGTCTCATCTTAATTTTTTGGCAAAAATCACTGACAATATTTCTCGGTCTACTCATCTTCCAGGTTGGAATTTTGTTTTTTGCTTTCATTAAATCATGTACGTTTGTTGTAGTTCTTGTGTTGAAAGAAATTTGAAAGCAATAAATTTTGAATTAAAGGTTGTATTGTGTTCAACTTTATGACAAAGACCAATGATGATAATAATGATTAAGATGATGGAGCTAAGAAATGAAAACGGAGCTGATACAGGTAGACAATATTAAAAAAAAAAAAAAAAAAAAAAAAAAAAAAAAAAAAAACTGAGGACAGGAAAAGAACAATAACTGGTTGTCGTCCTTCTGTTGTGTGATCCACATCCTCTCTTAGCCCTTCTTATTTCTTTTTAATAGTAAGCCATTATTTTGGCACCACAAATAAATAATATTTGTTGTTTGGAATATCTTTGATGGTGTTAAGCTTACAACAACAATTAACCCTTACAAGGGACAAATTTGGTATCTATTGAATCCTATTTGGTATTTATTTGGTTTTATAAACAACTTTAAGGGTAAAATGGTTCCAAATGAAAGAAATGTGAATCGTATTAAGTTGTAAAATTTAAATAATCATTTAAGCCTGAATTGGTAAAATAAAGTCCTACGATAAGAACTGTAAAGCCGTACGATTGGAATTAATTTAGTCCTAAAAAGCCCTTGGATTCGTATTAGTTTCGTCCTACGATTGAAATTAATTTGGTTCTTAAAGTTTATACAATTAGAATTGATTTAGAGCTTATGCCCTAAAGCCCTTGGAGTAAATTGGACCTTTTATTGTTGGTATAAATTTGGGGTCTATATATTACTATTAGCATGATGCCTTTGTGCCTTTAACATCCGAGAACTTTCAATTAAGGCTGAATTGGGTCCATGCAAAGTCCTGCAATAAAGACTCATTTGATGCCTTTAACTTTTTACGATTAAGATTTTAATTACCAAGATTTACCGATTTTAGTTTAATGGAAAATATTAAAAAGGAAACTTTCCTTTGTAGGCAATGTTTCCTGAAGGTTAATTGAATTTATGAATAATTTCTAGAAATATAAAACAAAACTTTTAATAATGCATGTACGTGTTATATCCTTAATGTTTGTATGTTTTATATCCTTAATTACTGCAGTTAAACATTTCTTTAAAAAACCTTCAGGATCCTTTTTGAATATCGATTTCAACTGATTTTCATGATGAGAATGAATGAAAACGGAAAAAGGTTTGAAGTTTTATAAAAAGTAAAATTTTCCGAAAAATTGATTCTCGAACCTTTCCGCTCTTTTAAAGTCTTGGAAAACTTAAAAAGAAACTGCGCCTTTTTTGTAAAAAAATTTTTTTAAAAAATTTCCAAAATCTTTTCTTAACCTTTACATTGCTTTGATCGAATGAACTGATTTGTTTTAGATATGGGCTGTGACTATCAGCCAATTCACATGGAGGTTTTTGCGACGTCGCTTTGTCGACGTTTTTTTTTGGTTTGATGGCGAGCGGTGTAGAGAAGAAAGAGGGGTAAACAAAACGGCTCGTTTTGTGTTTTTCATGTCGATTTCTTATATTCCTCTTCAAACTTATTTCTCTTCTTCTTGTTTTGTTTTATTCTTTTTCTTACTTTGAAGCGTCAGGTTGCAAACAAAAACGGAAATAATAAAAAAAAGAATATAAAACAAAAGTTTTAGTTTTAATTTAAACATATGTATGTAAGAAATATTTCTTATTAAAAAAAACACTTTTTTTATATTTTTCTTAATGAGAAAAATCAACCAAAGCAGATTTACCGATAAGGCAAAAAAAATCAGCCCTGATTGCAAATAAAAATTAAAATTGAAAAAAGCGGCATGCCACTTAAAATCATCGTATAAACGCAAGAGGTTTTTGGAAGTTGCTTCAAAAGGGAATTAAGAAAAAACGACGTCGTAAAAGTCTCCATGTGAATTGGCTGTATCTATTTTCATGATCTCCAATAACGGTTTCTCAATTTGTATTTAAGCTTTTAAACATACAAAGACGATTATCTAGTTCTCCAATAATAATTTCTAATTTTGAGAAGCGATCGTTTAAATGTCTTACATTTGGCAGATCTCTGAATAATGATCCACATGAACTGGTAACTTTACAGGGTTATGACAATGATTGTTAGAAGATCAAATGTCGTCGATTTGAACCGAAATCGCTAGGATAGAAATCTTAAAAATCTTTGATTAGGCTTAAAGCTCTTAATCTAATTATGAATGCATTCAATTGATTTTTTTCGCTCCCTTTCCCTAACAGTGGAGTTCAAAGGTTTCATTCCAGTAATCAGAAAAGCAGTGTTATTATACTAAAAACTAAATCGCATTTAAAATTACGTCTAGAATCTTAATACTAACAGCCTATTCATAACGTCACTACGATTCACTAGGTCATTACGATCTTAAGAACTGTATAAATAATGAAAATTTTAAATTCACGTTAATTGTTAGAAGAAGGGAAATGAGAAATGAAAAAATTAGCAAAATCGGTTTAAAACTATTCCCATGTTTTGCTAAACTATAAAGCAAGATTCACCCATTGTTTCCGAACAATTTTTTTAAAAATAGTTTGACGTCTCTCTTGTGATATAGAAAGTATTTAGGCCATTGGTGTTCAAAAATGATTTGCATATATATTGCGAGAGAATTGTTTAAGTACAGTGACACGCAAAACTAAACGCACAATTTTTGTTAATATTTAATCACAAGAAATTATTTTAGTTGTATAAAATTTATAATAATGCAGTTCCCATTGAATTTATTGTATGTGATAAACTTCCGTCGATTAGGTCCAAATCTCCTACAAAAAAAAAAAAAAAAAAAATAAAAAGAGATAAAAAATATTTTATTGTTATGGTAAAAATGTTTACCCCTAATTGATCAAATCGAATTAACGGTTGCTAAATATATAACCTATTCCCCAAATTACTTTTAACGATGTTTACTTGGCCTAAATGCGCTCTCTACTTCAGCATAAGACCATAAAGTTAATTCCGAAATTTCTAAACATTTCTTGTTGCCACCTGCACACAATACACTACTTTGTTGCTTTTTTTTGGTGAAAACTGATGGTTTAAAGCGATTTTCAACATTTGTAAAAGTTGTGATTTAACAAAAATGCGTTTTAATTGTTAAAAATGTTAATTTTACTGTAAGCAATTTTATAAATTTTAATAAGAAAAAAGTTGAAAATGGCTTAAAAAATGGCTAAACTCATTTTTTAATGGCTAAACAAGGTGAAAAATGGCTAAATCTAGCCACTCAATGGCTAAATGGGCAATACTGGTCCTCTGTGATCCTCTTAGTGATTTTAAAGGTTAATATTTTTTTCTTATTTGCATGATTTTTTTTCTGTCTTAGAAGTGGATTCTTTAAAATATTTTCTTTATTCCTTTTATGTTTATTTTACACATTTTGGCCATTGTGTTAATGATGAATGTCTTTATGATGATGAGGATCATCGTATTGGGTTTTGATAAAAAAAAATAAGCACAAACAACAGACAACACACACTGGGCAAACAGCAGACTCAATAATTACGCCCTCAACTGTTTTTTAAGGATCGTATCACACATACAGTCTGGCCATGTTAATAGTCGTAACTGTACTCTCTACAGCTCTAGCATAAAATTTTTATAATCCTGCAAGTTCTTTATTCTCTATACAAAATCTTAAGGGCGGAAATTTAATATCATAACTATAGTTTTTTCCCCTTGCGTTCTTGTTAAATTTTTATTTTATTGTTATTTTTTTTTTTTTTTTTTTTTTATAAAAATTTGAAATAGGTAATTTGATCTACCTAACAGTTTAAATTAATTGTGAATAAAAAAAATTTCTTTGTAGCTTCTTGTTCAAGGATTTTTGCTTGAAAAAATTGTGTTAAATTACAGTGTGTTTTTAAAGAAAAAATTTATTTTTTTTAAATTTAATAAAAATCTTAGTATGGATTACTATCGCAGGTAAATTGCATTTAGGTGGGGAAAGGTGTCAATGTTTTCAATTAATTTAAAAAATAATATTGCACTTGTCCCGGCCTATAGGCGATTTATAAGAAAACAACATAAAATTAGGGAAAAAAGTGTTAATATGTAAAAACTAAAATTGTTTAAAAATGTTTAAATTAATTAATTAATAAAATTTCTTACAAAACAAAGACTTTTATGATTTTGAATAACAAATTTTATTTTTTTTTCTTGCAGTGTAAATCCTTTGTGAAATTGATGCTGCTCTCTTTGTGACGGGGTAAGTTTTGAATAGGGTAATTTGGGATTTAAATAAATTGGGGGATTCACAAGGTGTGCGTGCTATCAAGTCATATCGTCAAAATGTCCTAAATAATATTTTACAATTGTTTAAAAAAATCTTGCTGTGTTTCAAACAAAATAATACTTTTAATGCAGTATACCGGCCTGTTCTAAAAATTACTTTATTTCAAATCACGTAATTTCAAATCACATGTGCCTTTTAAAATCAAACGTGTGATATTGTTGTGTTCGGTTTTTGTAATGTTCGGGGTTATTTTCCATTGCCGAAGGCACACCGAGAAGCAAGTGCTTTTAAAAGTACGTGATTTGAAATCACGTGGTCTGCAAAAAATTTAATTATATATAATAAAAAATTTAATTTTTTCAAAAGTTAAAAACGCCAATTAATTTATAGAAATACTTTAAGAACTGATCAGTCAAAATTATAGCACTTTGTCTTATTTTTATACGAAGGTGTTTTTATAGGTGTAGGCTAAAAAAAATATTTAATACTAAAGCATTTTATTCTGTTACCTCTGTTTGCAATTGCAGCCGCACAATGCGACCCAATAGAATTCACAAGGTTCACCGGGAATGTGTTATATTTCGTGTGATTCATCGTGAGGTTTGAGTTATAATGTTAAATCTAACACATAAATTTGAAAGTGAACATAAAATTTTTTTTATCGGTTAAAAGAACAATTTATGGCGTTTACTGTTTGAAAATTATATCATGGAAATGTTGGCCATGACTACATCTGAGATGGTCCATCCGGAAGGTACGAATTCGGGCGACTCGTTCGAGCATAGCGACTGGTATCTCGCGAATAACACGAGTAATGTTCGCTACCAAAGCCTCAATCGTAGCTGGCTTATTACTGAAGACTTTAGACTTTACATATCCCCAGAGAAAATAGCCCAAAGGTGTGATATCGCACGATCTAGGTGGCCAATTTACAGTAGCAAAACGTGAAATTAAGTGCTCACCAAAATTATTTGGCAACAAGGTCATTTATTGTTTTACGCGCTGTATGGCTCGTAGCGCCATCTTTTTGAAACCAGAGCTCACCGAGACCATGCGCCTGAATTTCAGGAAGAACATAGTCCGTTAACATGGGGTGATAACGGTTACCATTGACGCGGTAACATTCTGATTTTCCTCATTTTTGAAGAAATATGGACCCATGATTCCACCAGCCTTTGGTAGCCTTGGTACTCTTTGGGTTGCTCATCAGCCCAGATGCGGCATATTTGAGAATGGTGTTGGCGATAGTGGTTTCAGTAAGTCGATGATGCGCAACGTAAGTTCATCGAATCGCAGGGAAAACATTTCTCACAGCACGCTGATTCTCGTAATACCGCTGAACAATTTGGAGACAAAAATTACAAAGCAGTTTTATATGAGTCACGCGTGATCTGTAAAAACGCTTACTGATAATTAAATCTCACGTTGAATCACCCTTTATTTCGGTTACAGCTTTCCAAAGCCCTTTAGCACTTGTTGATTTCATCTTAGATACACGTCCTCCCGTTTTAAACGTTTGCCTATAGATTTTCGATGCGGTTTAATTCTAGCGGCGGTAGTGGCCGCATGCCGATTGATACAATGTATGGGCCTCACACCTTGATATGAAAAGCAATCCCATACCATGATACTATCGTCTACAATGCAAACATTCTGCATACCACATACACGTGTTTGTGTGATCATGTTTGTGCTCATTGTCTACTATGTCGTGCATGCGCAGAAAAAAAATGTTTTTAAAATTTAATTTACATCTATCTTGTTTTCTTTGTTTCATGTGTACTACGTACTTTATTGCGGTTTAAGGTATTATGCTTTCACATTTTAGAAAAACGTACATAAATTTAACAAAAAGGACATTTTTGTAAATAGTAACATTTTAATAAAAATTTTAATTTTTTTTGTTATAACTGCCTATTTCCGATGTGCAAAAGAATTCTTTCTTATAATAATAAAAATAAAAACAAAGTTTTAAGAATTTGTTTTTGTTTTAACTGTCGTCCATCACACATTTTTTTATTGTGCGAAATTGTCTCAGTGTTTATTAAAGCTTTAATTTTTATTTTTCAAAATAACGTATTTTCTGTCATACTGTTTCAGCAAAACACAATTTTTTTTACTACACGCAGTGTTGCCGTTGAAAATTTTTAAAAATGGGATTTTCCTGAAAGGGGTCGCAAAGCAAACCAGGTGAAGTTTTTTGTAAACAAACCAAATTAGATTTGTTTCAGTTAAAGAAAAAAAAAAAAATTTACAATTTATTAAATACCTAGTAATATTTTTATGCGATATAATCATTATGAAAAGTTTTTTTTTTTTATTATAACAACCAGTACCCATGGTCTGTAATTTTGGTGAGAACTTCTCGCATAGAAAACGTGTGAAACAAAATATTTCATCGTTTCTCGAAAAGTGAGAAAAAAGTGTATCTGTAAATCATGTCGGAAACTATCAAAAGAGATTACGCCGTTACGTTATAAATGTCATAATATTCCATTCAAAGCCGATATGAAATTGCAGATGTTGACAACGCCAGTCAAACATATCGTTGGCAGCGGCCAAATTTGACTAAAATTTAAAATTTTATAACGACGGCGGCGAAAATACAACCGTCGGCTATACCAAAAAATGTAAAGGTGCGACTTCAATGTTTGTTGATTACAAAATTGCTTTGAAAACATTCGTATATTTTTACAAAATGTTAAAAGCAAAATAATTAAACAATGAAAAAATCTGCCAAGAACAAAATACTTATCTCTTCCGTGTCATTTCATTTTTAATTTGTTTTTTAGTGTTAAAATTTTTTTTCCCATCCCGTTTTTATGTGTGAGTTTATTTCACAGTTCAAAGCGGGAACTTTCTCACAAAAATTGTACAGACACACTTTTTCAGTATATTGGCGAGAAATTTCCTTACGTGATAGTTATTACTCGCCAAAAATGTTGCCGGCGCAGTTAAGTGAGAAAAACAGCTCTTTGTTTCAATTGGTGGCATTTTTGTTGCATTTCTCACATTTCAATCGAAAAGTTTCTCGCCGCGGGAGTTACAGATCATGGTCACAGTATTTAATTTGTATCCTATTCAGGAATGTATTAAAAAAATAAATTAAAAATATAAATATATAGGCCATTCGTCTATCGCAGTTCGCACTACATACATAGTAAATTTATCCACTGCTCGGATAAGCGCAAGCTTTAGAGACTCCAAATTTGGATGACGTTTAGTGCAGACTATGCTCTCTAATACCACAATTCATTGTCCAAAGGATTCGGTTTTTCATTGGCAAATTATTCACTTATTTCTGCTATTTGCATTCGCTAAAATGTATTCCAGTACTTAAGCGAATATCTAATGATGGCAATATCAACAACCACTGGAAACTTTTTTATTAAAACTAACTGTCTGTTCAACAATTTCGAACGAAAACATTCGCATAGAATTTTTTATGGAAAGTATTTTTAAAACTGAGTGTTCATACAAGTTTTCTATGCGAACGTTAACGTTTGAAATTGTTGAACAGGCAGCAATTGTAACAAATGATAAAAACACGAAAATACTTATAAGCAAACATCAAAAAGCTAATTTAAGACTTAAGAGTGATACCACATCAAAACTGCTATTGTTAAACTTATTAATTAAACTTTGAGTATTATAAGACCCCTTACGCACAACACTTTAAAAAGTTTTTTGATTTTCCTGTAAAATTTTCTCAATTTCACATATGGCCTTTTGCGTTTCTTGGAACGATATGTATGTATATCTAGAACCGAATTTCGAGAGCCATTTCTTTTATAAAAACTTATAGAGCTTTATTTTTTTTTATATTATTATTTATGAATTTTTTTATTATTTTGGCTTGTATCCCTTAAATTTATTTACACGATTAGGGTTAATCATTTTCAAGCTATTTTTTATTTTAAAACATAATTATATAAGGATATATTTTATATATCCTTTAAATATTTTCACATTCGTTAAACACACATTCGCCGCACCTTTAACATATACTACATACGAACTTTAAATAAATATTTTCGTTAAATCAAAATATTTTTAACATTTCCGACATCAAACCAAAACCTTTTGCTAATCGTTTTTCATGATAATAACTTAAATTCGTTAACAAAAGCCTCTGGTTCGACAGTTATGCCATGAATTATCAAAATATATATGTATCTTGTTTGAAATTTATCAATACCGGGTCTAAAAGTCATTAAACGTTCGGTCTCGGTACATTTTATGTTTGTTCTAGACACAATTTCGTGACAGAATTTTAAAAAGAGAAACAAGCAAGCATTAATTAATTTAAAATTATTAAAAGATATATTAAACAAATAGGAAAGTGTATATGACTGACAGACAAAGGGTTTTTTTTATTAAAAATTAAAAATATGCATTGTCAAATAATATAATATACCTTCAAGTTATAGAAAGTATAATATCAATTTTTTTTAATTCGCTGCCACTTCCTGACATTAAATTTTAACAGCCGTATTCATTAAACATTTATTTAGGATTAACTAAGCGTTTATAAGCAAAAAGTGCTAAAGTTTATTCATTAATAAAAATAGTCTATTAAATTAAACCTTTAATAAACCATTCATAAATTAAGAAAATTTATCGTTGGATTTACCCTTCTTTAAACCAAAAAGAAAATTACATTTTGATAAATGTTTGCATTTAATTATATTATTTTTTGGGCAATATGTTTAAAAATAATGGAAAATGTCTTTACTTTAGACAACCAATTTAAAGTTATGTATATTGTTAAATATCTTAAAAATTGTTTATATGATTCAAATTATTTATTAAATTATTACAATTACATAGTTTTTTTTAGGTTTTAAACAACGAACTGTTGTTCATAAGTATAAAAAAAAAATGTTAATGTACGTTTATGAATACAAATTTTAATAAAAGGTTTATAAGACAAAAATCGTTTGATAGCTATTAATAAGAACTTTTTATTATAAATTATATATCAATTTATTTTTGAAAAATCTTTAAAATTCCTATGTAAAATATACAACTGGAAATAATCGAAATTTAGAACCTTTTTACTTTTATTCAAGTTTTTACTTTTATGTTCTTTTTCAGCTATGTTCTGAAATCGATTATGAGTGATATTCAAATTCAACAAATTTTAAAAACATCTTGTTTTGAAAGTGTATAACAGTAAGCTCTTTTATTCACTTCATACTTTAGATACGACTTATCTTTATAAAATAATCATTATATAATAATATCTTTATATAATAATTGACAATCTCCATCGATATGAACTTTATTTGATTTTTGTTTAAAGAACATGAACGTTTCTAATATAAACGACATTTGTCCATTCTTTTCTTAACAAAGAAAAGAATGGACAATTTTGGAGATTTTCGGAATATAATTTGGTGCGTTATCTAGTTTATGTATCTCGGATTACAACAGATATGTATTTTTTCAATAACACGGAGCTGGTCATTTAGTAGAACCGAGAAGTGTTGTTAACAAACAAAATAAAAACTGGTTACTAACAATGTTAAAAAGTTTGGTACTATTATTTATATTTATATAAAAAAATTACCAATTTTGGTTAGAAATAACCAAAAACGGCAGCTCTCGTCACAACGGTAACGCAGATTACACGTTTAAGAGATTCTTTTATTGAAAAAAGCTTTTATAAACACAATGCTCTAATTTAAGTGTGTTTATTTAAATAAGAGTAACTTATTTTTGTAGTTCGTTAGAAAGAGATTTAATTACTGAGTATATAACACTACAACAACAATTCTCGTATAATTTGTTTACAAATTGTTGTTGGTAGCTTATAATAATTGTTTTTAATTTTATTATTGTTATTTTGGTTAGTGTTTGTGTTTTTTTTTTGCTGATATTTTTGTATTATAATTTTGTTTATTGGGTTTTTTAAAAGGGTGAGTGAGTTTAAGAAAAGAAAATTATTATACAATTATATTTCTCAAAAAACATAAACTTATATGGGAGAGGAGTCATTCGTAAAGATGTGCAGAAGAAGAGAGGGAGGCCGTAATTATAATGGGGTTGTATTTACCTACACAAAAAATAAGTTTTTAAGTAAAAAAAAAAATAATTACGAGTAGGTATAATATTTATTACTAATTTCTTTGTAAACAATCTTTAATATCAGAAAATATTTATTGATTATTTAATTTGTAACAATTTGCTAAAGAAAACTGATAGTTTTTTATTTGTAATTTTTATTAGTCAGCAAAAAAATGTTTATAGGTATACTTATGTACATTAGTATGTACATACATACACATAAAAATAAATAATATTGTATATAAAAAATATAAAAATAATTAAAAAAAAAAATCGATAATTCAAACATTTATTTGAAAAATATTTTAAAAATATTCTTTTTTTTTTATTCCCTTCATTTTATTTTTTTTTTTTATTTATACCTATACCTATTTACATAGTTCTGCCAAATGAATTTTTTTTATATTTATTTCAAAGTTTTAATACCTTTTTTTGGTTCAGTTTTCATGACTCATTTATTTCTTTGCCTTAATAATTTATTTATTATTTTGTTTTTAGTATTTGGTGGCTTCGTTCATTATTATTATTATTTATATAAATTTATACTTTTTCTGTTCTCATGTGCCTTTCCACTATTAAAAGTTATTAGTTGTTTTGTGTGTAATTAAATTCAAATTGTTGGTAGTGCGGTTTTCAATTTTACAACAAAAACAACTTTTTATTGATTTTATTTTAGATTTTTTTAGATTGTGTTTTAAACAAAAGTTAAGCTAATTCTAAAACACTTTAAAAAGTGTAATTAAAATTGAAAATTTTAGATGGAAAATTCCATTATACCTACCTATTTCTAAAAAAAAAAAAAAAACAAAATCAAAAACTTACAAATAAAAAACAAAATAAAAAAACTTACAAATAACAATTTTTCTAATACGTTTTAAAAAAAACAGTTTTTTTTTGAAATGGTAGGTACTTTGTCTTGAAAAGTACCTAAGTATATTAAAAAAATATATGTATAGGTATGCATATACATAGTATATATACCTACGTTCATTTACAATTTTTAAGAAAATTTCTTTGCAAAAGCGATTTTATTTTAAATATGTACCTATATGTTTTCTATCTTATGGTTTATTTTGCGTAAACTTAGCAAACACAGAAAAGCTTTATATCAAATTAAAAATAATTTCAATTAAACCCTTATTTTAACCTCAAACTTTGCAAAAATTTATTATGTAATTATCATTTAAGAATAATACAGTAAGTAATGAATATAACATAGCATTCGAGAAAAAAACGGCTTATTTTTTCGATCAAACAGTTATTTTTTTCGGTCAAAAAATAACAGTTATTCTTTTGTTTTTATAAATAAAACTAACGGTTATTTTTTTATATTTACTTTTTTAAACAAAACTGTTATTTTTCGAGCAGAAATTAAAGTTATTCTCCTAACAGCCATACCTAAACAAGAGCGGAACGCGTTTTCTAGCTGTCAAAAAACCTCATGCCCATACAGTTTGTATGAAGCATCCCTAAATAGCGCGGCGCCAACGCTTTGCAATTGGAAAATCCGATTTTGACAGCGCGTTAAAAAAAGCAGAGTTTTTATATTTGTTGTTTTTACAGCCCTGTTTTAATCTTTTGATAATAAATAATGGCAAATTAGCTATTTTTAGGTCAAACTGGCGGTTTTAGTACCACTTCTTATTTCTTTTATGAGGGTAAGAGTAAGCACGAAAGTTAACACTACTGTTTGTGACACAACGTTGACGCTTTTGTTTAGGTAAGAAAACGTTCCGCCTTCCGCTCTTGTTTAGGTACGGCTGTAAGAAATGTACGAGTTATAATAATTTAGTTGAATTTAAATAAACAAATTTATATTTAAATGTGTGATCATTATTGGGATTTCTTAGGCACATTAAAATAATGACAACTAATTTGTTATTACACGTACATTTCTTAACCCCCCATTTTTATAAAAAATATTTTTGATTAATAAAAAAACGTTTATTAAACAATTTTTCATAGAAAATTCGTTCATAAACCTGCTATAAACCTAAAATATTTTTTATAAATATTAGGGAATAAATATAACCTTTATTTTTTTCAAAAAAAAAAAAAAAAAAAAAAAAATAACTGGTAGGTACATACTTTAAAAAAAAATAAAAAAATAACTGTTATTTTGCTCAAAAAAATAACTGGTACATATTTTTGTTTAAAAAAATAAAAAATAACTGTTATTTTGTTCAATTGAATAAAAATAAGAAAGTAACTGTTATTACTGTTCAAAAAAGTAAAAATAAAAAAATAACTGTAATTTTTGATCAAAAACTAAATGTTAAGCCTATAGTACACGGCATGTAAAAAGACACATGCGCATGTGGTTCTGACGTAATTTTGACGTCATCACACAACACGCAATGTTTATTGTGGCTTTGCATTGACGTCAAAATTACGTCAGAACCACATGCGCATGTGTATTTTTACATGCCGTGTACTTTAGGCTTTATCTATCTCTGACTTACATATGAAAAAAGGAATAACTACGATCCAAAAAAAAAACTTTTATTCACTATTAATGTATGTAGATTACCATGTACCGATAATGAAAATACGTATTAAAAACATTTTTTATAAGAAAGTTATTTACACGGCTTACACAAAATATAGAAAAACTTAATCTGCTTTGCTATGAAACTAGAAATAATCTGAATAGAATGGTGTAAATACTATGGTTGTAAAAAAAATTTTTTTATCGGTATAATCATTTAAAAGAAATATGGTAATTTTCTTATTAGAAGTAATTGCATAAAAGAAAAACACACTTCTAAGAACATTTTTTGTGAAATTCTATGATTGTCTTTTATCTGTTATGTACTGTATTATTATTCTCAATAATATTCATACATATGTATACTATAATATTATTCTCAATAATATTCAAAAAAACATTTGATATTATAAGAAAAAAAACGTAGTTTTTTAGAAAACTTTTGTATGGTTTTTTGTCAAAAGTCCAAATGAAATACTTTTTTGTTGTAAAAAATATTTTGTAAAAAGGCATAAAAATTGTTTTTTCTAAAATGTATATTTTATTGACAAGGTAGTTTTTCATAAGAAGATTTTACTACAAAGAGAGCTGTTTTTGGTAAAAGGTACATTACGGAATAAAATTTTTTTTTTGTAAACAGGTTCCTTTTGTAGAAATTTATCTTCCCTTCCCTTCTGTGAAAAGGTATTTTTCTAGAAAGGTATTCTCTTTCGAAAAAAAACTATGTACGATTTTGAAAAACTCCATTTTTTTTATTAAAAAGGAAAGGTACTAATTAGGTACAAAGGCATACCTAGCTACATTTTTGTAAATAAATAGTAGTTTTTATGCCAAATAGGTACTTCCCCAAAATATTTTTTTTATCTGCATCTATTTAAACTGAATTCATTTTATAAAAAGTACTTTTTTAAAGGAAGTCTTACGTTTTGTAAAAGATACCTATCTTTTAAAGTTATTTTTCTCTTAGATTTTTTTTTTTAAAAATACGCTTTCTCAGAAATTTTACCGAAATAGTTTTTTTTTGTGAAATTTATTTTATGTTGAATTAAAAGTTATATTTTTTTAAAATTTAAATTTTCTTAAAAGGTACTAAGGTATTTTCCTATAATCAAAACTTTTCTTTAAAGATAGATTTTCTTAAAAAAAAAAATTTTTCTTAAAAGGCTATTTTCTAAAAATGACACTTAGAAGACGGATTTCATTAAAAGAAAAAAATACTTTTTCTCGAGTACTTTTTTTAAGGGAACTTGATCGCATTTGAGATCAACAAAGGGTTTTAACTCGAAAATTTAATTTTTTCACTTATTGGAAAAAAATTGACACTCAATATTCATACCTACCTACCCGCTGAAAAAATATCGTGCTATTTTGTCTACCTTTTAGGAATGATACGGTTGGTTAAAAAATTATTTTTCACATACATAGGTATTCTTATATTAAATTAAAAATACTTTTGCTTCTACTTAAAACTTTTAAATTTTGAGTTGTTGATTAAGTGCGTGCGATATGTACTTTGGAGAGAAGGTAAATTTTTCTAAAAATTTACTGATTGCCAAGGTCGTTTTTCCTAAAAATGCGCATTATTATATTATTATTTTTTTTTTTTTTTTTTTTGTTACAACTCTTAGGGCAGGCAACCCTCAATTCAACATACCCTCCCCTTTCTAAATACACCATATAGGGTAAAAGCACCAGTAGTCGGCCATTTAACTTTTTTCCCATTCTCAACAGACGCTATCAAGATTGTGAGAGTAGTATTTTGTTGTCAACGATTTATTATTTTTGAACAATTTGTGTAGTTTTAGACTCAATTAACGGTTTTTAGAAGCTTAGCTATAAAAATAGAGTAATTTACGTTTTTTTCAACATGTACCATTTTCCCCAATAGTCGGCACACTCGTATCTAAGTTCGGCACTTTTTGCCCCAATAGTCGGCATAGGATTTTTAAGTAAGAAAAGAATAATATCGTTAAATAATTCAAGAATTTTTTTATTAAAACGTAAGTTATTTAAAATTAACATACATCTTGCTATTAGCTGAAAAGACCAACAGCACCGTAATGGTTTCTTTTTCGTTCCCTTTCTGGAAAGAATACACATTCCGATAGCCCTTGGGTGCTATAACTTTACCTGTTTAAGGACACTAACTGGTTAACTGTGGAATGCCGGATGTCTTTAAATGAGATTGCTGAGCATTCAGGGTTAACGCTTATATGGATACCTGGACACTCAGACTGCCCGGGAAACCAGATAGCAGATGAGCTGGCCAAGGAAGGTGGTCGCATGGATGCCATTCATTGATCAATTCGTTGAAATGGCTCACTGTAAGTCACTCAGTCGGCGCGAGTATTATAGAATTGCGCAAGAGGGATGGACCTGTGAGTCCACCTGCTCCATATCCAGGGCACTATGGCCTGGCTATGATGAACGGAAAACCAAATCTCTACTTAGGTTCAAAAGGAACCAAATCAGGACTGTGGTGTCGGCTATGACTGGATAATGGCCTGTTGGGACTGATGCTAGGAGAATGGGGGTGGAATTCAATGACTACTGCAGAAGTTGTCATGATGAGGAGGAAGAGGAGACTGTGCTTCACTTTCTCTATCAATGCCCTGGGCTACGGGGCATCAGGGAAAAATACCTGGGAGAGCCGATGTTTTCCTGCTTGGAGGATCTATCTAAAATAGAACTAAGATTGCTTCTTCTCTTCATTAGGAAAACGGATTGGCTCAAATCTGCAGTAACGCCATCTGAGTAACTGCTCTTTGGGATGGGCATTGGCGCTGGGTATCACAAAGGGATCGCTGAAGGACCCAAGTGAGCTGTCTCTCAATTGCTGCCCATGGAACCTAACCTTACCTTAGGACACAAACTAAAACTAGTTTCATCCCCATTAAATATTCGCGATGGATCAGAAAGTTTTGTTCAGTCAGAAACTTTTTTAGACCTTCGAACCATTTTCTGATGCCCTCTTCGGTTATTACAGCCCTCCCCTTGCTTATTCCTTCCGCTTCAGGAATTGCTAGTCAAGGATGCTGCTTTAATAATCAGCTCTTTCGCGGTCTACCATTTAAAAACGGTGTGGTGCGCTGGTCTTTAACTATTGCCTGAACAGTGTTCAACAAATCCTCGGCTTTTAATGGAAACCCGCATTTCGCCATTTCTTGGCACCACCTTACCAAACGCATTTCTTCGACGTTAGACAGTACCGTTTGTGGACCCATTCTCCTAGGACCTTCAGGAGCTCGGCCATACAATTTGTCCTGTATGGTGGAACGCATAACGACATATTTTTTACTTGCAACACGTATAGAAATTCTACCTTCTCTTATTTCGGAAAGCGCATTTTTAAGGAATCTTCAGAATATTGGTGGAAGGGTCGTTCCATTTTAATTTTATAATGGTCTGAAATGCCAAAGAAATGAATCCTAATTTAATGCCTACCAAAATATTATTTTGTTTGGCTAGATCCCACCATTTATAACCACTGCCGACATCAGAATACATTTTCTCCTATACTCGGCATCATATAAAATACTGAATAAAATGTATGCCGACTAT
This sequence comes from Pollenia amentaria, assembly GCA_943735925.1. Classification (NCBI taxonomy): domain Eukaryota; kingdom Metazoa; phylum Arthropoda; class Insecta; order Diptera; family Polleniidae; genus Pollenia; species Pollenia amentaria. The sequence continues at coordinate 52,826,030 of OX031006.1, forward strand.
TGGGTAAAGTAAAAAAAAACTCATTTTCTTTGCATTCATTATCAAGAGAGACGAGTAATATATAAAAGAGTAGAATTTGAGCTTAATAAGAGAAAATATAAATTATTCTAAAGTCGGCATCCCTATGCCGACTACTGGAAATCTGTCAAAATTTTGTCCCTAATGTCGGCAGCCTTTAAAATAAGCGAAATATAAATTTTTTTTATAAATTTATTTTCATTGGAGACTATATGAACGTCTATCTTCCTACTAAAAGCATTATGGTAAAAAAATAACTTAATTTAATATGATTCCTTACTTATTCCAACTGTCCTTGACACTAAAAAATTACTTAAATATCTGGCACTACCACGGGTGTTGAGAGGTTGTCACAGAACGACAAGCCAAATCGATCGAAATACTCATCCCAGCCAATACAAACTTTACATAAAGAGAATTAAGTATATTTTCTATTAAAAAAACGTGTTACTTATTTATATATTTGCCGCTATTCTTATTTATTTAACTTTTATAAAAAATTGGCCGACTACTGGTGCATGCCGAACTTAGGGGACTTTACCCTATCTAACTTGTTTATAAATTAAATATTTATTTTCTTTATTTTTTTTTCTTTACAAATATTTTTTATCTACTTTGTAAGTATTTTCTTTTGGTGTAGACATTTATCTCGATTCATATTTATTATTTGATTTTTTTTTTCTTTTAATTTAAAATTTATTTCTTCGTTTTTCTCGTTCGGTCTTAAAGTTCATTAAATGTAATTTAATTTGATTACTTTAAGAAAATAATAAAACAAAACTACACACAATTTAAAAAGAAAAAAAAAAAATAAATAAAAATATATTTTAATAATTTCTCATTAAAAGAGCGTTTTTAGGCTATTTAAGAGAAATATATACATATAGGTACCTACCTACTTTGTATTTTTCTTTTCATAATTACTCTCAAAGAATTATATACATAAATATGTATAAGAAATCAAAAAATTTTTTTTATATATTAATAAGGTTTCTTTTCATTTTTAGTTGGGAGTTACTTAAAAATAAAAAAAAAAAAAACAAAGAAAAAAATAACTAGTTAAATAATTAAAACATAGAAGTAAAGAAGAGAGATGCCAGATGCTTCAAAAGTTGAATGAAATTGTATTTTCCTACTATTATGAGAAAATAGTACACAAAATTTGTATATCCAATTATACTTCAGTAATTATTAGTTATTTATTGTACCTACGTAGTTTTAAATGTTTCCGATTAAAGTTCAGAAATGAAAAAGTGAATTTTACAAATTCAAAATGATCTATTTTGTCTAAAAAATGACTTTTAATACTTCAAAACCCAATATTTTTTTATTTACAACTTATCAAATAAAGTTATTCTTTAAAAATAAAAGACTATCAGGCCTGTTCTAAAAATCAAATGATTTCAAATCACATGTGCTTTTAAAATCACACGTGTGATTTTGTGGTGTTCTGTAAATCACACCGTTTTTGTGTTTTATGTGTGATTTTCAATTGTCGAAAGCACAAGCAAAAAGAAGTTTTTAACACCTGACAAAAAGTTTGTTCTACAAAGTTATAGTTCATATTTTAAAGCTTTTTATGTTATTTTCCGACAATTTGTTTTTTAACCGACTAAGCGATCTCAAACTAGTTTTGGGGTTTGTTTTAAATTTTGCATTTTTTCGCGAATATTATCCATCTTTGCGATAGAAGCGATTTGTTCATGTAAGTTTTCTGATACTTTACAACTTTAACGATTTATAATGAATAGTAGACTCTGCTAGCATGCCGCTGTTAGCAAATTTATGCGAATTTCCGCTAATTTAGCAAGTTTTACCGAATTTTCGCCATTGCTTATAGTTTAGGGACTTGTTTGAAATATTGAAAATTTTTAGCGAATTTTCGCTATTTTTGCAGAAAAAAATTCTTTTGCGACATTTTGTTTTTTTTTAACCTATTTAGGGATTTCAAATAAATTTTACGGTTTGTTTACAAGTTTGCAATGTTGGCAAACTGAACTTAATTACAGCTTTTACGATTTCTTATAAATATTAGACTTTACTATCATGCCGCTGTTAGCAAATTAGCGATCTTTAATTCAACTAAACAACCAGCCTGAAATCACAACAGAAGTAACAAAATCAATATCATTTTTGTAGTGTCGTCGAATTTTCTTAATTTTAAAAGATGTGTTGTAAATAAAATAGCTTGTTGCATAAAAAATTAATAAAAAACACGTTAAATATTTTATTTAAGTAATTTATTATGACGGCCATCTTACAAATGTCGTAAAAATAACAAAGTGATTTCAAAAACGTTTTGAAATCTCAAAATAATATGCCCATAACACCTTTTTCTGATTTCAAATCACTTTGGTATAATGGGATTTTCAGAACAGGCCTGTATCTGCTTGTTTTTCAAACTAAAATACTTAAAACTTTTGGTTTAGAAATTTATACCTATTGAAATCAAAAACAAATTTGAGTTTTTTATTGTTGTTTCAATGTAGGCATATAAGCGAACATTTTTATTTTATTTTGAAAAACAGGTATTAGGTACCTACATACATATGTAAAAAATTCATACATTTTGCTTTAATTAAATTTTAAGAAATTTGGAAAAACTTTAATTTCTTTATTTTCTGCTGCGAATTTTTTTTGACCCTTAATATTCTAATAACTTGAAATTATCTCAAGTAGCCATGACATAATAATATGGAACCCCTAGAAAAGTACTGTTATAAAATATGTTTTGTTATCTGCTGAACTAGTTGTGTGAAGATTTCTCAAAAATTAAAAAAAAAAAAAAACAAAAAACCAAAGATATTGAGGGCTGTCGTTAGACATGAAACCAGAAACTTACAAAATGTTTAATGCTCAAACACGCATGTTTGTATTTCAAGTAAATACTGATGAAGAGTGCAGATTTTGAGATATCGAGCCTTTGCTGCAATAGAGTCATAACTCAAAAAACCTGATTTTAGACCTAATGTATTAAATTATTTAATTCCCAGTGGAACATAGAGCCGCCTACTTACTAATATGTGGATTTAATCGTCAAAGGGTTTCTTCATATTGTATAAAAATTTCATACCAATATATTATATAGTCAACTCTAGAGAGAAGAATTAAATTTCAAGGTGCTAGAAAATTAAATTTGAGCTATTACTCTATTGCATCAAAGGCTCGATATATTTAAGCAAATATATCGCTACATATCGTTAAAGATAAAAATGCTACTCTGAAAGGCAATATTATTTGAAAAGATTTTATTCGTCATCCCGGAATCTTTTCACCAATAAATATTTTACAAACAACAAAGCTGATTTTATACCCAACGGTCAATAACCAACTTCCATAACGTTGATCAAAACCCGGATACCGAGATACCTTATGATTTTTTTTTTTGTTGTTAATCTACATACATACACACATACTTATGTAAAAAAAAACTATATTATAATCAATATCTTTGTCAAAATCATTATTTGACCTTACTACGATTGTCGTTGTCGTAAACGGCTAAGTCCTTTTTGAAGTAGATTAAAGAATACTGGTTGTGTATTACTTTAATCTTTTACAAAAAACGACACAATCGTTTACGACAACGACTACCGTAATTAGGCTGTTTACTTTTAATACTAAAGGTATTCCAGACCTAAGAGTATTAATGGACTATTTCATGAAACATTTTTTATTAAATTAGTTTAAAAACATGTATAAATATACATATACAAGAAAATGTTTTAGATTTTTTGAATTATTTAACTATATGTAGATAAATATATATAAAAATAATACAATTAAAAATTGTCTTAACATTTCATTAAGATCTTATTCTGTGAGTTCTTTTACGTGTAACCCAATTTTGGCATGAGAATTCAGTAATTTCTTAAATAAAAGTGTGGTTGTATGCCATTTACAACCGATGGGGTGTCTTGTAGAAAATCTAAATATAACCGCCGAAGTTTTCTCTAATAACAATGTGGTAGAATTTGACACTTTTTCTGTCAAGCGGGGCTGGCGTTTTAACCTAATAGGGAACGCTGAATCTGAGTGGTGCTAACATTTTTTAGGGTAGCTCTTGTTTTCGATATACATATATCATTATTTCAAAAATGGAGGAGGCTGCACAAAATATATTCGCGTTGATCTCAAACGGTTTCGTTAAAAAACCGAAACTCCGCAATAAAATTACCTTTAAGCAAGGCAATATTTTTTTTTGTCCCCTAATGGGCTCTTAAGTATATTGTATATCATGTACTTGTTACAATAATCCCATTTTTCAAAATTTTTATAACACTTTTATACAATACTTACATATTTAGTGAAAGTGAAGTTGGTAATATTTTGCCATGCTGAGTCAGGCAAAGCTAACTTTCCTATTACGGTAAGCGGCAACTAATTAGACCCAAATGCATTTACACACGACATGAAGATTAATATATATTTTAATATTTTTATACCTGAATCCGAGTTCTTGCCACTATATACCCATGTTGCAGTTGAAAGTGTTACTTAAGGCTTGTTTACACTATTACACAAGTCTTACGTATTCCATAATACTTTGTGAGATGGAAATTAATGAGTTTTGTTGCGACTGTCAGAACATCTAATGTAACATTACAGTTTGTAGCGAAGCTATCACACATGAACATTCTTTTGTTAAAATGCAACCCTGATCAAATGAAAAGTATTATTCTTTACAGCAATACCTAAACAAGAGCGGGACGCGTTTTCTAGCTGTCAAAAAACCCATGCCCATACAGTTTGTATGAAGCATCCCTAAATAGCGCGGCGTCAACGCTTTGCAATTGGAAAATCCTATTTTGATAGCGCGTTAAAATAAACAGGGTGGTTATTTTTGTTGTTTTTACAGCCCTGTTTTAATCTTTTGATAATAAATAATGGCAAATTAGTTATTTTTAGGTCAAACTAGCGGTTTCAATTCCACTTCTTATTTCTTTTATGAGGGTTTTAGTAAGCACGAAAGTTTACACTACTGTTTGTGGCACAACGCTGACGCTCTTGTTTAGGTATGGCATATCAGCGTAAAATTTATGCGGAAGAAAACGTTCCGCCTTCCGCTCTTGTTTAGGTACGGCTGTTAGAAAAATTTTAAAAAACGATTAAGTCGTATGGGCTGAAAAATTTTCTTCTTAATACTTGTCATTTTCAAAACCATTGAATTCACACTGTCACACTTTTACATATTACTTGAGTTTTTGACATGTATTATTAATACAAAGTACAATACAGTAAGTTTTCGCTTATAGTCAACTACTATAATTGCACAAGTTTTGTGGACTATACGCGATTTTTTTAAAGTAATTTTATGGATAATAAGTGAATATTAGAATAATCCACATTTTGGACTGTATAAAAATTATTTTCTTTAATAAAACCACTCAATATAACGCGTTTACTCATTTTTTATACTTTTGTGAATTAACCAAATTTTGAGGTTTCTAAAAGTTGCAAGAAAGGTTAACAAAAACATATTACCAGCTTGTTTAAAAAAAATATAAAAAACATAGTGGACTGTAAGCTATTTTTTTTGCATAAAGTATTAGATACGAATGCAAAGAAAATGTGGCTTTTAAACAAAATGGACTACAAGCGAAATGGAACTAAAAACAAATAATTTGAATGAAATTCGAAAAAATCTGCAAGTGACTATGACAGCTTTAGCTTTAATCCGTTTTTGACCTTTACGCCAAATGGACTATAAGTAAAAAGTACTGTAGTGTAAACTAGCCTTAAGAAAAAAAATAAACGCTTGTCCAGACTACAGAGGAAACATTTCTAAACTGGCCGAATTACTGGATAATATTAAGCATATTTTTTATTTAGTTACAATTTTAAATTTTTTTGTGCGTATTAAAGCTTGTGCTAATAATAATTACACATATGAGTATGTACGTAATTACATGTGGTTGGAACTTGATCAATTACAATTAAATTATTGCTGTAACTTATCTCTCACAGTAAAACTGGTTTAAGATTACAAGTATGTAATTCTAATTGATAAAATATTAATTAAAATTAAATATTTTTAATTAAGAATCTCGCTAATGCGGAATCGAAGGAATCGACTACTGTCTACGAATTATGTTCCCTTTCCCAATAATGATATAATACTCTTTGCATGTTTTTCTTTGAGATTTTTATGTCACACTATTCTCAAAATTATCAAGAAACAAAGAAATCGTAGTGCTGGCTCCACTGTTTAAGTTTTAGCTATCAAGTCTTGAGCTTCAAGGAGAGAAGGAAAAAGCAAATGCCATTTCTTTTTCTCTCTCTCCCAAAAACTCAAGACTTGCGGCTAATACGTTAACAGTGTGAACCAGTACTTACGAAACACAAAAAATTCCAGAATGAAAACTTACGGCAATTTTTGCGGCAACATTGCACTTGTATATTTTTCAAAACATTAGCGGTATTCAGTGTTTGGTGCGTTTCAGGTTGCAACACTCTGTTTTTAGAATAATTTTGTCATTGACAATAAGCGGTATTTTAAGCAACTTTGCAATATTAGATGCAAATTAGGTAGCAGCTGATACATATACAGAATTATTGGTCATTTAACTTGTAAAATTCGGCCATGTTCTGGAAATCGAAATCACGTGAAATTGAAATAGATAAAGATTTTCAATTGAATTTTGGTAAAAATGAGCGTAGCTTTTCCTAATTTCAAAAGTAGTTTAGGTAGACAAAAGTGATCAATTCTGTGTATTTCGTTGTTGGATTGCAAACAAAAGCTACAATAGTTTGCATCTTCACTTTCGCAAGACCGTTCTCATCAAGCACTGAACTCTGCTATTGTTTTTTATTACGAACTATAAGAGGTTGTTAACGAATAAGTGCGATTTAGTGGGGTATTTTTAGACTTTGAATTAAAAAAATAAACAATTAACAAAGGGACCAAAATGTATGGGATTTTACGGGTTAAATAGTTTTTCTCAAGGGACCAGCCGTTTATATATAATTGTTGGGGGTTTCGAATTAACAGGGTACGAATTATCGCTGGTTGACTATATACATATGTACATAATTAAAATTGGAACCCTTTTAAATACATAAGTACATTAAACAATGAAATAGTTTTTTCTTTGTTTTTTTTTAAACAAATAAGTTTGACATTTTCTTTAATATTTTCATTTCATCTGGCAACTTAATTAAAAAAATTATTTTATTTTTATTTCTTTTTTGAGCTCACTTCCTCTCTGTTATAAAGACATTTTTGCTCCCTTGTGTGTGCGAGAGTGGGTATTATTTTTGTGCGAGTGTGTAAACAAAATGCTATTAACCGCTATGCTTTTGGTGTGGTGGTGGTGGTTGTTTTTATATTTAAAAACGATTCTTATTATTTTTTGTTTTATATTTTATGTATTTTTTATATTTTAAAATTACAACAACAAACAGAAAATTGTACAACGAAAATACGAAACAAAAAGATTTTTTATATTTAAAATCATAAAATATAATAAAACAACAGTCAGGCTGTCATTTTGCTGAAGTCTGGCAGGCAAGTGGAGACGAAACAAGAAGAACCAACAACAACAAAACAAACGCGCGCGTTTATTTTAGAGAAGGAAAACAGACGTAATAAAAATAAAATATAAAAAAAAATATTGTATAAATTTTTTTTAAGAGTTTAGTTTAAAATTAAATGTTGAGCGGTAAAGACGTAAAATTTTAAATTTTCGATATAGGTATAAAAAATAAACACAAAAATTAATTAAAAATATACATAAATTTATGTGTCTGAGAAGAGAAAATTTAAACATTTAATTACAAGAATTTAAAAATATTTAGACAGATTTTAAATTAAAAAAGGTAAGTTTTTGTTAATAAATAAATAAATTATCTTTAAATTTCAAAGTTCACTTTTTTGTTGTTTTTCACATACATTTTTTTCTCTTTTTTAAATAATTATTTAATTAAATATTATTTTATATCTGTCTCTTTGTTGTTAGTTTTTATTTTATTTTATTTTCTGCTAACGTTTTTAATTTATAAATTAACCACAGTGTGAAAAAAGCTTTAAATTTATAATTTTTTTTTTATATAAATTTTTTTCTTGTTATTGTTTGTTGTCTCACTACACTAAAAAAAATATTAAGTATGGTTGTAAGTTTTTTTCGTCTTCGGGTTTTAATTACACTCATAAAAACATGCACAAGAGTTTTTTTTATTATAAATCTCGTTTTCTCTTTCTAATTGTATCTCCAAAAAGGTAGTAAAATAAAGAGTAGTAGAGAGAGCGTTTTTACCATGCGCTCTTTCTAAACATGTGCTTTATATTAAAAATTTTTTTTGTTTTATTTTTTAATTCGTATTATGTGTATTTTATAAACAATAAAATAATAAAAATTTATAAGCAGAAAACAACGAAAAAAGAGCTTTTTCTTAATTTAATTGTTATCAATAAATTAAAAAGATAATTTATTTATTTTATTTATGTACCTTTGTATATGTATGTAAATATTTTGCTTGATTATTTACAATTTGTATTACAAAGTTGGTACGGTACCTATTTTATTTATTTTATTTTACATTTTATTTTGAAACAATTTTTTTTTTTAGCAATATTGACTTAATTTTTTATATGTATTAGCCTTCAACCTGGCCTATATAAGTGAGTTTCAACCCAGACGTGGCCGTCCGCGCACTTTACCCCAAATGGGAGAATTTGATTTAAGTTTAATCAACGAATTTCGCAGTCGCCCTTCGTTTTATGATCGTAATTCGCCACGTTTTAAGGATAAACTTTATAATGCTCATCAATGGCAGGAAATATCCAATAAATTGGGTTTTGATGGTAAGTAAATAAGATAGGTACATATTAAAATAATTTTGAAAGTAAAAACATGTTGACAAATTTCATTCGAAACTTATGTTTTCAAAAGAATTTATCACAGCCGTTTAGGTATTTTGTATCGATTTGTTAATGAGTAGTTATTGGTAATTATCGTATATTCTCAAAATTAATGTTTTTCACCACAAATTATTTCAACCTTAACGGGTTTTTCATCAATACTCACCCCTATTGTATAAGTCGTTGTCGACGTCAATGCTAAGGGCTAATAAATTAGAGCAAGTCAAACTCTTTTTTTGGTTTAAAATGTGTTTAAACCAACAAATTATAAATCTGTAAACATATAAACCATCTTTAAACGCATAAAATTGGGCGTTTAAACTACCAATACAGATCATATTAATTTGAAAACATTTATCGTAGTGCTGCCACATTTAACTATTTAAACTACATATAATACATTGGATACGGATTTACAACTGTTGAGTTTAAACTACATATAAATTTAAGTTAAGTTTAACTAAACTAGAGTTTAAACACTCACTGATTTATTAGCCTTAATTATTTTTTTTCTGACGTTTAGTATTTGTTTTTTTTTATAATTGTTCATTAAATTATTTTAAAATTTGTGTTTTTGGAAAACTAATAGTAAAAGAAAAAAGTAAAGTATTCATCCTGAGGACTTTAGTTATTGAAGTATTACTCCATAGTGGGAACCTAAGTCTGGTACCTAAACTAACTTACACATAATGTTGTTTTTTTTCCGCTAAAATAAGCATTTTCTTTATTTTTTTACGTATTTCATATATAGTTTTACTTTCCAACTAAAATTTTTTCAACTTACATTTGAGCGTCGTAAAATTTCCAGTCGACTAAAACAGTCAATTCTACTCAACATAGACTTAACAGCGCGGTAGCAAATACAATGTGACTGTAAATAGCCGGCCATTTTCTGGAAATCGAAATCGAGTTAAATTGAATTCGAATGAAATTTTCATTTAAGTTATTTGCTATCAAGGGCGAAAACCGCTAATATAATTTACCACAGTCCAATTTTGGAAAAAAAGTTTTAGTTAAATATTTTTGCGTGATTTTGAAACATTTGCATATAATGGTATAAAAAATTCAGCCTTCGGCAAAAATCGGCCAAATTATTGCACCGATTATGGGCCGATTAGCCATTTTTGGCCGATACCGAAGCCGATTAATCAGTCGGACACTAGTGAAAGCACAAGAATGGAGAAATTAGGGGAAGATGTAAATCGGGACAAAAAAGATAAACAAATCTAAACAAAACTTCCCAACATAAATCCAGTCACCAATCTCCTGTTATAAAGCCAGGGCATTCCTATTACGAATCCCGACAGACTCTCAACACAGCCCGAGACATATCTCAGTTTGCCGAAGAACCTACTACCTAACCATCTCAGCTTGCTGTTCTGCAGCCTAGGACAGCGACACAGATTGCGCTCAACTATCTGAAACTCGTCTGGGTCCTCACACAACCTTCAAATACATTTACATAAATAAAGCTAATTTAGAAAATAGATTTTGTATAAATAAAATTATAGCCATTTATTAGAATTAGTAAAAGTGACAGATAAGAGTTTTAACATACTAAACTTTTGTGAAAGATTTATGCTAAATTTTAAATCAATTCTTAATTATTAATTGCTGACATAATGTTTAGATGATTGGTCAATTCACAAACGTTTCTATTGTGTCATATTGGTTGTACTTGCTATATTTTAATGAATGCCACATTTATAAAACTAGCAAATTCAACCAATATGACACCATAGAACACTTTGAGAATTGCCGAAATGTTTTTAATAATTCATTTTTTATTGTTACTCACAACGTATTAAAGGGGATTTTTCAAAAGTAGGTCCTATATAGGAGCTCTCTGTAGTCAACTGTAGTAGCTTATGGTCTAAAAAACTCGTACTTTATTTCGCTTCGAAAATTTTGCGAACTATGGTACACAGGGCTATGATAAATTATGGTTCCATGTATGTATGTATTTCAAATAATACTGTATGTTTTTTTTTTACCTGCCCTCCATCACAAGTGAAGGGGGGTATAGATACTAATGGTGTTATCTTTCCTACATAAAAAATATCACCTTCTGAAATAGTGCGTATAAAATTTCGTGCCAACCCTGTAATAATGCAATTTATTATTTGTCGAGAACAAAACACAAGTTTAAAAAACTGGAATGTCTTACAACTAACAAAAAAAATTCTTCAACATTATAGCTAATTTTTTTTACCGCTTTTTATGTTATCTTCCGATATTTTATTATTTAATCGATATAGCGATTAAATACATTTTAGAATTTGTTTCCAATATTGTAATTTTTTCGTGAAATTTAGCCAGTTCGCGATAGAAGCGATTTTTTTCTGTAAGTGTTCTGATTCTTTAGAGCTTTAACGATTTTAAAAAAATATTAAACTTCGCCGCTGTTAGCAAAATTTTGCGTATTTCCGCTAATTTAACAATGTTTACCCAATTTTTGCCATTCCTCATACTTTTAGGGACAATTTATTTCATTATCACTTGTTTGAAATTTTGCGACTTTACGCTATTTTTGCAAACTTTTCTGAATTTTTTGCTTAGCTTTGTTGGTCTTTCAGGCAATCGTCACCTTTACAAAAAACTCCATATAAAACCAAAATTCCCTATTTTACAGGGCACTATCAACCCTGCTGATTTATTCGTAGTCGAAAAGTGTAATCAATGCCTTATTACCATAAGTAAGGCTGAATGTTTTAGAATAAAACATGCTACCCTTTTATAGAGCAAAACATTTTTAAGAATCGAACACCAAATAAAATTTTTTACATAAAATGCCACTTTTTTTTTTTTTTTTTTTTTGTAGAAAAGAAAACACTATAAGTTTGTCATTCCGTGTGAAACTTTTTTATGTTTAAAAAATTTTGATAATTAAAGTGTAATATTTTAAATTGGAAATTAATAATTTGAGATATATTTTTTTTTAATTTAATATAGTAGTTTTCCTCGTCGTCGCAAAAAAAACTCATTTATTTTTAAATTCATAAAGATTGTAAGCTTTTACTATATTTTTATTTCAAAACAATCAACATTTCCCACAATTATTTTACCCCAAAACTCATCTTATATCAGTCTATAAAATGACGTCCTTATTTATAAGAAATAAAAAAGGTTAATAAAAGGTTTATGAAACGGATTTTGTATGCAAATTTGTGTAATAAACCTTTTATAAATTTGTTTAATTTTTTTTTAAATAAGGGTGTTAGTAAATAACCTCTATATTAGGGTGAGTTATTTTTTCACAGGGTTTATAGAAAAAAAACAACTAAATTGATTTGTTTACAAAACGAAAGTTAAAAAAAATTACATAAAACTGCACATGACTTTTATATTTTGGTGCGTAAAAGCTTACCTAAAATAAAAAAAATAAAACTTAAAAAGAGAATAAAATAAAACTCGACAAAAAGAAACATTTGAATGAAACTAAGCACATGTTTTTATTTATTATATATGTACATACATACATTCATACAGAAAAATAAATTATTTAACTGCCTTTCACTGCCAAACTCATTTACTGGCCTTGACATCACAATACACTCACTCCATCCTTATAATCAATCCATATTATCCTCTTTTAAATTGTACCTTTTCTTTCAGTTTCTATTTTAAAAGATCGTATTTTACAATTACGAAATCGTTATAATTTGGAAAAGAGACGTATCGAACAATTGCGTGAGGAAAATCCCAATAAAAGTTATGATTCACCGTGGCCTCTTTACGATCATTTACATTTTCTCTCCGATCATATAAGAGCCCGTAGATCTTACAAGAAGATGATGCCTTTGAATGGTAGTATGTTGGGTGGGGGTGATATGTCGGGAAATTTTCCTGCTGGACCAGAACTAAGTAATTCTTGCAGTAATAATTCCAATGTAACATTAAAACAAGTTACAGGATCGGGGGCATCCACGTTAACAGGAGGTGGTGTATCAGCATTCCCTAATGGTTTGTTGGCAGTGAAAATGGAAGATGATTCAGAGGGAACGGAGGCAGAAACGTAAAATTTAAAATATTTTTTTTTTAATTATATACCTATTTAAGTTTTCTTTTTTTTTTTGTTTAGGGAAAGTCAAAATAATGATTCAGAGATACGTGCATTTGAAACATCGGGATTAATGTAAGTTTTTTTGTTAGATTATTTGATGTTTAAGAAAAACTTAAAAAAAAACAAAAAAAAATTATAGTTAAATAGAAAGAAAATATTAAAAACTAAAAATAAAGAGTTCCAAACAACTCCCCAGTTTTGAAAATATTTTGTAAAGCACTTCACCTCTCTAATAAATATTTTCATATAAATTTTAAAAAAATTAAAAAAATTTTATATGAAAAATTTCTCAACGCAGGGTGAAGGAATTTACAAAACGGGAAATACGATTCGAAAGTCTTTAAAATATTTGATTAATTCTGAGAAATTTTAGTAGTGTCCGACCGGACGCACTTTTTCAGAGCGGACCCGAACTTTGTTAATTTTTGCAAAAATCTGAACAATTGTACTCTTTTTTTTTTTTAAATTTATTACTTAAAAAGAAAAGAAAATTTTAAAAATTCATAAAAATTTACACTTTCGTCAAGATGCAAAATAAAAAGATAAATTTGACTTTAAAGGAGTAAAACTATTTTATAGCAAACAAATTAGAAAATATAAAAAATAGTTCAAGCACAAACGTTCAATATAGAATACATATTAGTATTAAAAATTTTATATTTTCATATAAAGGATTAAAAGCAATTTTTCTGCATATATACTTTGTAGTTTATTTCTTCGGTCTGAATAAAATTGTCCAGCTGTACTAAATAACTTCTCACTCGCACACACTTCTTCCACTTTTTAATGGTATATTTCAGTTTCAATGTTCTATATCATCTTCGTTCATCAGTTTTATTTTATTCCAACATTGTTCTTTTGCAGTGTTGTTCTGTTCTTTAATATATTTATCGTAAAGCAAAACCAATAGTTGTTAAACTACATATCGCACTTAATCAACAAGAGCGTGCTAACTCAAAATTTAGTTTTCAGTTTTTAATTTTACATAAAGGCATATGAAAAAGAATTTTTAAAACAACCGTTTCATTACCAAAAAGTAGACAAAATAACATGAAAAACACAGAATATATAACGTATTGATTTTTTTCCAAAAAGTGTAAAATAAAAATTTTGATTGAGTGCGTGCGATATGTTTTTGTAATTGCAGAGTTATATAAACACACTATTTTAAATATAATGAGATTGCTTCCAAGCCATTTTTCTTGTGCTTGTGCGTCTCTTTAGTTTAGTCAAATGCATTTTGATTTCTTTTTCAATAACATTTTCGTCCTGGTCTTCTTGAACTTCTAAATCTAGTGCTTTCGTGTTATTTTCATACACACGTGATAATAAATTTGTATATTCATAAAAAATTCGGTGTTTTGTAAAGTTTGTAAACATTTCGCCGAACACCGAACTTAAATGTAGAAATGTAAATGTAATGTTAACAGCTAATCGTTTCTGTTTTAAAAAGCAATGCAAATGCTGACTGTATGCCACTTAATCGTAACAAGCCAGCCTTTAGAAAGTAGAATTTCATTACGAGGTTACGTGACAGTTGTAGATAGTGATGGGCTGCTTGTATTTAATTTTTTTTTTTTTTTTAACTTTTTTCAGTAATAATATCTGTGGACTTTTGACAAAAAAACTTACGGCCTAATTTATAAAAAATAAAACAGGTTAATAAAAGGTTTATTAAACAAATTTTAAAAGAAAATTCGTTTCATAAGCCTTTTATTATCCTGTTTTATTTTTTATGAATTAGGCCGTTACAATATAACATATATTAATATATACAAATATATGTTTAGACGTATAATTTAAAGAAACCCTACAAATAATACGACCAGTCCATACACTCATGTAAAATATAGCCCATACGGGACAAGGACTAGTCCAAAAGTAAACCAAAAGTATTGAAAAACATGGTCTATTTAACATTACGATGTCCTAGGACCATATAACCCACCCAGCTTTGCATTACAAAGGAGTAAGACTCCTCCATGTTTATACATACTCCCAGTGGATTAGTTTTGAAAAAATTCCATGGTGTACCTCAGAGGGTTAGTTTTGAAATCATTTAAAAACAAAGACAAGCCGTTAAACTACAAACTTTTTTTAACAATGACATGGTCCATGATTTCATTTCATCGGACCATGTTGGAAGTAGTCCATTTTATCTAAAATGAATCACGTAGTCCAATATTATTCGCAGGGAATGCACACAAATACACATACAATAAAAAATCTGATGTATAGAAAAGGTTTTTAAAGGTATCAAAACCTTTATGTGTATGCCCATTTGCAAAATTATATACATATGTACATGTGTATGTGCATACATATGCTAAAATACATATTTGCTTATTGTAATTCTATATTGTAATTCGAATATTAAACTATTCATGAATTAATACGAGTACATACCAAACATACTCGAAATACTGTTAATACCATTAAAATCACTTGGTACATTTTCTGCACAGCGGTCACCATTGGGACATTTGTAATTCCCATTACTGTGGGTGTTGTTTTTATGTATTCTTATGTTATTTTGTTGATGTTTGTGAAAAACAGATGTTACGTTTCTTACATGTGCAAACGAGCTTACAGTACGTTACATCGCATTTCATTTAGACCCCTTTCAGACAAGCAAAGTTTACTTTGCAAAGTCTTGAGTTTATAGAAGAGAAGGGAAAAGAGAATAGAGGGGGAGCACATACTTTGCTGTACTCACAAATTCGTTTTGTTTTTCGTTCGTAGATTATACCTGAAGTTGGCTGCAACTTTATATTTATATACAGCGTTACCAGAATCTTTGGAATCAAATTGTAATATGGCGAAAGAAATCATATTTTGAAATAGGAAAATCTTAACGGCCTGTTTAATGATTTCGAACGTTAACGTTCGCATAGAAAATAACATTTAACACAAAAACAAATTTTAAAATTTTGTTGCTGTTTTAAGTGTTATTTTCTATGCGAACGTTAACATTCGAAATCGATGAACTGGCAGTAAATTTTTTTTTTCATAATTTAAATTTTTTAAAACAAGGGCAAAATAGTTAGAATTATTAATTTTTTATAAAAACATACTAATTATTTAAATTGAAATACATAAAAACATAATTCGTCAGTATATGAAACTTTAAAAAAATACATTTTTTCTTTTCACAAATATTTTTTTTATCAATATTCTAACTGCCTATTTCCGATGTGCGAAAGAATTATTTACTTCGTACAAATACATTTAAAACAAAAACAAAGTTTTTAGAATTTGTTTTTGTTTTAAATGTAGTTGTTCGAAAGAAGGAATTCTTTCGCACATTGGAAATAGGTTATAATATGCCTTTTTTAATATTTTTTATGTCCAGAAATAATGATGCAATTTTGTGTATTCTAGATACTGGGTACAAAAGTGTGCAGCACCAATGCGCATCAAGCTGATGCAAAACTTCATTGTTTTAAAAAGTGACTGTTTAAATAATCGTGTATTTTGTATAAGCAAAATTAAAGTAAAAATCAGAATTTCTAAAAATAAAAAATCATCATTTGAGAAAAAAATCTTTAATCATATTTTTGTTTAAAAAAATAATCCAAAATATGATAAAATCATCATTCTGGCAACGCTGTTTATATATTATATTCAAACAAGAGAAAACAAAAATTTGTCAAATTAAACTTTGTGTGTCTGAGCACGAAACAAATTTTAAAAGAGAATTCAACAGACTTTGTCAAAGTAAACTTTGCCTGTCTAAAAGAGGACTTATGGTAGGCTAAAGCGGCCTTTAGTCGGACACTTCATTTTAGTATTTTAGAAGATTTTTGATTAAAACGACACTAGTTTTAATTATATGTATTTCAATATACATTTTTTTTTTTTAATTAGTTTAAAATGTATGCCTTTTGTTGTTGTCGTGTTTTAAATTTAACAAGATTTATTTAGCTAAAAGATTTGCAATGTCTACAATAGCAAACCGTGAATTTCGCTAATACATACATATATTTAACATATTTCTGTCATATGAAAAATAAATGTTTTTCTCAAAACGAGTAATTTCTTTTGTTTTTTTTCTAACAGTTTTATATAAATATAAGTTTTTTATAATGCTAAATTAACAATTTCTAATAATCTAAAATTGTAGTACCGAAACACATTCCTCCTCACTGCAACAACATTCTTCACATAGACAACAGCAGCAGCAACACCAAGAGCAGAAACACCAGCTGCATCAACAGCATCCCAGCATTAGTATACGCCGTTTAGAATCTCTACGACAAGATTTTGCAGATTCCTCTTCAACAATCTACCACAAAAAACAACAGCAACAACGTAACAATCGTCACACATCATTCATCAATCAATCATTATATTTACAAAATGATGATGATTCTGCCGTCTCAGCAAAACAAGCGCGTTTAAATGCCCGTGAATACAAATACAAAGCATTTGGTAATTTTATATCCTCTTCACTATTGGATTTACCACCCAGTACAGCTTTAGAATTGGTAGAAAAGTTTACCTCCGATGTTGTTAGAGTATTAATGGAAAATGCCCAACAGGAACAAAACTGTAATGATTTTTGAAATTAACCTTAAACGCAGCAAGAAGAAGAAAAAGTATAACTTTTCCAAACAAAATTTTAATTTTTATTACTTTGACCTTTTCAATGTATATTACATTCTAATTCTATGTATTTTTTTTTTTAACTTATTAAATGTATTTATTGAAGAGATAAAATGTAGCATTATACATATATAAAATTATATAATTATATAATGTTGTTTAAATCTACATTTACATATGTATATCTAGGTATATATACAGGCCTGTTCTGAATATCACGTGATTTTAAATCACGTGCCGTTTGTGTTTCCCCTTGTGCTCTCAGCAATTGAAAATCTCACCAAAAACACAAAAACGGAACACCACAATATCACACGTGCGATTTTAAAAGGCACATACAAGTGATTTTAAATCCGTGATTTGAATTAAAGTGATTTTTAGAACAGGCCTGATAATTTTTAAATATTTCTCGAACTTTGTGTCGTAAAAAAGGAAGAGAAAACCAAAATGTTTTTAAATGTTAACTTTTAATTTTTATGCTTTAATTTTTTTTCTTTTGAATTATGTATGTATGTAAGCTTTAAAAGCTTATTTGAATTTTATTTTTGTAAAAAACCAAAAAATTAATAAAAGACTTAAAATTTTTAAAAGAAATTTGAAAATTTTATTAAAAAATTTTAATAGAAAGATTTAGTACATAAAATTGTTGGGTGCAAAATTTGCAATTATATTTTTTACTGTATTTACTCATTATGAAAATTTGGCTATTATTGTGATTTTTTGCTTAAACGTTATTGATCAAATATAAATGGAAACTTTTTTCCTTTGCAAGTTCAACTGCACATATATTCTAAAAATCAAATGTGATTGAAAATAAAAACAAACCATTTTTGATAATTTTTTTAAAGGGTAAACATTCTTTTTGAATTCAATTTCACCAAAATTCGATTGATAGAACTACAGTTACCATTGAAATCATTTTCATTTTTTATAGGGATGGAAATTATTCTAATAATCGAAATAAAGTGGAATTGAAATCGAACAAGATTTTGATTTCAGTTATTTATAAAAATGACTGTAGTTTTTTTTTGTTTTTTTTTTTTTTTTTTTGTTTTTAAGAGTTCTAGTAAATATGTGAAGTGACTTCTTCCAATTCGTTATCGATTAATCCTACTAAGTCTAAAGCAATAATGTTTCGACCAACTAGTCGTTTTTATCCTGACATTAATATAGTTGTGAGCAATACTCATATTTCTTTGGTTGACCATATTAAGTGTCTTTAGGTGTATATTTGGATAGCAAACTTTCCTTTGATCCTCATATTGATATGGTTTATGGTAAAATTTATGGTATATTGCGTAAAAGTAATTCTACTAATTTATACTGACCTCTACGAATTAGGTATAACCTGGCACATACTTTGATGTTTTCCAATATCTTATATGTCATTGAAGTTTACTCAGGTACTGGTTCTATGCGTTTGAGGATGATCAGACTTAGATTTAATCTAATAATTCGTTTTGTTTATAATGTTAGACACCATGACCATATTTCTAATACTGCTTTTAGTTTTCTTGGATGAACTTTTAATAACTTTATTAAATATCGGAGCATGATTTTGTTTTATAAAATGATTAAAAATGTCAAACCACCTGAATTATTAAACTCCTTTGCGTTTACGCGTTCTTCATGAAATCCCTTAAAAAAATCGTTTATTGTTCGGATTGCTAGGCTTTGAAACTTGTTGCCATTTTCGTTTCGGATTTTTTTCCTATTCAAATAATGTTTTAGACTTCTTAAATACTCTTGATTTAGCTACTAGTGTTTTTTTATTCCCGAACTTTTTGGATTCCCGGGAAAGCGGGAAATAAATATCAAATTCCCGGGATTCCCGCCCAAATTTTTTTTATTTATTTATTTACTTATTTCTCCAAAGCAACTAATATTTCGTACTGGCTATTAGGCTTAAAATAATTAAATCTAGTATCTATTATATAACAAAAATGTAAAAAATTTAAGATTCAAGTAATTTTAAGGTTATTTTGATGCCAATAGGATCATAGAAATCAATATACATATGTATATACATTGTCAAATTCAGATCTCATTTGCATAATTAGAATGAAAGTATTGAAGTCTTAGTGGAATAACATTTCTGAAAGGGCGATTAGGAACTGAATGCACAACATTACGAAATAGGAATTCTGAAACAATTCTACCGTTTAACAAATTCAGCAGGAAGGAGAAATGTTATTTACTACATATATTTAATAACTTTTTTTTACAATGTTATAACCCTTAATCAGCAGTGGTATACTAAGTATACTATACTATACTAAGTATACTAAGTTTGTCATTCCATGTGAATCCTTTTTTTAATATTATTGTGAATCCTTCATTAATTCTAAGCCCATTTCGTCATATGTGTGTCAAATTGTTTCTAGATCTTCTAGGCTGTTTGGGAGTTTTTTGTGGCGAAATGCATCTTTTTTCATTAAATTTCCACAAATTCGTTTTATAAGGCACCAAATTTCGTGAATGTCGGTCCATAATTTACCTACGGCTCTTGTGGTGCAATTTAGCATATTCTACTTTCATAAGACTCAAAATATCTTGAAATGCCGCATATAAAGCACAATATAGGAAAACACTTTACTACGCTCTTAGCCGGGACGGGAAATCCCGGGAACAAACTCTATTAGCTACTGATGGATGATAATTATGATATTTATATTTTTAATGTGGCTGGGGAGCCTTAATCTAAAGTGATAGTATTTTATTCTTATTTTTCATTTTGTTAGTTTTAATTATGTTAGCTTAAGCATTAATTACTTGTAATATTGATTTTTGACCTAAATGGCTTGATATTACATAAATAAATAAAAAAATAAAAATATAAATGGGTACTCAAAGTATGAAGCATATAAAAAGGAATATTTTTTTGAACTTTCTTTACAGGCTCGTTTTAAAAATTTGTTCAATTTTAAATCTACTTTATTTCGATTAATAGAACATGCCCGATTATAAAAATTATAGTAAAACATATCTGCATTCTTAAACTTGTAATAATGATGTTTAAAATTAGACTAGTGTACATTTTATCGTTTTTCCCACGACTTAAGGGTTCTTTACACCATCAAACAAGTCTAAGGTATTTTTAAGAAAAATGCAACCCTATCATGATAAGTTATCGTTTTTAAAAAAATTTCAAAAATTAATTATATCATGGAAGCATTTTCGTAAAAATACCTAAGACTTGCGTAATAGTGTAAAACGGCCTTTACCTCTATGAACAAATATTTTCTAAGCTAAAACTAAATTTTACATGGCACGGCAATAAGTTAAATTCTTCATATTTTATTAATAAGAAACTCAAATGTTTTTATTTGAATAAATTTGTATTTTCTACAAATTTTGTTGAATAAAGGCGCGTACACAATGCTAGCAACAATTTCGTTTTTTCTTCTATCTTATTTCTTCCCAAAGTATTTTATATATTTTCCTTTCATTTTTCGAACAAAAATGTAGCTATGATGTATGGATACAAACACATTTTTTGAAGATAGCAGTGAAGACGATTGCTAAAATCTTCGGGTAGAAAGAACTTTTGCTATAAATCTAACGATATGTTACAGATAAATGACAGGGAGCAAGTTGGAATAAGAAATGCAATACATGTTTAACTACCTGTTTATATATTTCCGAACGGAGATCTCGTTCGATAAATTTACAAAAACAAATTATAAAATATTCGGATTCAAATTGTTGAATAGGCCATAAGGCTTTAAATCTTTTAATCGCGGCCCGGAACCATTTAGAGTCAATGCCAAAGCTTCCCAACTACAAACAATGCCTTGATGTAACTTCTTTAAATCTAACTGCAATTTATGTGTATACATATTTATCTCTTATTCATATAAATAACTTAACTTAATTTTCTTTATTTTTAATAATTAGAATCTGGGAATTATTTCTTTTTCAAGTTACTTTATTATATTCAACATTTTTTATTTTTTCGAATTTATTCTATGAGTTAAATTTCAGTTATGTATTATATAAATTTTTTTTGTAATAGTTCTATTCCTTCAATATTTATACAATACATAACTAAAATTTAACTCATAGAATAAATTCGAAACAAAAATGTCTTTATTTTTAATTTTATACTTTTTTCCCTTCCGTTAGCTTCTCGTTGTAAAATTTTAACGTAAGCAAAATGGAGAAAAAAATCTACATTGCGGTTTCAATAACATTACCGAAAACTATTGATTGTTATCGATGGTTTCTAAAAAAAAAACTATCGCATACTATCGATAGCGTCGACTCTCGATAGTTTCAGACCACTAGTGTGCAATATTGCAGGACCTTAAAATTTTTATTTACCTATTAATCGCACTTTCCTAGTAATTACAAAATTAATACGGTTGCAATTGTATCATATAAATATTTCCAAAAATTTTAATTTGTTTTTCAGAACATGTTCATGCATGTTCGCACGGCAGCGTATTTTCGTAATTCGCTCTCTTATTCGTAATTCACAGCCCAATTATGGTCCAAATTACATAATTCGTCATACAAAATTTTGAGAGTGGATTATCTCATTTGTACGTAATTCAATTTCTATTACCCTGTGGATTACTTCAAAATCAATGTGAGCTCTAATTTTTATCGGTTTTTTACGATCACCAGCTGTCAAAGCACTAAAAATTCGCCATATCTCCAACAATGCACGCTTGCTACATTGACTCCTTTGCTTACAGCTTTTCTATTTACTAAAAAAATAATTATTTTATATATTTCTTTGAAATGATATTTTTAACATACTTTTTCTCTCCATTCTTAACACATGTAATATCAAACAAACAATTAAATATAGCAATAAGCAAAAATAAGAAGAAGAACTGTTAAAACCGATTACGAAAGTGCCGTGCGAACACGGTAATCCAAATAAGTAATTAACACAGAGAGCGAAGTAATCCAAAGCACCGTGCGAACATGCTATAATAGCACAGTTGAGATCTGCTCTCGTAATATAAAAAATGTCTGCATATGGGAAGGGACATTTAGAACTTTCACATTTATAACTAAATAATCCTAAGATCCGCTACACTGTAAAGCCAAACGTTTTTTAATTAAATTCTTGCATTAATCGAACTACATATGTATGTATATGTGAACTATTAACTATTAATCGATCAATTCATTATATTAGATTTAATATAATGAAAGGCTCGATTACGGATATCAACTGAAATTCAGTTGTGTTGCCAGCAGTGAAACTAGGGAACGCTCCTGATGTTAAAATATAAAACAAGAAAACAATTTTTTATATTTTAACATCAGCGGCGTTGCCTAATTTCGCTGCTGGCAACACAACTTCAGTTTAGTTGCCATCCGTTATCGACCCATAAAGCTTTCTTTTTAGGAAAATGTCGCCAATATAAATAATAATCAAAATACATAAGGGTTAAATACGTAAGTTACCATTTTGTACTTCATTGTAGCTGAGTTCAGGGGGGGGATACTCTTTATTGCGATGCGAAAGAAAATTGCAGCAAATCTAATGATTGGTACCCTTTAATGCGTTTGCGCATTTGTCTTTCGCATCTTTTTTTTTCGCAAATCATCATTATTTCTTTTATTTACCCCCTAATTTTATAAAACACTTCACCTCACTTAAAAAATATTTTCATACACATTTTAAAAATTTTATATGAACAATTTCTCAACGCATGGTGAAGAAGTGATTTACAAAATAACACCCTTAAACTTTCCAATTTAATTTTTTTACATATTTTGCCATTTCAATACTGGAAATCTGCGCTATCTTTGATTTTTATTACCAGTATTGCTTAATTTTCAAACAATTTTGCGAAAGTGCTAGAGAGTACTAAGTTGGCATTTAGTTTTCGCATCGAAATTGTATTCGCATCGCAATAAAGAGTAGCCCCCCAGTGTTTATTGCAGATGGTCTAGCGAAATAAGAAATCGTTACTCTAATTTACGAAAGGCGTATTAACATATAAAAAGTTCGAGACGTAAAAAAATAAATATGTAAAATTGTTTATACATAGCCTTAGAATTATATAAGGACATGTAGAAGGGGTCCTACATTTTTTATATACACTTAGGTCTAAAACTATGCATAAGCTTTTTCATATATTCTTTTATTTAACGAAAAGCATAATGACTGGTGGCTTTAAAAACGCCGGTCCACGATTCACAACAGAAAGTTTGTACTTAAACCGTTTTTCCACATTACCTGCTCTGGAGCGATTTTTGGTCTAATTTTTCTTGTTTTATATGTAATTCTGTAAATTTTCAACATTTTCTTTTCTTTATCTTCTCGATTTTAAACATGAAGTTTTATTTTTGTACCCCTCTATTGCACATATCAGTTACTTCCGACAATTTCGTTTGTATCATTTTGTAAGTAACATCCAACTTCCTTCCACGGCCCGACTATATGCAATTGCATTTTGACGGCGATAAGGTGCCAAATTCTCGATGATTTGATGTTTGAGCAATGTAAGAGAGTAAATGTTAACGGTTAGCAGGGTTGTCAGATTGATTTTGACCTTTTTCGCCTAATTCAATGTCAAAAATCGCCAAAACATTTATTTCTTAGTTTTTGACAATAAAATAAATATTTTTTAAATATTTATTTTTTATAAATCCAAAAAAAAATTCCGTATTGCTAAAATCCGCCAGAAATTAAAAAAAAGTCGTCATGAAATAGATTTTGTTAAATTTGTATTTAAAACAAAGTAAAAATGATTAGTGAACAAAAAAAGGGACAATTTTTACAATAAAATATTTTATAGTAGCAATCCTTAAAGCAACTAAAAAAGAATTTTTGCGGTTAGCATTAAACAAATGTTGGATATCGATGCCTTACTTTCTCAACCTCGTATCTTAAAAAAATACGGTTTTGACTTTTTAATATAAAACGATTGATATTTTTGTGTTCTATTAATGAAACAACTTATTATTTCAATAATTTATTGGTATTTACAGAATTGAGACAAAGTATTGAAATAATAAGTTGTTGCAGTAATAGAACACAAAAATATCAATCGTTTTATATGAAAAGGTCAAAACCGTATTTTTTTAAGATACGAGGTTGAGAAAGTAAGGCATCGATATACATTTGTATATATTATATATCTAAAACGCTTTACACTTCACCGACAAGACTCCCTTTTTAACTTCATTTTTTGTGAAGGTCTAAAATGCAACATGTACTATTTACATTCATATAACTTTTAACTCATAACAAAACGTTTAAGAGTTCATATCGTATTCTACTTCGAAGGCGAGTTTTAGAGGAGTTCATTATTTCAATACAGGCAGTACAAGTTGTAATAACCAGCATATAAAGAACAGGCAAATCATATTTTAAAAACGGTACGTACCTTCCGTATCCTTGTAGCTATAAAATGTTGGCCTAAACTGATTTACATTAGATAGAATATCATTATTAACATTTTCTTTCCAATTAACAAACGGTATAAAAAAATCTTTAATATATCTTGAGCAAGAACGAATTTTATCTGTGATAATAAATTGCCACATTTTATAATGGAAAAATGTTCATAAGCTTTAAATATATTTTTTAAGGAATTCTACTTACTAATTCTTTCAAGAGCACATTTAAATGTGAAAACAATTTTCTCGAAGATTTTCATTATTTCAACATAATTTAGTTTTAAATACTGGTCATACATATGAATGCAACAAATTTCATACAATAAAATACAAGAATAAAAATAATATTATTTTTTCGTATCGAATTTAACAAATTTCAAAACAAATTCATCAAAAATAGCCACAAAATCGCCAACTATTTTATTAATCGGCAAAATATCGCCATGTCGCCAAATCAAAATTTACGTCGCCAAACAAGTTTGAAAATCGCCACGTTTGGCGATAAATCGCCAAATCTGACGCCCTGACGGTAATCTGCAAAAAAGCTGGTTTTGATAAATTGGTCTCTGACAACGTTATTCGCGGCTTTGCTTCAAATGATGTCTGGAATGTTTTATCGTTTTTTTCTGCTTCTTACACAATAAATGTTCTTGTGGTGAGTTTTACTTTTTATTCTTGCAACAAAAGTTGTTAATGAACAACAACAATTTTACGACATTATAAAAACCTTTAACTAAAATCTTTCAGAAACTAGGAGAAACTTTTTTTTATTATTACACATTTTGTAGTCTTCAGCCATAAAATGTATGTACTCGTATGTATGTCATATGAGAAGTTATTCGGCTATTAAAGAAGAGATTTTTTTAAACGAATGTATGAAGATACAGGTTGTTACAGTGGATACTTAAGACTAAATACTAAACAAATCAAAAATCGAGTTATTACAACTTCAAAGTTTTAGTTTCATTAAGCGAGAATTTACTGTAGTATAATCTAGTGTATTGTAAAGTATGCAGAATAATTTAATCAATTATTAGTTTTATGTACAACATAATGATTTAATTTGTTGTAATAATCTTAAACGTTTAACCCAGAGGTGAAATAGAAATGCATATTTATTAGTTAATTTAAGTTTAAATTCAAACAACATAATAGGAAACATACGGGGCTGTTCTGGAAATCGAAAACGCAAGAATTTTGAAGTTCTTTTAATCCAACTTTTTATAATTTTCTTATAGAATTCTGTTTAATAAAGAAATATATGTATTGTATTGTATTTGTATTTCTTTTCCTACAAAAATCTTATTAAAAAAACGACTTTTAAATTCTTGCGTTTGCGTTTTCCATTTCCAGAACACCTCTGATAGTCATCGTCCAGACTTGCAATTTTTGTTGCAGAAATTATTGAGTTTATTGGTGTGAGGGATGGGAAGATTGGGGAGGGGTACTCAGTTTCATGTACTTTGCAATTCTGTTTTGTTTTGTAATTCTCACACTTTTTTTAAACTTGAAGTTGGCTGTAGGTGCATTTGTATTTACATATATATAAAATATACGGGCATGTTCTGAAAATCACGTGATTTTAAATCACTTGCTTTTAAAATCACGCGTGTTATTTTGTGGTGTTCTGAAAAACATTTCGTTTTTATGTTTCTCGGTATGCTTTCGGCAATTGAAAATCATGCCAAAGCATACAAAAACGAAACCCGAAAATATCAAACGTGTGATTTTAAAAGGCACATGTGATTTAAAATCACGTGATTTGAATAAAAGTAATTTTCAGAACAGGCCTGATAAAAACGAGAAGAGGAAAGACAAGATACAAATAAAAAAAATCGCAAAACAAGAATTTCATAATCTAGACACTCGCGCAATTTCAAAGCGGAATTTGAAAAAATTGCAACAACAAAAATTGTAAGTCTGGACGATGACATAGACAAAATTTGTTTTAGAAAGAATTTGCAAACTTGTAGCACCCATGAGCTGAAAAACGAGCGATTGTAAAATCACTTGTGATTTCAAAAACTTAAATTTCATTTTTGCGTGTGCTCTGAGGTTCGTTAATTTTTATTTTATTTTATTTTATTTTATTTTATTTTATTTTATTTTATTTTATTTTATTTTATTTTATTTTATTTTATTTTATTTTATTTACATTGAACGAAAAAGATGAAGATGCCAATTCAAAAGTAACACAGTAGTCAAAAAAAAGAAGTCAATTTTTTAATTTAGTTATTTTTTTTTATTGAAATTGATCAACATTTTTTATTTTTTTAAAGACATTAAATAAAAATTTGGTACTTTATATCGCTTTCGCAAAATTTTTTGGAAGCGAAGCTAAACTGGCAATAAAAATTTAAAATGGAGCAGATTGACAGTAATAAAATGTCAAAACATGTAATAAACTACCTTATATACCCTTTACCAAGGTGCAATAAGAACAGAAAGTAATATTTTTTAATACCGTTCTTTAGATAAATAAATCTTTTTGTGCCACGTCCTCTACTCCAATTCCGTCCGCATTGTGTCGAATGTTGTGTATTGGTAACCGAGATATTTGTACCTAATTTGGAAACGTTGGCTTTTGCCTTTCTTTTTGAATAAATTTACAGCCAGTCGTGTTTTCTTGCTCATATCTTAGCCATTTAATAACAACCTTGTCCCCATCGTTTCTGGGGTCTTCGGAAAACCTATTTCAACATACACACGGACTGACGGACATCGTTAAATCAGCTTCGCTCCTGATAAGGAACTAGAAGAATATACATAGATACTTTATAGGGTCTAATATCAATATTGTAGATAATAAGAATAAAAAACGAAATGACAAATTATATATGTATGTACATATACCCTTTCCACCTGTGGTGAAGGGTGTGTATAAGAATAAAATAATCAAGCTGAAAACTATAGGCCGTGTTTATAACAAAAACTTAACATGCATTCGATTGTGAACTACATATTTAAAATGTATTACTTATATACAAACACTTGCTAACTGTTTTCAAAATAGCTGTTTTGTGAAAAAGTAAATTGGTAAACAAATGTGAAATTTGAGAGGGAAAACTAATAGAAATGTCAACAAATACATCAGAGCTAATTTTCAAATAAATAGTTGGCTGTACATAACACTTTGGAGCTGGTATTCAAATTATTTTTGACAGCTAAAAATTTGACATATGGGCAAATTCTGCGTGACGATTGCTACATTCGTATGCATTTTCTGATTAATATATAAACATTTTTGGACCTTTAAAAAGAGATTGCTTCATCTTATACGTAGTGCTTACTGACAATACTGTGTACTATCGAATGGCATATACATACAAATGTATTTGAATTTCTTAGCAGGTATTTGTTGCGAAATAATTGATCATAGAGTTGTGTGACGCACGCTACAAAAAGTGGAAGTACCTTTAAAAGTTGAAGTGTTTTTGTGTATATTTGAGGGAATTTCGCATAATAAAATACACAAAATCTCATCCCTAAAAGAATAATTAACATAAGAGAATTAAAAAATAACTAATTTGCAGTCAAAAAATGTTGCCGTGTTCTATCAAATGCCGTGAACCCATTGTAACGAACGCTTCGCCGCAACACACATTACATTTTTTCCAGTAACATATAAAGAAACACAATTGTATTTAGCTTAGCAAATAAAAATTTATATTTGTTTTAAATGACATTTTTAAATACAAATTTTTTTATTTATAAATGCATTTATCAATGAATGTAAATTTGTTTATTAAAGAATTTTATATTTTGATGGCTCGATGACCATGTAAACCTTGTGCGCAAAGTACAAGTTGCAATTTTGGATATAACTAAATGAAATTTGGTATGTGCGCTTACATTGTCATAAGAACCATGCCTATTGAAAATGGTGACAATCACACGATAATTTCACAGAGCCTCCATACAAGCTGCTTTTCGGAAAAGAATTTCCTTTTAACTGTTAGCTACTATAACTGATAGCTACTATGTTATTCCAATATGTTGTGCTGGTGGGTCTAGAATTTACCAAAGATGTCAGATAAACCCCCTCCCTAAAATCTTTTAGGGCTTATAAATCAGTCCAAGTTAAGCTCTCTTTTTGGTTTAAAATGTGTTTAAGTTAGTTAATTTTTAAATCAGTTAAAATATAAATCATCTCTATACGCATGAAACTGGTGATTAAACTCCTTATACAGACCGTATGAATTTGGCAACAATTATCGTTGGGCTTCCGCATTATTATTTTTTAAACTACAAATTATATATGCGACACTGTTTACAGCTGTTGAGTTTATGCTGTGTTTAAACATTCACTGATTTATTAGCCATAAAAGTCGGAAAAATTCATACTGATACATTTATTTATCTTAATAATATAATACAGCGGACTTTTATATATAAACCTTATGCTAAAAACATAATTTTGTTGTAGCGGGTCAATGATTGCCCATAGGGTGCCATACTATACTTTCTTACTGGCTTATATATCTATATGCTAACATATAAAACATAAAGGCTATTAATATAAAATTTTGCCATAAACCTGCCAAATATTTCGCTTCACAACAGCTCTAACTCTAAAGAAAAGTAATAAGAAGCGAAGATATAAGAAAAGAAAATAACTGTTGAATCGGTTTTTAATACAATTTTTGGAAGAACTCAAATCGTGACGCACGCTACTGAATTTAATACAAAAAATTTGTTTTATTTTCTTATTGTCGAATTCAAATTTTTTATTTGCTTAAAAAAGGAGGTAATGAAATTGAAATAAAATTATAGACGACTTGAAAAAAAAATTCATTCTACTCACAATATAAAAAAAACCTTATTTTTCGGACCTGATATTTCATACCTAATATCAATCTTTCCAAAATAGTAAACAAAATAATTTTATACCAAAATTTAAGACACTTGAGTGAATAAAAATATAGCTTTCAATCGGACCATCTATATTAACACTAAAGTATTTTTATGAACACCTAAATTTTAATTTCTAGCATAACATTAAATGATCTGATGTAGGGTAAGATTTGGTTATAATTTTTGTATTTATGATAATCGAAATACATTTTTTTATATTCCTGAAATTATACATCTAGTCCAATATTAGATTAAAAAAAAATTAAATTAGATCAATATGAAACATTTTCGGTTGGTGGACAGTTTCTGGGATTTGCCCATATATTTGACGAAAAAGAAGTGGCCAATAGGCAACCTAATACGTATGTAGGCCCTAATAGTGTAAAACGTTACGCAACGCCAAAAATTACATTGAAAACAAAAACAAAGCCAAAAATATTTTATTATTTTGTTGTTGCTTTCTACAGATATGCAGTGTTTGCAATTTAAAAATTCAATATGAATTTCTGTAGAAAGCCAGAACCAAATTATAAAATATTTTTGACTTTATTTTCGCTTTCAATTTAATTTTTGACGTTGCGTCTAACACAATTAGGGCCATAATTTTCGTTAATTCCAATATTTATTTTGATTATAATAACACATTTTACAAAAACAGTTTTTTGTTGTGTCTAGCAGTATAATTAGCTTTATTTTGTGATATTAAGACTATTTTAAATCTCAATAACTATTGTTTTTATGCTCATTTGATCAAATGTTTAATAAATGTGATCGTAGCTTAAGATTTGGTTATAAATACGACCGTAGTTTTAACATACTTGGATTTGTTTTGTTAAATTTTTTATCTTAAACTTTTTTTAATTTTAACATTTTTATTAAATTGGCAACACATTTCATTTCGTTGTGTTTTGATTGAAATTGTTGGAAAGTTAACTAACTTTAAACTTTTGTTTCAGTGCCTGTTAAATGTGTTTTTTTTTTGTGTGCAGTGTATTCATAACTATAAATTATCCCTCGTATAAATACAGTCATCTTACGTAGGTCGTGTCTGGTGCTTTATTGTTTTTTATATTTCATTTCAAATTGCACTAGTCCCGGCCTGCAAATCGTGACGAGTTCATCTGATTTATTTTTATAGTTTATTAAATACAAAAAAAAAAAACGGTAAGTTGAAAACTTTCAAAGAATAGTCCGTCCGTCGTTAACGGGCCGAATTATCTCATACTTTAGCTCTTGAATTTTCCTTGGCTTATCGACGAACCCTTTTCCTTTAAAATATTCCCAAAGAAAGAAGTCCAACGGTGTCAAATCACATGATCGTGACGGCCAATTAACATCGCCACGACGTGAGATAACACGGCAATTGAATTTCTCGCGCAAAGGAGCAACTGTTTCGTTTGCTGTGTGGCAAGTGGCACAATCCTGTTGGAACCAATTAACGTCCAGGTCCATATCCCCAATTTCAGGCCACAATAAGTCTGTTTACGTCTGGCGAAAGCGAACATCATTCACGGTAACTGCTTGGCCGATCTCATATTCGAAGAAGTACTTCCCGATGACGCCGCCAGCCTATAAACCGCACCAGTCGTCACTTTGTGGTTGCATCAGCTTTTCAACAATCACTCGTGGACTCTCATTTTGCCAAATGCGGAGGCAATTCTGCTTGTTAACGAACTCACTGAGGTTAAAGTATGCCTTGTCGAAGATGATTTTCTTAGTAAAGTCACCATTCACTTCTGTCTGTTTAACCAACCATTTGGCGTATTGACCACGCTTGAAATGGTCAGTGCCTACGGACAGCTTTTGACTCAATTGAATCTAATCAAGCATCAGTGATGGTCGTGTGGTGTTTAGTTGTTGGGCACGACGACGAGTCGAGGTTGGCGGCTCTTTTGCCACACTCGCGAACAACTACAATGTTTTCCGCAGAACGAACGGGGCGAGCATGCACAGGTGTTTTTACATTTCCTACCGACCCGGTTTTGGACACATTTGGTCGATTATGCCGACCAAACAAATCACGAAATGCATTTTGATTTAAAAGGCTTCAACAAGCTCAATTGTGAACCTCTCCATGGTTGAATTTGTCAAACACTAAAACAAAGAATGTCAAATTAAGTGCGGCAAAAACTTGGCGTAAAGGTGTGACTCACAATTATTATCGTGCATTATGGTTGGACCAACTTTTCATATGTATTAGGGGACATTTACACGGTGTCTTTTCAGACTTGTCTGTTTTATTCATTCTCTTTTGAACATGCTTCCAAAAACTTTTTGTCTTTTCATGATGGCTTTTCAAACATGTCTGTTTTCATGTCTAATTGTCTAATATCCATATATATACATATACATTTAAAAACATGAAAGTTCATTAAAACAAACATGAAAATTCGTTTCGTGTTTGTTTGACAACACCTTTTTCTTCTCTAACCCGATGGCCTACAAACAAAACAAACATGTTTGTTAGACATGTCTGAAAAGACACCGTGTGATCCATTCATTTCGTGAATCCATTCAACATATCTCAACAAAACTGTACGCAAATATAGAAGAAAAAGGGAAAATAAATTTTCACATAAAAAATAAGTATTTTAACAATTATTCAAAACTATTTAATATTCATATATGGGCATTTCCTCCGGATGGTCATCCAGGGTGGATAATCATCCTGTTTTATTGTTTAAAATTTAAAAAAGTCTAGGTTTTTATAATACAATGGTATATATGATATGCTATGATATTTCAGCTGTTTTACTTGAGGAAATTGGGCTGGAAACTGGAAAATTTAATATTTTCTTTTTAAGGTACTTCTAAAGTCATTTTATTATTCTTTCTTAAAAATCTTCCTAATACAATCAATTAAGAAGAGAAAAGTGAAAAGAGAACAAAAAAGTTCGATTAACGGTTCAAACATATGGAAAAATCGTACTTTCGCGACCCGTACGCTCGCGACCGGTACTTAAGCCTATTAAACAAAAAAATAGATATATTTTATTGCGTAAATACTGGATAGAGACCTACATTAATGCACTTTTAAAATAAATTAATCACTTTTGAATATTCCGTCCCATTTCGCAAATTTTTACATTTCACCACTGTCAGCCAAAGTTCGTGACCACATGTTTATAACTATCATTATGAAAACTTAAACTCGATAAAATCCATCTTTTTGAAAATGTTTGTTTTCTATATTATTCAATTCGTACGCTTTTGATGTTCATACGTTCGTAGCCCCAGTAAATGCTCATGTACATATTAGGGTGATATAAAACAACATTTATTTTTGAAGTTTTATCATTTCAAAAGTTTCTAGCAGGTATGAAAGAAAAGCTCTCCCACAAGATCAGCTCCACATTTTAATTATACGCGACGCTCAACGACTTTCAGTGTTTCCATATAAGATACATGTGGGTTCTTTTTTCGTATTTTGCAAATAAAACTACTAAAAAATCTATTTTACAATTTTTATGGGCATATTCTAATAGAATATTTAATTTTCCACAAAAAACTTTTTAAATGATTTTTTCGTAAACTTAACGGGTAAAAAGTTTCTGCCATATTACACACACTATCAGAAAATCTTGTTTACTAAGTCCAGAATTAAAAAAAATCATTTTAATTATTCGTTATTTGTATAGATAAAAATAAGAATTATTCAAATTTCTAATAAGTCGAATTATTGTTTAATCATAATTTTCACTAATCGATATTTTTGATTAATCGCACAGCCCTATTCAAAATGCCAAAAAAGTATTTCTCTGCGTGCAAGACCTTTCCAAATAAAAGTGATTTACCGCAATTTTTATGTCAGCTGTCAAGATGCTTTTTTTTTTTTTTTTTTTTTTTTTTTTTTTTTTTGCAATACTTCACTTTTTCACAATTTTTGCTACTTTTGAAAAATTTAATGATGATAAAAAAGCTGCATTAATTATTTCGCCCCTTAACACCCTAAAGGAACTTTCTTCTTAGTCTGGCACAAAATTTTGTTTGTAAATATGGCATGATCAGAAAGTAGAATAAATTCAACAAATTATTTTGTAGTTGCTCCCAAAAAATTGTATATAAAAAAAGGGATGCTTAATGATCACAGCAGCAAAATAATAAAAAAAAAAAAAAATTTAACTAAACATAAAAAAATGTTCAGAAAATATTTAAGAAAATGTTAAAATTTAATCTGATTGCCAGTCTGGCTGTTAGTAAGTTAATAATCAGCGCATATGTTGGCCTGAAAAGTTTTAAAAGATGTTTTATTTTTTATCCGAAAAATATAAGGAATGAAATAATTTAATGCAAACAGTTAGAGCCAAATAAATAGCACAAGTAAACAAATATCAGTTTGGAAATGCAATACAAAATAAGTTTTTGAAATATTATTTAGGAAGAAACCAAAAACATTTTAAAGAAAAAGTGTACGTCATTAAGCCAAGAACAATTCAAGAGCCAAAGGATGAGGTACGTTCGTAAGTGCATCACTGCACTGCAATGTTTATATATATTTCAATGAAGTAGATATGGAACAAAAAATTATCAAATACCCCACGAAAATAATAGTCACAAAATAAAAAAAATATAATTACTTTTTTTATCTACAAAAAAAAAATTTGCTTTTCTGATGCAGCGCAGTGATGAATTTACGAACGCACCCATAATTCGGCACATTAACCCCATTGAACCTCAATTATGTCCCAGAGTCATTGAAAATATAGACCATCGAATAGAGGTATGCCACCGAAGCCGTGGCGAGCATTTGGCCGATATTTTGTTTCTCACATATCATACAAACATTCTATCATTATAAAAAATATTAAGATAATTCTCTAAACCCTTTTTGTTTTATTTAAAAATTTTATTTAAAGTGATTTGAATAATATTCCGTTGAAATATTTTATTTTTTTGGACTGTACTATTTTCTTCTGCTTGGCTGTATTTTGTTTTTACTAATATTTGAATGTTACACAAAGAAGATTTTTCTTGTGTATTTATATTCTTAATTTTTGTGGTTTTTGATGAGACATATGTATGCATACAATTTTATTAAATGATATAATTATAGGGCACTGCATCATGCAACCGACCAATTCATTCTTACATTTCTTTCTCTTCCATTTCATTCATATTTATTCATTATTGTTGATTCATCATCATCATTATTTATCCTTTCAGAAGTCGAAATAAAATTTGGGTGTTTTCACATTAAAAAATTAATATGCTTTTTTTAATGGCAAATACACAAATTTTTTCTAAAAAAGAAAGCTAAGAAAAAATTTTTAAAGTTCAAAACTTAAAAATTTGATAAATGGCGTAAATTTAAGAAATTGTACTTTTTATAGCCAGCCGGTACCCAATAAAAAATAGAGCTTCCAACGAAGCAGGTTTGTAAGGGAGAAACATAAAAGTTTCGCTTACCATACCACCTACGGAAGACATAAATTTTATATCGCGAGTTCCCACTTTGAAGCAATACATTTTTGACACAGAAAGCGCTTTATTCAGCGAATATATAATTGGTGAATGAACCGATGATCTTTGCACACTGAATTTTTTGTTGACGTAATTCGTTAATATGCTCCCGATTCGAAAGCAATTTCATATCTAATTATTTCATTCAATAATGAACGAATCGGAATTATTTTTTCAGTGCTGTAAAGCATTAATTTGAGTTTCACAATACTGAAAAAAATTTCGATTCGTTCAGTATCGACTGAAAGAATTAGAAATAAAATTGATTTCGAATCGAGAAAGTACTCGATCCCGACTGCCAGAATTAGGCCCCTGCTTCGTAGTAAGGGAATGTCGTTGCTCTTTAAATTTTATATATTTTGTTAGATTTATAAAGAATTCGTTCACTTTGATTACTGCATTTATGTATGGCTTATTGCGTAGCGTATAAATGTGTGCTTACTTTTTTAAATGTACCACTAGTTTTTCGCAAAATAAGAATATTTTTTTTTTCGGTAGGTATGTACATTTATTTAATGTTTTTTTTTAGATAATAATTTGTCAATATTTTTAATATATTAAAAAAAAAACCTTTGACTGTCATATACTTTTCCCCCATTGAATGTACGTTTGAAATACGAATTAGTTTATATTCATAATATTATAGCCATAATATTATACAATCGCCTGGGTTATATTTTCCACTACAAAATGAAAGTGAAAAACTTTTTAATTCCACATACATTAGGGATGCCAAACGGGAAATCCCGAAATCCCGGGATTTTTTTTATGAGTCCCGGGATTTTTAACATATCAACTTTTATGTACAAAAGTGTTCGTTTTTATTGAATTTTTATACTATATATAAAAAAATTATTAAAAATTATATTTGAGTTATGTTTATTATTGCAAATAATTCTTATTTTTGAGTTTAATTTTTGTTTTTGGAACACAGCGAGTATATAAAAGTTTAAATTTTTGCTTGATATAAGACGACTATTTCTGGATTTTTGTATTTTGCTTAATAAAAACTAAAGAGCTGCACAAGCACAAGAAAAATTGCTTACAAGCAATTTTATTAAATCTAGATAGTATGTGTATATTACTCTCTCATTACAAAACTCATACTTCCAAAAACAATTGTTTTGCTTTACGATCAAAATATAGAAGAATAGAACAAAACTGCACAAGAACAATGCTGAACTAAAATAAAGCTGAATTAGAACAAAGATGAAGTAAAACATTAAAACAGAAATAGAACATTCCAAGCATGTTTGAATGTTTTGATTGTAAACATAAACCAAAGAGAAAATTGCAAAGGGAGAAACTTTTGATTTAATTTCGTTTGAGTGGTTTTCAATGGGTTCCGTTGTAGGTTCCTTTAAAATATTATTAAAAATTTAGGAAATAATATAGGTAACTAAATTATTAAGCTTAAAGTCTTTTTTTTATTTTTATATAAAACTTTAAACGTTTATTTAACCAATATTTCGGCACTCCTTTGAGTGCCTTCTTCAGGGTTTTTTCTTCCTTATTTTATAAATTTTCAACAATTTTTAACAAATTTAACAATAACTGACAAATTAAAAAATTTTTTAATTAGAAATATTGGTTAAATAAACGTTTAAAGTTTTATATAAAAATAAAAAAAGACATCAAGCTTGATAATTTAGTTATACCTAATATAATAATAAAGGTCGACTAAAATAAAATATACATTTAGGAAATAATTCAAAAAAATCAATTTTGCTTACATTTAATGCATCCATTTCTGTTATAAGCTAAGATCACTTTAAATTTTTTAAATTCCTAATTACGTGCACTCGATGCTTTTACTATAATTTACCGTTTCTTTATTTCATTGTCTGTTTTTGTGTTGATATTCTGTTTGTTTTGATAATACAAGCACTAACAAAGCAGAAGAGAAAAACTTTTCAAGTTATGCTTGTTTTGTTTTGGTGAGAGTAATGTGTTGTTATGGTTGTCTTGCTATGTATGTTTACAGTGAAATAATATGATTGATAGTTGTGTGAAGTAGAACACAGAACATTAAGAATATTTTGCGCAGCCCTTTAATAAAAACCATTATTTTAAGTAGGGATGGGCAAATGGAAAAAATATATCGATATATATCGTATCGATATTTTTTAAGAGTATCGATATTTTTTAAGAGTATCGATATTTAGTAATTAAAAATATCGATATATCGATGTATCGAACGTATTAAGCTGAAGTTATTACCAAATTTCAATACATATTTACATAGGTACAAACATATTACATGTAATTCCATTCTAACTTTTTATTGTTTCTTTTAATTTAAAATTTACTGCCTGTCCCTCTATTCCGAACGAAACTTTCATTCGCTTAACTTTTATTTAAAACAAAAACCAATTTTAAAATTTAGTTTTTAATGTAAGTTATGCGAACGAAGTTTTCGTTTGAAATCGAGGGACCGGCAGTTAATTCTACAATAAAAAAAATAAAATAAAAAAAAGTAAAGAATACAATAAAATTTTATTTATTCACCATATAAAATCTAAAAAAAAATTAATTGGGATTATATACTGCCGGTAAACGAAACTACTATACAAGTAAACTGTGCAATAATTTATTTTTAATATATAAGAACATGCTCAAATAACAGAAAAAAAAAACAAAATATTTTTTTTTATTATTAACATTCCTACTTTAATGAGCATAATTCTAGGAACCCTTTCCAGAATATTTTTTCCGCGCTTATTTTGTTGTTGTCATCTCTTAAAAAAAACGAGACTGTGTAATCTATGAAAATGTACAATGGAGAAGCGCCGTTTTTTTTTTAATATTAGTTAAAAAAACATATGATGCAATTCTTAAAAAACAACAGTATTGTAAGCAGTTGAGCAACGGTTAAAATGTTGAATTTTATTATAAAGAGATCTTAAAAATATCGAATTCGATAGTCGTAAATAAATATCGATGTATCGATACATCGGTATTTTTAATATCGGCGATATATATCGATTATAATTTTTTTAAATATCGATATTTTGATATATCGATATTTATTGCCCATCCCTAATTTTAAGTAGAAACGATATTTGAAGATTCACATCTCAAGCATTTTTTACAATTATGTTTAGTAAGTTCAGCTTTGGCTTAAGACATAATTCCAAAATAAAAATGATTATTTTTATGCAAAATATAGAAATCAAGAAATAATTGTTATATATCAAGCAAAAAATAAATATAATTAACGATCCAATTAAAGTTTTATTCAGAAACTAAAGAAAAAAGTTGATATATATATATAACAATTAAGTCGTAATATTGATGAAATAGCTCATATTCCTTCCGGGCCAATAATAATAAAAAATTTGGTTAAAAAACATACGGTAAATAAAATAATTTTTTTTTATAAATAACCAATATTTGACATATTCATAAATAAATTATTTAAACTAAAAATCTGTTTTAAGAAACATTTGTATAAACATTTTATTTTAAAATAAATTTCAAACGTACTTAAATTATTGATAATATATCTCGCCCGCACCCTGAAGGTGTACTGCACTGCAGTCGACATAGTGTTACAGTTTTTAACTCAGCTATCGAGATCGATGAGGGACTACACTTTGCAGTGTATTAATGTCGTCACAACTTAATTCACATTAAAAATTGAATTGCTTTCAAAAAGCCGATATGAATTGATTTAGAAAAACTAAGAGATACGTATATTTTTTAAGCTTTTTTCAGAATCTGATCAGTTTGATCATCGGTGAGGCCAGTGTTATAAACATATGTATAAAATGAATTGTTTTGTTGTTTTAATTTTTAAAAATTTATGTTATGTAGGTATATAAAACCTTTTAAATATTTAAAAAGTGTTGTTTATTAAAAAAAAGTAGCATTTTAAGGCAACACATTGATCCCGAAAAATCCCGAAATCCCGGAATTTTGTGGATCCCGCGATTTCGGGATTTTCAAAAATCAGTCCCGATTGGCATCCCTAACATACATATACAAATTCACTGTGTTCTAGCAAAGCACTATAGGAAATTTTCCCTTTTTTTTGGCCAAAACTAATTTTTAGCCAAACGAGTGGGCCAAGCTAAATGATTTTTTAGATTCGCTTTTTGGAAGTGTTCCTCCTAAATGATTTTTAAGATTCGCTTTTTGGAAGTGTTCCTCCTTAAGCTAATACATTTTTAGTCACGCACCGTCACGGGGAAAAATGTTTGTCACGCGTAAGTCTGCATTTAGTACGCTGAAGTTACCTGGAAAAATACGCTTTTTTTTAAGAATTATGCAAGTATATGCAGCTGAAATAAATTGCGAATGGATGACAACTTATGGCTCTATCGAAATGCGTATGTGTTATATCTATCACTTTTAATCATTTTTTTTCGGAGCTTAGTGAAGTTGCAATTTATTATTACAGTAATAACATCAAGGTCTTTTTCTTTCCTTCGATTTTACCAAATTAAAAACAAAAGTTGAATATCTTTTTAACTACTATAAAAGTACTCACTTTTAGCATTATTGTTAATTTTTCACTTTTTTTACATGAATTTTTTGAATAAAAACTTTATACTTAAATACACGTCTAATTTAATATAGTAACTTCCTCGTTTTGTTTAATAAACAAACCTCATGTTTTTGCATTTATAAAATAACGGTAAAGCATCATTGATGCTTTATTCTTCGGGGATGCTTTTTTTAGTATGTTTTTAAGTACATAGTGAAAAAAAAATCAAAAACTCCAAGAAAAAAATAAAGTACTTTTGGCCAAAAAAAAGGGGAAATTTCCTATAGTGCAAAGTAATAAAACGTTATTTTCATGATGATTTCATTTTGTTTTAAACAACTATTTAAAGAAATTAAAATTTCTTTTTGCTCTTTTTACATCTATTTAAATGGGTTACTCACGTCTTGTAAAATTTAAAATTTTTTTTACATTTGTTGTAATTTTGGTCTTCATAAAATCATGTAAATTATGTTGTATTGCCTCCAAACTTCTTTGCATTTGGGCTCTGCAACTTCATTTGACCTTTCATCTAAAAATGTATCTTCGAAACTATAGGCATGTAAGTTTTCCAATTCAATAGGCTGATTTGTCTCTTTTCTAGAAACGCCGAATGATCGTACACCTTTTGAACCCTCTAAAGCTCTATAAAGACCGCAAAGTGTATCATCTTTAGAGGAAATATACTGCTTATTGTTAGGCCTACCACCAGATGATGACGTATCCACTCTGTTCTCGGAAAATTTTTTGTGAATGCAGGCTTTTCGATCAGCCCAAAACTGTTCAAGCAGAAGCATATTTTTCTGCAGGACCTATGGAAGTTAGTTCTCTTGCTACGACCCTTCATAGCTGATCACGCACCGCCCTATCACCCTTATAAAATCCTTTAGCTAAACCAAGGTTTTTTTCATGAATCTTAGCAACGCCTCTTCTTGTTTCGCATTTTTGTGGTTCTCCCTTAGAAACAGAAATAAACTCACCATAAAGAATATAACGTATAAAATTTTATTAATTTACTCACATTTTATTATTTTCGTAACAAATATATAAAAAAATAGCTAGAAAAAATAATATTTAACCAAAGAGTATTTTCTTTCACGCGGCTGTTTGCTTTCGATTTGAAATTACTTTTATTGTAGTGAAAATGATTAGTAGAACACAAAAATTCCTCTTGAAACAAACTGGAAATTAAATTTTGCGTTTCATTTCACTTAAACGATTTTAAGAACACAAACTGAGTGGAATTTTCACTTTCATTTCATTTGACGAATGTAGAACACAGGCGAATGAATCAAACAAAAAAAAATTTCAAATAGAATAATTTTGAAACAGTAATAATAACAATTATGAATTTAAAATACAATTTACAAACAAGAGAAACAAGTTGTACCTATTTTTATAAATGTGTTGATTCTTGTTTTTAAATCGTCATGTTTTATGTTTTTTTGGTTCCGCAATTATAGTTCTGATCCTCCTTAATTGAATTTCGCAAACATCTGTGTGCAAATCTTCTTATAATAAGGAAATTTTTTCATATAACAACTGTTGGAAAGGACTCAAAGGGATCTTCATACAACCCACTTGAGTACTCCATGGAGTAGTTTAGGGACTACTTCGGTGGGTTATATGGTCCACTCCTAGGACATCGTAATGTTAAATATACCACATTTTTATCATATAATTGGAGTAGTTTTGGAGTACTCCTACTCCTTTATGGACTACTCTTTACACGCATGTATGGACTAGTCTCGATATCTGCAGGGAAAATACATTAAATTTTGTATTTGTGTATATAATCCCTAGTGAATCTGTACTGATTCAATACTGACACAGCCACCAGTACTAGTGACTTATTGTAAACCAGACAATGTTATTTACTATAGACATTTAACATGTGATTGTCATTGGAAATCTACTACTGACGTTGGTACTATTGACTAGGTAGTTCTTTTGGGACCATATGTAGACATTGGAACCACATAATCACTTGTACATTTTAGTAAATCTAGTCTACACTTTTGGTACGAATACAAATTTATAACAATCGTTTTTTATTATTGCTTCATTTTACTTATTTTTGCTCATTTTTACTTTTACTAAAATAATTTAATTTTTTTAATTTATTTCGTATCATAGCTGTTCATTTTTGAATTAATTCGCGAATCATTCATGTACTGAATTAGCAAATTTTGAATTAATTCTTTTCGCACAAAAAAAAAATTAATTGAATGGAATTTGGTAAAAATTAATTGTAATTAATTTCCAATTCAAATGAATTTGCCAAAGTGAATTACAATTCAGTTTCAATTCATTTAAATTGAATTGATTTTGAATTAATTCCAATGTATTAAAAGAAAATTACCAATTCATTTCCAACTCATTTGAATTGAA
Source organism: Pollenia amentaria (assembly GCA_943735925.1). Lineage (NCBI taxonomy): Eukaryota > Metazoa > Arthropoda > Insecta > Diptera > Polleniidae > Pollenia > Pollenia amentaria. The sequence continues at coordinate 52,868,135 of OX031006.1, forward strand.
TTAATTGAAATTTGAATTGATTTTGTAATTAAATCTACAGCAAGCAATTCTCTCGTTTTGTATATCACGTAGTAAGGGGATAACACGGCCATTGAATTTGTCGCGCAAAAGAGCCATTGTTTCGTTAGCTGTGTGGCAAGTGGCACCGTCCTGTTGAAACCACTTATCGTCAACATCCATATCCTCCAATTCGGGCCATAAAAAGTTCGTTATCATCTCACAATAGCGAACACCATTCACAGTAACTGCCTGACCGGCCTCATTTTGGACGAATCCACTGAGGTGAAAATGAGGCATATATGATTTTCACAATATGCATTTTGATTAGAACGCCCATTTTCATAATAAGTCTGAATAACTTTAACGCGTTCAATTCAAATGAATTTGTAGAATGGATTGCAATTCACTTTAACAAATTTATTTGAATTGGAAACGAACTAAAATTCATTTCTGCCTAATGCGTTTGAATTGATTCAAATTTCATTGAATCCTTTTTTGTTTCATAACGAATTAAAATCAAAACCCAAGGATTCATTTACAGCTCTGTTTCGTATTAAATACAAAAATAAAAGTGTAGACACTTCGTTAACAATGTCACCAAAAAGTCGACAAAACTGGTGACTTGGAGACACTTGCACCCAGGTTTCCTTCAGTGTACTTTCTCATTTGTTAGAATTATGTATACGTATTTCCATACGTATTTAATCTAATTTGAAGACAAATCTATAAATTATAAAGCCTCTAACACAATTTTACTCGGATTGATGAAATGATTATTTTAGATTTATAACATTATTATACTTTGTTTAAAACCTTAATTAATAAACAATTTTGATTAAGTTCTATCTATAGTATGTATTTGCTTCATTTAATTTGACTTTTGAATAAAATTGTCGACAGGAAATAAAATCAACAAAAAAATTTTATAAGACAATTTACGAAAAATCAGGAGATCTGGAAGATAATGAACCAAGAACATTATGCCATTTTTTATTTATTTAATTATTGTTGAAAATTTTATTTATTCATTAGTTTATGAACATAATTCTAATAAATATCAAGCAAATTTTATAAAAAGGATTAGGTTCATACATATTTACTTATTAACTAACCATGATGCAGCAAACATAAATGGCGCAATCCTCCTTTTATCAACTTAAAATTACTTTACGGAAGACCATCTGTATGAAATATTGCTTTCATGACAAAGTACTATAATAGTCTTTCTTCGTCATACACACCGTGAATGCGTACGTAATCTTGTTTACATATTTGATTCATGCTTATTTGTTTTTGATTAAATTTTAAGCAAAGTTTAGTGCATACTTTGGGGCTGTTCAATGGCAAATTACTTGAGTCATCCTATTCAAATATTCAGCTACAGGGTGATTCAAATACTTTCCCAAGCCTAAAAGTATGCTGCAAAATTTTTTTTAACATTAATATCCCTGCTGCTTTTTCTGCATTTCTGTTCGCCTGGTATTTTACCAAAATTTGAGATCGGCCCAAAATGAAAAAAAAAAAAAAAAATAAGTGTTGCCGTTTGCATACTTTTCAATTTTAAAAATGTGTAATGGTGATTGATATTGACTGATATTAATTAATTAATGAAAAGAAAGAAATTTGTTAAATTAAACGGAATTAAATGAAAATTTAGAAAATTCAGATAATATGTTTATTTATGTTGTTTTTATTGAATATTATTTCCACCTAGAATGTATTTTAAAAGCTTTTATTTAACTTGCAATGAAGGGTATGTATGCAACTAAATTTTGAAGCATATATCTTCAACCGATCAATGCTCTTAAAAAAAAATTTAAAAGTTAAACCCCTTTTTTAAAAAACAAGCTTTGATTTAAATGCGCTATCAACTTGCCATTAAACAATTAATATAATTTGAAGCTGGTCAAGAGATTTACTTGTGTAGAAAAACAAGTAAATTAAAAAACTTGATTAATTGATTTTAACTATTAAAATTTTCATACTAAGTAAATATGAGTACATATGTACTTAAATCTCGCGGCGACAAGATTTTATATCATATGAATTATGAAATGACGTTATAAGTTGAAAGTAAAAGTTTTAAAGTAAAAACAAGTTGATTTTTAGCGCATTTAAATAAAAGATAATTTTTTAAAAAGGTTTTTTACTTTTAATTTATTAAAGAGAAATTTGAAAGAATTTCTTTTCGAATCGAAAGTTTAAGAAAAAGTTTCAAAGTAAAGAATGTAATAAATTTTGTTGTTGCAACTGCTGTCTGGCTGTTGTCAAAATTTATTTCTTAAAAAAACTCCTCCAGTTTAGTGCAGCTGTCGCTGAGTTGATATTCTTTGGCCGGGTGTGACTTTTGTCACCTTGAATCACGAATACAATTTTTATGTGGACGTAAATTTTTTGCGAACAAGAGATTTTTATGAATTTTTTATAGAATATTTTAATATTATTTCATTTATATGCCTTAAGTTTATTTGTATGTATGTACTTACTTTTACAAAACAAGAAATTCTATTAATTACAAGTTTTTGTTTCTTTAATATTTGTTTTTTTTTATCGATTTTTATTGCATTTAAATGTGTATAATTTTTAAATTGTTTAAATTTAATTTTTTTTTCGCGCATTTGATTATATATTTAATTCTTTCTCCCCTTTTTTTGTTATCAAGTACATCGTTTATAATTAATATATGTATATATCTTTTTTTACTCTATTTCATTAATTAAACTTAATTACATTTTTTTTTTTTGCAATATAGAAGAAAAAATGTAGAATGTAAACACTGTAAACAGAATATTATCGATTTGTTTGTTTATTTTTTAAGTTTATTTATATTTTGTAATTAAGACAATAAGTAAAGTATGTATGTTTATAATTAAAATTTGTATTTTTTAATTAAATATCCTTTTAAACGTTTTTCTTAATGTTTTTTAATTATTATAGTACAAGTAGTTACATATGTAGATATAAACGACGACAAAATAGAGTTATTGAAATTTTTTTCTTTTCTTTATATAAATATTATTTTTTTTTTGTTTGTTTAATTAATATTTTGTTGTAATAATGTGTTGTTGTTGAAGTTTTAAAAGTATTGTAAATGGTGAGAACGGGTCAGATTTGAATAAGTTTACATATATTTATAAGCATATATATGTATATATTGTTTAAGAGAGAGAGAGAGAGAGAGAGAGAAAGGGAGATTGAGAGAGATGAAATATGTTTTTTAAATTATTTAAACTACATTTTAATAATTACGCAATATTATTAATTTTATTGTTATTATAATTATCTATAGACTAATATTTTTTTTAATAGTATTTAAATTTTGTTTTTATTTTTTTAATTTAAAAAGTGGTAGAGAGGAAAGGTAAAAATATGAGTGCTTATACAGTAGAATCTCTCATGATCGGACATCACAGAACTAAATGCATTCTTTTAGAATGTAGCCACGCTGCCGAAAGAGGGTGTTTGCTTAGGCATGGCGTGCATTAAGGGAGATTACACTGTATACATTTAGGTGAAGATGATAATAATAAAATTAATTTTTTTTTTTTAGTTTGTTCTTCAGTTGATTATTTTCTATTTACTATTTTTGCAAATTATTTAACAAAAAATTAATATGAGCGGTTAATAAGAAGTAGCTTTTTTCCAAAAAATACCCACAATTTAATAATTTAATAAGGATATTATGACCCAATAGAAAGAAAAGATAATCACCCTTATCGCGAATAAAATTTCTCTTAAAATTTGTTCCCTTTTCCCTTAAACATGTTTGGAGAAACGCAAAATTTCCAGGAAATAAATTCACGATAGGAACGATATGACCATATATGAACATATATCAAAGGTTATAGATTTTGTTGAGTAGATCATTTTGTTATTTCTCAATTTTAAGACTCTCAACCTCAAGTTGTCATTAAAAACAATTGTTTACGACTTCCTAGACATATACGATTTTACGATTAAAATATATTTCATGTAATTAGATTTTTTTTTATCAATACGGCAGTTAGTGTTTAATAAAATTGGGTGATAACATTATTACAAATACATATGTGCAATATTCTTTTTTTTAATTTTTTACCCTTCAAAACAAAAATTCATAATTCATTTTATTATTTACATTTTCTTTTCGTAAATCATTATGCAATTTCAACAACTGAGGATTCATTTTCAATTGATCTTTCGGAATACCTTTTGCTTTTTTGCAAGGGTGCAACTTGTGACGTGAATAACCTTATTGCCTTTATATATTTTTCGAAACATATTATTAGAAATAAAAGAGGTTATTTACGAGTAAGAACTATTTATAGGGGTCTCATCAGACCATATTTAATAACAAAAAAATACGAATTAACGAGTGTATTTTTGCGGACTAGAGAGTTTTTCTCAAAGGACCAGCCGTTTATTTCGAATTGTTGAGGTTTACGAATTAACGGGGTACGAATAATCGCTGTTTGGCACTACTAGTACTTTAACTACATTAACAAAGTCAACATGGGTAATTTTCTGTTAAGAGTGAAAACTGTTAGTAGTTAAATAATTTTTTTTTTTTTGAAAAAAGTGGCTGTTGATTTCAAAAATGTAGGAAAACATTTTGAAAAATTTTTTAACCTAAAAACTTCTATATTTAAAAGATTTTTGTTCCGGATCCTTAAACTCAACAACCGCTGAACCGATTGAGACCAAACTTCGACAAAAAATTAGTTTAGTCTGGAACCAAGTTTCTCTTAAGCTTAATCCCGAAAGGTAATTTTTTTATTTATGTACGATTTGGCTAGTTTTTACCTCGTAATTTTTTCCCTTTTCACGTATTTGCGATCTTAAAAAACTCCCATGAAGTTGTTTCATTAAACTCAATTTTTTTAGTTTTGGCATTTTTTTCAACCTCTCAATTAATTTTACATATTGTAATAAAATCACCCCTATTATACAAGTCGTTGTCGATATGGAAGTCAATTTTAAGTTGTTGTCACATCAAGTCGACGACTATTTCCAAGTTAATTTGGTATTTCAACCATTGATCGAAAATTTTTCTAAAAAAAATCCCTCTCTGATTATTTTTTTCTTCTGACTTTTAGTGTTTGGTTTTTAAGCGCCCTGGAGACTATCAAATAAACCCGTCAGTCAGTGCATATGTGTTTGACATTAAATTTGAAAAATTAATAATAAAATTTGTGTCCAAGAGTTCTTTTAATTTTGCATTTATTTGTTTTAAACCTATTTAACCTTCCTGTACCCGAGCGTTGGTCTGAGAGACCGACGAAATACTTTTCTATGCATATTTTATTTTCCAGAAACGCTAGAAGTTGAGTTTGCTGCTAGCTGCTTGATTTATAGCAAGTTTTATTTAAGTGTACTCCACGTGTTTGTACGAGGCTTCCGTGCTGGTGTATTCAGTAACATTCGGTCTGTGAGACCGGCGCGGGTCGGTTGCTGTACATATGTCCTGATTTTTATTTTGAGGCTGACTGCTAATTCAACCTGTGATTTATATATTTAACTTCAAGTGTTTTTAGGATTGCAAAAGGTAATTTCTGTTTTTTTGAGGAAAAAATGTTTTAGGTTTGTTTTTGTAGTATCAAAAAAAAAAAACCTTAGATTTTGATGACTATTTTGTAAAAGATTGGAAATCAAGAAAATTCAAAAAAAACTAATTTAATGCATAGTTTTAGTTGTTTTGTTATATCTTCAAGTTTAAAAAAAAATTTATTTGTTAAGGTTTTGTTTTAAAAATTTATGAAAGAGGGTATAAAATTTTAGGACTGTGAGACCGAGCGAGGGTATATGTTACAAAAATTAGCGCGGGTATAGGAAGGTTAATAAATATGGTTGATTCTAAAACGTCATTAGTCGACTTTTTTACTTTTGGGCAATGATTCTAAAGGTTTAAAATAAATATTGAAATTTTTTTAAATATTTACTGTTTTTTACCGCATTCGTCCTTTTTAATAAAACTGACATAAAAATATATTTTACGTAAATTAAAATGTCAACAATTTACACTTTTTCACTTCGCTTTTTCTCTTTATAATTTAAAAAGGCTTTGGTCATTTGAGATTTTTTATTTACTTTCTTTAATTTTTTTTAATGTATTTTATCTCAAATATTTGAATTTTAAATTGAATTTCTCGTTTAATTGGTTAAATGCAGGGACCGTAACAGTTATTCCTTTTTTCATAAAAGTCAGATGATAACAGTTATTTTTTGATTTTTATTTTTTTGAACAAAAATAACAGTTATTTTTTGATTTTTAGTTTTTTTAACAATAATAACAGTTATTTTTTGATTTTTATTTGTTCGAAAAAAATAACAGTTGTTTTATGATTTTTATTTTTTTGAGCAATAATAAAAGTTATTTTTTGATTTTTATTTTTTCCATCAAAAATAACAGTTATTTTATGATTTTTATTTTTTCGAGCTAAAATAAAAATTATTCTATAAAGAAATATACGTGTTATAATTATTAAGTTACTATAAATATTTATTTTAATGCGCATAAGATATCCCAATGATGATCACACATTTAAATAAATATTTAAAGACAACTCAATAATTATAACTCGTACATTTCTTTAAAGAATAACTTTTATTTTTGTTCAAAAAAATAAAAATCAAAAAATAACTTATTTTTGTCCAAAAAAATATAAATAAAAAAATAACTGTAATTTTTGATCGAAAAAATAAAAATCAAAACTTTAAAAATCATAATATTTTATCATAGAAAAGTTCATATGGATCAATGTGGTATACTTGAATCAGTTTGCCAGTATTTACTTCTATATGCTTTTTTTGTTTAAAAATTTCAAAATAACTGTTATTTTCGGTCCCTGGTTAAATGTCATAATTTATATTAAAATCTAGAAAGAGCTCTTATTTAAAACTCGAATTTTAACTTTGATTTAATAAAGCCTGTTGAGTTTTTTTTAATCGTTAAGAAATGTTGAATTTCGTTAAATACTATTTCTTTTCAAAATTTCGAAAATGTCATAACATTTTTAATAAAAAATTTTTAGATGAATTTTAAAAATGTTATTCAGGTTAAATGGGTTGTCATTGTCGTAAAGGACAGTTGGTTTTTTTTTTTTTTGTAATAGATTAAAGGAACAGACAATCTGTGTTCTTTAATCTAGTACAAAAAACGGCAGAATTAGTTTGTACGTTCTGTTCTATTACGAATCAGCTGTTTTATTCCAACTGAACGAAGTTTTTTTACAATTCCAATGTTTTTCTTTTTTAAAGCAGCTGATTCCTTTCACAGAACAAGTAATTATAAAATATTTGCTACAGAAAGGAACGAAACAGAACGGCAACGGAAAGTAAAAACTAATGAGGCCTTTAGTCATTTACGTCAACGACAACCGTAATAAAGCTGATTGTAACTTTAAAATTTATTTAACTGATACGTGGTATCATTTTAAAAGTATGATTTGGTTTTTAGAATTTATAAAAAATGTTCAAAACTTTATTACAAATCATATTTAATTGTTAAATCTGCAAAGAAAAAGGATTGATTGAAAAAAAAAAAAAAAAAAAAAAAAAAAAACTGTGTTGCCAATTTTGCCATATATCAGCTAGATTTGGACATTATTCATCTCATGACTTAACATGAAAAAATCAGTTTAGCCATTAACAATTTTTAAATCATTTTATTTAGCAAAATTTTCTTCAAGTTTTTAAAAATTTTAAGCGCTCTTTACACAGTCATACTTGGCATATCAGATGGCATGAGAGAGAGTGCTAATATCAAAAAAATTTTAAGACCATCGTGCCAAACTGACAAACAAGAATTTTGCACTATTATAGGAGTATGTGGGTATGTCATCAAGGGTATCAGTTAATTTTTTTTTTAATGGCAAAAAAAGGAAAAAATGGAAAATTGCACTAATGTTGAAGTGAGCGGTCTTTATTCAAATTTAAAGTGTTAAGTTGTACATATTTATATATATAATTCTTAAAATTCCTATAAGGAACATAGGGCCTCAATAACTGATCGCCATCGAGTTCTATCTGATGCTGCTCTTTTGGCTTCATTCCAGGTTAATCCAGCAGTTTGTAGTTTGGCTTGAACTTCGCGTCTCCATGTATTTTTCCGTCGTCCCCTTCTTCTCCCTCCCTGTCTTACGTATTTAGATCTCATTGACAATTTGAGGCTGTTGAGCTCTAAACCATAACTCAGAATTTGTTATAGTTTAAGTCCAAAATATATTGATGATTCGGCGAAGGCATTTAATGACGAAGTGATCAGTAGTTTTTGTATATCAAGGTTCGTTAAATTCGAGGTCTCTGAGCCATAAACAGTACTGAGTTTAAATTATGTACTATTAAATACCTTAACTTTTGTTGATACTATAATGTTAGCTGCACTCCAGAACTTATTAAAGATTCCAAACGCTTGTCTAGCTTTGGTCAGTCTGTTTTTAATATCTTCGTTACTGCCACAGGAAGTTGCAAAAATGCTGGCCAAGTAGCAAAAGGTTGTAACATCTTCAAGCTGTTTCCCCCATCAGTGAAAAGCGATAGCTGTTCGTTACATTGAAAAGCATTGACTTTGTTTTTGAGGTAATAATCAGTTCTGCGTTCATCGCCTTAGCTGTGATGCTATTAAACATTTGTTGCATGTCTTGCTGATTGTGTGACAGTAAACAAATGACATCGTTATAGTCAAGATCAGTGAGTCTTCCACATACATACTTGACGTTAAAAAAAGTAAAACAATCTGTCAATCAGAGGTCAAACATTTATGTTTTTCCAGATGCCTAACGAAAGTGTAAAAATTAATTTGATTCATTATCTAATGAATACTTCATTTATGTTCTAAACACCCTTACCATACCATACTAACATACCAAGTATGACTGTGTAATAGACGCTTTAGTTGGGTTGTAACGTTGAACATTTCCAAATAAGTTAACGCAAATGACTTTTACAATAAAAAATCCATTTAATCGAAATTTTAGATTTCCGTTATTCAAAGATTTTTTATGTTAATTTTATTGTTACTAAAAATGTATTAATACAAACAAAATAATCTATTGTGTGCAATTTCAGTGTAATAAATAAATTTTGTTATTTTATTTTTACTATTGATGCGTTTTTAGTTACTATTGAGCCATGAAGAGTCATGATCATGGATGATTTTATTGATCTTTTCACTAACAAATAAAACGCCGTCTTCTTAACTGGATTCAGACGCATTTACAACTTTGACTGGCTAGATTTTTTGTGGTCTTGAAATGAATTCATTAATTTCATAAACTTTTTTTGTGCTAGATCCATAATTTCCCATATATCCTACATAGCGTTCATTACCACAATCTTGATTTTTTATCACGTAAATATTTATAATTTATATCTATAAGTTTTAAATGTTAATAAAGAGAATTAAAAAAAAAAAAAAATAATATGTTTACTAATGACCCAAGTCCACAACGCACATTGGAATCGTATTTTGTTTGTGTAACAATAAGAACTCACACAATTTTCAATCATAACTCGCTAGTTTTATATAAATTTTACTACACAATCAATTGCCTGTCATGTGGAAACTGAACATTATTTTGTGGTTAAAAAATAAAAAATAATAAAATTAATATTCATTATTTTTTTATACTATAAATAACTTAGAAAATAATTTTGATTTTGTTTTTTAAAAATAAAACTAAAGATAAATAATTTTTGTTTTTAAACAAAAAAAATAAAACACAAAAAATAAATTAAATTTATCAATTTCAAATTATAAAGTATAACTCAACAAGCAAAAAAATCAACTTAACATTTTTAAAATTTTTGGTTTTATTAGATAGTTTTTATCCTGTCCATAATTTTAAATAAAAATTGGGGTGGATTCATTTTCGCATTAAAATGTACAGTTACACACTTAATTTGAATTCTTTACATCGCACTAGTTCCTCTAAAGCTAGTCAACTCAACATTTACAAATTTTCACTATAGGGTAGTAGTGGGTAGAAGCGACCACTGTATCTTGTGTTCTTGCAAAAAGTGACAATTTAACAATTTTTTTCTATTATTTTGGAATTTGAATTAAATTCAAAAATGTGTTTTTTAATTAAAAAAAAAAAATACACTTTCCTCCTTAACAACCGCTTTAATGTTTTAAAACTTGTAGTTTGTTTTTTAAATAATTTGCAAAATGTTTGGACACACATAGAAGTAAAAGTGGTTAATGTTTTGTTTTTTCATATATTGCGAGTGTTTAACTATTTTCATTATTACTATTAATTGAAGTATAAGAATAATTAAAAAGAGATCATATTTTGGAAGTTTAAGGTTAAAGATTTGCTGCTGCTTCTGTTGTTGTTGTTCTTTTTTGTTTACTTTTGTTTGGTATAAAATTAACCAGCGTCACAATTCGTAGGCAATATTATTTTGTTCATCGCGCGTTTTTCTTGCTTTAAATGGTGCCGAAAAGTGTTCAAAAGCTGTTTCGGGCGTGAAAGATGAAGTGGAATAAGAACGTAATCTACGATGAGGAGTCTTTGAAGAAGATGTTTGCGGACCAGAACTACGAGATCTTTGATAAGGCGGGCGGCCAAATGAGGTGCTAAAAGTTGTACCATGATGACGACCACCAGTACCGCCACCACCATTACCACCAGCACCAAAACAACGCATGGCCGCGCATATAAGGGTACACCAACGCCACGACGAAGGAGAAAAATTATAAAAAGGGGGAGCTGATTTGGGCAATAAATGTTGGCGACTTGTGTGTATGTAGGGATTATAATTAGAACGAAACGAATTTCCACTATCACTACTATTACCACTATCTATGCTACTTTGCAAAGCATTAGAACGAAAGACATTACCATTCTGGGGGAAATAAGGATCATCTTCGGTACTATGAAAACCATGATTATCGGCAGCTGTTATGGCGGTCGCATTATCGGAACGGGTATCACGTTCAAAATCTCTATCTATAGAAACGGCTGGCGTTATTATCATAAATTGACTATATTTTGTACGATACGAACGATTGGTGGACGATGATGTTGAGGCCTTAGAAGCCGAACTACGGGAAGAATATTTTGTTTTATTTACAGCATGATTAGAATTTGAAACAGATTTTTGCTGGGAAAGAGGCGCCGGCTGAATTTGCTGTTGATTAGCAATCGAATTCAGAAGGGTCTGATTTGTATCAACCGAAGAGAAAGAAGCTGTAGATGATGTGGGCGAAATGTCAGCACCACTAGAGGTTGCATTGAAAAATGAGGCTGTCTGGCCAAGAGCTGCTGTACTACTAATAATACCAGCAGTTTGACTAATAAACATACCAGCCGGTGAGGGCTGGGTAGTTGTTACCTGATATTGCAACTGCAATGGCAGTGAATATTGTTGTTGTATTTTGGGATGCTGCTGATGTACGCCAGCAAAGGCAGAGGAATGTTGTTGTTGCTGTTGTGAAGATGGTAAATGAGAATGCTGTGGAGCCATTGACTGTGTCAGCGATTGTTGTTGTTGCTGGGGAGCCGGTGATGTAGTAGTTGGTGTTGAACCTACTGAAGGCATCCATCATCTTGTTTCCTCATTGCCACTACTACTGTCGTCAGGTTTGACAATCTTATAGGTAATTAAATATTCCGGATACGCCTAAAAGAGCATATACCCGTACACACATTATAATAACTAAAACTTATTTAAATTGCACAGAAAAGCATACCTGTTCTCCTCTATAAACAACATATTCAGCAAAATGTAATCCACCCGCCGAAGGTCTGCCTATAACTGAATGATGACCAGGTGGCGCATGGGCCATTTTCATTGCACTATACTGAAGAAATGATTTACCTAAAGCCACACGACATAAGAGCAATTGTCTAGGAATATAAAACGTATTAATAAATAGTTTCCTTGAAGTTAAATTAAAAAAAATACTACCTTGGACACATATAACAAGATTTGTCCTTGTGCGACGGACATCCTATACCCCCACCAATACCATAAACATATTGATTACTTTTTGAACTATGCTCCGCAAAATAAATACCAGCCCCAAACATACCACCTATGTATGCGTGTCTCTCATCAAACCCCTTCTGAACAATGGCGTTAATAAAGGGACTGCCATGGAATAACATCCGTTCGTTGGCTTGCATTGTATTCTCCTCGGACACTTCTTGACGTCGGTGTGCGTAACGTTCCCAAAGTTTACGATTTTGTACCTTTTGAACCTGAAACAAATAATCAAAAAAAAAAAAAAATTTCTTATATAAAAATAATTTTCGAGAAAAGTTTTTTTTTTGTGTTTAAAGGTCAATTTTTCAAATTATCTTAAAAGCATAATTTAGGGAAAAATTTGTTCAAAATGAGTTCTTCCGCAATAAATAAATAAAGTAATTTGAAATAGCAAGTTTTTAATCTAAAAAAAGCTTTTTGAAAGAATGACTTTCCTAAAAGCATGTATTAAAGCTGATGTTTAAAATAAACTTCAAAGTAAATTTACAAACATTTCTGAAAAATCTTTTAAAAAAATGTTAAAAGAATTTTTTTATAGCGTTTTAATTACAAATAATTTCATTGTCAAAATCTTCTTTTTGAAAGAAATTTTATAGTTTTTTTTTTTTTTTTTAAGTACAAAAAGGTTATTTGAACTCATAATTTCTTACAAAGTAATTTTTTCATTTAACTTACCCTGATTATATTATAACGTGTGAAAAAACCCCCAGCTTGACCATTATCACGATGTTCCCTTATGGTGGCCTGCATTTCCTCCTCAACTGCTAAGAATTCTTTATCATCTGGCAAAAGATCAACTAGCAGAGTACCAGGATTTACATTATTGCCTATGCCTAAAAATAACCAAAAATGTTACACCACTTCTAAAGTAGAACTCTTCGCAAAAACTCACCTGTTGTTGCTCTCAATTGTGCTATACCCTTTAAAATCTTATGACGAAAACCATACGCTGATACACCAACTTGTTTCAAATCTTCATGACCCATTTCTGCTAAAATTTCTAAAGTGATTTGTTCTCTTTCAAAGAGATCTATTAAATGTTCTAATTGCAGACTAGCCAAGAAACTGGCAGTATTGGTAATCGATTCAGGATCCGTAACTTCTTCACCTAAATCGGTAGAATTGGCTTCCGCTCCTTGAGCCGGACTAATACGTGCTGATAGTGGTAGTGGTACAGGCACACTTAATATCATCGAAGCTCCCGACGGCAGTGTTACAGTCTCTGTACTGGGCGATAAAACAGTGCAGGCTGCTACATTTGGGCTGGTACTGGTTGTTGTTAGGTTATTTGAGGAAGCTGTGGTAACAGGCGCCAAAGGAGTTGAATTATTACTGAGTAATGATTGTTGGGAAGCACTTAAGGCCGAACTACCTAACGAAGTAGCCATGGCATCTTGTAAGAGACACTTTACATCATCGGCCGTGGCCAGTTCTATAGGCGTCTGGCCTTCTTGATTTTTCATATAGGGATCGGCTCCGTGGGCCAGTAAAAGGGAACATAATTGGGTGCGTCCCTTTTGGGCTGCTTCGTGTAATGGGGTAAAACCCCATTTATCGGTAGCATTAACGACAGTCTTGTGTTTTATGAGTAAAGCAGCTATTTCCAAGTGGCCATAGGAAGAGGCATTGTGTAGAGGTATTAAACCGCCTTTGTCTTGAGCATTAACATCAGCTCCATTTTCCAGTAAATATTCAGCGACTTCGTAGTTGTTATAACCTGCTGCTAAATGTAAAGGCGTGGAATTGCGACCCTGGGCATCACGACAATTTATGGTGTCTGGAGAAACCAAACGTTGTACTCTAGCCAAATTACCCTTTTTGGCAGCATCCAATAAGGCCGAGTTACCTCTTAACAATTCTGCTACATCATGATCAGATTCCTTAACCAAATCAGCTGGGGTTGCACCATCCCGATTCTTTTTTGTTGGATCGGCCCCATGTTTTAACAGCAACTTAACTATATCGTATTTTCCCTTAGCGGCAGCCTCATGCAATGGGGTAAATTTCCACAAGTCTGAGACATTAACATTAGCTCCAGCCTTTATCAATAATTTGGTTACCTCAAAGTGACCATAAGAACAGGCATTGTGCAAAGGCACCAATCCACCCTTATCGGCTGCATGTACCTCGGCTCCATGTTCCAAAAGAAATTCTACGACTTGAACCCTATTAAAACCGGCAGCAAAATGCAAAGGCGTCGAATGCCTACCATCTAAATCACGACAATTTACCGAATGTGGATTGGCCACGACAATGCGGCGCACCGTATCTAAATCACCTGCCTTGGCAGCCTCTAACAAATGCGTTTCTGTATCTGGCGGATCCTTTAAGATTTTTAATACACTATCGGAGGCTAATTGAGCTGCCGTGTAACCCTCCAATGATACGATGGTGGTATCGATGTTGTAAGACAACAATATTCTTACAGCCTGTTCATCTCTGGCACATTTGTGTAAAGCAGTCTGACCCAAGCCATCCAAAGCATTAATTTTGGCACCATTTTTCAACAGGGTATCCATAATATCATAATGTAAATGTTCGGCAGCCAGATGAATAGGGGTTAGGAACGCCTTATTTTTCTCATTTAACAAAGAGCCTTTGCGTATTAGCAATTCGGCAATCTGAAATGAAAAGTACAGTATTTAAATCGTTCAAAAATGTTGGTATAAAAAAACTTACCTGCTTTCGCTTTGGATCTATAGAAATGGCAGAGGCATGCAAAGGAGCATCACCAGAATAGGGGTGTATAAAATTGACTGTTTCTGAGGAGAGAAACTTCTTTAAACGTGGTATATTGCCAGTTTTGCAAGCATCCAAGACACAATGACCTTTGTATTCATCTTAAAGATAAAAAAACTGGCATAAAATCGAAAACATTATAAAAAAAACTTAAATTGTACATACAATGTATTCTCTCCCTTAATTCCCTTGTAGGTGCTGAATCAATAGCCGACTTGTTATGACAGTTTAACAAAGTAGGGTTGGCTCCTTTACTTAGTAGTAAACTACAAACCTCTACGCGACTTTTGGATGCCGCTTCATGCAAAGGAGTAAAGGCCCACAAATCATTAGCATTAACATCTGCCCCAGCTTTAATTAACAACTTAGTAACTTCAAAGTGACCATACGAACAGGCATTATGTAATGGCACCAGTCCACCCTTATCCTTGGCATGCACATCTGCTCCATGTGCTAATAATATTTCCACAATGGCAATACGATTATAACCAGCCGCTAAATGCAGAGGCGTCGATCTTCTACCATCACTTGCATGGCAATTAACATTCAAAGGCGTTAGCAGAGCTAAAAGTCGATCTTTAGCTCCTGAACGTGCCGCCTCCAATAGTTCATCTTTACGATATTCACCCGTTAATACAGGTCGTGTATTTTCATCGGCCAATTCCAAAGGTGTTTTATTTTCCGAGTTTCTTATATTTGGATTGGCACCATGTTGCAAGAGCGCTATACAAACATCAACTTTACCTTTGCTAGCCGCCTCATGCAGTGGTGTATAATTCCAATTGTCTGTGGTATTGGGACAAGCTCCAGCCTTTAGCAGTAAACGTACGACTTCGGCATGACCAAAAGAGCAGGCATTGTGTAGAGGATGAAGACCACCTTCATCGCATGCTTGTATGGAAGCACCATTATTTAAGAGAAATTCAACAACCTCTCGACGACCGTAACCTGGAAATAAACATCAAGTTGTTTGAAATTTTATTAAAAAAATAGTTGGAATAGTAAGTATTAGCATTAAAAATGTTGTATAGTTGCGACAGCAGCCACTAAGTGTAAATTGTTTATAAATTTTCATTATGTATGCACACGTACCTAAACTCCTGTATACAGAGGGTGGCAAAAAATCTGTCAAACATTTGTTTAAAACTTTGATTGGAACTTTAACAAACTAAATAAATTTGTAGTTTTTTTTTGGAAAAATCTTTTTTAAATTTGATCTTTTTAGAACAACCGAATGAAAACATGCATACATAAATTTATATTATTGGTTTTAAAACGAGAGAATTTTAAATTACACCTGATCTTCATGCATTGCATGTTTACCATACCTCACTTGCTTTCTAGGTTTCAAATTACATGCAATGCTTTTTGGGCGGCAGCACCACAAGTAAATATAAAATTTTATTTATCAGAATCAGCTGATTTATTCGATAGGTGATTGAGACGCTTCCAAAAGGCCAACGTTTTTGTCCATGTTACATACTTGCTACGCAAAACAACACAGATTCTACATTTTTGATTGCTCCGTATACAGCGAAAAATCGTAGAATGCATGGTGTAAATCTCCAGCTTACGAAACTCCCACGCTCTATCCACGACAGTAAGAATTACAACTTATTCAGGAAGTTACCCACTAAGTGACAACACAGGCTCTTACATATGCTACCATACTTTCATTAAATTTCATTCGTTTTTTAAATGAAGAAATATAAATACAAAAGAAAAAGAAATGAGAGAGAATTTAAATTTACTGCCGACGATTTCATCATGAGCTTAAATTAGGTGAACACGGTCAAAATGCTTGTCATGCAGGCAAATTCACTCGTGTACATGTGCTGGACGTAATATTCTCCGTCATATCTACATTTTTGATTTTCAATATCTACATTTTTGATTTTCCATCCAGCATCGGCGGTGTCACACATACAAATT
Source organism: Pollenia amentaria (assembly GCA_943735925.1). Taxonomy (NCBI): domain Eukaryota; kingdom Metazoa; phylum Arthropoda; class Insecta; order Diptera; family Polleniidae; genus Pollenia; species Pollenia amentaria. The sequence goes on from OX031006.1 coordinate 52,884,776, forward strand.
ATCAATAATACTACGAGTACCATAGCGCTTGATGAGAAAAGCTTGACCGTGTACAGACCCCTTTAGGATTTTTGCTTGAAGTTGAATTTGAACCCTTAAACTATTTTTAATACATATTTCTCTTCTTAAAAAGTTGGACACATGCTCCTTGTTTTTGTTTAAAGAACTCCATTATTAAGTTCCATATTTTTGTAGAATTTGATGGCATTACCAAGTTTGAGCTGTAAAGTTTTTAGGTAAGTCTTTGCCATTTTTTTGTTCTCGTACGCCATTCAGGTTTTTTAATTTTTAAAAAGTTTTTTTAATGTAGAATTTGGTTTTGTTTTTTTGGGGTTAATAGATTGGGATGTGGTAGGTTAACCGTAATTTTTTTTTATTTTGTGTATGGTTTTTAGATGGTTCAAAAGTGATGATGTCGATGATCCTTTACATGCCAAGACTTTTAGGCACTTTATGCCTTTAACTTTTCCCTTTTATTATGCCTTTTAACAACATTGCCACACAATAGAACTGTATTAAGGTTTATATTTACTTTTATGAACAATGTTTCTATTTAATTGCAAACTTACAGTTATTTTTTAACTTTTTTTTTATCCTTCTTATTCTTTTTGTTCACTATATAAGATAAGTGTTGCATTTTTTAAAAGTAGTAACATAGAATGCAGGCATATTTATACAAGGTTCTCGCAGCCGAAATATAATTATGGACATAAAAACCGAATATGTCACATAAAAATTGCTGTTTTGCATAAGAAGTTCTTTGATGTAATACTTAGGTGTTAAATACTGTGTAATATATAATTTGCCTCATTACGGTACTAATAAATAAATAAATAATTATTAGACAGAAAGTACCTGGTTAGATAGAAAGAACCTTTTTAGGCAGATAGTACCTTTTAGGTAAAAAACATATAAAAAATAAATATGCAAAGGAACCTAAATAGAGCATTTTTCCAGAAAATGTTATTTCAATAAAAAGTTTATTTCTTGAAAAGTATTTTTTTTTGTCATTTACTGTATTATCTTAGATAAATATGTAATATTTGAACAAGTATCGAAATATTTATTATGATGTTAAAAATGAAAATGATAATGAGAATTTCTTACGAAAGCTTTATAAAGGTCTAATGTCCTTTCTACGCCCTTTTTGTTGTATATTTTTACTAACAAAGCCACTCTAACTACTACCATGACTACTTTTTTATCATTGCACATTTCTGTGATTTTCAATAAAAGTATTTTTTCTTCTCTTAATTAAAAAAGAAGAAAAAAGGTGACCAAGGTTATCTTAATGTATTATAATTTTTTTGTTGCCATTCACAACTACAAACATCTTATTCTTGCAGTTCTTTGTTAGTGAACTTTTGGGTAACAGTTTAAGATATTTTCCGAATTAAAGTGGGTTATAACTAGATGTTGTTGTCATCACCATCATTATTATTATTAGTGTTGTTGTTACTGTTTATGTAAGTATTGTGGTTGTTGTCTCATATAACATTAATTTTATTAACATATTTTTTAGTTAGAAAAAATAAGAAGATGCTAGTTAGTTGTAAAGGGTTTTTTATTAAGCGGTTCATATCTTTAAATTTAAAAAAAATGAAGTATGTGTGAGATATCACCGACATTTTTAATTTGCTAGAATAAAATGAAATAGATCATTGTATCTTTACAGAAATTGAGTTGATTAATATCCTAAATGGCAAATACAATTTTAACACTTATCCCGCTATATTATAAATGCGATAGGCTACAGAAAGATATTAATAACTGAATTTAATTATTAATTTTTATGTAAAACACTACATGTAATCTCGACAGACGACATCATATCACAGTCGTATGTTCTAATTTTGATTACTAAAAATAAATTCTAAATAAAGAACAATTAACTAAGGAACTAACTTAACATCGTGTATCCAAAGAGTCCAATTTTCTATGACTCTGGCGCACAAGCCCAGCTAAATTTGGTCGATGGCATAGGTTTTGTCGACTTTGAGGGTCGCTGCGCTTAGTGGCTTGTTCGCATAGACCTGCGACTTAAGAAAATCCCGCAAGCATAAGTCAAACGGGGTCAAATCACACGATCTTGGTGGCCAGTTTACATCACCTACACGTACGACGATCATGTCTTCAAAATGTGCGATGATCATGCCTTCAAAACTCTTGTACGGATTGTCTAATGTGACATGGGCTGTGTGGCATGTAGCGCTGTCCTGTTGAATTCACATGTCATTGGTGTCCATATTATCCAAATCATGTCAAAAGAAGTTGTTTCTCATCTACCCATAGTTCTCGCCTTTGGCGGTGATGGCCTGGCCAAAGTCTATTTCAAAGAAATATAGACCGCTGACGCTGCCAGCTCAAAATTCACACCACATTTCCGTCTAATGCCACTCTTAAAACTCATGTGGTTTCGCATCGTCCCAAATTCGACAATTTTATTTGTTGACGTATGGATATAGTGAAAATCAAAAGTCAGGTTAAAATTAAATCATTCGCACGTTTTCTTTATCGCTATGTCCGTCTATAGTGATTTTGATTCAAAACAGACTGAATAACTAACAGCCAACTGAACAGACGTAGCATCAACAAATGGGCGCCATTAACAGTCCGTCCATAGTGATTTTTGAAAACAGACAGAATATTTAACAGCCAACTCAACAGACGTGGCTTCAACAAATGGCCGCTATCAACAGCCAAAGTACAGAAGTCCCTATTGGAAGACCCAATAGTTTATTTTTAATTATTTAAGATCACTTGTTTATTGTACTTAATTAAAAATATGAAAAATAACATTCATTATAATTCGTTTTTTTTTCTCACAAAACAAAACAAACCAAAACCAAAAAATTACAAATTTTGGTTACGTTGATGGGAATTATGATAACGAATTGAATCTTAGACAATGTTGCAACTATTTTGGTTGGAATTAAGAAATAATGTTAGAGATTTATTATGGTTGGATTGACAAAATTGCATTAAACTTAAAATCAAACGCTCATTGCAAAAGTAAAATAATAATACTCAACAAATGGCTTAAATGTTGGTTCTGTAATCCGAAACTTGGTGTTAATACCGAGAAAACCAAAGTATAAAATATATAACATAGTTCCTCAGGACATGTTTTTTAAATTAGCGAAGACGGTTTAGTGAAATCTGGCACTGCAAGCATGGACTGGTTGTGAATAAAAAAAAAAATAGAACTAGTTCCTTTTATGCTAGAAGATAATTATAAGGTAGATGGTTTAATTATCGGTTCTTTGATGGGGATAAGTATCTCCATAACTAGTAGGATATATATGTACATCTCAATAATGGACTCCATGAGAATCCACATAAAATAGTTCGTTGGGTTTTCTAGAATTTTTATATTGCAGATTCTTGGGGTGTTGAGTTAAAACAAGCGGATAAAGCTAAACATCTTGGTATTTTTTTATATAGTGGATAAAGAATATTCAATCTGTCAGCAACAAGAGTATCAACCTAGAGAAACCAGAAGAAGATTTTTTCAACAGATGATATAAGGTCTAGATTTTTTAATAAATAATGTATTGTGATTTGCGTAGAATTTGCCTTTCTTTAATAAACATTCAAATTAGTGATTACAAATTTTAGATTTATGTAAAAGTCTTGGAAAATTAAATAAAAAATCCAATCAAAAGAAAGATGAAGCAAAAATGTTTAATATTCACACATACATAATTTTGTTGTTTTCAAACTGCTTGTGTTGTGTGTTTGACTAAGAAAACTATACAAACGGCTTGACAAACAAGCCAAAGTTTTTTTCTGGTTTGGACAAACGTTTAAAGCATGTTTGGAAAAAATCAAAAATTTTGGATTTTCAAGCAAACATGTTGAATTATTGCCACAAAAAAAAATTATATATAATGGTTTGATTGATTAATGCCCGTAATTTCTACAAATAGATATCTAGCTGTGTATAGATATATATTGTGTGACGTATTTTAAAACCTATTTCTTACCTACGGGGTAAAGTATAGTGTATTTTAAACCATCGATTTTCGATAGTTAATTCACGTGGGCCAATTTAACGTTGAAATTGACAAAAAAGTGTTACTGGATAAGTAAAGATAACTGTTAGGTACGAACACGACCAGATATCTGTTAGTAGAAATTACGGGCATAAGCGTACAATTTTACCTTGGATAGGATATATTTAAAAAAATTTATATCTTCGAATTTTTTTTAACATATCTACTACTAAAAAAACCTTAAGAATTAACGAGTAAAAAAAGCTTCACCGAGCTCGAATATTTCGGGTGTGAGCTTTATATGGGATCTATAAACTATAAGAACCGATTATACTGGATTTCAATTCTAAGCTGCCTTGGAGAACTACAAAGATTTTTACACCAAAGTTGTTCTTTTCTGTTGAGTCCTGTGAAAGTGAGCGTGTTTTCAACTAATGGACATACAGATTTGTCTAATTCGACTTGAATTACTCAAGGACCCTGAATATAAATACTTAGATGAATATTAAAAAAGTCTCACACGAAATGACAAACTTAGTACACCCTCATTCATCACTAGTGGTGGTCTCTTAATAAGATACGAAGACAACGGTGATCGGCATTAGTCTTTAATAATTTATTTATAAATAATATAATAAATATTGTAATATTTCAATTATATGGGTAATTTTTTTTTTACTAGCATTTGTTTATGAAAACGCCATATAAACGGGTTAATTAAACCCTAAATACGATAAAAATTTAATAAGAACACTATTTAAAGAAACAAATGAAATGATAAACAATTGAGTGTTCTTTTTTATATGTGGCCTAGAAAGTATGAAATAAGTTATTATTTAATCCTCAATTCATTAACCTTTTCGAATGCAAACAAAAATTATAAACAAAAACTTTTGAAAACATACAGAGTGCTATACCAGGAAACAAATGTGAGCTTTTAAAACCAGGAGGATTATCGCAATTAAAGTCAATTTTTAACTTGTATTTAAAATTTTAAAAGACTAGACTTTTGTTTTGACAATTTTGCTTGGGAGAACTATCATGAGTCATGATTTTGAATTTTTGTAGACAAAGGGCGTAGAAAGGAATGGGAGTAGATAAGATTTTTCAGCAAAAAAGTCATATCAAAACCAAGCCTAAGAAATTTAAATTTTCAAAACAAAGTAATTTAATCAAAATTAATTATTGTAATCAAAAAAGGAAATAATAATATTTATATGGCAAACTTTTAACATCAAAAAAGAGTATAAGAGTATATAATATCTTACATTTACAATAATATACAAATTTAAGTGTTTGGTAATGTAAAACGCCAATAAGTGTAGTTAAAATCTGATTAATTTAATTTTATCACAGTAAATTTATGAAATATTTTAAACACCGAATATGAATTTATTTGCAGTATGGAAGCCTTAGGAGATAAAGGGCAAGTATATTTGAGAAAATGTTAAGGACGAAAAACTAATAGGAGTCGTCCCAGGGGGATAAAATGTAAGACCGACTGTAATAAATGTGTTTGTATTTGTGTAAACGAATAGGTTAACGAAAAGGAATGTCAAAGAAATAAAACAAATATGGCATACATATTCCATGTCTTCTCATTTCCTGTTTTTTTTGTACTTACTTTCAACCGAGACGTCAAGAACAACGCGCATATAAATTTTAATACATTTCCTTGTACCTGAATTATATATAAGGAATATATATATTACATTTAATAAATATTGTTAAGAAAATTAAATAAATTGTTTAGCAATATAAGTTACTAAAATTCAGACGTAGTTGTTATTAATACATGGTGTCAGAAGTGAACATTTTTACAAACCTAATTCCTGGTGACTTGTGAAAGAGTTTTTAAAATGGCGGATGAAGGGCAAAGCCGTACACCACGTTCTTTGGACTGCTCAAATATTGCCACTGAGTGGCCAAAATGGAAGCAAAATTTCATGGTTTGGATGATTGCTACTGGAAAGATGGATAAACCAGAAAAAAATAAAATAGCAACTTTCATATGGCTGATTGGCGAGGAAGGAGCCGAAATTTATAACACCTTGTTTCCGAACGATGGCACGCAGAATTCGATGCTTGGGGAAAAACGTTTGGCGTCCGACAAAGTTGAACAGCGATCATTAGAGGAAGTCTTAAAGAAATTTGATGATTATTGCTTGCCGCAAAAGAATGTTGCGATGGAATCCTTTAAATTTAATACAATTCTACAAAAAGAAAAGCAGTCAATTAATGAATTTGAGACTGAGTTGCGGAAGCAATTGCCCTCTTGTGAATTCAAGTGCTCTTGCGGTATCTCATATGAGAACCGAATGCTGCGTGACCGAATCATTATTGGTGTCCACGACAAAAAACTGCAATTAAAATTGCTGGATGGCAGAGACGACACATTGGCAAGAGTTCTAGAAACTTGCAAAATTTTTGAAGCGGCTAATGTCAACAAATCTATTTTGGAAACAAAAGCAATTGCAAGTATTTCAACGGAAGACAACAAGCATCCAGCAGAAATTGATACCATCAAACGCTTTTGCTTTAATTGTGGATATTCATGGTCTCCAAAACATGTAAGTGAATGCAAGGCGAAGGATATTAAGTGCCGCATCTGTTCCAAAATTGGACATTATGCCAGAATGTGCCGCCAAAAAGGAAGAATGCAGATCTCTCAACAGAATAAGAACAACAATGATGACAACAGCGGTAATAGTCGATACAACCAGCGAGGAATTGGCAGTGTCGCTTGGGGTGACGTTCAAGGTAGGTCAAAAGATGGTTTTGAGAAGATAAGGAATATGCTAAGTAATGAACATTATTTTAGAATAAATTTAGTAGATGTGAATCGGACGAAATGGACGAAACAATATCGTGTGGGTGAGGAGATAATAGAATTTAAAATTGATACGGGGGCTGATGTAAATTGTATTCCTTTGAGTTTTGTAAGAAAATTAAAATTGAACATTGATAATAAACGTACTGAATTCCCTGTTTTTGATTACAATAATAATAGAGTTAGCATTTTCGGTACTGTGAGATTGAAGTGTATTGATCTAGGGTCAAACTGTGGAAAAGAGGGTTTATTTCTGGTTGTTGATGATAAACTTGAGCCAATACTTGGATTAGGAAGTTGTATTGAATTTGGATTAGTTAAACGGATAGATATAGATAAAATTGCATTACCGGATATTGCAGAATCATTTGTTAGAGAGTACAATGATGTGTTTCGGGGATTTGGAAACTTCCCGGGTGAATATAAAATTTATTTAAAAGAAAACTCAAAACCAGTGCTTCACTACAAGAAACGAATACCACATGCTTTAATGGATAGACTGAAAAAAGAGCTAGATGTTTTGGTAGTAGATGGTATAATTTCGGTGGTGAACCACCCTACGGATTGGGTCAATAATTTGCAACTTGTTGAAAAAGCAGATGGTAGGCTACGTATTTGTCTTGATCCCAGGCCCCTGAACGAGTGTATCAAGCGGGAACATTTTCTAATACCCACAATTGAGGATCTGACATCAGGTTTGGCTAATGCGAGGGTTTTTACAGTAATTGATCTTACCAGTGGGTTTTGGCATATGTCATTAGATAGATCTTCATCAGAATTAACGACCTTCATGACCCCATTTGGAAGATACAGGTTTAACCGTTTGCCTTTCGGTCTTAATTGTGCTCCGGAAATGTTTCAAAGAACAATGGCGCAAATTTTTGGGGATATTCCAGGAGTTTATATTTATTTTGATGATATTCTGGTTGGTGCGCCGAATATCGCGGAACATGATAGAATTTTGCAATTGGTAATGCAACGTGCTAGGGAAAATAATGTAAAGTTTAATGCCGAAAAAATTCAATACCGAAGGGAATCGGTGAAATTTATGGGACATACTCTATCGTACAATCAGATTAAAGCGGGTAGAAAATATTGTAATGCTATTCTTGGTATGGAAAGGCCTAGGGATAAGGCTGGGGTTTTGAGATTTCTGGGATTGATAAAATATTTGGCACGATTTATACCAAATTTATCGAAAATAACGGCCGAATTACGCAGTTTAACTAGGCTGGATGTAGATTTTAAATGGCATGAAGAGCATGAGAACGAATTTAGGAATTTGTTAAATATTGTTGCTTCTGAGCCTGTTTTGGCTATATATGACCCGAAATTACCTGTAAGAATTCAAACGGATGCTTCTAAAGATGGATTGGGCTGTGTGTTGATTCAAGACGGACACCCGGTCGCCTTTGCATCACGAACGTTGACTAAAAGTGAGCAAAAGTGGGCTCAGATTGAAAAGGAGCTTTTAGCCATTGTATTCGCTTGTCAGCACTTCCATTATTTCGTATATGGTCGTGAATTCACGGTTGAGAGCGACCATAAACCGTTGGAAACTTTGGTTAAGCGGGATATTGATGACATCACAATGCGCCTTCAGCGTATGTTTATGTCGCTACTGAAGTATCCCCAGATGACCGTTATTTACAGGCCGGGAAAGGAGATGTTAGTTGCAGATTGCTTATCCCGAGCACAACTGTCTGATGAGGAAGAGTTAGAAGGTATGTCAGGCATAATTCATAGGGTTAAGGAATTGGTTTGTTTATCGGAAGAGAATTTCAATTATTATCGGAATATTTTGGATAGGGATGAACACTACAGTCGAATTTGTAAGTACATTGAGAACGGGTGGCCGAGTTTCCACCAGTTAAATGATGTATGTCAGCACTTTTATAAACTAAAATCGGAACTCCATGTTGAGGGCGGGCTGCTATTATTGGACCATAAATTGGTTATACCGACAGAGTTACAGGAAAAGATTGTTAAGTGGTTACACGGGGCGCACCTTGGTATTGAAAAGACATTAGCAAGGGCTAGGGGATTATATTATTGGCCCGGAATGAGCGTTAAAATCAAAGAGGTTCTTCAGTCCTGCAGTATTTGTGAAAAATTTCGGCGAAATAATCAGAAGGAGCCATTACTACAAGAGGAAACACCGAGATATCCGTTTCATGTGGTAGGAGTGGATTTATTTGAATACGCTGGTCGAGATTTTGTTGCAATTTTCGATGCATACTCCAACTATTTGGCTGCAATACCTCTGAACAATAAAACGTCGAAACACATTATTGAACAAATGAATCAGATATTTTTTAAAGTTGGGTTTCCAACCATAATCAAATGTGACAATTCCCCATTTGGATCAAGAGACTTTGATCATTATGCCTCTGAGTTTAATATACAATTTCGTTTTTCTAGTCCACGGTATCCACAGAGCAATGGGTTAGCTGAAAAAGGTGTGGCTATCGCAAAGAATATATTGAAACGGTGCTATGAGGCAAATGATTTGAGCTCATATCAATACAGAATTTTAGAATATAATACGACTCCCGTTGCAAGCATGCAGATTTCGCCATCCGCATTATTCTTTGGGAGACTTATTAAAACTAAGTTACCAGTATTGGGTTCAATGTTAACCAGAAATAAACTTACGGAGGATCATGTTCAGGAAAAAATTAAAAGGAAAAAGAAGAGACAAAAATATTACTATGATCGAAGCGCGAAATCACTACCGGCGCTCGACATAGGCGAGTTGGTGATTTTTAAAAAAGGGGGAAAAGAATGGCATCATGGTGTGATAGTAAAACGAATTAACAATCGATCATATATTGTCAGGGATAATTTTGATAATTTTTATAGACGCAACAGAAGATTTATATCACGCTCTAGGAATACCGGTTTTAGCGCAAGTGACTTATTGTTTGAGGATCATATTGAAGATAGGGACCCACCAGGGATAAACATGGCGCCACCACTGAGTGTGGGCTGTGATCGGATGAATAGCAGTTATGATAAGGGGAATATCTCTACTGACGGTAGTGGGACAGTAGCACAGGAAACGGAGGGTGTGACAAGTCAGTCTGAGATAATAGAAGTTAATACTGAGTCTGACGCCGTTGATCAAAGTGAGGTACCTGTTGGGGAAATCAGGACTAGGAGTGGTCGTGTAGTGCGGCGGCCAGGAAGATATTGCGATTAATGGAAAAAAAAAAAAAAAAAAAAAAAAGAAAAGAAAGCGTGTAATAAATGTGTTTGTATTTGTGTAAACGAATAGGTTAACGAAAAGGAATGTCAAAGAAATAAAACAAATATGGCATACATATTCCATGTCTTCTCATTTCCTGTTTTTTTTGTACTTACTTTCAACCGAGACGTCAAGAACAACGCGCATATAAATTTTAATACATTTCCTTGTACCTGAATTATATATAAGGAATATATATATTACATTTAATAAATATTGTTAAGAAAATTAAATAAATTGTTTAGCAATATAAGTTACTAAAATTCAGACGTAGTTGTTATTAATACACCGACCTCTACTATTTTTTCGTTCTAAGCATTTTCTCGAAAACAAGAGCTAACCTAAAACACGGTTGGCACCACTCAGCGTACTCGAATTTGGTAAGCCCGCCGGATTCCCCGCTTGGCAGTTTTTTCAACTAGCACAGTGTTAGTGTGGGTTCATATTTAAAATATAAAAGAGAATATTTTAATACAAGACGTTTCTAAAATTTGTTCGATTTCAATTTCACTCGAATTCGATTTTCAGAAAATGGCTGATTGTTTTTTTAATAACTATTCTTTTAAAGATAAATTTTCTTCAAATTGACTTGATATAATGCCTTTTGCAATAATTCATTGCGTATGTATTAAAAAATCAAATTATTTTTGTGTTTTTTTCTTGCCAATTTGTTAGAAAATTTGTCTATTGATTTCTATTTTATTTACTAAATATCAGAGCTGTAAAACACTACAATCAATTGGCATTAAATTCAAAATGATTTGAATCAAACTGATTTTGTTCTTTGATTTCAAAATGATTTTAGATTTCACGAAAAGATTTAGTTTGTGTTGCTTAATTCCCTGAAATGGCCTAAGCAACCAGTAAAATGCGCATAGGAACAGCTTATCCTCCAACAATGAATTTCAGTATTTTTATCAATTATAAAAATAGGGAATTAAGCACAACAAACAAAATCATTTAATTAAAAATTATGTATTCCCAAAAAAAAATTTTTTTTTGATAATTTTAGATTTCAACGTGAATTCTTGTCAAAATTGCAATATTTTGTAATTGCAATTATGCAATTAATTTAATTTCAATCAATTCGATTGCAATCAAATTTTTATTGAAATCATGTGATTTTAATCAATTCCTATAAAATCACAACTATACGGGCATGTTCTGACAATCGCAAAACGGTAAACATTTGCGATTCTGATTTGAAATCCCATAATACACAGAAAAAAATCTCCAAAATTGTTCACCAATTATAAAGCATTAATCAAAAATAAAATCAGTTTTAATTTAAAATTTAATCAAAACGTTTAATTGATACTTTTGTACTGGTGCAAATTTAATTAATATCACAAACTTTTTAATTGAAATCAATTTTAATTTTTTTCTGTGTAGGTGTTCTGTAAATCGCAAGAAGCTTGGCGACTTTAAATTCCATAAGTGTGCTCCAGGAACTAGAATATTTTTAAGAAACAATGGCAGATCGAAACCAAAACACACGAGTTCAAGAACACCATATAATAAATCTGGTAATTTGCGATCTTAAAACATTTACGTCTTGGAAACGGCATGGTAATCATCCCACATTTTTTCCATATTTTATTTTAAAATATGCACAACAAAACAAAGCGGCGTTGCATTATAATTTAAACGACATAACTCTCTTCGAACAGCTGTCGAGATTGAGCACGACATGTTGACTTTATGTAGCTAAAAAATTATATAATGGAATAAATGGCAACTGTTGAGTTGAGCGGGATTTCTCAACTAAGCGTTTCTTAGACAAACACTCAACGGTTGCGCAACAGTAACGTCTTATAAACGTGTTGGCAATTCAAAATTATAAGAGTCAGCTTTATTTCATTTGAAGAGAACGAAGACTTTAATTCCAATTTAATTTGTTTGCAATTAAAGCATTGCATTCAAATTAATATATGAATTAATTTCAAAAAATTGATTCAATCATTTTTATCGTATTGGTTTAATGATTTCAAATTGAAATCACTACGAGGAATTATATGATTGCAATTAAATCGATTGCAATCTTTTACTGCGCTGCTAAATATGTAAGTGAATATTTATTTGTTTGTGCAAATCTTTAACAAATAATATCCAAAATTACAACTTTAATATTTATCTAATAAGTGCTAAAACAATGCAACTAGAATTTCTATTAATACGAGGGATTTTATGAAAAATTAAAAAAAGTAATTTTCTTAAACACTCATGGCCAATTTCACCAATTCTATTAATATATAAATTTATGTTTAAAATTCGCTTTTCACGTAAAAGAAAAATAAAATAATCACCCTTATCGTGGTTGGCAATTTTGTGTCGTTTTTTGGCGTTTTTTAGGCGTTTTTAGAAAATCGCATCGCGGTTGGCAAAAACGACAGCGAATACGACACTGAATATAATTCTACTACAAAAACGGTATCGCAGATGGCGTATTTGCCTGTCAAAAGCGCTAAAAACTGTCGTTAAGTTTTTTGCTCACGACAGAGTTTATTTTTTGATAAAAATTATTTAAAAATGGAGTCAAACAAATCGTAAGTTATATAAAAAGCAGCTTTAAAGCTTTTTGTTTCAATTTTTGTTTTTTTTCTATTTTTTTATACTTTAGCATAAAAATTACCACACCCGCACAATTTTCCAAGTTGGTGGAGATAATGGAAAAAAAGCCGTACTTGGCAAAAGGATATAATAAAGGATTAAATAAAATTAATACAAAAGATGAGTGATTTGTTGACATTTTCATAACAGGGTGTTTCATTAAAAAAAAAATTGAGTAATCTGTTACAAAGCGACTCTCTTACAAAAAATAGAGAGTCGTAGGCGTAGGCGAAAAGTTTCCACGATACCATTCAATTTTAAATACGACAACAAATGCGACACCTTTTTGCACCTTTGGCACCTTTTTGTGGAAAACAATACTTTTTATATAAACAAGTATTTGTTTGTGTAATAAGGTACTTATTGCTTAAAAAAAGGAAATTTATGTTTAGAAAAACATTACATTACAACGAAATCTAGTAAATTTGATTTGAAATCTTCCTAAAAATGCAGTGCGTTTACATGGTACTTTTTTACCATGAGCGAAATTTTGTTTGCATAACAAAAACACATGATTGAATTTTTTTTGTGTAAATCCTGGTACTATTTTAAACTTTTCACGTGAAATGCTGTCAAAACTCTTTTGTAAAACTTGTACGAAATTTCTCTGAAATAATGTTGATAGAATTGTACTCTGTCCATTTTGTGAAAAAGCTACGAAATGTTTCTGGCAACATTTTTTTACAACTGCGAAATAAAATAAGTTCCACTTATTTCTCGTGAAATTTTAAGTAGATGGAAGTATAGAATTATAAACATTGAGGAAAAATTTTAATAACACAACTTTTTTATTTAATTTTTATTAAAAAGAAATACTTTTTTGTAAAATACATGGATTTTATTTACATTCGCATAATAGTGTCGCATACTTTGAAGGAATAAGAAGTCGAATTGTGCAAACTCGGGAGATAGGTAACATTGATACATGTCAAATTTTTTCTTATAAAATAATAAATGTTGCTCAATATTTTCCACAAATTTAAAAAATTTGCTTTACCTTTTATTTATAATCAACTTCATTTATTTTATCAATACTATTTGTTTTTAAATTTAAAATTTTTTAAGTTTTATTAACAGTTTTAACTTGTCATTTGTCATTTTTTTTCTAATGCAGGGAAGTTTTTAGTGCTATATGGGAAAAACCACAGTTCCATTACTTAAGCTACGGTCACACTTGGCAAATATTTGACGAAAAAAACGTGACCAACATGCAAACTAAAATATAGTTCCAATAGTTATTTGTATTTATAATACTATCTTACAAAAAAATATTAAAATAGTTTCTTGCTATGTCTATAAGTGAACTAGTTTTATTTTGTAATATTAAGACCATGATAAATCACACTGACGATTTACAAAAGTAGTGGTTACGCTTATTTTATCAAATATTTAAAAAGTGTGACCATGGCTTTAGTACCAGCGGTGTCAACTCGGTGCGCTTCGCCCTATTTTGGGCGCTTTTTTAAATTTTGTGTGCGAACAATTCCTTTGTTGGTGCGTGGTGCGCTCTTTTTTTAAATTTCGGTGCGTGTTTTAATTTTTGGTATCGCCAATTCAACACATCTTTTTGTTTCAGTGCAAGAAAAACATCTTTGTACAATAAAATCAAAAAATCGTCAAAACCCTTTTTAATCCATTTCATGTTTTTTATTAAAAAATATTAAGATATAACATTAAGTTCCGCCAGAAAATCACATTTTTAAGTAGAAAATATTTCTCATAGAAACAAGACGAAGACATATTGAAGACAAATGAATTTAGTTATATTATTTTTATTTGATTATTCACAAAGTTTGATTGATCAAATTAAGTTTTAAATAATCATTTGTGAGCAATATTCCGACTATGGATTCATTTTCCAAACAATTTGGACTTTTGTTTTATTTGGATTCCCTGACTAAATATTCTTTCTACGTTTGCCGATGAATGTGGCAAAATCAGTAGTTTCTGAACAAATTTAGTAAGAGCAGGAAAATCATAATTGGAACCAGAACATTCAATTTCAGATTTTTTCCAAAAATATCCTAAAAGAAATTTCTTCCTTATTTAAGATATTGGTTAAGTTGAACCGTTTTCGTTCTCGAAACTCAGAATCCAGATCTTTTTTTACATTTTCAATGGAAAATATTTCGCAATATTGAATTATAGTGACAACGTATTATTAAATTTGGATATCGATGCCTTACTTTCTCAACCTCGTATCTTGTTTTTTGTGTTCTATTACTACAAAAACTTATTATTTCAATAATTTATTAATATTTACAGAATTGAGACAAAGTATTGAAATAATAAGTTGTTGCAGTAATAGAAGAAAAAAAAAAAACAATCGTTTTATATGAAAAAGTCCAAACCGTATTTTTTTAAGATACGAGGTTGATAAAGTAAGGCATCGATATATACATAGATTATGGATCTCAGTCGCTTCGCTTTGAAATATTCTATTTATATTATTAATAATACCCAGAATGCACTTGAAAAAAGATAAATACATTTTATTTGTAGTACATATTTAGATTATTTGGTTTTTATTATTTTAAAAAATCTTTAAGTGTACATTTTATATTTAGGGGCATTAAAACTGCAAAATCTGCACTTTTGGCAACAGTGATTAAAGTAAAATTTTGACACTGTTAAGGTGAATAAAATTTCACTAGCCCTGGGTGCTAGTATAGATTTTGATATTAGCGTAGACATTTTTGACAAATTTTGAAAACATTGCTACAGTTTCACACACACCCTATGCAAAGAATAATTTTAATTTATAATTTTAAATAAAAAAAGAATTTAAAACTTTGTGCGTTTTTCCTTAAATGGCCCGTTTCTTACCATTTCGAAGCGTTTTGAAATTTCAAAGCTGACAACGATTTCGTCAAAATCTACTCACGAAGTATTTTTGGTTTTGTATGGAAAATAAAGTCAGAAACAACTAGATTTTGCTTGAAATATCGTAAGTACTAGTTTTCGCTGTAGTGAGATAGGCTTTAAGTAAAATGATTCTATTAAGGTCGTAAAAGTCCTTTTTTTAACTTGGTTTCTTTTCTTGCAAAAATAATCGATTTTTATTATTGTTAAATGGTTTTGTATTGTGTAAAAATGGTACTTTTTTTATATTGTACTTTTTCTTTAAAAACGGAATATTTTATTTAAAAAAGGTGCTTTTTATTTAAAATCAAGTTATTTTTATGTAAGGTTACTTCAGAAAGTATTTGTACGTAATTAATTCTAGATTTTATGCCAATAATTTTTAGTTTAATCCTCGTATTTATGAACGAATATGCAATCAGTCTCTTTTGTATGTGCATTACCATTGATTTTTCTGACTAAAAACAATAAGCTTTTGAAAATACTTGCTAGTATGCATAAAAATTAGTTGCAAAAGCAACAACTACGATACTGAAAGGGTATTTGTTAGTAGTTTAAGACTACACGTTTTAACCATAAATCAAGGTTTTGCAAAAAAAGAAAAAAAAAATAAAACAGAAAATATCAACTTTGCTGTAGTTTTTAATTTATAGAAGAAGAAAAAAAACTACAAAGAAATCTACTTAAGACAAAAACAAGACCAAGGCGCCAAAATATCTAGAAAATATAATAATAAACTGAACATTAAAGGGGTCGGCGGTTTTAATATTTCAATTAAAGCGAAAGGTTTTTGAGGATTTAGGATAAAGATTTAGAACAGGAGCGAAGATTAAGAATGAGTGTTAAATAAGTACTAAAAATTATTTTGTGGAAATGCTGAAAATTAAGATTGTAATTTTAATCGGCTTTGTGAAGTAAAACGGGATCAGGGATACAAATTGGTTCAATTTATTTAAAAAAAATTGAGTTTTCTAATTAACCAAGATAATTAAAAAATTAGTTGCAGTTTAAACTTAAATTAGTTTACTTATCAAGTTTCCAGTTCAACCTCTCAAAGCAAAAATTATCTATGTAATCGAAAATTAAACTACAATTAATCAAGAAATTATTCTTGTTTAAAGCTCTTGGAGCCAAATACTTCATATTTAAGGAGTTTGACCACAGATTATTTAATTGTAATTTAAAAAACTCTTATTTTAATTGGTTGGTTGTTTAGACGGGTTTTTGAGATCTCAGTTAAAGTAGGTTTAGTCAATCTGAAAACAGATTTGTGCCGCCATTCCCGTAGAGAGTAACGTCGAACTTCCGGAGTGAGACACAGCTACGGCACGATCACAAAGATCATGTTAGTTTCCCCTGTGTCTCCTTCTGGCTGACGGCCGCCGCCATTACCAAGTTTGTATTCAAAATTTTGACGGAACATCTAAGTTTTGCTTAAAATGTTGGTCTTTATGTAATTATAAAATAAAAATAATATTTCGCCGGAAAATCCGAGTTTCAGACTACGTTAAACTAAGTTAAAACTTAGTTAAAAACACGGTCCAAAACACGACGAAAAACAATTGCTTTGTTAATTGGCAGTTTAACCTGTAACGACTTTATTTGGGGTATACTCAGCCTATGTCCAGGTCCATTACAAGAAAAATAATGACACGTTGATATTTTGATACATAAAATATATGTTTAAGTAACTGTGTTGGTTTCTTGCTTCATCAAATTCCCCCACGTGCTATAGTCCTCTACGTTTCGCAGCTGTTATTATCATAGATATGGCAATGATTGCCCTACGTTATAGCTTGATTACCTCCGCTGCCTTATTAAAAATATCAACAACCTAACTGAGTTGTACTGCTATCATTTTGAATACGGGGGAAAAACACTTATTGGACTTGTTATTACAGGGTAAATTCCAGTTTGTGCTTGATTAAAATGTCACTCCGTGTTAGGACCACTTGGTGAAATTTTTTACTGGGTATTTGTTTACTTGACTAAAATTTCACTCTATGTTAGGAAACCACTCGGTGAAGATTAGTTAACTTTGGTTTTATGAAGTTTCCTGATTTGCTTATAAAATAAAGCTAAATAATTTTATATTTAACTACAATTAATAAAGAAATTATTACTGATTTATTCTCTGAAAGTCGTATACTCTATATCAGGGGTTTCCTCCGTTTTCAGCTTTGAGGACTTTTGGAGAAACAGATTTTTTTCGCGGTCCTTAAAATTAATTTAGTTGCAAAAGGTATAAGAAAAAATCAACGTATGGAGTACTTTTAGCCAAAGCTTTTTTTACATGATTTAGTAATAAGATTTATTATAAGATTTAATTTTTTTAATATTTTTAAATTCAAAGCTTATTTAAATTCAATGAGAATTTTTAAACTTACATAAGTAAACTACTGCTTTTTAAAGTCTCAAGACTTTGTAAAGTAAATTTAATTAAGTAAAAATTACTAATCGAAGGTTAAACTTGAATTAATGAAGGAAATATTTGTTTTATTCTCTAATATAACGGGTTATCCACTTTTCAGTTGCAAAAATAAAGTTAAATAAAACACACATAACGCTATTATTTCAATGAAACATTTATTTCATTAAAATGCTTGGGCATTGCTATCACGTACGAAATACAATGCCATTTTAAGATTGGTTAGCTTTCAAATGCTCCAACGTTAGGGGATTATACGCGTAGACACGGTTTTTGACATAGCCCTACAAAAAAAAAATCTAACGGAGTAAATTCGCATAATCTTGGTGGCCAATTGAAGTCGCTAAAACGTGAAATGACGCGTTCTGGAAACTTCGCATACAATCGGCCGATTTGTGTGGCTCGTGGCAGACTCTTGTTGAAACCACATATCTTTCAGTTCATAATCTTCAATTGCACATTGCGATTATGCAGTGCCCTGACTAGATCTGTCACGCTTCTAGTTTATTCAAATGTCTATATAATCTTGCCAATTCCTTGCATAATAGGTCGATTATGACGACTATAATCACCCCGTAATGCTCGAAGAGGGGCGACTTTTTTAATAAGTTTAAACTATTTGCATCTTGTTCCGTTGTTAAACGATCTATATTCGTAAATGACAAACACTTTCAATAAATAAATGTCAGTTGACAGATATTTTACAGCCAGATAACATTTTACAGAGGCGGTTTTGAAACCACTAAATGCATAATCCTGTAATAACATCTGCCGTTTTCTAAATAGCTTTATTAAGTAAAATTTAACTAATTAGCTATTAAATGAAAATAAGAAAGAAATAACATTCTAAGACTTCCATATATTAAAGTGAAACCATAGTTAACCTTAAAACTCTACCTTAAACTGATTGATTGTTAATATTTCTCATTATACTTATTAACAAAAATTTTTCATTTATTAATAAATAAAATGAAGAAAATCTAAACAAAAACTAATAAAAATGTATTTATTGTAAAATATTTTGTAAGAAATCAGCAAAAATTTCATTGCTGTTAAACAATTAAAAATATAAAAAACCAACAATAATAATTAAACATAGACAAACCGTGACTTAATTTTTGAAAGGTTTTTTCAGTTTTTTTTTTCTTTGAAAAATATATTACAAGTTTTAATTTGGCAACAACAACTTTATAAGTGTGAAGAAAAAGAGCTATAAAAGTATGAAAACAAAAACTTAAAAAATTTATTTTCGTTTTTAGATTTCAGAGCTTAATTTTTTTAACAGAAAAATTGTGTAAAACTGTGAATATTGTGAATAACACCATTCACAACAAATTAAAATTATTTTGATATATAATGGCTAAGTTTTTGTATTTGGAAACACGATTACAAACATACCTACTAAATATAAATAATTTTAATAAAAATTTTATTCACATTAAATAGCCAAAAATATTTTGATACTAGTGAGATCGATTATTCGCCTTTTTCAAAAATAGGTTTTCGAATTTTCCGAATAGTTGCTATTTAAAAAAAACATGTTTTTGGTTAAGCATATTTAAAATAACCGGTTAACCGGTTTTAATTCGAATACATTAAAGCTTAAAAATTAAATAAGTTTTTGTAGTAAAACGTTAATTTGAATTAAACAAAACAATTCACAGAGTTAAGGAACCAGCAAAATACATAGATATGACTTAAGATATGCTCAGACCTAACAAATATTTGACGATAAAATCCAAGAAAAGCGTGAGCAGTAAATTGATCAAACTTTAGATATATTTTTAACAATTTATATTTATTTACTAAGCATTATTTGTAAAAGGTAAATCGTATATTGTAAATAAGAAACTGTAAAACAATGTTTGATCTAGCCAAACGGTTTGCATATGCAAATAAATTTTTCATAAAACTAGTGGTTACGTGTAGGATGTCAAATATTTAATAGCTGTGAAAATAGTTTTAGAATTTTTGGAGACCTTTGGTTTTACAAAATTATAGGAATTTAATAAAGTGTTTGTATGTGTGTGAAGATAAATACGAAAAGTTAAATTCATTTTTTAAAAATATCGCATGCTATAAAAAATATTTTAAAAAAAATATCGCAAGCGATAAAAAAACATTATTAAAAATTACGAGTATTTACACGAAATTTTAAGGTTTCTCTGAAATATCAATCGTTTTTATCGATTTTTTTTTTTTTAATTAAAAACTTCATTGATATTTTCTCACCACCATATTCATAAAAAATATTTTAGGTTTATAGCAGGTAAATGGAACGAATTTTCTATGGAAATTTGTTTAATAAAACTTTTATTAATCAAAAATATTTTTTATGAATATAGAGGTTAGTCTTTTAATATTAAAATTTATGATTTTTGAAGAAATATGTGTTAGACTGAAATTCTTATCAATGAGTTCCGTGATTGATATGGCCACTGTATCCAAACTCTTCCATCTCAAGGAATCAAACCTATTAGAAATGAAGCCTATGAATAAGGCTACCATAAACTATAAACACTATATCGAAATTGTATTTGTGAAAATTTTAATACATTTTTGAAAATTTGACTAAGAGTGAAATTCTCATGAAAGTTCTCTGTGAGGGATATGGCCACTGTGTCCAAGCCTTCCATCTCAAGAATTCAAACCTATTAGAAAATGAAGCCTATGGATAAGGCTACCATAAAGTATAAACACTATATCTATATAAACTATATACACACTATAGCCATATCCATCACGGAACTCATTGATTAGAATTCCACTCTAACTCATATTTTTTCAAAAATCATAAATTTTAATATAAAAAGACTAAGAAAATATCAAATAAGTTTTTAATTTTAAAAAAAAATCGATAAAAACGATTGATATTTCATAAAAACCTTAAAATTTCGTGTAAATACTCGTATTCTCTCTATATGTTTTTATCGCTTGCGATATTTTTTTTTTTAAATTTTTTATTGCAAATTTTTCAAAACTGAATTTAACGTTTCGTATTTATCTTTGCACATTTTAAATGAGTTTTAATTTGTTGGTGGTGTCTGTATGAATCAGTAGACTTCAACCATATTTTTCAAAAGTTGCAAGCAAACCTCTTAGCCAGGATTATATATTTCAAATGATTTTGTTTCAGGATTAAAGAAACGAATAGTAATAGTAACATGTTTTTTGTATGAAATATCTGTCAATTCGTCGACCACAATTTTAAACCTTCCATTTATTTTTTGATTTCTTCAATTTTGTTTTTTAGTTCTTGGTGTTTTAATGAATAAGACTGATGAATTTCTTCCATATCGTTCATTCCGCCGGAATGTTGTAGTTTTATATATTTGATGTAGTACAACGTTACGAGCAGCGCTGTAAGCTGACAAAAGTTGAAAACGGCAGTTTCAAAGTACTGCCAACAAAATACGTAGTTGTAGTAGTCCTTGCAGTAGAAGTGGAAGCGTAAACTTCGAAATTTTGAACTTTGTTGCGCGACAGTGCATTCGTCAGCCTCAGCTACTTCTACAACAGACTTTATTGTGTTCCAGGCCTTAAGCATGAAGATATGGTAGAAATACTTAAGAGTTTTTAGTGCCTTATCGAGGATTCCATCCTCGGCAACACAACGGGCTAATATTTCACCCAATGATTAATTTTTGGCAGCGTATTTTAGTAGAGTATTATTTGTAGTCTTTTTAGAACTACTTCAAACGGAGATACGTTTTATTTGGAGCACATTTATGTCAAGCATGTGGGCTAATTAAAGTTGATAATTAAGTCGTGATGTGGAAGAACCTTTGCAGTTTATCATTTTAGGGCACTTCAGGCACCAAACTTTGTCTGTTTTATCCCGTTCGAAATATCTCCAGAGATAACATCTAAATAAAAATATATTTAATATATTTTTATATCTGCTATAGTAGTGTACTAGGATTTATACAAAATACATACAGTCAGTCAAAAAAGTTTAGGCACACAAAGTTTCAAAAGATAATCTGTCAATACCTTTACATCCGTTTAACCTGAAACAAATTTTTTGATATCTTTTTATACATTGATCGTTTTACTGTTAATTCAGAGCATTTTGTATCACACAACGCTTTGAAAACTAAACTACATAAAAGTTTAAGCACTGTGTGTGCTTACATTTTTTGGATTTTGCTTTTATAACGGTAATTTTTCAGCGTGTCATGTGTTAATTCGTTTTTCTTCACAAGTTAATTGCACAGTAGCCGAGTTTAAAATGCAAAAAATTATTCTCGATATTGTCTTTTTGGAGAACAAAAAGACAATATCGCAAGGATAATCATATCGCAAAATTGGTATCATTGTACAGAGGCCATATACTAGTGTCAGAATCATTGTAAAATATCTAAGCAAATGTAAAGGTAATGGCACTATCTCTTTTGAAAGTCATGTTGTACCTAAACTTTATTGTACATTAAAATGAATTAATCCAGAATGTGCACCATTTGTTACGGTGTACTGGATGGTGGCATCATCAGAATGCACTACATATTTCATTAAAAATTGGAATTCAAAAATCCGCTTCGTCAAGAACAAATTTTAATGCCATTGTAGGGTTATTCACAAAAAAAAATTACGTTCGACTCAATTAATTTCAAAATTAACAATCGTAAAATTTTATTAAA
The DNA here is from genome assembly GCA_943735925.1 of Pollenia amentaria. Lineage (NCBI taxonomy): Eukaryota > Metazoa > Arthropoda > Insecta > Diptera > Polleniidae > Pollenia > Pollenia amentaria. The sequence continues at coordinate 52,907,388 of OX031006.1, forward strand.
GAAAAATTAATAATTAAAATAATAATCAAATGTTACTAATCTAACTAAAACATTTTAAAATAAAGTATAAATTGAAATATGTATGTACGTTGTAAAGTACCACACCATGTATTCATCTTTCGAACAATGAAACTTTTTTCAATACCATTTGTATGTATGTATGAAAGGAGGCCATAAGCACTAAGGCGCAGATGATCTTTTGTGCAGCCCATACATCTCACCATGTCAGAACATATAAAGCCGACATATAAAGCCGATAACCCTGCCTGGTGAAAGATTATAAACATCAGTTGGGCTAACAATTAGCCCGCCGAAAAATTTCTGCCTCGAAGGCGGGACAGCAGCAGAGCAATGTTCTAAGTTTCATCATCCACCTCACAAAATTGGTAAATGCATTACCCATTGTAAACTAGTGGTATCTAAAACCACAGTGCCCCGTTAATAGGCCTACAAGCATTCTAAGTTTCCCCTTTTTAAGAAGTATCTTACCTGGCCTGCCACGGGACAGTGCCACAAATCTCCCGTACTCCCCAGTGCATATGAGGACGGCGTAGATCTCTGCCTGAAAGATCTTAGGCTATTTACCCATTGGCAAGCCCCTTTGAAATCCCCGGCCCATGATGCCCGCCCCAGTATCACCATTCGTCTGTTTCGGTACGTCAGTGAACCAGACCTGCTCCGCGCACTCGCGCCAGCAACATTGGTCCCCCCATTGGTCGCTTTCAGGTATAAGGACATTAAAATTCCTATTCAACACCAGACTAATGTTCAGGATAGCTCCTAAAGCCATAGTGGGGTAGGTCCTCATGGCGCCCATGCTCGATACGCAATCAGGCGATAGACCTTATCGAGTATCACTCTAGCTTTGACATCTAATTTTTTTGTGTTATTTTTTAGAATTGCAAGTTCCATCCGGCTTAAATAAACAACCTTTATATAAAAAAAACACATACATACATATGCACATATTTGACTGCGAATATATTCCGCATAAAATTAGTACATTAACTCAAAATTAAGCATGAAAACATAAAAAAAACCTTTTAAATAATTGTCATTTCCTTACATAATTAATTATCCTCCATTGTAAATCAGTATCCCCAGTTTACACGTTGTATCATGAGAAGACAGAGAAGACATTTTTTTTGTTGTAAAATTGTTAATTTGTAATGGTTGTTACAATTTTCGTGTTGGCGAAAGATAATAATGTTATTGTTATATGGGAATATCATTAAAATAATTTTGTGATCGTTCGTAGATGCAGCCAGGAAAACAAAACAATGCCAGTTTAAAAGTAGGTGACTCTCAGGAAGAAACAATGAGTGACAAAAACATACAAACTGGAACAGTAAATCAGTACAGCCTCAGAGTAATGAACACAAGAAAAAAAAGTGAAATTAGAAGGGTTTAAACAACTTTTTGTTGGTGGAAAATAGATGATTAAATTAATGGGTTAGCCGACAAATTAATGGCAAAAAATGTAATGTATGAGTACCGACACAACAACAATTTTGTCGATTGACATATAAATAGTTGCCTATTGGCTGATGTTGAAATGGCTGATCAAACGAATTTCTATTTGGTGTTATAGCGCACATTTGATAAAAAAAAGCACTACATATTTTGAGTTTTACTGATTTGGTTTACTTACAGTATTACATTTCATTCAGATGGGACTAAAATAAAAATTTTAAATTAGAAATAAAATAAAACATAAAGTTGACAAAATTATGGTTCGATAGTTCTTCAGATGTATATGAACGGTTACTGGAATAGACCAGAGGTGAAAAAGGTTGAAGTATACTTCTTACATATTTGGAAGCATTTCTACATATGTAAGTATAATTCACGAAGAGGTTTTTTTTAAAAAGAATTCACATAGAAGGTTTGTCTACAAATTTAAAACATATTTTCGACTGTGTAAGAAGCTATTTCTGTTCATTTCAGATGTACTCCTGCAGCTTTACACATGAGACAGATTAATACCAAAGATATTGCAATTGGAAACCGTTTTGCCCTTTTGTGATCATAGACAGTACCATCTCAGACTTGGAAATAAAAATATCCTTGGTCTTGAAAATATCAACGGCAAACAGAGGCGGAAAATTCAATTTCATCGGCCAAAACTCAAATTTTTTTCGTTATCGCCGATTTAAAAAATGTTAATGCCATTCGATAGCACACATATTAGAACTTAGGATTCCAAAAAACTGCATCAACATTTTGGTAATAGTGTGTGGCATGCTGGTGGAAACAAACATTTTATGGTTTTATAGAAAGAATTAAATTATGATTTCTCGCAAACTATTTTCAATAACGGGTTGACAATGAATTGACCTCCGATTTCGTGGTCCGATTTTGATGATATTTCACACATTTGATATTATGGGCATTTATATTGACATTGCGTTTTTTGTTATTTTTACCTGTTAAGCTAGACTATGGGTATTTTTCTACCTACTTCGCTATTAAAGAGTTCTAAAACACAAGATTTTTGGAAAAAAAAAAATAAAAAACGCATTTATTATTTAATAATTGATGTGGTGTTTATTTTACTATGTACGTAGAATCGGTATTATTGATAATAAATTGGGACTTTCCCGTTTTTGAATGTATGTGTGAGTGTTTACTTTATGCGCTGTTTTACTCTATACGGTGATTTTTGTTTTTTAAAAACAATTTAGTGCTTTCCCTGTTTTGGTTACGAGTAGAGTAACAACATATAATAAGTGAATTTAAAAGAACTAAAATTGTTTTGAAAGTGATTTTTTAATTTTGAAAGCATCATAAGACGTCGTAACTTTTTAACTGTCGCTGAAATACAAGCAGAAATCGATAGTTGGACCACCGATGAGGAAGATGATGATAAAGTTCATAAAACAGACAAAATATATATTGTAATTACTCCACCGGATCGTGTTGATAATATTAGTGACTCCGAAGACATTGATGTTAATATACAAAATATTCACGATGAAAATCAATTACCTAATGAAATGGCTGGCCAGTTTGAGATAGAATTCGTTTATGAGGATGACAATGTGAATCTACCTGCGGTTGATGAAACAGTTGATATGGAGGATGAGCCAATGGATGCAGAAAGTGAACCTCAGGCGTCTACATCGAAGGAAAAATTTCGTGCTTTAGTGGGGACGAAACCTAAATGGAGCAAAGCTTATAATTATAAATATGATAAACAGCCGTACGACAATGAAAAATTTAACCAGAAATTGCTTTTCGAGAAACTGTGTAAGTTGTGCGATAACCCTGTTTGTATAAAAATCTATGTTGTTTAAATTGGCTCGTATACACCCTTAGAAATGTGGAAGTGTTTTTATGATGAAGAGTTAATGCAAATGATCGTCGAAAATACAAACAAGTATGCTGGACAAAACAACATACCTGGTTTTCCTACTTCAATTTCTGAATTGAGAACATTCTTTGGAATCTTGTATCACACTTTGCCAACCATTTATTCCTATTGGTCTTTTCGAGCAACTTTAGGCTGTCAGTTTGTGAAAGATGCGTTAAGACGATTGAGCAACCACATCTTATACGAGGGCGGATCAATAAGTCCGTGACTTTTTGAATGAAACACAGTTGTTTTTACAAAAAAAAAATTTTTTTCAACATAACCTCCTTTTAGCTTAATACACTTAGTCCAACGTTTCTCCAATTTGTGTATCCCTTACAAAAAATAGGATTTTTCGAGGTCCATAAAATAAGCATTTGTTTGACCAATAATTTTCTTGATGAAAGATAATTTTTTTCTTGGCCATATGGAGTCGTTTTTTTAAATCCTCGTTGAATCGGTTCAATAAGTTGGCATAATATTCGCCGTTTATTGTTTTTCCCTTTTGAAGGTAATCGATGTGGATTATTTCGCGTGCATCCCAAGCCCCTCTCATCAATAAACTCAAACTTTCTGAAAGAAAACTTTCAAAGTGTAAACCCAAACTTAGATGATTAAGATTGCAACAAAATAAGTTTAATAAGATCGTTTATGGTCATTACCTCTTACCCGGAAAGATGCTATTATGGAAGATATGTGAAATTATGTACCGATTCTCACCATTTTTCATAGGCTTTGTCCTTGGTCCTTATGACAAATAGAACCTATCTATCAAATTTCATCAAAATAGCTCTAAAATTGCGCATAAAGTTTACATGGACAGCAAGCGAGACGAACAGGCATTGCTAGATCGATTAAAAAATTGATTCTGAGACCAATGTTTTAAGTTATTACAAACATCAGCACAAACGTATAGTAACCTCTCCACTATTGTGGTGTGGGTATCGAAAAATTTTTCTATAAAAAGTATTTAACATACATGAAGAAAACATCGAATATTTTGTTGTTTTATTTTAAATGAAACAATTTAAATCCGTTTTCACACAAGTTCCAAATAATAAAATAATAATAATAATATACTTTTTTCAACTTAGTTCTTCTCATTGTGGTAAAATAGATGGAATACATGGAAAATATATATATACATGATTTTTATAATAGATTAAACATATAAACGAGTAACAACAATAGAAATTGTATTTTAATAAAGAAACCCAGTAACCTTGATGACGTCGAGATTATATGTGACAATATATTTTACACTTAAACACCCTACTGGTATCATGTTAACTGTCTCAGTCTCAAATAATATCTCAATGAATGGTTTGTAACCTTTAATTTTTTTATTTTTTATAGTTGCAGCTGATAATGTTGCATTGTATTCTTTTTATTGAAAAGAAATCTTTTATATAGAGATTGCAAAAACTTAATGTTAAAAAAAAAACTTTTTTATTCATTATGAAAAAAGATATTTTACCACAAAAGTAATAAAAATTAGTCATAAATACTAGAACGTGTATAAACAGAAAAATTATAAGACAGAAGATATTTTTGTATTGTTATTTAGTCATTAATATGATTTCTTTTTTCTTAACATTTTAATAATTTTGTTCAAAACTTTAAAAATACTTCAGCAGCTAAAAAAATATAGTTGGGACCTTTTAGGTAGGATGGAGCAAACACAATCAAACACTGTTAAAATTATAAAGATCAGAGAAAATATATAGTAAGATCGTTTAATTGCATAAAAAACACTTAATATTTTCATCCAATATACTGCAAATTTTAAATTATGTATTTATAAAAACTTGAAAAAACTTTATATAAATTAAAAACTTTTTTGCATCTCCAAAAACTTGCAAAAAAGGGAAAACTTGACAAATGGCAACGCTGATGTCGTAAATGATTTCTTGATGATACCTTCATTGTTTTGAAAACACCCGAAGAGATTGAAAATCGTAAAAAAAAAGAACGTTCATAAAAAGTTCATCTTTATGGAAAGAACATAACTGGGCACCAAATATGGAACATCCATATGTATGTAGTTGATAAAGAAATTAGAATTTATTTAACTGAACCTTCTTCATGCCGAAGTTATCTTCACGAATATCACAAAAAACAATTTTGGGAAGTTGAATCTTTACAATAAAAAACTTCTGCAAGGAAAGACGAACTTCAAACATTAACTTTGAGAAAACAAATAAGGAGGGGAGTTCCATAAGAGAAAGCGCCCTGGAATTTACCACAGGAAACGGTCTTTTTTAATTTTTAGGATTTTGTGATATACGTGAAGATAACTTCGACATGACGATATGTATTTGAATACTGGAGTTCTAGTTAAAAATACCCCCCGACAAGCGTTTCTCTCTATTGTTTATCTTAATAGTTATCTTAAACTAGCTGTTAAGGATTACTGCATAATCCCCACACGAATAAAAAATATGTAGTAAAATATATTCTACAGATGTCGAACGGCTCTTGATTGAAAAAAGGAGAGTTCGAAGAGAGTAGCAATGGCTCAGATCCCCACAACTTAAATAATTAAAAGAGTGCCCAAAAAGGCTAAGAACAGCATCCCTGGAAAAATATAGTAAGGAACTTGATACGACTCCATAATCCGACTACTAATTTTGGCGTGTAACTAGAAATCTTTAAATACCAGTTATCTCTGAGCCCAATAAGAAACTTGAAATATGGCGTTTAATTAAATTCTTAAATTAATTTAAACTTTTTCATCTTTTGTGAATAAAATCAAAAGTTTAAGACATAATTCAATCATTTATGGCTTGTTTTGTTTGGAACTTTGTTTTCTATACGTGTATAAAATTTTTTATAAATTTTTAGAAAACAAATATTTCGAAATTTTGCTAGAAAATAATTTTTTTTTGCCAAATTAAGGCCCTAATCATGTCAAACGCAACGCAACGCCAAGGAATAACATTGAAAGCACAACAATGTCACAAATATTTTGTAATTATGTTGTTGCTTTCTACAAAAATTCATGTACCGTTTTAAAATTTTCAACGCCACAAGATATGGAGCGTTTGAAATTTTAAAACTCAATATGAATTTCTATAGGAAGCAACAACAAAATTACAAAATATTTATGACATTGTTTGTGCTTTCAATGTTATTCTTTGGCGTTGCGCTTTACATGATTAAGGCCTAAATTATTTTTCTAAAACTACTGCGCATATTAGAAAAAGTTTAACCTTACTTAAAGCTATTTTTTTTGCGAAGTTTCAAGTTATTTAGTATATTCAAAAAACTAAATCGGCTTCAGCGAACCCGAATTAGGTTAAAACGCCAGGTGCCCCACTTGTCAGTTTTTTTTAACTAGCCCAGTGTTATTGTTATTTCATTATTAATATATAAAGAATCAATCAATAAATAAGGAGAAAAAATACGAGCGTTCCAGTGAGCAGCTATATATTACAGCTGGACAACTTTATTCCGACCTTAGAAGCATTTTACAAGGCATAAATGTAGAAAAAATACTTTTTTGTCATTATAATATTAAAGTATTTAGCTTTTCATACTACTGTATGGAATTTTTACTTTATGCTACATTTCTCCAAAGCCAGTCAACTCAAATTGTTTTAATTTTAACTTTTTGCAGGAAAAGGTCATATCTGCCTACTTCTAAATTTTGTAAGTTTTGAGGGTTATATATCGTTTGCTTTTTCCAAAAAAAATTATAAAGTTCTTTTTTTATTTTTAGTTATATCGTATTAATGATACAAATACTTTTTTATACCATAAATTGGTTGATTTAGTTTTTATTAAATAAATAAATCACAAAATATTAAATTATTTCTATTCAATTAAAAAAAAGTTCGGTTCGGGGTTCGGTTTGAAAAATCGTCCGAAGCGGGGGTTCGATCTCTACTACACACCAACCATTTTTTTCTCTACTAGCATTGCTACAGTTTCAACAAGGAATTAAAAAAAAATATTAATTTTCTACAAAAAAAAAAAAAAAAAAATTATAATTTTTCAAAGAATATTTTTTCTATAATAAAAAACATCAAAGAAAAAAAGTAATTTACGGTCAAAATTTGTGTTTGGCAAAAAAAGCCATACAAAACTTGCCTATGAAACCTCCCCCTGCAGTGAAGGGCATAAAATCGGCGGCATAAAGTTTTTTTACAAAAAAATATACAGCGGCGAAATTTATTCTGCCCGAAAACAATATAAATCGTTTTTCTATTTACTACTTTTTCTAACTAAAGAAATAGAAAAATTTTCTATAAAAATTTAAACAATCTGTCTGAGAAAATTTCGATGAAGCAAAAAAAATTTTTTTTTAAGAAAAAACCAATTTTAAGAAAAAAAAAATTTCTTTGTAAGTCAAAAGTTTACCTTTAGTCTATAGAATAAAATTTTACCCTAGGTTTACCATGTTGGTCTGGCCAGACCATATTTGTGTTTTGCTTGCAATATTTTTCGAATATAACAAAAAATCGAAAAAACAGGGACGTGAATTCTATAAATGATATGTGCCGAATTGAATGAAACTAATTTGGATTCGGGGTGAAATTAGATTTTTATGTAAAAGGCTTTCAAATTACCCTCTTGGTCTGGCTAGACCAACATTTTTTTTGCATGCAATATCTTTCAAATAGGACAACATATAAAAAAAAAACAAAAACGTGAACTCTATAAATGGTATGTTCTGAATCTAATGAGTCAAGTTTGAATCAAATCAGAAAACTACGGCCCACTATGCGCTTAGTTCAATTTAACTACAAAAACCAAACGCAAAACTCGTTTCATCTGTGGTAGATGCAAAAAAGCAACTTGAGAAATTAAATACTAAATTTTCGATGACTTGCATGTAGAATAAAATAACGAAATTTAAAATTATATGATAAATTCGTATAATCTAATATAATAAGCATACGTTCAATAAAAAATATATTTATTTACTTTTTATTTAATTGGGGTTTTTAGCTATTCCAATTGTGGTCTGGCCAGACCTAGGGTTAAAGTCAAAATTAATAAGTAATTATTACAATTTTTACTACGACCCTTCCCACTGTGCACTCGTTTATAATATCCAAAAAATGTTTAGAAAATAATAGAAACATCAACTTTGAAATTATTCAACAAAATGCATTTGATTTTTGATATTTTTCTTTACTGGTAAATGATAATTCGGTTTAACAACTAAAATTAAATAAAATCGATTATAACAAAATTAAATGTTAAAAACCAGTCACATTTTCAAGACAACCAAAATATTTAAAGGTAAAATAAAACTAAAAAGACGATAATGAACAAATATCAGTGTGGATTGGTTTTTAAGGTGTTAACAATAGATGACTCATAAATAGTCTGGATTTTTTTGTTAATATTTTTTAATTAATCCTTTGAGTTAATTTATTTTTAAATAAATAAATACACATTATTGCAAAGTTTATTACCATTAACAGAACTTAAAGCTAATGATGTAGCAACAATTTTAGTTTTTGAGTGATATTTATGCTTATAGAAATAGACAGGAAAACATTCCAAATTTTCAATACATAAAAACATGGCATGTTTTCTATACGATAAAACATCATGTTTCCTTTATTCGAAAAATCGCATGATGTGCATATATACAGAAAAACATTGCTTTTTTCTATACGAAAAATATAGCATTATTTTATATTCGGAAAAACAATGCACTGTGTTTTATAAAGAAAACATCGCGTTGTTATTTATAAAGGAAAACATCGATTGTTGTTTCTACAGAAAAAAATGGATACTTTCCATATACATAAGTAATAAGTGCATCTTAAACAAATATCAATGTGGACTAGTTTTTAAGGTGTTAAAAACAGATGACTCATAAATATTCTGTATTTTTTTGTTATTATTTTTTAGTTAATTTATTTTTAAATAAAGAAATACACATTATTGTAAAGTTTATTGCGATTAACAGATGTTAAAGCGAAAAATGTAGCAAAAGTTTAAGTTTCTCAGCAACACTTACGCAAATAGAAATAGCAATAGATGTAAAGAGGGTTGCTACTAAAAATAATTAACAAACAGTATCTGCTGAATCAAACATAAAACATCGCATTGTTCTCAATTCAGAAAAACTTAGATGTTATTTAGACAAGAAAGCTTTGCAAATTTTCAATACATAAAAACATCGCATATTTTCTATGCAATAATATGGGAATATGGGATAACATCGCATGTGATGTATACAGAAAAACATTGGTTGGTTATCTTTACGAAAAATGTACTATTGTTTTATATTCGGAAAAGCAATAAACTCTTTTCTATAAAGAAAACATCGCATTATCTATAAAGGAAAACATCGCTTGTTTCTAATGCAGCAACAATTGCATATTTCCATAAAAGTAAAAATTTCATGTTTTTGAAACATTGTTGACTGTTAGAGAAAAATTTGGTATTTTTAGATAGGAAAACATCGCATGTTTTGTATACAGATAAACATGGCTTTATTTTCTATACGAAAACTATTTTGCACTGTTTTCTATACATAAAACATCGCTTATTTCTATATAAGAAACATCGCTAGTTTTCTATACACCGCTTGTTTTCTACGCAAAAAGGAATGCTTTTTGTTATTTATATAATTTTCTAAAATTAATTCGAACACAAATTAAAATTTCTATTAATTTTTAACAACCACAATGATTTTTTTTTGCAAAAAACATCAAGAAGAGAAACTTTCTATCCTCTTCTATCGCTGTTATTTTCAAATTTTTAATCACAAACTTCAATTTCCAGCAGTGTTACCAGAAGAACTACCTACATATAGGATTTTTTTTACAAAAATAATAGCTTTATAGTGCATTTACACTTGTAATTTTCAAACTAGTTTATGATCGTAAACTACTTTCATAAACTATATCGTTTACATTAGCAGTTTTGACAGTTAACAGTTTAACAGCCGTGTCACAAAACAGCTGACTTCAGTAAAAAAAAAACTTAAAAACGTTGGTGCACGTACATTTATATATACGATAAACATACCTTTTATTTTCGTTATCCATATTATATAAAACAATTTTCAATTAATTTTTTTAAACTTTTTCTTGATGTGTTCCTTTTTTTTAACGCAAACTTTTTTAACCTAATTTTTTTTTTTATGAAATGTCAAATATCACTAGCGTTGCCAGAGCAAAATTTGAAAAGAACAGAGTTGCATTAACAAAAACTGGTTGTTTGCAACTAGTTTATCTCAAAAGCTAGTTACAAACGTGTTTATAATTTGTATGGATAAACAAGTTTCTTAAACTAGTTTATCATCATAAACAACTTATAACCTGTTTATGGTGTAGGTGTAAATGCACTATTAGGGAATTGTGTAAAAACAAAACCTTTTTTGATTTATGGAATGGATATTTGTAATTGACATTTTTGAAAAAACTGTTAATTTTTGTTTCCCGTTAGAAACATTACTTTTGGCCTGCATTTATGTTTGACATTCAAAATGTGACCTACAAAATAACAAACAAAAAACAACAAAAACTATATTTAAACGTTTCTTCTTATAACTTTGCTATTTTGTTTTATTTCAAGTGAAACAAAGTTTGGAAAATGTTAATTATTCTTTTCAAACACACACCTTACAAACAACTTATTGCTGTTGTACTTCGAGTGACAGTCTTACCGCTGTCAGTTTAGGTGAAGACAAATGAACGTTGACTGATAATCATTGCCTTCAACCGACAAAGTGACGGCGGTTTAGTTAGTTACGCATTCACATGGTGTTTTTGTTAGATTTAAATAAATCGACAGACAAACTGTCAAATAAGTTAACTGATAAACAACAGAGGAGAGAATAAAAAAACTTGCAATTTTTAATCCATAAATACCTAACGTGCGCTATGCGGTTTCTGTTATAGATAATATTAATGTTTTGTCTATATGTAAAAAATAATAAAAACTGAAGATGACCATCGATGTATGGTCGAAATATCGGATGAAAAATAAAATACAAAATTAAAAATATAAAAATTGGAGAAAATTTTTTTTATTTATAATTTTTTATTACCTTAAGCCAAACAAATAAACAACAACAAATAATAAAAACTATTTTTATCCAGTTTGTTTTTGAAAGTTTTAGAGAAATACCCCGGCAGAAAAAAAAATTTTCAATGTCTAACAATATTTTTATATCACTTTATTGGGAAATTCTAATATTTGTGAGAATTATTTAGAATAGATGGGTACACAGTATGTCATTGCTACAAAAAAATTAAGATTCTGCTATTTTTACAAGAAATATTAGTCTCTAGATTAGGTGTACCGTATGTGGTACAGTAGGTCTATGCATGAGATATGTAAGCAAATATTTTTTTAGCTTAATAGCCTGTAATATTGGTTATTATGTCTTAGAGCATTGACGCTACGATTCTAGAAGGAGGCGATGATAACGACAACCAGGGTAAAGATTTAGATATTTTTTACTTCCTCCTGCCATCGCCAACGATGACCGGACTGTTTCATGTTTCACTTTAACGAACACCAATATAATGGTTCTCATTACTTTTCTCTGAAGACGTATTTGAGCTGCTAACGACTGAAACAAACAAGTATTTGTCACGAAAACTGTTTCCCGCAGACGTCAAAATGGAAGAGCTAACTTTAAGATTACAATTTTGTGAGTTAGTGGCTACTCCTAAGTAAGTAGAAGACGGATAAACTGAGAAAGTTTCTAATCGCTTCAGCCTTATCATGATATAGAGTATAAGATGTGCTAAAACTCTTAGCTGCTTATTTTCTCAAACAATGTCCTCATAAGAGACAATGGTTCCATATTCCGGTTGTTTTGCAAACAGAATTGAGGGTAACAAACACCGTGAAACGCCAGGTCCTATTCACCTGTCTTCTATAACATCTCACTCCCGATATGACGGAAAAGAACACTAAGATCACCAAGCAGAAAATCGAACCAGGTGTGAACAACGCCACAAACAATGCCCTACTAGATGTATTTATTCTTATATATCCTACAAAAAATAAATAAGAACCTCATATTAAAATTTTATATTTTTTATGTATGCATGAAGCCCTACTGTACTCTATATGGTACGGTATCTACATATACATATGTATGCCCTATTTACTAGATATTTTGTAAAATATTTTTTTAACAAATTTTAGATTGATCTTAATTAGAATTACTAATAAAAACTACTTTTTTCACAACAATAGTTATAGGCCTATATGGGTTAATAAGGCCCTGAATATTACCGAATTTTAGTCATAAAATATATTTTTGATAAATAAAAGGTTTATTTAGATTATTAAAACCCAAAATATTCTTTATGAATATGGGGGTAAGTCTTTAGTCTTCTTAATTTTAAATTCATACTCAATATGTGTCGAATTTTTGCTCTCTACTGTATTTCAACTAGCAATTGCAACTATATTGCGTTTTTTAATGTTAAATTTTTATTTTATCACTTTAGTCCAACTTATTTTAGACTTAAAGAATACTCTGCAAATTTTTGTTTAAATCAGTTAAACAACAATTGTTAATAAAAGTAATAAAACAAACAAAAATAATTACAGCAACAACTCACACACAACACTGTGAATTTTTAAAGGTTTTTTTTATATAAGTAGTTTTTTATTATTATTATTGTTTTTGTGAGCGTTTTTTCGTATTTTAAGTTCGTTATTTTAAATTAAATACAATTATTATTCATTTCAACAACTTGTTATGATATTATTGTTGTACTGTTTTGTTTATAACTAAAAAATTTCACTTTTTTAAATGGCAAATTTTGTTTTGTACTTTTTATTTAATTTGTGAAGCAAGAAGACAGCAATTTAGAAAATGACTTCTTGAGAGAAGGAGTTAACATTTAAAATGTTAAACGTAAAAATGTTTAAACAGACAACATTAAATGTTTTCTAATAAAGAAAATATAAAATGTTTTCTATTACAGAAAACATTTGATTTCTGAAGCAGAAAAAACAAAGAATGTTCTAATGTAAAAAACATGGAATAAGTTTTTTATGTATAAAAGATCGGATATAGTTTCTACGTAGAAAACATAGAATGTTTGTTTGTGTAGACAATATCAAATTCGTTTTTTATGTAGAAATTAGCGAATACTTTTTTTTGTAGAAAATATCGAATACGTTTTTATCTAAAAAGCATAAAAATGTTTTTTATGAAGAAAACATAGAATGTTTTTTATAAAGGAAATATTAAAGGTTCTCTATGTAGAAAACATCGATTGTTATCTATGTATGTAGAAGACATCTAATTTTTTAGAGTAGAAAACATCGTGTCTTTTATGTAACACCATGCAATACAAATCGAATTTCTTTAACGTAGAAAACATTGCACGCCTTTTATGTAGAAATCATCGAATGTCTTCTTAGTAGAAAATATCGAATGCTTTAATGTAGAAAACATTGAATGGCTTTTATGCAAAATAAAAAAACGTTGTCTTCTATAAAGAAGACCTCAACTGTCTTCTAAGTCAAAAACATTGAATGTCTTTTAAGTAGAAAAAATCATATGTCTTCTACATATGTAAAAATCAGCGAATGTCTTCTAAGTAAAAATCATCGAATGCCTTTTGTGCAGAAAACATCGAAAGTCTCCTATGCAAAAAACATCGAAAATATTTTCTAAGTAGAAAATTTCAAATAATTTTTATGTAAAAATGTCCCAAGTAATTTATGCAGTATACATTACATAAATTTTCCTATGTAGAAAACGATACACATTGCATGTTTTTTATGTCACATGTTTTCAATGTAAAGAACATCAAATATTTTCTATGTAGAAAATATGAAAAATTTTTTGTGTATAAGAAAACTTAAAATCATTAAAAAATTCTAAAAAATATGTAAACAACTAATAACATCGACAAAAAAATTTAATGTAGAAAAAAACTACCGTAATGTATGTATATAAAAAAATCATCAAAATGTAAAAATTGCGAAAAATGTATAATTCAAAAATTTATTTACTTGTTGAATAATTGGCGATTTAGTGGTTTTTATCTGGTTGCAATAGTATTGCGTTTATTTTATTTCATTTAACGCAACAATTGTTTATGATTAATGGCTTTGAACAAGTAATTATTTATAAAGCTTTTTGTTATTGTTGTTAATAGGTATGTAAGAAAGATAATGGAAATTATATTTGTTATCTAATAATTGCCTTTTACCTGCATTTTTCCAAATATATTTTTTTTAAATTTGTTAAAAGTATGGTTCAATTTTTTTAATGGAAGTTAAAAAATATTTTTATAATTAATTTTTTAAAGTTTTCATTTAATTTTTATTAGATCTCTTGATTAAATATTAACTTTATAATTCTAAGAAGTTTTGTATTTTATTTAGTCTTTGTTTTCAAAAATTCTTAGTTGACTCATTGTGCAAATTTGTAATGATATATTAATTAAATAGTTACACATTAAACGGAAGAAAATTATATTGAATTTTTGTAAAAAAAATATTATTTAATATACATACATATATATTTAGTTTAAAATACTAGGAACATTTTTGTTTTTTAGAATTTTAAGCAAATACAACTTTCTATATTTGAGGGGCCTAAAGCACAAGGGGTTCAAGTGACTTATGTCGGTTTAAGTTAAATTGCAACAAAAAATGGCAGATGCTATAGATGGAATATTAATTTTTAAGTAATAGACCCCCTGAGATATATTTTAATCTAACAAGATAAAAAAATATCATATTTTACATATACAATAGAGATGCCAAAAGGGAAAACCCGGGATTTATTTTCATGAATCCCCGGATTTTTCGGGATTTTCAATATGTCAACTTTTATGTACAAAAAAAATAGTAAAACTTATATTTGAGTGATATGTTTTGATGAAAATAATTCTTATTTTAGAGATTAAATTGGTCGCTTGATATATGACGACTATTTCCCTACCCTCTCCACCACAATAGTGGAGAGGGTATTATGCATTTGTGCAATATTTTATTATACAAATAAAATATTGGTCCTAGAACCAAATTAAAGAATGAAAATCGACTCAGAATGTCTTTCTGAGTCGATCTTACAATGTCGGTCCGGCAGGTTGGCAGATTAACTGTCTGTTCATGTAACCTTGTGCGCAAAGTACACGTCGCATTTTTGAAGATAATTTGGGTACACAAGTTCTAATTGGGACAAGGACGAAGCCTATTGAAAATGGGGTGAATTGGTCCATATTTTCATATAGCCCCCATACAAGCTGCTTTCCGGAATAGGGTCTTTGTGACCACTATCAAACCAATTTTTTTGAAATTAAAAACATAGATAGATCATTATTTATTGTGTAAAAATAGGACCACGAGAGAAGATGGGAGGCGATTTCTGTCTCTCAGAAATGATTAAGCCGATTTTAAAACATAGATAGATCCCTATTCATATAGCCACATTAGTTAGGCATTTTTCAAAACTAGGTCCCAAATAGGTACACTTACAAAATTTGTTCTTATATACTGTGGTGTAGGGTTGCATATGGTGGAGTTTGACCGACTACACTTTCTTACTTATTTTTATATTATACTTAATAATAACCAGGGAGATGGGAATCGTGCAAATGCATGTTTTCCCCTTAAGCCTGATAATGACTAAACCTAAATAACTTTATGAAACTTTGAATTTGCTTAAAAATGGCATCGATTTGATAGTGCATATATCGCTTCCACAATACATTTCAGTGTATTTAATCAAAAAAAAAAAAAAAAAAAAAAAAAAAAAAAAAAAAAAAAAAAAAGTGGGCATTTAGTAAGTCATAGAGAAATTTTTTTAAAAATAAATTTTATTTTCTCAAAAATAACTTTTGATAATAACTGGCTTTATTTTGGTTTTCCTACACAAACATTAAAATGAAGCAATTTGTTTTTTTTACCCACTGTACAATTCGTTGTACCCAGTTGTACAATTCGAGTCGGGAAAAAACCATCCAATTGTAGGGGTATTTAGAAGAGATAAACTCGCTGTTTATTGTTGTTGTTTTGTTTAAGCTTTCATATTGTTACAAGTAAAACCTGAGTGCTTAAAATTCTTATTCGCTTTACAGTTTTATTTGCATAATATTTTTAGCTTTTCTTGGGAAAAAGGGTTCCTGATGAGCTGGCCTAAACAACAAGTGAAATGCGCATAGAAACTAGCTTTCCCTCAACAATACATTTTAGTGTATTTATCAAAAATAAAAATTGTGAATTTAGCACGTCATAGAGAAATTTTATTAATTACCATTATTTTAAGTTGAACGAAATTTGCAGATTCACATTTCAAACCTTTTTTACAATTATAGTTAGCAAGTTAAGCTTTGGCTTAATACATTATTCCAAAATAATAATGATTATTTTTATAAAGAAATCAAGAAATAATTGTTATATATCAAGCAAAAAATAACAAATATAGAAAAAAGCGCTATAGGAAAAAAGGCTCCCATCTCTTTATTTGACTTTTTGTAATAAATAACAAAAACCTATAGGTTTAATTCACATTGGTAACACATTTTGATATCTAATGTTTTGCTATTTAGTTTAAAACAAGATATAAAGCAAGTTTGAACCAATACCACTCCGAGGTTTTGGAATAAAATCTTTAAGGAAATCGGAGATTTGTTTTAATGATATGGACATTACTACATTTGAGATTATTAAATATGGATACTGTTTGGGATTCTTTGAATTATTTATTGTAGGTGTTTATGCTCTTAATTCTGGATTAACTTTTTGATACTTAAGCAACACTTTGCTTCATAATTATTGATAATAAAAAACAATAAAGAAAACAAATATGTTTGTAAAAGTAAAGGTATTCACTATTCTGAAGCTGTGCAAAATAGCAAATTTGCACTTATGACGTGAACAACCTATTTTGTTTGCACCTCCAATTTGAAATAAAGCAAAATGCAAAAGGGAAAACTTGTACTTTGCAAACAGCTTCTGAAGTAATACGAAAAGTGTAAACTATTTTAAGTTTTGCTACAATATAATAACAAAAATGTTCCGCAGGCAGCTTTTCCTGGAGAATAAGAAAATTATATTTGATTTGTTTTAACCAAAACATAAAAAATATGGAAAAATTGGAAAAAAAAAGTATCCTGTAGCCGTTTTACGGTAAGAAAAGTGTACTACGGGGACTGCAATTAATCACGTTTTGGACACGATTGAAAAGGCGCTGGATGCAAGGCGAATAGCTCTTTGTGCGTTCATCGACATTCAGAGAGCCTTCGACAACAACTCATACGATGCAATTGGCCTTGCTCTGAAGAAGAAAGGTGTTCCAGTTTTAATAAGAAACTGGATAATGGTAATCAAGTTGGATACTGATTCATCGAGGACTTTTGAAGCAAACAAGGGCTGTCCACATGTTGGCGTTCTATTGCCTCTGTTGTGGAGCTTGGTCATCGATGAACTATTGGAGACCCTTTAAGACTTGGACTTCTGTACTTATGGCTGATTTTGTTTCATCTGTGACTGAATTTGATGACCTAACTATTGGCGTGGTTGACTTAGACCGAAAAAGTCAAAGCTAGAGCGATACTTGATAAGGTTTATCGCCTGATATACGTTTTGATCACGGGCGCCATGAAGACCTGTCCCACTCTGGCTTTAAAAGCTATCCTGCAAATTCTTCCGTTGCACCTATCCGTAAAGGGGAGGAATGCAGATGTGCTAACGGGATGCAGCGCATTGCTGATTTAAGGGCAGATGAAGTTGTAGGTTACAATCGGATCTTTAAAATTCTTGGGAATGGTCCTTCTATTTTGGATGGCGGTCATACGGTGCCTAGTCTGGTTTTTGATAGGAATTTAAATTTCATTATACCTGTTGATTATGGGGCGGGCATTATGGGCTCGGTTTTCCATAGGGGCTTGCTCATGGGTAAAAAGCCTACTATCTTTCAGACGGAAGTCTACGTTATCCACAAAATCTCCTGAGAATGTCTGAGAAGGAGGGAAAAGGCAGATTATTTATAATTCCAGATATCCAGGCCGCTCTTAATGCATTATCTTCTTTAGAGGTGAAGTCAAGGTTAGTTAAGGACTGTCTTACATCTCCGAACAATCTTAGGAATCATAATGATTTTAATTTGTGTTAGGTACTCGACCATGAGGGCAATGAAAGTGATGATTGCTTGGCAAACAGGGACACTCGCCGTCCATTTATAGGCCCTGAGCCGTTCTTCGGCGTCCCTATCGGTCACATTAAGCGGACAATACAAACATGTTTTGCACGAGTATTCTTCAACACATGGAGGTATATTTCCGGGTTGAGACAGTCCATGTGATTTGTGACCCCGTGGCAACGCAGGTAAGCTGCTGTTTTTGTTTTAAATGTAAGTTAAGCGAGTCACTTTTGCCCTCGTGTTCTACAAACAGGCTGTTAGGCTACTTCCTGATTTTTTTACGGGGCACTGGGTTCAGATATCATCAATTTATAATGGGAAATGTTGACACCAGGTTGTGCAGAAGATCCCGCCCTGGGGACAACTGATGAGACCAACGAGAAATTTATGATTTTTCGTCAGGTAGGTTAATTGACTTAGCCTGAACCTGACATAGCGAGATACACAGCCTGCACAAAATTCCCTCTAGTTCGTGGTGCTCATGGCCTTCTAAATATCTATATATCTATGGTTTGGGGCTGTATGTCCTCGTCGCGTGTTAGAAACCTTTAATTTATTAAAAATATCGTGAAACAAAATGTTTACTTAGCTGTTTTAAAAATAATAATCAACAGAATGGAACACAACTGGATCTAACTGAAAGCTACTACTTCCAGCAAGAAAACGACCCAAAGGAAACAACCCACAATGTGAAAATTTGGCTCCTTTACAACACGCCCCATAACACTTCATCAAAGTATTGACCCTAATCCTAATAAGCTGATATGTGCAATTTTAGAAATAAATGAGAAAAAGTACGACACCAGAAGTAAACGCCAACTAGAATAAGTCCTTTCAGACGAATGGAATAAGTTTAAAACTAAAACTACAAAAACTTTGGTAGATTTAATGAAAAAACGTCTAGAAGCTTTAAAAGAAAACAAAGGCTACTCTTTAAAATATTAAAAAGGTAAAAATTTCGTTAAATTTTTAAAGCCAAATTTTAAAATTTAATGGTTTAAAAGGTGTGTCCTAAATTTTTCTGTACCAATTTGAAAAGTATAGCAAATGTTTTTTTATGTCTTGTTCTAATTCAAAGTATTTGATGTTCTTTTTTTCTTTGTAAGACAGAATTAAAATATTATTGTTTTTGTATGTTTATTTTTTTTTTTTTTTTATATGAAAAATTTAAAAAAGTACTGTTGTGTCCTTAGTTTTTCTGGCTACTGTATGTCCATATATTATACTTTGGTATGTACATACATACATATATACATAATTTTTAAAGTGTATTTTTCATTATTTATTTCTCAAATAATAAAAACCATTCCTTCACAATATATTTTCCATACTTTAAAGTAACAAAACAATTTTGAATTAAATATTATTTTTGCAGTTACAGTATCCATCCATTTGTTGCTTTTAAATCTCTTCCTCTCCTTCAACATTTTTTTCTGTGCTCCTTTATTATCATTTGTTGTAATTGTTGCTATTATTTTTTGCTACAATTACATTGCTATTGTTGTTGTTAAATAAATGAAGAAAAACTAGGTCAAAGTCAATATTTAGGAAATGTAAATACAAAAAGACTAAATGCAAGAAGAAGAAAATTTATGGGAAAATATGTAACGAAAATTTTTATATTGTTTAAAAAGTAAAGAAAAAAGCAAATGAAAACAGCCTGCAACTAAAAACAAATAAAGAGAAAATATGAATAACATCCACAACAAATTATCATAAAAAATAAAAATCCTCTGAGGAAGGAAGAATTTAAAACAGCATAACAAATAATATAAAAAACAGAATAAAAAAAATTTTTATAAAAATTTTTTGTAAACTTCAGTTACATATCGTCACCTAAAATGCAAAACGGCGTAACAAAAAAATTCGGAATAGTATTTGATTGGTTTTGGCTCGTTCTATTAAACTTAAAATTGTAGAGCCCTGCGATCAAAAATGGCGAATTTATTAAAGAAATTCAAACTCCAAATACACCTTGTTGTTATCGATTTTGTAGTTTTTTGCTTCTTGTGTAAAAAATAAGTTTTGTGCCGCCCTTTTGCATTTTAGGTGGCGATATGTATACTTACATATCGTTAGCTTAAAATTCAGAAAGGCGTAACTAACCAAAAATTCAAAATCGAGTTTTTGATTGATTCTTATGAATGACAAATTTTTTCACTTCTTCGATCAAAAATTACGCTTTTGTCAACACAAAACAAAGGGGCGTAACTTTTTTCTTTTTTTCTTATGCTAATCGTGCAAGACTCTACGCTTGTCTGCAGTAGACCAGAGTTTCCGAACCCGCAACCACCGCACTAATAGACTAGCTCACTATCAACTAGCATACCGGGGCATCCCAAACAAGTGTGTTTATTTGATAAATTCAAAACGACGTAATCACACATTTTTTTTTTAACAAAATATGATGAAATGGTTTTCTTTGAAAATGGTTTAAAGAATTCCAAGGACGACTTATCATCAATGCATGTTTTACTGACGTGAGAAAAAACTCCGTTAAAAATGTTAATATGTCGTTTTCATTTCACAAAGTTTATTGCTTCTCCTGTTAAATTATATTTTTATTAGTTAAGCCTTTTTGCATTTCAGATAACGATATGTATGTATGTATATATATTTAACATAAATAATCTGAAACTTTGACTGACTGGTGGAAAGTACCTACTTTTTTATTGTCAAAAGGCAAACAGTTACAGAGTCTGCCAAAGAGATGAAAAGTTTCAAGGATAAATGTACAATGTAATAACAACAGAATTGTGCAAACTGTAATAATGCTGACGTAGTAGCAACAATTTGTTGTTTAATATTTGTTTTTGTATCTTTATTTACTGTATGACAATTAAGCAACAACTATAGCAAAAATGCCCACAACAACAACTAGAAAAATACCAGACATTTGCGACAATGCCAATAACAAATTGCAATAATACCAATACAAAGCTTTGTTTTTTTTTAGATTTTATCCAAACTAAAATAGAGAAAGGTGTGAATCAGGGACACATATCACAAAAAAAGGTAGAGACACCAAGGCATAACAACAACAACAACAACAATATCAGAAGAAACACTATTACTATATAATATATAGCAATATATGTTTGAAAAAAGGAGCAATAGTTGTAGCGTAAGGAATAAACTAGGTCATCGCATAATCATCGGCAATGACAAAGTGCACAATGGGTGTGCGTAAGCAAAATTTTTTGAGTTAAAAAAAAACAAGAAAAAAAACAAAAATGATTATCCTTGATTCATACACCATGATTATTAAGTTATTGAGTTTTAAAAATTGTATATAAACTTTTAAACTTATTCACAATACATCAATAAGGTTTCTTTTCTTCTGCCCTATTTTTTTAGAGTGGTTTCAGATACAAGGTAGTTAGCCTGAAAGGTGTATTACTTCTTTATTATAATGCGATTTTTTTTTTTCAAATTTATGTAAATAAGAATTGGGAAATTGAAAACTATTAAACAACAAGCCAGTAGTGACTTAATTTTAAGACTTACACATATTTAAGGCAAATAGTAAAATAAAATTATGATTTTTTACACAATCTGATAAAGATTAAAATGCTTTAGACTTTCCTTTGCTGGCATTTGCAAGAAGGTGTATAGGTGAATAAGCCACAGAGCATTCGCTAACTAAAAAATAATATTCTTTAAGAAATTTGAGCGATATCGCCAAAGTTTAGAATGTACGACACTTGAGCGACATTTTTTCACGCATAAATAAATAATAAATTCCTCTTTCATTAGTAAGAAATTACAAACTATTCAAGCCCATTACTTTCTTTTAAATCTCCCTGTGCACAATTTCTTTTATGTTTGATAGAAAAATGTAGCTAAATGTTTATTTAAAAATTGAGACTTCTTGTAGCTGAGCAACAATTTTTACCAAATTATAAATTACCCATATGAACATATTTTGGAGATTTAAAAAAGTCCTGATTGGAAAGTTTCTCTAAAACCGAAAATCTAATAAAGTAAGAGATATTCTACATATAAAAAGCGCTTAAAAATAATGTTGATACGTGGACTTTAGACCATTTCTTTTACAAGACTAGGGAATATTCTTAGAATTTTATGGCTTTTATGTCTTGCGACAATTAATGTTCGCTTTTAGTTTTGTCATGCATAAAACTTTTTCAAACGTGTATGGTTTTAGATTTTAAAAATTATATGTCAGAGCGTTAAGGTTCGAAATTAAGAGGACTTCGACACAAAGATCGGTAAAAAATTCCCAAAAATTAATTTCACATCCCTTCGCTGTGGCGTTTCAAAGGTTAAAATGATAACTTGCGTGGCCTATAAAACTGTACAATAGAGGATAATTAACAGCGTTGTAAGGTGCTTGTAAATTAAAATGTTTAATACATATCACACTTGATTAAATTGAAATTAAAAAATTTTCAATAGAAGCAAAACAATTTTTAGTTTTTTCTTTAAGGCATATGAAAAAGAATTTTTAATCAAACAGCTTCATTAGATACCAAAAAGAAGACAAAATACCAAGCCAGCGGGTAGATATAAATATTACGTTTCGATTTTATCTAAAAAGTGAAAAAAAAAAATAATATTTTGGGTTTGAGTTGAATGTAAGGAATGGGTAATCGATCTCGATTCTAATCGAAAATCGATTTTGTGTTTAAAAAATCGACTTTTCGCAATTGAATTAACGTCTGCGATTTTATACTGACACCGATTTTTTTATCATTATTAAAATTTTGATAATTTTCTATTTTAATATTTTTTATACATATAAAATATGTATGTACATTTACAATACCACTACAAATTTTTATTTGAGTATATATACTCAAACACCAATTTGTGTAGGTATGTAAATAAATGTATGCAGTTAGGCAAGTTTGAAGTAAAATACAGTTGTAGTTATATATATATTTACTTATTAATACCTTTGAAACTTTAAATATATTGAGCGATAGTGAACAAAATAGTCCTAAACGTATTCGTACAAAACCAAACATTTAAAGTGGGTTTTAAGAAATTCACGATAATATTGTAGAAACACAAAAGATGAAATCAAAACATGATTTGATCAATAACATTCCTATTCAATCATGCCAATATTTAAACAGACCAATGTGAGATTATAATTTAAATGCACTAAAATTGCACGAAAAAAACAAATCAATTTGTTCAAACGCAGACGAAATGACTACTGTATTTTTGGGCATCCTTCCGATATCAGTACCTTGAGAAATTTAATTTTTTTAAGCTAAATTAATAGTAACTCACCAAAGTAAAAGGCTAAGCCGTCATTCCATGAACCAGGAAAGTTTGTATTTTACAAAGCCCTCCAGTCAAATTTATTTTAATCGATTTTAAAATCTTTCTTAAGGTGCGATTAATCAATTTCACAAAAACAAATCAAAAAACTCGATAGAAAAATCGAAAATGGATTTTTGAATCTATTTACCATTCCCTAGTTAAATGCAAGTAGAAAACAAGTACATCTTAATGCATGCAATTACTATAAGACTTCGGTCAAGTTAAACATTATACTAGGATAACAATTGAGATCATTGTAAACAATTTTGAAGAAACTGGTTGTTAAAGCTACATTCGCCAGTATTTCTATAGTCCAGATTAATAACACTGTGCTAGAAATTGACACTTTTTATGAGACAAGCGGGGCACATAGCGTTTTAAACTAATTCGGGTACGCTGAATCCAGTAGAAAATAATAGAAAACATGATTTTTAAGTAACACCTGAGTGCTTAAAATTCTTATTCACTTTATAGTCTTATTTGTATAATATTTTTAGCTTTTATAATGTCTTTGGAAAAAGTTTCCTGACGAGCTGGCCTAAGCAACCAGCGAAATGCGCATAGAAACTAGTTTTCCCTCATCATTAAAATTTCAGTGTTTTTATCAAAAATAAAAATTGGGAATTTAGCACGTTATAGATAAATGTTATTAATAACAAATTTTGTATTCCCGTAGGTAACTTTTTCACAAAAAAAAAAAAAAAAATTATTTGTTTACCAAAATTTCGAAATTTTTATTTTTTAAAAAATCATAAAAATTGGAAATTTAGCTATGCTCAAGGCGAATTCATATAAGGAGACCTTAGCTTGCAACCCAACAGCAAAAGCTATAACTTACCATGTGTCAAAATGGTATATCGAACTGGTGGTTCTGGGGAACCTTTCACAAATTCTATCATTTTTACTTAGAATTATGAAATGTAAGACGTTTTTAAATTATTAAATTTCAAAACGCAAAATCTAAAATTAAAACCAAAATGAAATGTTAGCTTAAATTGTTTACTACGGTGTTGTATTATTTTGAGACGTTAAAATATTTTACAGTGTTGTATCCGTTTTCAAAAGACCACCTTGTATTTCTATCTTTTTTATAAAATTCTTAAATATGGAACCGGCAGCGCCTTGGATGCCCCTACATGGATCAAATGTTTTTCATCTCTATCATATATTTCTAACATATGTACCTAGCCGCTATCTCCATTCCTTAAGGGGGCTCCCATACAATATTTTCAATACAGACTTGAAATGCATACATACCTATATTGAAGAAAGAGACCCATAACTGCCAAGGAGTTGCCCCTAGGGGGATAAAATGTATGACCGACCTTTTTTGGTTTTTTGTTTTAAACATTTTCCCAAAACATATGTACCTGCCTCATCTCCACTTCTTATATCTCCACATACATATATTGCATTTTATGAAATTCTTAAATTTATTTAAACATTTTCGTCTTTTGTGAATAAAATCAAAAGTTGTAAACAGATTTGAATCATTAATGGATTATTTTATTTGCAGTATGTTTTTAATATGTCATATGATTTTTTTAAAAACAAAAAACGCTCAATAACTGCACGAATTGCTTGCACACTAGTCCGATTATGTTGGCCGTAAAATGGACCAAGTGCTCTTTGCAATTCTCTAAATGTTATTGCACATTTATATGGTATTGAAATAGTCTCAGGTTGTGCTGGTGTTAACTTTGCTAGATTGAGACGTGTTGTTAATATGATTGTAAGGTTTGTCTATAACGTTCGTCGTTGGGATCATGTTTCGGGGGTATGTTTACCGATTCCTTGGATGTTCCTTTGATACTTTTGTTAAATGTCGTAATTTGGTTTCATTTCACAAGGTTATAAAAAGTGGTATACCATCTCCTTTATGTAATACTTTCTTATTTTTGAGATCTTCAAGACATCCTCAGATTTTTATTCCAAGAATTTATAAACTACTTTTTGAGAGGTCATTTATGGTAAGAATTGCTCGGTGCTGGAATTGTTTACCTCATGAATTACGTATTTTTTCTCACTCAAATAATGTTTTTCGCCGAAAAATTATTGAGTTTTTTACAAGGGGATTATAGCATCGCTGTATGATGGGACTATAGTTATTTCTTTTTTTTTATTTTACATTTGAATTAAACTTCAGAACGTTTTTGTGGTTGGGGAGCCAAAATGTTGTTTTTTGGACTTTTTACATCGATTTAGGTTTAAGTCTTATTTTTTTTTCTTTGTTCTTTTTCTTTTTTATATCTTGAACTAAATGTTCGTATATTAGGCTTTGTTATAACTATGTAATACATATTTATATTTTGGCCTGGAAGGCTTCGTATTACTTTATTAAATAAATAAAAATAAAAAATAAAATTAAAAATTAGAAAACTTAAATTTGCTAGGTATAACTTCGTAAAAAATCGAAGGCACAAAATAATTGAAACTTTGTCCATGTGTACTTTTCAACATGGAGATTACAAAGGTGCCATTAACTGGAATTTGCTTAAGTCGACTTAACCACATTTTCCTTTTTGCCACAGATATATTGATAACATGCATCTGCTAGAAAAGATAGGAAATTATAGATCTTAATGGATACCTTACCCACAAAACATAAATTCATTGGAATCTCTGATGGCCGAACACCAGAAGGACCTTTGAAATGAGTTGCACAAGCAGTATGCCTTGTTTATTGGATACTGGCGGGATCAGGAGAAGTGTCCATCAAAATGTGGTGTCTGCTTGAGGAATGTATACATTAAGAATGGTTACACTGTATACATATGTACCAAGTTTAAAAAAATTTTCCGACTGTTTAAATATTTTTTAACCAAATCGATATTTTCGTTAGAAAATAAACGAAGACTTTATTTAATTAACTAAAATTATATGTCCCAACACTTTTGAAATAATTTAAACATTTAGATTTTATTTTAAACACCAAATAATTGGGAAATAATTAACACCTACTCCCCACAGTGCAATGGTGTGAAATATTAAAAAATTGTTAACAAAATACATACATACATTTATCGAATAGGTTTGTATAAACAATAATAGAACAGTGTATATTTTGTCGTATCTCTTAATATTTGCATCATCAATACATGTGAATTCATGTGTGTGTTTTTATATTTTGATGTTAATCAACAACAAAAGGGATGTGAGAGATTCACCCATGGTCAAATTTCACCATGGATGCACCTTTATGTTGATTATTTTTGTTTTGTTTTTTTAATACAATAATAAAATTTTGTTTTTGGTTTTTTTGTTTTGCCTATTTTGCTTTTTTACATATTTTTAATTTTGGAAATTTAAGAGAAACCAATGAAAAGGAAAAAGAAACTGGCTCAAGGACATTTCAAAACATTTTAATTTTTGTAATTTTATTTGTATTTTTTTTAACTACAAAAAAAAGGGTGAACTATTTGTAAGAATAGAATTTAAACAGGAAATAGCAAAGTTGAATAGGTAACAAAAACTACTTACCTGCTGCAAAATGTAAAGGTGTTGATTTACGTCCAGCGGTATCACGGGCATTTACTGTCTGCGGTGTAATTAATTTTTTCACTTTCGCTATATCGCCCGTTTTACAGGCTTCGAAGAGCTCGCGTAATGGATCATTGGCCATGACCGCATCCAGGTTAACATTAAGTATAGCTCGACTGCGGTTGGTCATGGTGACACCAACAACACCATCAATTTTATAAAAGTTACTTTTTTCTGATATAGATGGTTTAAGAAAGCTCTTCAATGGCAATGTCTACGTTTTTCAGTTTCTTATGGCGAAAAAATACCAAAAATACTCATACAACAAACGAGAACTCCCCACAAAACAAGCAAAGAAAATCACAAAATAATACAAAAAAAAAAAACACCAGCAGACAATGGGGAAATATAAGTGTGTATATATATATTTTTTCTTCTTTAAATTTATTTTTTAACTCTTTTATGATTTTTAAAATTAGAATTATATTCTTTAAAATATTTACATATATTTTCTAAAATACTTTATATACATTTTTCCCTATTTGCCAAAAAAAAATGTTATATTTTTATCCAACCATCGAAAAATTTCTCTTCCGTTCTTTTTTCTTTTGTTTTTTTAGCATTCCAAAAAAAAATTTTTTAATATTATTTTTTCATTTTTAAAGTCCACTACACTTTTTCGTGTGATTTGTTTTTTGTTCAGTGCACTTAAAGCTAAAGGTTTAGTATATATTTGAAACTATTCTTTTTGTTAAAAAATTTCTTTAAAATTGATTATTTTATTGTATTTTTCGTTCAACAGCTGAAAATTTTATGTTTCGTCTCTAGCAAAATGTCCCGTAAAACTGCAAAAATTCACAAGAAAAATATACGATTTTTTCATACAGTTGTTCGTTTGCAGACCGTGTAGGGGCGCCACTGAGTATAATTAAATAAAGTGTTGCCACTATGCGTACATTATACACGAAGACAAATTAATGTTTATTTGTTGAATTCATATAAGCTGTTTTATGGCTTTTATAAAATTTTTTAATAAAAATAATAAAAAAACATAATTTTTTTTTTCCTTAAGTTATATTTTTATTTTACCTTTAAAATTCAATATTAAAAGAAAATACTCAAGCATCAAAAACTAGTAGAGTGTAGTTTTTTTATGCTGAAACGTGAAGAGCTATTACACCTTTTTTGTAGTTTATGTAAAATTTTCATTAACCATTCCCTGATGATGATATTCAAAGAATATCGAAATATTGGAAACAAATAAAGAACATTTTACATACAACAGACCTCGAGCTTGAGTATTTTCTTTTAATAAAAAAACATAATGCTTAAATACAAATTATAATTGACGTCGACTAAAATTTAAAGCAATTCGTTATTGAAAATGTAAAGCACACAAATGTTCAACTCAACTTTTTCAATATATGTGATAATTAATATCTACCCAAAACGTTATCTTTAGTTAATAAATTAAGGCAGAAAAAAATCGTATGTCCAAATAAAATACCTAAAAAGTGGCAATGGAAACAAGTAAGAATACTATATTCGCTATGCCGAATATAGTATTCTTTAAATATGTAATTTTGTGTGTGGTTACGAAAAAAATTGTTGCTCTATTATGAACACCAGTAAAAATGTTGCTGCCTATTGTGAACGAAGCTTAATGCGATAAGAACAGAAACTTAAATAAACACCGTTCTTAAGATATAAATTAAACGATTTTGTTTCACGCCCACTTCTCATACCCCGCCCAGATTTCGTCGGAAGTTGTGTATTGATAACCAAGATGCTTGTACCTTATTTGAGAGCTTCGACTCTTGCCGTTCTATAGATATACAGCAATTTATAATGTATTTTTATGGGAGGTGCCACGACCACTTCTCCAATCCCACCCATAGTATTGGAGAGGTTGTGCCAATTTTTCTCTTACCGTTCCACAGTGGCGCCCGTAGAGCAAACGAGGTTGCAAAAATCAAAATTTTCATGAGTGCCGACGAAGTTTTGAATAAACCCATGTTATAGGAAACTTTTCAACGATTTCAAATATGCCACTCTTAATAATATCACATTTTTAGTTTAGAAGATATAACCGTTCAAAGTTGACCGACTTTCGGTTTTCAAAAAAACACACAATTTTTAGTCAATTTGTTGCGATTTCAGGTGTAATATCACGAAAAATAGGTAACGAATCGCCTTATTTTTTGTTTGTATTGATTGATGTATTTATTAAATGTATAATGATAAAAAAAAAATTAACTGTTTGCTTTGTGTTTCTCCTGGTAAATCACTATTTAAAAACTATCCGTTTTTTCACTATTTTTCAACTTTGACGGAAAATAAAAAAAAACTATATTTTTCTATATTTGCCATATTTGAAAAACCTGTTCTTTGATTAGTTCTTTACATAATTCAAAATTTTTATCTGCCCGTACGTGCCCGTTTGGCTTCTAGAGGTAAAAAGTTTAAAAAGACATGGTTGCAGAAATTGTATGGCGTCCATCCCTTATATGTTTTGACTGACAGTAGTTTGATCTAATAGTTTGAAAAAAACTACTCATTGAAATTAGCAGGTATGTACCTCACATAAACAATACTTTGGCGTACAAATGGTCAGGAACAATATTGACTTATGGTCCCTACAGGTAGGCACAAATCTTATTTGGACACGTGCATAATATCAAAATTGCATTATTCAGCCTAAATCCATATGTATGCAGGGAACAGATAAATTTTTAGGCATGGTAGCATAAGCCTATATATTGCAAAATAAGCATAATGCCTGGATTAGTCTACGCCTGAAAGTTGGCGCAACAATTACTGAAACCATTAAACAATTTAAGTACTGAAAACATGGCGTTGAACAATTTAAAATTATTTGAACTGTTTAGAAAGTCAACCACACCAAAGTTTTTCACGGAAGTGAAAATTCTTCCTGAGAAGTTGACATTGATCAGCAAATGGGGCTGCGATGGATCATGCGGACAAAGCGTTTATAAGCAAAGGATATCTTCCGATGACGCTACAATATCGGATGGAAATATGTTTATGGCATCTGTTGTTCCTTTGCGGCTAAAATCGGATGATTCCCTACACTGGAAAAATCCACGACCGTCATCAGTGCATTATTGCCGACCATTAATGTTTCAGTTTGCAAGGGAATCGACAGAACTCATAAGGACTACGGTGAAGGACATTGAAGAACAAATAAGCAAGATTAAGCCTACAAAGCTGCAAATTGGAGAAGGAAAATATATTGAATGCAATTACGAGTTCCACCTGACCATGGTTGACGAAAAAGTCGTAAACGAACTGACAGGAACAACCTCAACAATGTCATGCCCGATTTGCAAAAAGAGTCAGAAGAACTTTTTTCAATTCAATTCAATTTATTTCATATATAATATGTTACATCTCAATTTTATATAATTAGTTGTAAAGAATTTAAGATAAGTATCTTTTTCTGCTTAATTATAACATATTTCAATTAGTTATCATATACATATATATAGACAGAATTATTTTGGAGGTAAAAATTTAGCAAAAACCAATTTAAACCCCTTTTTTCGTTTTATTTTTATATTTTTTTTTATCGATTTTTTACTATTATTTGTCAGAAGAACTTTGGTAATTTAAACGATTCTACAAATGAGGAGAATTACGAATATGGAATGTCACCAATGCACGCAAGGATAAGGTGTATGGAATTCTTGCTAAAACTGGCATATACCCTACCACAAGAGGAGGAAAACTTCGATGAAAATACATCAATAAAGGATAAGGAGAAGATCAGAAAGAAGCAAATACAGGAGGCTTTTTTTAAACAAGTTGGACGAAAAGTAGACTGTCCCAAGCACGGATACGGTAACTCAAACGATGAAAACACTTCTAGGAGATTTTTTGAAAATGATGAGGCAGTAACTAGAATCATTGGAATTGACAATCAAATCGTGAAAAGATTGGGAACGATCTTGGATGTTTTAAACTGCAAAGAAAATGTCAATTCTACAAAATATGGAGAATATGCGTCGAAAACTGCATCTCTTTTAGCAGAAATGTATCCACAGAAGAAGTTGACCCCGACCGTCCATAAAATATTGGCGCATGGCAAAGATATAATTGAGTACCAGTCTTTGCCAATTGGAGAGCTTTCTGAAGAGGCACAGGAGTCTCTTAACAAATTTTATAAAATATATATATTGCACAACACATTCAAAGCATCAAGGGTAAGGCAAAATAAGGACCTCTTCAACATGTTGGCAGCATCTTCCGATCCACTTATTTCTTCCCTGCGGCATGTGAAGTCACAAATAGAGTTACAAAATAATTATAGTTTAGAAATGGTTAGTCTTTTAGATATACCTTCTCTTACGAATTGTGATGAATATTTTACAGAAAATTTAAAAAATAAATTTAAAAAAAAAATAATTTTTTTTTTAATTTGTTGGGTAATAATTTAAAACATAAAACCCTTAAGAAAAAAAATAAAAACAATCTAAATATGTAAAAATAATTTTTTTTAGTTACCATAAAATTGATTTTTCTACTAATTTTAACTTTGATAACCCATAAGTAGACCCCTACAAAGCGTAGCACCCTTTCCAAACGCTCATTTCATAGGCTGAACAGTTATCTATCATATGCTGTTTAAACTGTTCAATTATCTTATTCTGTTCAAAAGATATGATTTTTGCAACGAAAAAACTCAAATGGCGCCACTGTGCGTTCTTTAAATAAACACCAACATTTTGTCGGATGTTGTGAATTAATAACCAAGATGCTTGTACCAAGCTCAGAAACTTTGGCTCTTTCCGTTCTCCGAAAATTTAGAAATCTATAATTAATCTTAATCTACATTTTGTCAGATGTGATGCATTCATTACCACGATACTTGTACCTAACTAGGAAACTTTTGCTGTTTTAACAGACATACGGACATTGTTAAATCAACTTCGCTTCTTATAAGTACGAAGAATATATATACTTTTTAGGGTCTACAATCAATATTGTAGAAATTACAAGCGGAATGACAAACTTATATATATATACTTTTTTACCTTCAGTGAATGGACAAAATGTTTTAATGTGGTCTTTTAATAATGCTATTTAGATTGGAATTTAGAAAATATTAATAACAAAATTTATTAAATTTTATTGGGATAAGTCTATTATTAGCAGTAGCTCATAACAACACTTCGTAACACTTCAGCCTTTAAAAATGAATTTTTAAATTATTCTAAGTCTTTTATATAACTTTCATATAAATATATACATGTAATTATTAAATATTAATTATTTTTTTTTTATTAATTTGAATATATAACTTAATTTAATGATACAATTTTTTAATGTTCAATTGCCATGTCACTATCTTTGTAAATCATAAGATTTATATCATGTTGTGATAGATATTAAATAATAAAGTTAAAGTTAATAGTTAAAATAATCTAAATCGAAAAGTTTAGCATAAAACATTATTTAAAAAAAAAAATTAAATGATTTTTTATGTCATAAGTTGGGAAAATAAACGGTTAAAGGAATGTGAAAATATTCGGTTGAAACTGATTTTTTTGATTTGGCGGACGCTTCCATTGCTTGGTTCAGGCAGCATTTTATTTTTTATGTTCATAAAATAACTCTTATTTGAAAATAGTTATTTATATTATGGAATCAGGTGGATATTTAAAAATAACTTTAATTACCATACAAACCATAACACTAGCATTTTGTGGAAATTTATCAATATTTTATTATGGTATGATGGTGGTGACATCAATGATTTTACACACCAGAATTAAGCGCTTTTATATTATTTTAATTTCAAAGATTCTATTTTGTCCTTAAGTTCTTAACTAACCTTTTTTAAAACTTTGGTTAGTATATAAAAATATACTAAATAAATAATTTAGTATTATAGTGAAACAATTTTTCTGTTCAGTTCAGGTTCTGAATTTTGAATATTTGAATTATAGTTACGGATTTTGTGTCGAAACCGTTAACAAATTATGTTTAATATTCCAGTGTTATTTTTAAAGAAATATCAGAACTAATTGAATGGTCAAACTCACTCAATATGTAAAATTTTAAAGAACATTTAGCATCATAAGGGCTTACAGCAATATATGCTTCATATGCAATATATGATATTCAAACATTTTTAGGTTTCTTAATTTATTACAATGGAATAAAGTGTAAAATTTCTTTTGATGCTTTTAAGGCAATAAAGATCACTGTTGTTATAGAGAAAAATCTCGAAAAGTGGTGAAAATTAAAATATTTGCTTGAGTCAAAATCTGCCAAAAACGTTAACGTTTTCGTTCATTGGTAATGATCACTAATACAAATATGCCCGATATGGCAACTCTTTGAAAAACCTTGGAAACCACCTGCGAAACAACAACAAAATGTACATAGTAAACAAACAAGAAATTAAAGTAGAAAACAAAAAACAAAGTTAGAAAAACGATGAAATGTCAGTAACAAAAGAAAATAACTAAAAAGGGCAAAATGGCGTTTTTGTAGTTGTGAATGACACACACACTTCCGATTTTTTTTGTAATAACGAAATAAGAAAAATTTTGTGCTATTGGATTTGCTATCAAGAAAAGAATTTCATTAAATAGTAATTAAAATACATTTGGAACGTAATGAAAAGTTAAAAAATAATTATTAAAGATATTTGCAAATAAGGAAAAGAAAATTGTTCATAACCCATATGAATAAAAACAGCAGAGCCATGAATAAGTGAAATTAAGGCCAGTAGAATAAAATACACATCATTAGGAGGTTTTAATACATTAAAAAATATTCTTAAATAATAATTAATGGTTTTTAGCTGTATAATTTACTAATATTTAGGAAAAAAGAATGTTAATTTAAAAAGTGGTAATCGTTGAAAAATTATGATTTTAGAAGAAAAAAATCGTGGCCTCAACGACCTCAATCAATAAATTTCGTTGTTTTTTTTCTTTTGTACCTATGCATGATGTTGGAAAAAATGTTGTATCTTGAAATTGTGTGTGTCACCAATTAAGGTGCTGTCTGTGTGCATTGACTGCAAAATCGAAGAAATCAAAACTTATAGTGCAAAAAGATAATTTAAAAAATACTGAAGTGCAAGTGATTTTTTTATTGAATTCACATTTTTGTATTGGATACCTATAACAAAAAAAGTAACAAACAACTTTAAAGCGAAAATAAAGAAATAAAAGTGAGAAATATAAAAGAAAAGTAAATTAATCTAGTGGATTGTTAGTAAAAAGTGAATTTTTACATTGGTAGCACAAATATTTTGTTGAATTGTATATTTATGGTATTGAAAAAAGTAAATTAGGTATGAGGGCAGTCAGAAAAGTGGTTACAAAATAGAAATTAATTAAAATATCAAAATTTTGCTGACCTTATTGCCATTTTTTTAAAGAAATTAACTCTTAAAGCAATTAAATAAAAATCTCTTTAAGAAAAAGAAAAAAGTTGAATCTGAGAATTATTTCTTTTTATAATTCACGGCTGAAATGCTGTTTACACGAAAAATAAAAATAAAAAAGATTCCTATGCCACCCGACTTAGAATTAAAAACAAAAATTAAAATTTAATGGGGCTGACGACCATGGGGCTCCCTGTACCCCAAAAATCACCCCGCCCACTTTTTGGTATGTGTGGATATTCAATTTAAAGGTAATTTGCTCACGATTGCAAATATGCATATTTTATTATATTCGAATCATTATTTCCCCCTCTAGATTTGTTTAAGAATCTTTTAGATGCAGACAAGCTTTAGTTAGCGAAGCCGGTGTTTGTTATACCATAGAGGAGAAATCCTTGAACGAATACAAAAACAAGATGCATATTTGCAATTGTGAGCAAATTACCTTTAATTTGAGTACCCACCAGGGCTGCCGTTTTTGGTTATTTCTAACCAAAATTGGTAATTATTTTTCTCATTTTGGTTACTTTTTTGTTAAATAATAATACATACATATAAATATGTTTTTCTTGATACACTTGCAATTTACGTTTTCGAAATTTTCAACTTTTTTATTTACATGAGGGGTTATCGCGTATCTCGATTTGAAGGAATTATTTACGACTTCTAATAAAGAGTACTTTACTCTACGATTTTCTGATTTTTTGTTTCAAATGGACAGAAGTTTTAATACCTTATCAAAAACAAAAAATCCATTTCACAACAGCTTCCATATATTTTTTTTTTAAATTTTTGTTAAGAAAAAATTGCCAAATGTGATTTTTTTTATTAGAAACGGGCATGTTCTGAAATTTATATCAACTGAAATTTTAATCGATATAGATTTTCAATTAATTATTATCACGCGGAATAGATTTCAGAACATGATTGAAAAAGTACAAAATAAAATAAAATAAAAAAAAATAAAATGTTCTAAATTAACATTATTTCCAGTAGTATATTTTAATAGGTATATACACATAGGAATTATAAAGATTTTGAAAAAATAAATGAATAGATAGATAATCTATAATGATAGAATTTACTGTAAGAAAATGGCATGAATTTAAGAAATTTGATATTGCACTTTTTATAACATTATATAATAATTTTTAGATAATGATTTGGCAATATTTTTATTTATAAAAAAAATATCCTTGACTGTAAGTCATATACTTTTTGCCCATTGAATGGTTCTGTGTGAAATACGAATTTGTTTATATACGCAAATATTATGGCGAATAGGTTTAAACAAATATAACAATTTTGAAACAGTAATAACAACAATTATAAATTAAAAATACAATTTACAAGCAAGAGAAACAAGTTATACCCATTTTTATAATATTTTTTATATGTATGTACCTATATGTAAATAAGAAAATATTCACAAGAAGTGTATTTCGCCAAAACAAACGCTAAAAGGATTAAGAATCGGCACATTTGACAGCGCTGCCACTGACATCTAAAAAGCGGAAAAAAAATTCATTTTTTCTTTTTTGTTATTTATAAATGTGAAGTACAAATTTTGTTTATTGTAAAGGACTTCTCCAAAACAAATTCAATTGATTAACTTTCAATATACAGGATTTTGTATGGAAATGTGACGTGTTTAACTGAAGTAAAAATATTTTTTATGAAAAAGGTCTCAAATAAATTAAAACTATTAACTAAAGGTTCTCGTTATTTTTTTAATATATACAAGAATAACATTTCTTGTTTTGTTTTCTTGATTTGTTATTAGTATTGTCCAATTAGGTGCAAATAACCTTTGTTTTACAATGCAACTTTAACAAAAGGCATTTCTGATTTGGTTATATTTTTTCACATTTGGTAACTTTTTAAAAATTTTTGGTTGTAAAAATATTATTAGTCGTGGCAGCACTGTTACCCACACATACCAACAAGTGGGCGGGGTGAATTTTTGGATCCAGGAGCCACCAAGAACTTCAGCCCCCCTTAATTTTGATTTTGCTTTTTTTTTAATTAACAACGCCCCGTAGATTTTTATTTTATTCAAAATTTTAATTTATTTGGTTGGATTTTTACACAAAATGTAATATTCACAAAATGTGTCTTTTTTCCCAAAAAGTGCCTTTTGATACATAAGAGCTCTCTTTATAACAAAATGTTTGTATTATCTATTGACCTAGGGATTTTCTTTTTTATATACAAATTTTTTAACATTTATTTTAGTATTCCAATATTTCGATACAGGGGATGAAATTAAACAATTAAAATTAACGTGTTTAAGAAAAACGTTCATTTGAATTGTTGAATTTTTCTCTGACACATTGCTCTATTGAAATATTGGAACAATAAAATAAACGTTAAAATTTTTTTTATAAAAAAAAGACAACCTCAAGCTCAAGAGATTATACAAAAATTTACCAAATTAATCAAAATATTACCCAAAAAAATGCATTTTACATAAAAATACTATTTTACTCAAAAACTTTTATTTTACATAAGAAATTACTTGAAACAAAAAATGTACACTTCGTTACCTAAAACGCAAAATGCCCTATCTAACATTTTAAAAATATTACAAGAGATGCAAAAAACTATTTAAAATGGTAAATTGATAAATTGCCTTAAACTGTTTATAATTAATTTTTCTTCTATTTTTCTTGTAAAACTTACCAGTGGTTTTGACAAATAACAATGTTTCATATAATGAAAACTGTTAGTTATGTCTATTAGTGTTTATCGTATACTATTTTGTAGATAGGGCTTTTTGTTTTTGTTAATAAAATCTCTAATTTTGGTCGAAAGATTTCAAATTTTGTTGTGGACATGTGTGTTGATGCAATACATCAGAATCGATGAAAAAGTCGATTTTTAATTTTTGGTTAGTTAGGGCCTTTTGCATTTTAGGTAACGATATGTATATATGAATTTAATTGTCTATACCCTACCCTAAATTAATTTACTTCTATTTTGGACTTTCGTCAACTTTACACATACCATATATAAATTAAGAGAAAAAACTCCAACATAAAAAAAAAATTGAGTAACAATTGCATTAAAATATCAATATTTTTTATAATTGTAATTTTTGTCAACATTTTATTTCAAAGTAGGTTCAGACAGAGAGTGTGTGTTTTTAAACTTTTTTGATGTCATTACGCTACGTTGCACATGTTAAGCTTCACTTATTTAACGACAACAACTATTAAAATGTTTTTAATTAGTATTTAAACTAAATATCAACAAATCAAATCGGCAAACAAATAAAAAAAAGTGAAAACAAATTTAAAGGAAGTCACTTTTTTAGCCGGCCAACACCTCATTTAACGTTTTGCTTTGTTATGGCAAATTAGTCGTTTATTAGCATCAATACACAAAAGGTGCTTTCATATCTTCAAATATATTGTTAAAGTGAATGGAATTTTTGGTGCTTCTTCAGCTAATTGATTGTCAGCAACTTTAAAAAACCTTAGAAAAGCCATTATGGAACTGAAAGTATGGGTTGAAGGTATACAACGGATTGTTTGTGGTGTTACAGTGAATACAACATGTCAGGTTAGTTAAAAACTATTAGGCTAATACTTTAAAACATGTTTTCTTTATACTGATAAGATCAGTTTTTATACAAATGTAATTTGCCTTTATTTCGCGCACCTTCTATTGTATACAAAAAGTCGCTTCTTAAACCAAAAAGTACTATTTAAATACAAAAAATTCTATTTTCTCCAATATTTTTCACTAATCCGTTTTTTAACAAAATTTTTTTTTATAATAAAAATTCTGTAGTGGGATTCAGTAACTTTTAACCATTTTTGAACTTTTAAACTATTTTTCTGACCATATCACAGACTAACTTTTCGCATCTCTTTTTCTTCAGGATGTTGTTTTTGCTTTAGCTCATGCTACTGGGAAAGTAGGACGTTTTACTCTCATTGAACGTTGGCGTAATAATGAACGTTTATTGGCACCAAATGAAAATCCTTTAAAATTGCTGTTAAAATGGGGTGAATATGCTAATGATGTGCAATTTATTTTGCAACGTTCTGAAAGTAAACAACAGCAGCAGCAACAACAGTTGCAACATTTGAAACAAGAAATGCAACAGCAGCAATATAAAACAACTAATAATAACAATTGTAATAATCTAAATAATAACAACAATAATAATAATGAAAGCACAACTGTGATGTTAAATAAGAAACCTTTGGGTTTAAGCAATATTAATAACAACAACAACAGTAACAATAATAATTGTAATTTAAATAAACAAAATAACAATAACAATATCACTAGTAAAACAATTAATAATGTATTAAATTTACATGCAACAGTACAAGAGTCGCAACAGCAGCTACAACAAGAGGACCAGCAGCAACATCAAAAACCATTAACTATGGAATTGAGCTTAAATGCAGCACATGAACGAGCCAAAGAATTAAAGAAGAGTTTTGGGTAAGAAAAATAATCTTTTTAAAAGCTACAAGAGCTTTATCGACAACAACTTTTTGCTCAAAAAGGTTTTGCAATGGAAGGCATTTTCAATAGAAAGCTTTATCCATAAAATATTTTTTGCTTAAAAAAAACTTCTTCTCTTGAACGGTTTTCTTCAAAAGCTTTTTCTTCGAAACTTTCAATAAACAAAAGTTTACAAACCTAAACATTTTCCAATATAAATTTTTCTATAAGATTCTTAAAAGTTTTTATTAATGTGCTGTTTACACAACACAAGTGATTGAACGTGTAGTAAAATTTATATGAATAGCACTCAGTTTTTTGAGTGTTTTTCATATAAATTTTATTACACGTTCAATCACTTGACATAACTCTTTTTAAAAGATTTTTTATAAACATTTTTTATTCACTTTTTTATTGGAAACTCAAATTTCGTTTAATACATATTCAAATATAATATTTCTTACTTTCGCTCTATCATTCCAGTGCCGTTCATGATTCAAAATACAGTGAAAACATTGGAATTGTTAAGGGTATTCCACAGCGTAACAACAACAACAATAATAATTTGTCGTCTTCAATTACAACTGCAACAACAACACCATCTGCAGCAAAATCAATAGCTACCGCAACATCTTTAATACCACGTCATGAAAAATCTCATTCAAATCCCATAGAAATGCCTTCAAGTGCTAGCAGTGCTGGCAATGGCCTGGGGAGTATTGACGATGGCAATAATTTTCTTAAAGGAAATGGTGCTTATCAAGAGCACAACAACAACAATAATAATAACATAAATAACAACCACAATAATTCAAATAATATTTATCAACAATTAGGTGCTCATAATAGTAAGTCTATAAATGAAATAAATTTAGCTGAAGTTCGTAATGCTTTAGATCGTCGTACCATGTTGTCAACAGCGAATGTCGCACATCAAAATAACATGAGTATGGGCGGTAGTGCTGAGATTATATTTACAAATGCAATTCAATCCCTAAATGCGAATACAACAAATCAAAGCAACGAAAATCTATTGGATATTTTTAATGGGAATACTTCAAATGGCAGTAATTCAAACAGCAACAATGGTAGTAGCAAGTTTTCTAATTCTCCAAATGATTTGTATAAACAAGCTACAACTATATCGGCAAATGGTGCTTTAGTGCCACCTCCATATAGAGATCCACCACCGCCACGTAATAGTCCTTTGCAACATCTTAATAATGTTCCTCCGTCGGCGTCTAATAATTCTAATTTTTCTTCACAATCGGTTTCACCTCAACATCCGGGAAATGTTTTGTATTCAAATCAACCAATATCGCCAAGCTCACAACAACAGTCGGATTATGCCGATTATGCTGACTATCAGCAGATCAACGATTTAGTTTTACCTACAAATATGGATGAAAGTGAAAGCATTTTCCAGGCCACTCAATACAATGATCTCTTGCAGTTGATAAAGTTTCAACGTGAAAAAATCAATCAACAACAAATGGAATTAAGTAAGGTAAGCATGAGCAGCTGGTTTTACTTGAACTTTTTGGAAAAATATATTATTTTATATTAATCAAAAAGCCTTTTATAAAACAAATTTAAAAAAAAGCTTTTTGTCGAAGGTGTTAATAAAAAAGATTTTCATGCGAATGTGTCAATAGACAATATTTGATTGAACAGCTTTTTTCGAACTGAAAGTTTTATTTAAAACGCTTTTATAGAAAATATTTCGGTGAAAAAGCTCAAGGTAAAAAAAGTTTTGAAAAAAACGTTTCGATAGAAACCCTTTTAATATAAAAACTTTATTTTTTTGAAAATCTTTTTATAAAAGAGTTTCGATACAAAGACTTTTCATGCAGTTTCGGTATAAAATCTTTTTATGAAATAATTTTAATAAAAATCCGTTTGATTAGAGAGTTAACAAAACAGTCATGCAAAATAATTCTAAAGAAACGCTTTTTCCTTCTTTTTTAAGTTTTTAGTTATTCGACCTTTTTTATTATAATTTATAAATGTAATATTTTTTGCAAGCTCGAGGTCTGTTTTATTCTTTTTAATATTTCGACATCCTTTGGATGTCATCTTCAGGAATAACGAGCCACAAAAATACACAACAATTATCTTTTAGTGCAATAATAGACCTACAAGATAATTGTTGTGTATTTTTGTGACACGTTATCCTAAAGATGACATCCAAAGGATGTCGAAATATTGAAAAATAAAGTATTTAAAGAATAAAACAGACCTTGTGCTTGAAAAAATTATTATTATTAACGAAATTATGTTCTGGTCTTCTAATTCAAACAATTTTTTTATTTTCGTTCTTCCTTTTTCTTACAGTATGATGCGGAAATTGTTTATTTAGAATCGAAAGAGCGTGATCAGGCCCAGGAATTGGAAGCCATATCTAGAGAAATTACAAAAGCGGACCAATTGTTTCGACAAGGTAGTGAACAGGTAACGATATAAAAATTTGTTTTAAACGTTTTCAATGAAATTAACCATAATATGTATAGTAGAACAATTGTAGCTTTTATAAGAAATGTTAATTAAATTTGGAGCTAATTTAATTTTTTTAAATGTAAAAAATGTAATTTAAAAGTATTATTAATAAAACTCTAACAAAACTAAATAAAAAAAATTAAAAAATAGAGCTTTACTGTTAAAAATTAATGTAATAATTTTATTTCGAAATCTGAGAAATGCAACATTTTTTTTAGCTCCAAACTTTACAATATGTGGAAGAAGAAAATGAATTGGTTAAACAACAAGAGAAGACATTAAAATCCGAAATTGCTTTGCTGCGTTCAAAATTGGCCAATTGTGAAACAGAATTGTTGCAGTGTAAAAATAAAATACGCTTACTAATGGATGACATAGAAGTCGAACAGAGAGCCATAACAAATTCCAAACAGAATTTAAGGTAAATGGAAATTTAAAAAAAAAAATCGTGAAATTGTATTACGAAAATATTCATAAACGAAACCAAAGTTAGTTTTTTAAAAAGTGTGCCCAGTTGGCCACGTTTTTAAGACATCCTTGATATGACATGTGAGGGACAGCCAGAACAAATCGTCAACAACATTGAAGACATTGTCGCTCTTCATGTCGAGTATAGTTGTTTGTTTGTTTGTTATTCAGATACTGCATTTTTGGATGTGTTGGAGGTAGGAGTCAACTATGTAATTCGGGAAGTAATGTCACGGGCGGCAATTAACGGGTTCTGTGTTAACCCAGTGAAAACAAAGTTAATGGGGTTTGGATTCAATACGGAGGATGTGAATATTGCAATAAATGGTGTTCCTATAGAATTTGTTAACAAAATGAAATGTTTAGCCCTTGTCTTGGACAACTTACTGAATTTTTCCCCACACGTTGATAACCTATCT
Source organism: Pollenia amentaria (assembly GCA_943735925.1). Lineage (NCBI taxonomy): Eukaryota > Metazoa > Arthropoda > Insecta > Diptera > Polleniidae > Pollenia > Pollenia amentaria. Next base: position 52,949,882 of record OX031006.1, read on the forward strand.
TCTCGGGTATCATTTCTTTTAAAAAGGTTGTACTCATTAAATATATATATGCCTCTTTCAATGAAAACACGGGTAGCCAAGGCTATCTTAATGCCGCATATATTGTACTGTACCGAAATCTTTACTGGGGCTGGGAGTCATGTCCGGGGAAAATATAAACTAATCTTTAACAGGATTATCCGATATGTTTTTAATTTGAAAAGAAGGGATCATGTTTCCCGATACGCTTTAAGTTTTATTGGATCTTCTTTTGAAAATTTTGTCGGCATTAGGCTGCTATTGTTTATATATAAATCCCTTGTCAATGGTTATCCTGTTTATATTGTTAATAAATTTAATTTTTCACATTCATTAAGAAATCCGCAAATAATTTATCCTGTCAGGCATTTGGATGTTTTTAAAAGATCATTTCAAATTCGAGTATCGAGAATATGGAATGCATTGCCGAGGGAATTGAGGGAGTTTACGTATTCATATTCTGTTTTCAAATCTAAATTGCTAGAATATTCACAATTCCATGTATTGAATGTTCCGTAATATGTTCGATTTTCTTTTTGTTTTTTTTTTTTAATTCTTCTCAGATTATTTGTGTTTGTTCAAATAATTTTGCTTACAAGCATTCATTATGATTTTTTTTTTTTCTTTATCCTATATTAAATAAATATTATTCATATGTATTGTTATTTATTTCTTAGCATTTTTTGTACATTGCATATTGTAATTTTTATTTGCATAATTTTATATAGAAGTTTGCTATTTAGTAAGTAGCTTTAATTAACTGCATAAGGCCCTATAGGCTCGGTTATGTAAATGAATAGTTGATAAAGGACTCCTTACAAGGCACTGTCGCTCATGCTGTCGTGTATAGGTGTTGAGATAAGACAACTTACAAGACAATGTCGGTCATATTTTCGTGGATAGGCTTGTATAAAAGACAACTTGGAAGACATCGTCGATCATGTGGTCGTTTATAAACTTCTTTAGAAGACAGTGCACAATGTCGACTATTTTGTCGTCCACGACATTTTCCTCAAAATTGTCTTCCAGAAATCCTATGTGATAGAGGACATGTCGTGCATATATAGTTAACGACAATGTCGTCGACCGCAGTTTTGCCAACTGGAGTGTATATAAATATACAGATTTTAAATGTTTTTGTGTGTGTTTAATATGGATTTGCTCCAAGTTGCACTTATTCTTCTTTAAATTAAGAAAGCTGCTGCCTCTAGTAGTAAAAATTAACAAAATTGGTTCATAAATAAACTTTATAGACAAATAACTACCTTTTTTCCTTCCGAAATTTTTGTACAATTGCGCCCATACCAAATGATCTTGGAGTTCAAAATTCGAGGCCCCATAACTTGTTATGTATTAATATAAAAAAATTAATTTGCTTATTTTGCGAAATAATTTTAATCAAATGATAAAATTTTAATTTTAGACAAAATGTCGAACGTGATTTTCTTATGGAAATGGAACGTATACAAAGTGAAATTGATCAAGCAATACACAATACGGATTCTTCAAATAAAACGGCAGAAAGTTTAAAAAAGGAAATTTTACTTATTGAAACTGCAATAGTGGAGAAGAAAAGACAGGTTTGTAAAATTAAAAAAAAACAAAGATCTTGAATCAAATTTTATTTTTAATGTATATTTTTTAAGGTGGAACAATTGGTCAATGAAATGAAAGAAGTAAATCTACAAAGTTTGACTGTTACAACATCAGAGGAAATAAAACATTTATTGGAAGGTATGATGATAATAAAAATGTGAACCTTTCGATTGTTTTAAATTGTAATTTTAGTGAAAACCATGCCGAATTCTTACAGGTGACCTTAACAGCCCTCCTGATAACTTTTTTTTTTAGCTTTAAAATTGTTGGATGTCAAAATTTTGTTTATTATCTTTGTTTCTGTTTTTGATATTGCGCAGTGATTTACAAAAACAAATTGCTTGTGTTCTTTTTAGTAGTTGTACTTGTTGTAGTACCGCAATTACTACAGTAATTAATTCGCCTTGGTGAAAACTGTATTTTTTTTTTCAATATAATTTTTTTATACAAATTGCTAAACATCGAAAATTTTAGTATTAAAATTTTTTTCGAATGTGTTTTAATTCAATTTATAAATCTTTTTGTTAAAAGTCCTATTCCCCTAATATTTCACATACATTTTCTTTTATGAAAAATGAAAAACTCCAATGTTTTTTAAGTAAAATATGGTAATAAGGTGTGTTCTAGGCTTCGACTCATACTGAAAAAAAATTGCAAATCTGCATGTTTTTGTGTATTGAAAGTTATTGTTTAAAAAAAACCTAATTGTCAAAATATAAAAAACAGCTTTTTATCAGCTGTTTAAAAAAATTATATGTATTTTGATTTCTTGAGTGCATCAAAAATTATTTATAAGATAAGATTTTTACATAAAAAAGCCAGGAGCATTTGGTTTTTTATTTTTTTTTTTTTTAACGAATGATGTTTAATACAAACAACAACGTGACATTTTTGGATCAGTTGAAAACATTTTTTTTTATTAATTTTGTGGGAAAGTTTTTATTAAATTTTGTTTTTGTTAAAAATGTTATCACATAAAAGAATAAAAGTCGATTCGTTTTACTTTCACCCACCCCTTACTGCTCTAATTGCAAACGAATACAAACATGTGGATGTAAATTTCGGAACACCAAAAATGCCGAAAGAATCCACTTTCGAGTGAATTCGGATTCTAGAACACAACTGAATAATTAAATCTCAAAATCAAATGTATTGAAAATCAAGAAAAAGTTATAGTAAGGGTTATCACGATGGTCATTGTGCAAATTTGCAATTTGTAAATTTGTAGTGCATATTATGATTGATGGTGAGCATTTTTCTAAAATTTATTCCGGCAGCACTGTCAAAACATCTGCATTTGTTTACAATTATACACAAGCATATTAAAATGAATATTTTCTTTTAAAATTATTTAAATTTTAATCTCTATTTTATATTAAAACACAAGGAAATTTATAATTTATAAGTTTTCTTAACAAGCAATATGGCGCTAAATATGTTAAATATCGTTTTTTACATTTGTTTGCAACTGAGCAAATATGTACTTTTATTTTTGCTTATGTTTTTTTTAGTGGAAACAAAGTAAAATAAAGCAAAATGCAAATACATACATACATTTTGTTGTTGTGTTGTGCAAATTGGTGTATTTTTGCACACATTTGCATCGTTTGCACACATTTGCATCGTTTGCACACTTTCGTGAAAACCCTTAGTAATCGTGAAACCCCTTAGTAATTAAAACGAAAAAAGGAAATATTAAATTTTTCTAATTTACCAAAATCCAAATTAAAAATTAAACTAATTTAAATAAAATAGTTTTAAGCTTATTTATTATTTATGTATTCATTTTTTCAAAATGGTATGCCTTTAATTTATTCGTTTTTTTTTTAGGTTCCAATAAACCAGGCAGTAGTCGACGTATTATTGGTTCACCACGGCAATTGGAAAATGCCGTACCAACTAGTAAAAATCCTCATGGAGTTTGGGTCTAAACGAAAAACCTCAAAATAAGAACAGGTTTATTATCAAAAAACATTAAACTATTATCCGGTTTTATTAAACCGACAATTTGAATACAAAGAAGCAAAGTAACGAACTTATTGATATAAAATGGGAACAAATAATGGAAAACACAACCCGTATTAACAAAAACATATCGTTAATATAGAAATAGTTAAAATACAAATGAAATAAAAAATAATTAAGAAAAAAAAACACGCCACATACAATAAGCGTCGGACTCATATTAAAAACTTAAAGTTATAACTAAAATTAAATTTTACGCATATTGAAACGAAAGGAAATTCTGACAATGAAATGAACTTTCTAACGTTAAACAGAGTAGGTGATGTATAACTCTTTATATATATCTTACATAAATTTATTAAAAACAAAACGATCTCTCTTATACATACATATATCAATATTATTAAAAGAAATTTACTTATTAGAAAAAAACTTCATCATATCAAATCAAGGAACACAAACTTTAACAATCATTCACATATTTACATATAAACAAAAACATTTTTTTTGTTATTTTTTTTTCTAAACTGCCTTTTTAAGAGCACAAATTTTGTTTGTTATTTCGTTAATTAATCACACAAAAGTTCAAATTTTTTTTTTTATTATTTTATAAATCTAATATACATATGTACATGGAATCTTCTTTCTTAGATAAACTTTGAAATTTAAATTAAAATTTCTAACAAAAAAAAAAAACTATTTTTATATTAAAATTTTTACACTTTTCCAGTTGAAAATTTTGTTGTCTTTATCACATAGTACATTTGTATGTAGTAAAAATTTATGCTTACACCGTGAAACGGTTGTCGTTTAACCTACGATTAAAATTATGATTAACACTTTTCGATTCGACAGTAATAATATTTTTATTTTAGTAAAAAAGCATTGCAAAATGTTTCGCAAGGGTGCAACTTGAGACGTGAATTACCTTTATATAAAGAATATTTCGCTAGTTCGGGAAGGTTGCATACTTTGTATTTAAATTAAAGCAACTTTCGCTGTCGAATATATAACCTTTTAATTTTGTTTACAGTCAGTAGAGACACTGAATTTTCAACAGATCTTTTTAAGACCTGACAGGTATTATTTTATTTTTTAAAACAAATTTAAATGCATCAATTAGTATGATTTTTTAATTGATTATTTTTATATTATTAGAATTTATTTAAACAACGGCTTATATGAATTTATAAAAATTTTAAATTAGTATTTAAATAAAAACTATTTTTCCAAAATCTTTAAAATTAAGAGTCTAGTCTATAAATTCAGATTTAAAAAAGTCAATATTGAAATTCTTAAATTAAAAAAAAAAATATTAAACAGCTTTCTTGGAAAAAGTTACAAACAAAACTTTAAACACTATAAGTTAACTTTTATCTAGAAAATTATGCTTTAAAATTTTACCCTTAAAAATCTAGTTCTTTAAAAAAAAGAAATTAAAAACATATGCAATACTTTTTTTCCATAAAAAAGCTAAAACTTTTATTAAAATATAAATAAATGCCTTTCTAGTAATTAGAAATTTAGTAATTGGACTTTAACAAGTAATTAATTAAGTCTTTTGTTAATTGTTATTAAGTTGAAAATTAATGTATTAAAAATTATTAATTTTGCCCGTAAAAACATACATAAATGTGCTGTAGTTTAACTTTTAAATTTATTTAATTAAATTTTGAAATATATATGTATGCTTTTTTTATATAAAGTTTAACTTTTTAAGACTAAACATTGTAGTTTTAAAGTCCTTAATAAGTGCTTCTAATTAAGTAGTTTTTTTTTAATAAATATACTTTTTTAAAAACTTAAATTTAGTTGTGTTTTTAATGTTATTTTAATAAAATTTTAATTTAATTAAAACTTGTACTCTTATTAAGTAATTTATCGTAATTAGCTTTTCTTTTAAGCCTTCATTAAGCATTTAACAAACTATAATAAACTCTTTAATAATTACTTAATTTGTACTAGAAATCAACTGAAAATATCAATATTTAGAACAAATTTCTTAAAAATATGCAAAAATAACTATAAAAATAATAAATAAATTGCGCAAAAATAAAAAAAAAAAAATATTTAAATAGCTGAACAACAAAAAATTGTTTTAATTTTTTTATTAAAAAATTGATTTGTATTTTCATACAAAAATTAAGCGGACGTGAATGAATGCTTCTTATATCAAAATGTCAAAAAAACTATGAATGGTTCAAATAAAAAAAACAATTTCGTTAATTTGTGGTCACCTTTATTTGCACTAAAAATCAATTTTTTTATATCAAAATGTCAATAAACTAAAAAATGTCTAAAGTTTCTTAAATAACACTAAAACCGTGAGAGGTACGTACCAGAGAATGACAACAAGTACCCATAAGAATAATATACAGAGGTATTTACCCACGCTTAACGTTATTGTGTATATCCATACTTATAACACAAATAATAACAACAGCTATGGTTGTGCGTTGCAAAAAATATGTGTATTACTTATACTTATTCACGGCAATATTTCACGCAACCACATTCAGTAAACTTAAATACATGAATGTTATGCAGAAATTATTCAATACCCATGAATGCGTTTTGGTTATCTGCCATACATATAAAATATCTATGTGTAAGAAAATATACATGGGTACCTTTAGTATTTTTGGCACTACTGCGTAAATATGAAAAAAAAAAAAATTTTGTATGAAAAAAAATTAAAGATGGGTTAACTCTTACGGCACAAATAAAAATTTTTGAGGCGGCAGTACGCTATTTTTAAACCGAGAACTACTTTGGTTTCTGCAAACACTATGCGAAAATAAACATAAAATGAAACGTTTGAATTATAAATCGTTACAGAACGGCGTGTAAATGTATTGAGTGGCGGTTGCACTCTTTCTAATTAGCACAACATACCCAGCTAGCATTTTCAATCGTCTGGGAGTCTACTGGGAATCTCATGACGAGTGTTTTTGATCGTCGACGAGCTCATTTTTTAATTGTAGACGATTCCTCGCACGGGAGTAACTGTTACACAAGCTGATTCCTCTGTGAGATACTTCTACAACACAGCGGAGGACGCTTATATTAATCGTAGAGGGAATCGTTTACGATGTATGTAGAGATTATCTAACGAGTCTTTCAAAAATCATACCAAGAGTCGTCTGAGACTCACTTAGGGATTATTTTACAACTCGTGAAATGCTCAGCCGTATAACTGAGCTACCTAAATAAGGGCATCAAGCGTGTTTTTCATGTCAAAACTTATAATTTTCATACAATTTATATCAAACCAACCTTAAGGTCGGGAAATCAACATCATCCTGCCGGAAAATCTTATTTTACAGATCCTTAGATCGGTTTGTTTTATTGAAATTGCATTTACAATAGAATTTTCATATTTCAAAAACGATCTTATTTAGGTAGCTCAGTAATTCTTATATGACTCTTACAGAGAGTCTCAAAAGGCTCATTCCAAGATTAAAAGACGAGCGTGTCAAAAATTTAAAAAAAAAAATTAAAAATAAAAAAAATTAGATGTTTTTGTTTTTGTAACTCGTCAGATAATTATCAGAAGACTCTTTTAGGAGTTGTATATTGAACATAATCGTCTAACAAACAGCCTATGCTAGCTGGGTACAAATCAATACTTACATACATAGAAAACAATATCTTCCGTCTCGTGTCACCTCACTATGCTATGTGTGTGTGACAGCGACAAGTGCAAAAAAATTATTTATTTTTCCATGTAACCGTAATAGGGGCATTTATTTCGTTATTACGGTATAGTTTCTTTAATAGCGCTCAAATCGAAAAAAGGAACTTAATCTGTGAACACTTGTATAATTTCCAATAAAAGTCGATTTTTCTGTATGAAAATGTCGAAAAATATGTAATATTCAAATAGAGAAAAGTACGTTAAACTGCGATCACTACAATTTTCCACTAAAAATCGATATTTTCAGATCAAAATATCCAAAAACTGAAAATGTCTGTAGTTTTATAAATAACGCTCAAATTGACAAATGGGGTTAATTTGTGATCACTTGTATTTTCCAGCAAAATCCAATGTTATCATATCAAAATGTCAATAAATTAAAAAGCCTAAAGTTTCTAAAATAAAGCTCAAATTCAAAAAAGACGTTAATCTGTGATCACTCGTTATTTTCAAAAAAAAAAAATTTTTTGTATCAAAATGTCAAAAAATTAAAAATAAAGTTCAAACTTTAAAAGGAACGTTAATCTGTGATCATCCGTATTTTCTAATTAAAATCGATTTTTTTATTTCATAATGTCAAAAAAAATTGTTCCTTAAATAATGCTCAAATGGAGAAAATAACGTTAAGCTGTGATTACTTGCACCTTGCACTTAAAATCTATTTCATATCAACATTTAAAAAAATAAAATGCCTGTAGTTTGTTAAAAGGCTCTCAAATTGCGAAAGTTAATCTGTGATTAATCGTGTTTTCCAATAAAAATATTTTTTTATATCAAAATGTCAAAAAATAATAATAAAGTTCAAACCGTGAAAATAATATTATTCTGTGATCACTCGCATTTACCCCTAAGAGTCTATTTTTTCGTATCAAAATGTCAAAAAAATAAAAATTACTGCAGTTTCTTAAATAACGCTCAAATTGAGAAAAGGAATTTAATCTATAATCACATGTCTTTTTCAATCAAAATCGATTTTTTTTATATCAAAATTTAAAAAAAAAACTAAAAATGCTCGAAGTTTCTTTACCAACGATCGAAATGAGAAATACGTTAATCTGTGGTCACTTGTATTTTCCAATAAAAATCGATTTTTGTCAATATGAGTTATTATTTCTTTCTACAACTACTTCTTTGTAAGGCTAAAAACTAGACAAAAAAAACCTTAAAAATAATTAATATTTTTATAAAATTATTTGTTTTAATTATAAAACTTGTAAACTAACCTCTAACCAGTGATGCCAATAGTAGGGAATTTTCCCTTTTTGTAGGGATTTTTCCGGAAAATTTAAAGCGTAGGGGAAAAAGGACAGAATTTTTATTTTAAGGGAAATGTAGGGAATTTTCAAAATATTATCTCATTTTAAATATATTGTGTAAAAAAAACTTAAATATTCGTATTATTTTTATTTAAAAATTTAAATTTTTCATATGCAACAGCATTTAAGTACAAATGTAGTATTTTTCAACAGAAGCTCTATACTATGAGCCCTAACAGCCTGGCAATCTTCAACAAGGGCCAAAAACATGTACGTATACATTTTGGGGCGTCGAATATTCGGGCTCGCATTTGCGAACCATTCGGTTAATTTTGCTATTTGCATTCGTTCTCACATTCCCTTCAATGTGTGCGAATATAAAAAGGAAATATTTAGTGAATGAAATTTCTACATAGAAAATAATTTTGTTCAGAGAAAAAGGTAAACTTAGAGAAATAAAATCATACAATTTGAAATTTTTAAAAAAATTTAATAAAAACTTTTAAGGATGCGGAAGGATATATTTTTTTATATTCCTGTTTAGGGGAACTGAAGTTAATTTTTTTTTAAATTCTACAGCTCCTTCCCTTTTATTTGGTACCGAGTTTTATAAAAAATATTAGATGCTTATATTAAAAAATTATTTAAAATAAGTATTCTTGAAATGAAAATCAAACACGTAGTTTGACTTAGTTTTGCCTTTTGAAGGATATATAGTGACGTTTCCGTCAAAAAGAAAAAAATTTAATTTGTCACACAGTGTTTTTTTTTTAATTGAATTTTTATATGTTTGAGCATAGCATTGTACATATTAATTTTGGTTTTTTCTTATTCTTAACAAATACTTATATAATAAATGTTAATAAATGCTTTAACTATAATATTTACAAAATGTTAACAGAGTATGTATTTGTTTGCCTGAAGCTAAAACAATACAATTTTAGCGTAGGGAATATTGTAGGGATAATTTTTTTGGTTGTAGTGAAAAGAGGGAATTTTTTATAGACACGTAGAGATTTTCTTGAAATTTGTATTGGCATCACTGCCTCTAACACAAATATTATTACATTGGCAATGTTATCAACATGTATGCATGTATGTATTTCCAGTACAATTAACATTATACTGTTAATAACATGGCTCCGCATTAAATAATAATCATACGCCATATGTGAGTGTCACAATAAAAAACAAAAACACTTTCATACACACACACAGCCTCTTACTATTAAACAGTTACCCTGCAAACAATTTCGATCGAAAAATAATCTAAATAGTTTCCCCATTTAGCAAAAACCTATCGCTTTTGCTATTCAATTCTTATTGATGTAGTTACATCGTTCGGGAAGAAGTGTCCCACTATGGTAATATTTACTTTAAGAATCCACTTAGTGTCTATATTATATGACGAATTAGAGCGCTTTGGAAGTGTAATATCAATTAAATTTAGTAGTATCGCTGTTGGCTCCAAAAAGTACTCTTTTGAAGTTACATTCTTTCTTATTGTTTTTTATAATAAAAAGTGGGTCATTTTACTGTTTATCTTTGTTTGATTTTGTAAGGGAAATCTAAGTAAAATATAAAAAAATGAGCTTAAAGTTAAACAAATATTAAAAAATCTACGTTACATTTAATCAAAATAGCTGTTAATATTTTAAAGTTAAAAACCTAATGTGGACAAATTTTGTTAAAGAAAACTACACAAAATCACAAATTTGTTCAAACACTAACTTTGTAAACTTTCATCATATTATAACTAGCATATCTTTTTATTGCAAATTTTTATTTACAAATTTTCTTCACTCAAAGTTATTGTTGATCTTCACTAGAAAAATTAAACAAAAACACTAATTTTCACACTAAAATTTTTAAAGTCATTAAATAAACAGACAGTTTAAAAAAAATCACTAATATCCTTTAAAAAAGATAATTATCAAATTATTATTTTCAATTTCATTTTCATTTGCTCTAAAAAAAATATGCATGAGAAATTATTAAAACTTTAACCAATCTAACCGAAGAATAAGTTTGGGCAGTTTTGTGCACTCATTTTTACGTGAACATTTTTTTTTCGGTAACATTTGGATTCCGCGGAGTCCCAATTTTAAGTACAATACTATAACTATTTCTATTTTCAAATATTAAAAATTTCACTCTATTTTACATAATTTTATATATTAATATTATTTTACACGCACGTAGCACCGATCACATGGCAACTTAAATACAAACTGTGATCTTTTACGTATTTGGCTTTTGTAATATTCACTATTAAACAGCAAATCGTTGCGAAGAAGTCAATATAATATGTGAAATATTCAATTGTGCCATTGTTGCAGTTGTATAACTGTTACAATTATCTGAACAACTCACTAAAGTGACGAAAAAGTATAATTTAAGAACTCATAATGCGATTCTACCGTATTTTGTTGTTGTTTATTTCCGAAACATCTACTGTTTAACTACCAAATGTGACGAAGTAGTTAAAATTCGTAGACAATCGAAAAACACTCTACCAATTGTTTGGAGGGTAAGAGTATGTAAATGTAAGTGTACCCCTACATAAAAAAAGTCAATTGCAAGGAAAATGATCATTTGGAAAACAACAACAATCATTGTAATTTTTAACTGTTTAGAGAAGATAAAAAGAGGAGTCAGAGAGTGTAAGTATAAAGTGCGTAAACATGATTGAGCGTGTGTGTTTTAAATGATTTACTCTACTCTACATGTTTTTACGAGCTAAACGAATAATTTTCGTGTAGAGATGTATAAAAACCGACAAAAAATAATTGTTTTCGGTTCTGTTTTCTTTTTTATGGATGCTGTGCGAATTGTTACCACGAATATTTAATGTCTGTTGATATTTTGGTTTTAGTTTTTCATTGTTTGTTGTTATTTTGTGCGTTTGTTTTCCTTTTTTTCATTTGAAAAATTAAACCATCTTTCGTCTAAAAAAATATTCAGTTGTAAACGATACGTGCTGACAAAAGGATGTCTTGGCGGTATTCGATAAATAAAAAAGAGTAGTTTTATAAAATCTAAGTTGTAACGGAAAATTATACATTTAAAGGCTGTATAAGTTTCAAAAAACCAAATAAAAAGAAGGAGATTAAAATTCGAGAAAAAGTTTAAATTTAAAAAATTGAACACTTAAGAAATTGCTAACTGTAAAAAATTCAAGAATAAAATTTTTGTTAAGGAAGCGGTCAATAGTTAAAAGCAAAAAGAATAGTTCAAAATGTGTGTAATTCAATTCCTGGAATGTTTGTGTGCGTGCGTTAACGTCGTGTGAATTTCTTGTGTGTGAAATTGTTTATATGATAAATTTGTTGATTCATTTTTCTATTAAATTTAAAGAGAACCTAAAAGGGATCACCCTTTAAAGTGATAGAAGTGTTGTAGTAAAAACTTTTCCCAAAATATAAATTTGGTAACCTTAAGCCTTTTTTTCAATAACACGGGATAATTGTTTACGAAACCCTTGTTTCTTAATTTCAGAATTTTTCTTTTAAAATTTCAAAAAAATCGGTAAAAATTTTGAATTTTATAAAAAGTTAATTATCGTGGGCACATGTAGCCTTAATTTTTACTGCAATTAAAGCTGTGGCTTTTATTGAATTGTGGGGATTGTGAGCCTTAATGTTCAATTTTTAGTGATCAATTTTAAATTTTATTAGGGGTCGTCATAGTACGCATTTTGGTTTTAAATCAGTTGGGTCTAGCTCATATGCACAGTGTGCCAGCTTTTACAAAAGAGCTTTTGTGCTTTTACACCGACGAGAGCACAACAGCCAATCAGATCTCGGCGACAACAATGCTTGCTGCTAACTTTGCAAAGAAAGACGTAACTGCTTTAAATGTATGTTTTCAAATTTCCCATTTTTGTTTTTAGCATAGATCATAATATATCCATTAAGCTTGCAGATCTCTATAGTGAGTCACTTTCATTAAAAAACTTAGTTTTCTTCAATAGTATCGCATTTTAATCGTGGGTATTTATAGAGAAACATTTTAACTTTAATCATGGACCTTTTAACTATTTAACTTAAAATATACAACTGTGGATTATAGCTTTTCTTATAGATCTTTATAATGCCACATTTTGACTTAAATCGCTCGTCTTAGCAATACATATGTTGTTCCCAATTGTGCATACTTCCAATGATCCATTTAAGCTTTAAGTATTTTTATTAACCTGGGTGTGTTACACTAGAAACGCCGCAATGGAATTTTTGTCCCATCTGCAAGTTTATTTTTGTTAATACGGACAAACAATCAGACTTTTAATTTGCTATAATTTGTTTCCAAAGAAAATAAAATTTTATTTAAATTAATAAAAATACGTCCCACAGTTTTCTTACATTTTGTTGAAAGGGGGTGTTTTAGCGGGGGTCGTAACTTTCGGCGTTTCTTAAGCTTATCGTAGAACTTAATAGCGCCTGATTTTGGTTTGTATTATTTTCACAAAAACCATTTTAGCTTCAGTCACAGGTTTCCTTAAAGCCCCGTTTGTCTGATTAATGTCCCTTTTCGACTTTAGTCTCAAGGTATTTTGGGTCGGTCACCATTTTACTCGTATCTTTAACTACTAGAATTTATAATACCAAATGGTGGGTTTTTATGGTATTAATATTAACTTCAATTGTGTCTTTTTGTTGTTCCCATCTTGACTTTAATTTCGGGCTTTAATAGTTAATTATTTCAGGGTAAATTTTGAGTCTTAATGGAGTCACGTTTTTATTAAATTATCAATTCTAAATCGTATACATATGGGCATCTCAATGTCAGCGTACGTGACATTTTACGCCTTCAGAGAGGCAGAAATTTTGCAAAAATAGTAGTAACTTAAAATTATAACATTCGGAACCTTGTTGTCCAAAATATCGAACAAAATAGGTGCATATCGTACTTGACATAAAACGGAAGTGATTTTTGGGTAAATGTAAAAAATGCGAAAATCTGCGAATTTTGGGAGGTATTTTTCTTTTTTTGATTTTTTACATTAAATCAAATATTTTTCCGTTATAATCCGAAATTGGAAAAAAAAATTTTTTTTTGGATGGTTTTATAATGAACAAAATATAATATCTTTCGTGACATACCGTACGTGACAGATTTTTTTTCTTAGTATTTACAAAATATAAAATAATTTTTTTGGAAATATATGTAAAAAAAGCCCAACCATATGATACTTTTCATAATATTTTAAAAACAAATTTTTGAGAGTGTACCCTATTTGTGACTCATGGTCAATCATGGTCGCCAGAACAGAATTATGTTATGAGGTTAAGAATCATATAAAAGTTACTTGTGCCGATTATTGCTTAGATATCTTCATCTATATGAGGTTTGTTTGCCTCTAACCGATTTAAGGATTAAGGAGCTTATATGCGACTTATGACTAATTTTGGACCTATCAGTACAACATTTTTGCATGAGATAGAACTAGAGTTTGTTCCCGGGATTTCTCGTCCCGGGAATTCCCGGGATTTTCAGTTGTTTTCAATTCCCGCTTTCCCGGGAATTTATTGCGGGATTCCCGGGAAATTTTGAAGAAAATCTTTTTTTAAAACTTAAGTAAATTTATGTCAGACTTGTGTCTTTAGTTGTTTTATCCAACTTAATTTCACCACAATATTTAAATTTTCTACAGTTTAAGGCTTTTAAACTAATTTTTGAGAATGGGCTTTATATTGGGCCTATGATAAATTATAGAACTATCATCACGAATTGTTATTTCTTGTCCTAGCAAACTGAAGTGTAAATTTTACAACATTATTATAAAGTTTTGCGGTTAAGGGCGTAGTAAATGGTTTTCCTAGATTGAGTTTCATATGCGGCATTTCAAGTGATTTTGAGTCTTATAAAAGTAGAAAGTAGAAAATTGTGTGCATTTCGCCACAAATTGATGTTGGTTTTAGTTGAGTTTTTAGGGAGGTAGTTCCACATTTGGGTGCATAACTATTTTCCTACTGAAGCGATTCAATCCCAAACAGCCAAGAAGATCTACAAACAATTTGACACCCAAATGGCAGAATGGCGTAGAATTAATAAAGGACTAATAATAAAAATACTTTATGGGACCTTAGATGAATATTAAAAAAATATCACAGGAATGACAAACTTAGTATACCTTAAAATTAACCCTTTCTACTGAATTTGTTAAACGGTAAATATGTTTCAGAATTCTGACTTCCTAATATTGAGCTTTTAGTTCCTTATCACACATCCATAATTTTTATTCCCGTAAGGCTAATACTTTCATTCTGATTTTTCAAGCATGATACAATATGGGTCAAAAATGATAAATTTATTAATTATAAAATGTCGAGTTTAAAAGTATTTTCGGATTATAACGAAACCCGTCTTTAAACTTTGATCATTTTATTTGTAACACACTGAAATATTCGCCGGATATGCTATAATTTTATAAACTTGTTTTATGCCATGTTCAGACGGACAGCAATATTCGTGTTTCATTCTCCCATTCCTATTTCGCGCCCCGAACAGGAGTGAAAAAAAACATGTTTTGCCGTACATAATTTTGAGAGCGAAACAGGTCGTTTCATTTTGAAACATGCTGCGAAACAGGAAAACTGTACAATCATCTCCAATTTTGATAACAATTATCGTTAGTTTATCTGAAATAGCTCTCAAAAAATAAGCTCTGAATTTGACAATGTATATACGTATTTTGATTTCTTTCATCCTATTGGCATCAATATAACCTCTTAAGTGTCTTAAAATAATTTGAATCTTCAATTTTTTACGTTTTTCTTATATAATAGATACTAGATTTAATTCTTTTAAGCGTAATAGCCAATAAGAAATATTAGTTTCATTGGAGAAATAAGTAAATAAATAAATACAAAATTTTGGGCGGGAATCCCGGGATCCCGGGAATTTGATTTTTATTTCCCGCTTTCCCGGGAATCCAAAAACTGCGGGAATAAAAAAACTCTAGATAGAACTTATCGTAAAAGTTATTATCACCAATTTGTATGTCAGCACCAACATTAATAAGGAAGTTATGGCATAAAAAGCTATTTTCGGGAGTAGTATTTGTATTAGAGCTGCAAAACAATCGATAGTATCGATAGTTTTATTTTTGGAAGACTATCGATAGGTTTTATCAATATCGATACTATCGGAAAATTTTCAAACTAAAAAATTGATTAGAAGCGTTTTTAACAAGCTTTTTAAATTCAGTGGCAAAAAGGAAAAAGATCTTGAGTTGTCTTTGTATACATTTTTTTAAGTTTATGTTATAACCGCAGATAAGTAATGTTTATATTATAATAGGAGTAAATTTTCAAAAATCACCTTTAAAACTAAAATAAACTTTAGCACTTTTTCCTAATTGCCATAGAATTATGCGCAAATATATATTATATATTAAATTAAAAAATAATAATAATAATTAAAAAGTTAAAAAAATAGCAGCTACCTGAATCCGCTGGCTAAGCAATGATTGCCAGACAGGGTGTTAGATGTGGATTTTTCTAGCGAAATTTTTTTTGAACCTGTTCGTCATTGTTTTAACGAAAAATCTTAAAAACATTAATGGGGTTATTTTGTACACAGAAAAAAGTGTTTTATCAATTAAAAAAAGGGTTTAAAAAGGATTTACATTTAATTAATGTGATAATTGAATCAATTATTTTTTTAGTTGAAAGAAAATTAAAAATTTTATTTTGATTTAATTAACTTTTTGTTTTGAAATAAATTTTCAATTAAAATTTTAATTAAATAACATAAAATATTAATTGACTTTTTTCGTTTAAAATAAAATTATTTAAACATGTAGAATTGTTGTTGGGAATTGTCAATATTTATTTAAATAAATTACAATATTGTTTGAAATGGCAAAGTTTTTTGATCACTTTTTTAATTAAAATTAAAAATAAAATTTATTGAAAATATTTTTTCAAAATTTTAAAATTTTTAGTAATCAATATAATCATTTTGGTAATAGGTGCAAAATCAACAACTTGTTTGCTTGATATTATGAATTTAGAACAAATTTGGTGATTGGAGAAATTTAATCATTTTTTCTGTGTAAAACAGTTCAGCTCCCTGAAAAATAATTTTATAAACATTTTTGTAAATTCAAAAAATTTTAGATGAAAAAATTTTCAACGCAAGGTGAAGGGATTTACAAAATACCTTTCAAAATTTCTTGATTGAAGGTTAATATTTTGACGTCGAAGGTAAAAAAACTGGCAACCCTGATACCATATAACCATTTCAATATCTATATAATCTACTGATAACACTGAAATTTAAAGTGAATATGCTGTGGTCTTTCATGCCTGAAAACGCTTTCTGTAAATGAAGTGTTAAAACTTTTTCATTGTTTACCACGTTCATTCACTACCCTCTCCACATAAGTGGCACATAAAAAACGTTTCGATACTATCGATAGTTTTTAAGCTAAGTATCGAAACTATCGATTGGGCCTACTATCGATAGTTTTGGATTCCAATAATACGTGGTAAGATGTTTTAGATTGCTATAAACTAAAGTTGCACTAAATTTTTACTAAATACCAACATAATAAGATTATTCATTTGGTTGCATTTTTAGTACTTACAAAATCGTACGTGACGACCTTTAAAAGCTTATAAAATTTTTATTATACTAATTAAAAAAAAAAATCCGATCAATATTTTTTTGCAACAAATATCTTGCCTTGTTTGAACTTTTTTTTTGAAACACCTGCGACTGATGAAATACAAATGACGTAGACAAATGATGTTTTTGCACCCCGTACGTGACATTAGAATAGCATCCAAAACAAACCAAAAAATATACCCCTAATCGAACTAAGTATATATTTGGTCTTTCCCCATAGATCTTATTTATTATTTGTGTAACATTAATTTCAAAGTATAATTCCAATGTTACCAGTATCTGTATTTATTGGGCGGAAAAGTGAAAATTGTTGCTTGCAGTCACTTTAAATGAATCAAAGAGATAGTCGATTTAAACTTTTATTTTTTGCTTTTAAAAAATTTAAATAAGTTATAAGTTCTTCTGCATAGTAAAGTTTGACGGTTTTTTTCCTTTCAACCATATCGCTTTTTGTAAAAGAATTTGAAATACATTAATCTATGAACTTGCACAACCAATTTGTAAAATTTAAATACAAATTCTATCCTGAATATGATAAATTGATTGAATAGAAAAATAAAATAACTTAAAAGAATAAAGGTCAATTAACGAATAAAGCAAAACGGAAAACAACAAAATACTAAAATTTTATAAAAAGCAAAAAAGAAATCTTACAACTTCCATATTTATTACACAAAAAATCCAAAATTAAAAACATAAACTTCAAGAAATCCAATTTAAAAATTAGCGCCTCAAAATGTACTCAATCTTATTATTATTAACATGTACATAAAACATTAACTTTCCTTACAACTGCAACTTTTTAAGTTTAAAAACGAGTCCAGCATAAAAATGCGTAACAAAAATAAGGCACTTTATCAATGGCACCCCTTCGTAGAGGGAGAGTGTAAAACATATTTCTTGTTATTTCTGTAAAAACTAGAAAACAGAAACAAAGACATCAATTGCTACTTAATGTTCTCTACTCATTTGAAGTTCTCTAAAACAATTTAACAAACGACCAACGTATATGTACGTAATTTATATGGAAACAATTGGAAATACTTAAGAACTTCATTTATATGTTCATTAATTTATATGAAAGTTCCTAAAATAAAATAACTGAAGTAACAAAAGAGAAAAAAAAACACAAAATGATATTTATTATTCACTTCATAAAAACTTGGCGAAAAATTATTTACGGCCAATTTCACCAAATTCAGTTAAAACTAACTATTACTTTAACTTCCAGTTAACAATATGTTTTTTGCACTTAGAACTGATTGCTAATTATAACTGAACTTAGTAAAATTAGCCGTGAGGGCAACAATTTAACGGAAGAAATTAACAATCTTATCCATGAGTTTTAAAATCCGGTATTGACATTGATATACTTCGAGTCGTCTTAGAAAAATGCATCTTCATATTGATGATGCCCTAACATCAGAATTACGACATCAATGTTATTACAAATGACATCAATCAATGACGAATGACATCCTAAAATTTTGTCATATTTTATGCGTCATCTACGCTATGACTTCAGGGACATCAATTCGACGCCAGAAGCAAAAATTCCCATATTCTATTTTTTAAATTAATTATTTAAATACATCAAATTTGAAAAGTAGAATTATTACGAAAACCAGATCGGGAATGCTGCTGGTGTGTTATAATTGAGAGTTCTTCTGTAAACAAAGGGCGGAAAACAACAAAAGTGAAACAAACATGTGTAACGGGTAACTTAATAATGATATTCTCTCAATTTGACTTAAGGTCAATTACAATGTCTCAATTTGATGACAGTTTGTCATCGCACTGATGACAGGCTTTATAAAACCGACTCCGATTCGTAATTTCTGTGATGCCAAAATGTCATCCTATTGATGACATAATTTAAATTTTTGACCCTGATGACAATTTGGTCAAGTGATGTTAAGGCTGACATCACAGTGATGTAAAGTGTCATGGGGTCAAAAACGAAGACACTTGTCATAGTACTGTATACAGTGTATTAAGTATTTGATGTCCTACACGTAACCACTAGTTTTATTAAAAAATTATTTGCTTTTGCAAAACGTTTGGCTAAATCAAACATTTTTTGTCATTTTCTAAATTACAATATACAATTTTCCTCTTACAAATAAAGTTTAGTAAATCAATAGACATTGTTAAAAATAAAGCTAAAGTTTGAACAATTTACTGGTAACTCTTAGGCCTGGTTTTTGAGATGGGGATTAAGATTAAACTTAGTTTAACGTAGTCTGAAACTCGGATTTTTCCGGCGAAATGCGAATATTTTTTTATTATTTCATTAAAGATCAACATTTTAAGCAAAACTAAGCTGTTCCATCAAAATTTTGTATACAAACTTGGTAATGGCGGCACAAATCTGTTTTCATATTAACTAAACCTAGTTTAACTGAGATCTCAAAAACCCAGCCTTACATACCTTAAATAATAAAATAGTAAACTGCCTCCCTAAAGGCCATGTCAGATACAACTACGTCGCTTTGCGTGACATTTCTAACTTTGACGGAAAAGCGTTAAGCAAAAGTTATATGACTTTGACAACACTCACGCATTGTTTGGTTACCTAAAAAAGCGGTTGGTAAATTTTACATTTAAATATTTGTTATGAAAATAATCGAAACAAATTTTATTGGAATTGAATTTGGCAAAACAAAAATTAAATAAAAGCAAAATTATACTAGCTGATTGTCAAAGCGCGCAAAAAGATGAGAAATGCCTAACTTTTTGCTACGCTCTGCGTTAAAAGTACTTTATGTGACATGTTTCGTATTAGTATGTATATTTCATCTTAGATGACAAAGCGAATCTGCAACGTATTGCGAAGCAAACGTTTTATCTGACATAGCTTAAGGCGCATGTTGCTTTGCAGTGCAATCATATCTTGTATTTCCAAACGCAACCACGAAAACTCTGACAAAATTTTTTATTTCTAAAGTCATCATCATTCGCAGCTGATATGCAAACATACGCAACTATTTAGCGCATTATTTAAATTGACGTACGACTTGTGTGATAGTGTATCATGGCCTTTAGTAGTAACAGCTCGTAGGGATGATCCGTTCCTCAGGCCGAACTCTCCCACATGTAGTGAAAAATCAGTTATTGAGTGGATTATTTAGGAACTCCATTCCCGTGACTTTAAGTAGTAAACCACAACCACCAAATGATCAAGTATCTTTATCTGTAAGACATTAAGCATTTCCCGCAAGAAGCATACTAATGGAGGCCCAACCCACCGAAGCTTCCGTGGTGCTAGATAGAATCCCTGGTCAGTCGCGATCGCAAGAGATCGTGAAGATCTCTTAAGATCTATCAAGTTTGGCTTAAAAATTTATCTAACTAGCCTGTAGAACTTTCGAGCAAACTACAGTGGGGTTGAAATACAATTATGCATAACAATTTTAACGTTAAATTTGTACTAGGAAATTCTGTACAGTGATTTTTACACTATAAATATGCATAACTAAAGCCTATAGTACACGGCATGTAAAAAGACACATGCGCATGTGGTTCTGACGTAATTTTGACGTCAATGCAAAGCCACAATAAACATTGCGTGTTGTGTGATGACGTCAAAATTACGTCAGAGCCACATGCGCATGTGTCTTTTTACATGCCGTGTACTATAGGCTTAAGAGAATAACAATTTAACAATTAAACTAATAAATAGCTAACAGATACAAAATAAATTATTAATACAATTAAACGCATGAAATCGAAAATTTAATAGTAAATATTGTCTTTCGCTGTTATAAATGTTGCTATTGATGTAAAATTTAGCGACGATAACTTTTATAATACCTACTATGACATTGCAATATGTTGTACTGTTAGGTCCTTAGGTCCCAAAAAACCCCCTCTCTTAAATCGCTTTAAGACGAACAAAACTAGGGATGTAACGATACTCAAAATAAAATATCGCAGATATCGATACCGATATCATATTGAATTTTAATTTAAATTAAAATTAACGAAACTCAAGTAGAGTAAATTTTTTATTATACAAAATTACATTATAAGAGTTTATAATTTATAAGATTTTAAAAACAAAGAATAAAATGAATTCATTAACAAAAAAATACATTTTTTTTACAAAAAAAAAAAAAAAAAAGAAAAAGTTATCAAAAATGTTGTTTTTGGGAATACCTAATTTTTTTTTCATTAAAAGATTTTATTTATTGTGCTTAATTCCCTTTTTTTATAATTGATACAAATACTGAAATTTATTGTTGGAGGATAAACAGTTCATTAGTTGCTTTGGCCAGATCATCAGGAAACGTTCTCCTAAATAATTTTAGAAAAGCCAAAGTTATCTGCAAACAAGACTGCAGAGGGAATGAGAATTACCTACAAACACTCAAAACGTCTTGTTTGCAACGATATCAAAGCTTAAACAAAATACCAACAAAAATTCTTACATTTTAAGAATTTAATTATTAATATTTAAAATTGACATTGATAAGATTTTAGCTTAAAAAACATTGTATTCTCAACTTTTGAGGAGATAGAGGATTTCGCAAATCCGTTTTAACTAGACCTGCAGAAGAAAATAGTCTCTCAGATGAGACAGAACTAATTTGAAAACTTTAGAATTTCTGCGCAATTTTTTACAAACAAGTCGATCTGCGTCTCTAAAAATATTATAAGATCTAAGGGCATCTTTCGAATTCTTCATTAGCAGAATCACAGATGGAAAGAGGCTCACTCTCCTCGGATGGTTTTATATTTTTTACAAGCGCTCCCAAGGCCAGTTCTTTCAGACTTATCAGACATTGTACCACCTGTAGGGGTAACCGTGTTTTCAACACTTTCGGAATGCAGAGACATGTTAAGTAGCTCAATAAGACTTTTTTCCGTTTGATTGAAGTCGATTGTTTTTAAAATATTCGAGCATTGTATCGAGGGTCAAGAGTGGTAGATAAACAATCGTTTGCATTATTTTTTAAGGCCTTAAATCTTTCATTTTTATCTTATACTAAGTCAGCCGTAAAATTTTGGGACTATTCGCCATCTCCCCTAATTCATTTATTTTATGAAAAACTTTCATTATTCTGTTTTGATTTTATGCGCTACTTTTTAATGTGTTTTATCGGAAATTTTAATTATCTAGCCGATATAATTCACCATTTAGACAGGGAAACATTTGGAAGGAAAACATCACTTTTGTTTTTTTATTCTCGGTCACACAGATGAATATGTTGCCGGCAACATTTTGTTACTATTGTGGCATTTTTTGTCAAAAAGCAAAGGAAATGTCAACAAAGAAAATGAGAGCAAAGCGTGTCGCCGAGTACCGAACACAAGAACCATACTCTCTTCCCCACCCGTAATATGCTACCAAACTAAATGTTTCCCTTCCAAATGTTATCCTGTCTAAATGGTGACTAATGGTATCAGTGTTGGTATTCGTTACATCTCCAAACAAAACTCTTTAAGATTTTGATATTTTCATAATAATTGGAACAAAGAACTCTTTTATGAATCTTAACCTCATAACATAATTTTGTTTTGCCGGGTCCATGATGGGCCATGGATCCTAAATAGGGTATCAAATGATCAGGCTTCACCGGCTATACTTTCTTACTTGCTTTACATAATTTTCTTATTAAATCTTAGGATGCAATTTCCTTAATAAATTCTTTTAAAAATATCGTATTGCATATTTTTGTTCTTCTAAATTTTATGACTTTCGTTTTGATAATTTCACAATTTTTTATACCTCTTTTATTGATGTTTAAAATTTAATGACCTTTCTGCAATATTTTTGTAGATTTTCTTTCTACACATACCAATCGATTTTCAAAATTTATGCTTTTCTATAATTTAAACTTGTAAATAATGGCCGTAAATTATAAACTTGTTCATTAAAACTAAATATGAAAAAAAGTAAGTAGACTACTTTTTTATAAGCCATAAAATAGATAGAATACATTTTTTTCCTTAAGAAATTGATGTAATTTATTCCAATAAATGGAGATAAAATTAAAGCAAATTAAGGCAGCAGGGTATTGAAAAGCAAAAAAAAAAAATTATACAATAGACATATTTTAAGTTTAAAATTTAAAAAAAATTATATTAAAAAAAAATCATTTATTTAGGATTTCGGTTTAACTTGGAATTTTTTTAAGCATTAAACAATTGTAGCAAAACTCTTTTTAGTTTCTTTGTAAAAACTTATTTAATTTAAATAAAATTCGTTTGAAGGAGTAATAGTACCATTAAACGACACAATAGACATACATTGCATTATTTATGAATAGTAAAAATAAGAAAAGCGTCAAAAATTACTTAAATATATACAAAACTTGTATTTAAAAATAGAAAAGATAAAAGGAAAAAAATAAGCAAATTCAACAGATTTTTTTTAAAGACAAAGTGTAGAAAATGTTTGAACCTTAAACTGCAAATAAACTAAAAGAAATTTCTAATTTATATTCCAAAAAGGGTTATGGTATTGAAATTTATTCGCTCAAAATATTTTAGTTACAATAAATGTCCATTAAATAGTAACCAAACAGGGGTCAACTATTATTCTTATTTTCTTAATGGTCCAGTTGAAAGAGTCTTATATGGAAATATAAAAGAAAGAGAAGAAAAATTAAAATCAACTTTTCTTTTAAAATATGCTAATGTATAAGGTCAAAGTAAAGACCCAGTTTGCTGGCAGTAACAGTAAAGTTGCAAATCAGCTGCTTTATTTTGTTGTATGTAAATTAATTAGCACGATTAAGGTAAGCAGTAAGACCGTAACGTCTAACAGCCGTATTTATAAAAATTTTAATAAATATTAATTATTTGGAGTTTATTAGTAAACCAAACCATAACATGAAAAACATAACAATTCTTGAACTAAAACGAGCAAACAAAAAAATAATTCATAAATATGTAATACATATTTTTAATTAATACACAATTAATACTGGTTTTATGTTTTAAATAAAAAATAAACTTTAATATAATTTTATTAGTTATTTCAATAGTTTAAGGAGGTCTTATAACATAATCTTTTAGACTAATAATTTGGTTTGAATGTTAAGGATTTAAACGATTTTTTTCTTTATTTTTGATAAAACTTGACTTGGAAAAAGATCTTTTATTTGTCGTAGATTTTGGAAAAATCAAAAGCAATCCATAATACAGAATATCTAATTTCCTGGATTTCTCTAAACATATAATCACCCCTATCGTGAACAATTTTTCCTTCGTGTAAAAAATTATTCAAAGGGGAATAATAACGTGAAAAATGTTCGCGGGAACAAATTCCCCTTATCGTGAAAAATGTTTTCATTCGTAATTTTTTTACTTTTCCCTTTGAAATTCTCACTTTAGTTTGGTTGGGGAACAAAAGATTTATGTAAGTAATTCTTCTTATAAAACGAATATTAAAATTTATAAAATTAATTATAAAACGAAATTTTCGTGGTCGCTATAGGTTAGGTTAGGTTAGGTTAGGTTAAGAAGTGTTATGCGCCCAAAGGCGGAGACCAATGAGGTCCATTGTGAATCCCTTCAGTAGAGGAGAAAAAAGGAAAAAGAGAAAAAAGAGAAGTAAAGAAGAATAGTAGAAAATAGACCTAAGGTTCGGTATATTTGTAGAGGCGCAGGACAAATTCCCCCCTACGGCCCCCCAACAGAAACAGCCGTCCTACTTCCCTGACAAACCCCAGCAGATCGGTTGGATTACATCCAGCGATACACCCCAGTTCGTCGTGAAACCTAGCCCCTAGCCATTTCTCCCTGGGGCCGTCCAGCTCCTCGGCATCTCCGCACAACCTGCAGAAGTCCGGTCTCGCAATGTCCCATTTAACCATAAAAGCCCTAACAGAACAATGCCCCGTCAGGAACCCTATCAGAGTCCTGAGACTACTCCTATCTAGTCCTAATAGAACCCTGGTTGCACCTGCGTCCAATCCGGGCCATAAGGCCCTTGACACCCTGCAATCCGTTCTATCCCTCCAGGACCGGTTAACGGCATCACGAAATCTTTCTCGCAACACCCCATAGTAGTGACATAAGGGGGGTTTTACCCCTCTGTCCCTTACCTCTAAGTCCAGATTCGAACCCCCTCTCGCGAGTTCGTCCGCCACCTCGTTGCCATCCACCTTGCAGTGTCCTGGTACCCAACACAGCCTTATTGTGAATGCCAACATGAGCTCTCTCAGAGCATTCCTACACCGAGCAACCAGGCAAGATCGCACTGTGTGATTTGTCAATGCCCTTAGCGCAGCCTGACTATCGACGTAGATTGTCACAACAGATCCCCCCACGATGTGATCCAGTATCACTTCCGTTGCCCTCCAGATCGCTAGGATCTCAGCCTGGAAGACACTGCACTCATCTGGGAGTCTGAATGACCTTTTCACGTCAGTGTCAGCAATAAAAACACCAGCACCAGTGCCAGTGTCCATCTTGGACCCGTCCGTATATACTGCCCACCCCTCAAACAGTCCGTTGGATCCACGCCAAACTTCCCTATCCGGGAACTCCACCGGTGTTGTTACACCGAAGTCCAAGGTCATACTCCTATGATCCGAGATTCCCCCTGGAACCCTTTCCTGATCAAGCAGACCCACTTCGTATAGAATCCTTGTGTGGTCATCTCGCCTAAGTCTAATCAACGAAGACTCGTAGAGTCTAAGTAAGTTCCTGGCAGCCACACTCTTCGCATAATGTTCAATGGGGGACAAATGTAGTAGGATGTCCAACGCCGCCTGCGGCGTGCTTCTCCTTGCACCAGTGATGCCATGTGAT
This sequence comes from Pollenia amentaria, assembly GCA_943735925.1. Classification (NCBI taxonomy): domain Eukaryota; kingdom Metazoa; phylum Arthropoda; class Insecta; order Diptera; family Polleniidae; genus Pollenia; species Pollenia amentaria. The sequence continues at coordinate 52,975,811 of OX031006.1, forward strand.
GCACTCCTCTGGGCCTTGTTAAGCATCTTTCTATAGCTGTCCACTCTCAACGCATCCCACCAAACAGTGCATCCATAGGTAAGAATAGGTCTAACTACCGATGTGTAAATCCAGTTTACCATATCCGGTCTCAGTCCCCAATTCTTACCGATGGAGTTTCTGCATGTGTAGTAGGCATTGAGTCCTCTTTTCATCCTCTCCTGGGTGTTTCTTCTCCAAGACAGTTTACAGTCGAGGAAGTTACCCAAGTACTTAGCACATTCAGATAGAGTTAGCTCGACGCCATCTAACACTGGCCCCTTAAAACCTTCTATCCTGTACCTTCTGGTAAAAAGAACCAGCTCAGTCTTCGCCGGGTTTACCCCCAGCCCTCTATCTTTTGCCCAATCCGAGAGTTCGCCCAACATCACCTGCATAATTTCACTGATCGTGGACAGAAACTTTCCCCTGACCAGTAGAACTATGTCATCCGCATAGGCGACGGCTTTCATACCCTTGGAATCAAATGTTCTGAGAATACCGTTGACCGCGAGCAACCATAGTAGAGGAGATAGAACCCCCCCTGTGGTGTCCCCCTGGTAACCTTCCTCCTTACCCTATGATCCCCCAGGCTCGAGTTCATAATCCTGCTGCCAAGCATGCAGACTATCCACTCCACCAGAAAGCCCCGAACTCCCAGCTCCACTAAGGAATCCTTGATCGCCTCAATCCTAATGTTATTGAAGGCTCCTTCTATGTCCAGAAACGCGGCGCGAGTATATTCCTTATGCCTCAGGCCGTGCTCAATGCAACCCACCACCTCGTGTAGCGCACTCTCAACAGATTTACCCTTAAGGTAGCCATGTTGAGCGCTGCTAATGAGGTGGGTACCAATATTACTCCTAAGATAGAGGTCTACCAGTCTCTCGAGTGTCTTCAATAAGAATGAAGACAGACTAATAGGCCTGAAATCTCCCGGCTTCGAGTGGCCTGCCCTACCAGCCTTGGGTATAAAAATTACCCTGACCTCTCTCCACCCCCTAGGCAGATACCTCCCACTGAGGCATTTCCTAAATATATTCACTAGCAGAAATAATGCGTCGTCCGGGATATTGCAGAGCATGGCCGGAAAAATACCGTCCGGACCCGGTGATTTATATGGGTCGAAGGTATTGACAGCCCACTTAAGCTTCTCCCTTGTGACTATTTCCTCGACGCAGGCGGACTCATGACTCGATATCACAGACATTCCGTCCCCTTGACTATCGTTCATACCTCCGTCTTCCGTGCACCCAGGAAAGTGCGTCTCCATGAGCAAGGTTAGGGTCTCAGAGCTAGACTCAGTCCATAAGCCGTCATTCCTTTGGACGTACCCCAGGGTCCTAGGATCCTTGGATAAAATCCGTCGGAATCTAGACAACTCGTTGACATTATCAATGGATTCACAGAACTGCCTCCATGAGAGCCTCTTTGCCCTTTTAAGATCCGCCTTATACTTATTGAAATATTATTATGGGTGTTCCAATCACTCGATGCTCCCGTGAGCTTGGCCCTGTTAAACAGCCTTCTTACCGTCGACCTTTGAACCTAAAGTTCCCTGGTCCACCATTTGGGCTGTTCACGCCTACCCGGAAAAGTTACCGGGCAAGACAGCTCATATCTCTCTCTTAGCAGATGAGTGAATCTGTTCACATCACCTTCCACATCAGTTGGCAGCAAATCGCACAGGGCCCATTGCGCCAACCCAGAGCGGACGCTTTCTTTAAAGAAGTCCCAATTCGTCCTCCTCAGGTTCCTAAACGGATTAACCCTAGACAGGTCAAAATTCAGTGTAAAGGTTATACGGCTATGGTCTGAGAAAGTACAGTCCGTTGCCACCCTCCAATCCGCAACAAGTTGCTTATCGCGGTTCACTAATGTCAGATCTATAACTGCCTGCCTATCCTTATTTCTGAACGTCGGAGTGTTACCCATATTACAGATAATAAGATTGTTAGTAGTTATAAAATCAAACATTAACTCACCTCTTTTGTTTATATCAGCGCTCCCCCATTGGTTATGATGTGCATTTGCATCACATCCCAAAACCAGGATGGCGCCACTCCTTCTTGCATACGCCACCAGCTCTTCCACCTTTGCGCCAGGTGGATCTACTGCCTCGTACGGCATATACACCGAAGCCAGTGTAAGGGTACGCTTACCTTCGCCATCTTATCCAGATACACCAGAGAGTTCCTTGTCCCGCTCCGCGCCTTCTCCTCATTCGTTCGGCCGGTGTTGTTAATACCACGTGGAGGGGCACTTGGCATCTCCTCCACGGCGCCCAGCCGAACAAGTTGTGGACATTCTTCTCCCGAGTGTACCCTTTGGTGTCCCCTGGCCTCACCGGTGGAAGGGACAGGCTCTGTAGTCTGACTGTGAGCAGATATACTCGCAGTATCCTGCTCCTCGCCAGAGATCAGAGTCAGCCGCTTCAACCCCTGAGTAGCCCCGGTTTCACCACAGGAGTCACTCGACAGTTCCAGAAGACTGTCCACCTGTAGGTCGGTCAGCACTTGTCTCTCCTGCCCAATGATGTGACGTCCGATCGACCCTCGACTCTACCCTGGTCGATCACCTCGTCCGTCGCGTCCTCTTTCCGTCCTTTTAAATTAAATTTATTATTTTTAAATTTTTGCTCATTCATTTTTGTTCCCACGAGTAGGCCGTAAAGTCGGGCCATCCGCACAGTGACGGCGTGCGCAGACTAGGCAACTGACATACAACAGCGCTTTGCCATGACGCTGAGGGGAGCTGTTAACGACTAGTTTATTTTTGCACTAACTAGCCACCCAGGCCCTCGGCACTGCTACCTTCACGTTGACCTTAAAAGTGCATATGTCGCGCACCAACCACTGGTAAAGCCCCCACCTTACAAGGGGCGAACCCGCGGGCTGACATGACGTGATATATGTACTGATAATGGACCGGATAGTGTATAGTTACCACCACCGCCTCATTATCCTGACAAGATGAGTAACCTTTAGTCGTCCACTCCTTCAGTATTCATGACCTCCTGCGAAGACGTATCGAGATACATCACCTCAGTAGATCAGAACCGTAGAGTGCACTTAAGCCCTCGCATCTCGACAAGATTGTTACCCAGGTCGCTATAGATTTGATTTGTTGTGAACCGGTTTATGAAAAAAAGACGCAAACGAAATTTTCGTGGTCGCTATAGATTTGATTTGTTGTGAACCGGTTTATGAAAAAAAGACAATTTTGATAAATTTTGAGTTGTGCCTGTTTATGATTTAGTGTGAAATATATATTCTGTGTCCTTGAGAAATTCTAAGTCGTAAGTGTCAAATTCTTCTAAGTAGTCTGAGATTGAAATCCAACACAATCAGCACAGTAGGAAACGAGTTATGAGTCCAAATGTGAAACAACATTCCTAAAAAATGTATAATTGTGTTACAAAAACTAACATTAATGTTGGCATAAAGCGCGGATTGACATAAGATTTTGCTTTGAATGACTAACAATCCTACTTCTAAGTTTCGTGATAATCGACTTGTAATTAACCATATCGTCAGCTCATTATTGGTTTGACCTACCGACCAATTTAAAAAAAATTGATTTATGTATGGGGTATATATATTTTTAATACCCCACAGAAAATATTAAAAATTGTGTCTAATCACCAAATTCATACCAAATTTATAGAATCAAGCAAACAATTTGTAGATTTTGCTCTTATTACCAAAACTATTATATAGATTACTAAAAATTGAAAATTGTGAATGTGTTTTTTTCAATAAATGATATTTTTAATTTTAATTAAAAAATTATCAAAAAACTTTGCCGTTTCAAACATTGTGTTAATTGAATTAATTAAATATAGCTGAGGTTTTGACAATTCCCAACAACAATTCTACAAGCTTTAATTATTTAATTTTAAACGAAAAAAGTCAATTAAGATGTTTTGTTATTCATTTAATATTTGAATTAAAAATTTATTTCAAAACAACTAAATGTTAGTTAAATCTTAATTATTTTTTTAATTTTCTATCAACTAAAAAAATTATTGATTCAAACAAATTTTTAATTGATAAAAAACTACTGATAATTTTTTCTGTGCTACTGATAATTTTTGATTTGGCAAAAAAAGGTTGGCTTTAGCAATAAAAAATATTGAGGGAATAGAACTATTACAAATAAGATTTATAAAATTTAAATTTACCTCATAGAGTTCATTCGAAAAATAAAAATGTTTAATATAAAAAGTAAATTATAAAAATAAATAATAATCCGATTCTATTTCTTAAGTTAAATATTTTCATGCACACAAACACAAACGCATACAAAATGAGCAAATTGTTTCAAGGAGATTTAAAGCAAAAATGGATCTTAAAAATGATTTACAACCTTAAACAAATGCAGTAAAACTAAAGATTGAAATTAAAAATGCAGTCATCAAAGTCTTATAAATTCATCATGAATCATCAAAACAATCGCCATTGTCAACATCAGGACGACTTCATCATAATTGTCTTTAAAAATGTCACCATCAGCATCTTCAACAAAATGGCGGTGAAGGATTTAATAAAAATGATTAATCGTTAAATTATAGTTTTTTTTTTTTTTTTTGCTAAACGGAAGCTTTTGACTTAAACATTGTACAAAAGGAAGCATTTATCCTTCACTAAACTCAAGTCCCAAAAGTTTACAAGAGAACAAGTAAAAAATTTGTTTACATTTTTTTTTTACAAAAAATAAAAGCGATACACATACATAAATAAAAAAATATGATAATTACAAAAAAAAACGTTTATCACTCGTTTCTAAATGTCTTTGTTGTTTGTCATAGTATTAAATTACTGGAGATTTTTTCTCCATTTTTCGCTATTTTAACATTGAATTTAATTAAAAGGAAAAAAAACTAAACAAGTTCGAGCATGGTATATGGACGGAGTATAGCAATTGGCGTTTTATTTTTAGTCGTCATTTGTGCATTGTCAGCTTTGATATTTTATTTAAGTTTGGGTAAGTTTTTAAATTGTAATTTTAGGAAAGATATTATAAAAAAATTAAAGTTTAAATTGAGTTGAAACTTAGCATCTAACAAATAAAAAACGAGATTACAGAACCTATAGACTTTATAAAATCGTTTATGTACTTGTCAATAAACTCGACTTTTAACCCGATTTTAAGGTAGCCTATAAACTTGATTGACTTGGAGGTAGACTATTCTACATAGACTCGATTATAAAGTACTCTATACCCAGTGTGCAAAGTTTAGAGTCAACATAATTTTCTGAACAAATTTCAAAGTAACATTGAAAAATAGTGTAAAAAGCCTGGCACAGAAAGCAAATCTGATCGAAAGTGGCAGTAATTTAGTATTTTGCTTATCCAAAAAACGAAAATTTAATTTAAAGAAGTATAAACAAAGCGATCGGAATTGCAACTATGGAATTAAAACCATTTCGGTCGTAAAGTACGACAGGCCGGTATATACATATGTTATTTTTATTATTCAATTTACTTTTTAAATTTTTTCTCTTATATCTTTCTTTTTAAATCTTCAGATACCAAATATTTACTAACATTAACACATGCTTACAGTAAACAGCGTTCCGGAAAAATTTTAGCCGTCGCTGACTACCTATGATAAACAGATTGTCAATATATAATTAGAATGTTTTTACCAATTCTAATTATTCACCACTAGTGGTGAATGAGGGTATACTAAAGCTGAAGGTCCATACCATGCATTCCATGCGTTGTTTCTTTTAATGCATATTTCAAAAAGTAGAATCAGTGTAATGGCATGTGACAAGTTATACAGCAAAACGCATAGAATGCATTTACGTATCAACGCATGAAAGTAGGTTTACTTTCTACTTTTGTTTGCGTCGCATGTGTGGTGAAAAAATGTCAGCTGTTTTTTATGACGATGGATGACAAATCATATTTTATTTTCAATGTTATCGATAAATATGTTTGTGTGGTGGATTCCTTTTTTCTATTTTTTGTATTAAAAAAGGTTTTTAATAAAAGAAAGAGCTTTCGTAATAAAAATTGAAATAACTTTCAAGAACAAAATACATTGAAATTCATTTTTAGAACAATTTTTCATAAACAAAATTTTCTATTCTAGTTATCGATTACTTTAATGTCCTGAGTGACATCTTTTTTGTGCTTATTATTTTTTTTAACAAATGCCTTGAAAGGGAAACTTATTGCTACCATGAAAAATTACGAATTCTTCTGATATTAAAAGATTACTGCTCTATAAATTCTTATAAATAAATTCTATTAAAATATCAGTTACACCTTCCATTTTTCCCAAATTGTTTTTATTTGATAAACCTATTAGCACAACAGGTGATAAAAAAAACAATTTGGCGCATAAAACGTATTGCATGTAACTTGAATTTAGAACGCATGAAATGCACAATAAGTATCTACGCATAGACGCATGGTGTGGACCTTCAGCTTAAGTATGTCATTCCGTTTCAAACTTTTTTAATATTCATCTAACTAACAACTTTAACTTCACGAATAATTAAAGAGCCTTGTTTAAGTGGATTTTAATAAACAAATATTTTTACTAGATAGAATGATGAATTTCCCATAAAGTTCACAAAAGTCATTCAAGAGTTATAGAGAAATATATATATAGAATCTAATATAGAGTACTCTTTATAGTTTCGGTTATGGTTAGTCTATATAATCTCGATTATAAAGTACTCAGATCAGGTTCGAGTATAAAGAACTCTATATAGACTTGATTATAGAGTTCCATTTTTTAGTGCCGATTATAGAGTACCCTATTTAGACTCTCTATATAGTGCCGATTATGGTTAATCAATATAGACCCGAATACAAAGAACTCTATATAGGCTTTACTATATCTATTATTGACTAGTTTATGTAGGCTCATTTATAGAATTCTCTGTAAAGACTCGATTAGAAAGTACTATAGATAGACCCGATTATATAGTACTCCATATAGACTCGATGATAGAGTACTTTATAAAGACTTCTATATTTATATTGTCGATTATTGAAATCTCTTTATAGGCTCGATGAAAGGCTAGTCCGTATTGACTCGATTATAAAGTACTCTATATAAGCTCTATTATAGACTAATACAGGGACAGTACACCCTCAAGTCTGACCACTCATAATTCTCTGGCTAAATTTATTTTGATCAATTATATTTAAATATGTTTTAAAAGGGGAAGGCCAATTTTATTACAATATTAAAAAATTTTCAAGCTAAAACCGTTACAATTTTTAAATAGTTTTTTAATTTAATTTTGACCAGATTTTTGCTAAACGAAATGTTTTTTGAATTTTGTTTAGGTAATTATTAGGGTGTGAAATTTCGTGCATTTATTATTGGAATATGCTCATAAAACATGCTTAGAAAATTCAAGATATGCTTCAAAAGTTAATAAAATATTAATTTATTGTTTAAGGAAAAACTGACAGTGTTGTATTTGTTTTTTATTATTTTGAAATGCAGTTTAATAGAATTAAAATTAATTTTACTCACAAACATCAAATATTTTAATAATAAACTAAGCTTTTATTGACTGTACTAAAAATTAAAAACTATTTACAGTGAATTCTTATTTTTCTAACAAGATTCATTTAAAAACCACAAAATTTAATCGAAAAAGTTTATATTAAGACTTTGTCTTATAAAGAAAAAAAAATGCTGTTCTCGAGGAATTTTATGCCATGCACTCTTTCCGTTGTGATTTTTGTCAAACGCAAAAACAAAGCATAAAGAAATCGAACGAGGATTTGGAACATCAGAAATACTACTTCAATCATTAAAATTACAGCAAATAAAAGATTCTCAAACATTTTATGACAAAAAATGCATTAACGATATAATTTGCAAAAATATTCACAATCAAATCTATGCCATTTTTTAGCAAAAATTGTGAATCGGATAAAACAAACTTATACACCTAATATTTGAACTTTCGAGAAAAACATGCATTTGCATGAAAATCCACGCCGTAGTTGTTACAATATATCTGTAGCTGGGAGGTAAACTACTCCAATTCGCATTTTGGAAATTTTACACAAGACTGCAAAAACATATGGAAAATCACAAATGCTGTATCTCTGTATTAAAAATTTGCCTTAGCCCGAATATTTTATATAACTCTTATATTATATTTTATGTCGATAATATCCTTAATAAAATAACCTCATAAGGGGTCTGTGCACGGTCAAGCATATCCCATCAAACGCCATGGTAGTATTAGTGAAAATGTGTTTGTATGTGTGACACCGACGATGCTGGATGGAAAATAAAAAAAATTTAGATTTGATGGCGACACGTACACGAGTGAATTCACCGGCATGACAAGCATTTTGACCGTGTACAGACCCCTATATAATGTCACCGTTACTTATTAAAATGGACTTGGTGTCATTTACCATGATGGTCTTGGTAGTGTTAAAGTCCTTTAAACGTGCAGCACCAAGTCCATTCAACTCCTTAACTGGTTAGCTTAGAGGTTAACAACACTAAGCACAGTTAATGTTCTTTTACTCTAAGCACTTTCTTCTTATTGTCTACAAATGCAGTGGTAAACAACACAAAATACACTTGTTGTTCTTTACCTCTAAACAAGTTGGACTTGGTGTTGTTTTCTATCTCGAAAACTTTATTAGATGCAACTTATTGGAATTCACCTACAAACAGAAAAAAATATGAATGCTAAATTAACATGGCGCAGTGTTAATTGAAAACTATAGTAAATTTCCGCAAAAGCGTATTCTTTATTTAAAATTATAATTTTATTAATTTTAAATGAAACATGTTAAAAAAACATTGTTCAATATTTAATCCATATAAGCCTGTTTTACTTGTTTTGTACTAAGAGAAAACCCCTCGTAAATGTAACGTTTTTTTTATTCCTGCAATGAATTTTGTCATTATTTTTGAGCCCGCGTAGCGCTTCATTCCCGCTACGAAAATCGTTTCATTAAGTTTGAAATTGTCATTAATACAATGAAATTTTGTCATTAATTCTATGCCATACATTTTAAAAGTCAACGCACCTTTTCATTATTGGAATGTAATGTATCATTTACGCAATGAACTCATTTCGTTCATATGATGTAACTTTTCGTTAATGAAATGAAATTTTTTCAATTATTTAAAAACAATTTTTTCATTAATACAATGATATTTTTAATAGTATTACGTTAATACAATGAAAAAATTTCATAAATTTTACATTTCTGCAATGTTATGGTTATTTATTTCCGCCAATTTTTCAATGTGCGTTTTGAGTAATTGTAATTTTATTTAATTTTTTATTTATGTTCCATCACCATATGTACCACTTTTCATAAGCTTACCTTTCAATGACAGTGAAGTAGTAAGTAGTTAATTGCATGTAATTCATTTTCTACCCCGCTACGACTTTCATCAGCATTCTTTCTGTTATACTAGTAAATACTACCACGAAAATTTTGTGTACTTAAATTAACAATTAATAAAAAGAATATGAGAATTGTTGGCACTTGTTTTTTCTCTTTCGTTGTTTGTTTCTGAACTTTACACAGTGTTTACATGTGATAGTACTGGCAAGACAGTAAGAAAATACATATAAGTTTTCAAAAACACTACTAACTGTCTTCGTTACGTAGGCGTTCAGACAGTAGTTACGACAGTTCACTTTTAAAAAAATGTCTAACGTGAAAGTCGTTAATTTTTTTTTTGATTTTTGTGAACAAAACTTAAAATTAATGTCAAATCACTGTCTAATTTTACTGTCTGCAAAATTTGCAAGGCAGTTGGAAAAGTGTACATGTATTAGTGAAAACGTTTGCATGCATTGCAACTGTCTTGCCAGTACTGGCAAATGTAAACACCGCGTTAAATGATAAATTATGTTATATTCTTCCTCTCCCTGGTTCCGTGGGTAAGTGCTTAAAATTATTCTTAAATAAATACATAAGTCGTCTCTGAAAATTCCTCTCACTGTTATCCCAGACTCAAACCAATTTGATTCAACATAAAACTCATGTTGTTTCAACATGAAATAACTTTCATTCAACGTGATTCGTAGTGTTATTGCAATATCAATATCAATTTGCTCCAACTATACTGTAGTGTTAAATTAACATGAATTATAGTTATTTTAAAAGAAAAAAATTTTGTTCGCAAGTTAGTCTGCATTCACACGTTTTATCTTTCGATGCTCAACTCTTGTGTTTTATGGAGAGGGAAGCAAGAAGAAAAGGGATTGGTACGGAGATGCCTGTACTCGGGCAGTACGCTTTGTGTTCTTATTCGTAAGTATATGCACAACAATGGCTGCATGTACATTTTTTTCTTTTCTTTTTCTCTTTGGATCGTTTTGAATAAAATTGTTGTTGTTTTGAAGCAAAAAAAGTTGAAACCGGTTGCTGCGTGTGAACATATTGGCATCTTCAAAAGGGAATTGAAAAGAAGTCGAGCATGAAAAGATGAAACGTGTAAATGTAGACTTATTGTTAAATCATGTTAAATTAACATGAAGTAACTATGAAGCACAATCACTACCGAAAAATGTAAAATCAACCTTCTTTTGATGACGAAATATGCAGTAAAATATTTAAAAAGACTTCAACTGTACCCAAATCCACTAGCTCGAAATATTTTAAGTTATGGCGGCAACACTCGCTTAAGGAGAACAGCGATAAACACCTACATATGTGAACAGAACCCGCAACGACGAAATGTTTTGTCTGGCACTGGCAGGACATAAAGTAAATTTTAGGATAAGATTTGATTAGTTTTTGTTAGTTCATATTTAAAATATGAAGATTCAAGAAATAAATCCTGAGAAATAAATCTTGTTTTTGACGATTTTACATTTAGTTTTTTCTGTGTGTATCGATAGAGGAAATTTTTCTAATTCCAACAGTATAAAAAAACGTATTTCGAAAAAAATTTGACTTGATGCTGTTTACCTCCAACCTACAGATATATTTATCTTCCTTTTACATTTCATTTCATTTAAGAATCATACTACTTTTCAATTAAAAAAAGCTTTAATAAAATGTCCTTGAAGAACAATGTTTAAATTTAGTTTTTCTCTTTAGTTCTCTTTTAGTTTTTTTTTTCACAAAGATGTTGCCAAATTATTTCATCATAATATGACAGTTTTGAAAGTTCACATATTGTTTTAACAGTTTTATTGTCCTTAAAGGTTAATAACTTTATCACTGTTACTCGTATATGCATTTCGACCAAATATTAAAGGAAAGTTATAGAAAATGTAACAAGTACTTTTTAAAAATTATATTGAGCTAAAATAAAGGCGGACTGTCAGAACTTAAACTTCGACTTATTTCTGAAAAAACATGGGAAAACAAAAATCTTCACTTAAGCCTTAATTGAAATCTAAACTTTAGTTTTAAAGAACATCGTGATTAGTGAACGTGATTCAAAAATCACTGCTCATAAAAACTGTGATTGTGATCACGGTTTGTTAGTTTTTAGTTCTTTTAAAGCAAGTGCGTCCAAGCTATATGTACAATGTGCGAGCTTTCGCATGAGCTTTTGTAAGTACTTTGCAAAGAAACAACAACAAATTGTAAGAGCTTTCAAAGCTGTTTACTTGCATAGATACCTGACCAAATAAACTTTGGCTTAAAAAAATACTCATAAGATAGAAGAGAGAATAAAAGGAACAGCAACATTATTCACCATTGCATTCAAAAAACAGTGATATATCATAAATTTTTGTATGTAACAAAAAACAAAAAGGACGACTTATCAAGTACCTTTTACTTGAAAAATTGGGTCACAACTGTGATTCGTAATTTTTCAGTAACAGTGATTAAATCACAGGTACAGAAATATCGGTCATCTCTACTAGCAACTGAACTAGAACCTAAACTAAAAACTGCTTTAGAGCAATGGGAAATTTAACCTGAATCAGTTCAAAATGGGGGTTTTGAATGATTATGATGTAAATAACAAAAATACATCTTTTCTTTAAATTTTACTTTTTTTTTAAATAAAACAAATTCATGTTGTTTTCTAAGTTTAAAATTTTGTATTTTCCAAAAAGTAATATTATTAGCGGTAACTTTTAATACACACCTAACACACATGACTAAAAAAAATTAGTTTCTTAATTCCAGTTAGAAAAACTGGGGACCCAACTGTTAATATGATTCGCGCCTTAAGATATGATCATTCGAGAATAATTTATTATAAATCAAATATAAAAGGTGAATACGTCGTTTTGCCACAATGTGCAACGCAAATATTTGAGGAAGTCGAACCCGTACAGTTACACGTCAAAAGAATAAATATTTCAAAAAAGAAATGGAAACATTTTCAGGAAATTACATTTTAACTTCCGGTCGATTGCCTCCAATTTAATTTCCATAAAATAATAAATTTTTTCTCTAATTTTTATTTAAATATAATGAGTAATGAGTTTTCTATACAGTGTATTCAAATTAAATGGAAAAGGAAGTAAGAAACATATGGGTGATTCACAAGGTGTGCTATCAAGTCATATCGTCATTATATCCTAAATAATATTTTACAATTGTTTAAAAACAAATATTGTTGTGTTTCAAACAAAATAAAAATTTTAATACTGTGTTCATTGATTCGCCATAATTATACAGTAGAAATCTAAATTATTAGCGGTTGCCCATATATATTTCTTGTAATTATTTTAAGACATATGACTTTACAACTTTATGATTACCTTGTGAATCACCAAATAGTTTGACTTAATAAATGTATCTTATAGGTTAGATTAGGTTAAGAAGGGTTATGCGCCCCTGGGCACACCTCCACTTGGAGATTAATGCGGTCCCTTGTGAATCCCTTTCAGTAAGGAGGTAGAGAAAAGAGAGAATTGAAGAAGGAAAGAGATAAACAGAGAGATAGAATAAAAGATATAAGTAGGTACTACGTAGGACAGTTACATCCTCTACAGACCCCTCCAGCGATGCACCCCAGTTCGTCGTGAAATCTATCCCCCAGCCATTTCTCTCTGAAACCCTGCAGATAGTGGCACATTACATGCTCAATCGTCTCTAGCTCCTCAGAATCATCGCATAATCTGTAGAAGTCCGGTATGGCATTGTCCCATTTACTCGTAAAAGCCCTAACAGAACAATGACCCGTCAAGAACCCTATAAGTGTCCTGAGACCACTCCTATCCAATCCCAGCAGAACCCTGGTTGCCCCTACGTCCAATCCAGGCCCTAGTGCCCTAGACACCCTGCAATCCGTTCTGTCCCTCCAGGATCAGTTAATGTCATCAAGGAATCTTTCCCGTATCGCCTCAGTAGTGGCATAGAGGGGGCTTTACCCTCCGTCCCTTACCATTAAGTCCAGACTCGAACGCTCTCTCGCGAGTTCGTCCGCCACTTCATTGCCATCCACCTTGCAGTGTCCATGTAACACACACAGCCTTAATGTGAATAACTCCATCAGTTCCCTCAGAGCACCCCTATACCGAGCGACCAGGCACGATCACACTGTATAATTTGACAATGCCGTAAGCGCTGTCTGACTATCGACGTAAATAGTCACCTCAGATCCATCCACGATGTGATTCAGTATCACCTCCGTCGCCCTCCAGATCGCTAGGATCTCAGCTTGGAAAACACTGCACTCATCGGGGAGTCTCAATGAACTTTTTACGTCATTGTCCGCAATATAAACCCCGGCACCAGTGCCGGTTTCCTCAAACAGTCCAATGGATTCACGCCAGACTTTCCTATCCGGGAACTCCACTGGTGGTGTTATACCGAAGTCTAGGGTCATCATCTTATGATCCGAAATTCCCTCGAGAACCATCTTATAACTTTTATTAAAAAAAAAATTTTTTTTAATTCACATCCGCTATTTGGTTTTCTATCCTTGATTCTAAAATTTGGTTTCAAAAAAATAAATCATTTTAAATTTAAAAAGCTTTTTGCTTCTCCAAAAAAATAAAAAAAATAAAAACGTGTACGGGCTTTTGGATTTTAGATGACGATATGTACATCTAAGTCGACAAAACAGATCAAATTCTCGTACTTTCGGGTACATTTTGTAAACATGTTTTTTTCAAAATAATTTTGCTTAAAATTTAAACGTTTCTTCTTTACGTTAAAGGAAGCAAACAAATAAAGTACATTTATGAGGCAAAACAGGGTAAAAATTCGTACTTTTGGTACTTTTTAAAACACGCTTTTTTTCAAAATAATTTTGCTAAAACTTAAACCCCATGTTCTTTAACATAAGAGCGGCAAACAAATAAAGTATACTACAGGCAAAAACCAGGGTAACAATTCTTACTTTTGGTACTTTTTGTAAATACGTTTTTTCTTTATTTTTTTTCGAACTTGAAAACTATGTTCTTTACGATAAATAAAGCAAACAAATAAAGTACATTTTAAGGCAAAAAACTGGTTAAAAACTTGTACTTTTGGCACTTCTTGTAAATTTTTTTTTTAAATAATTAGGAGCAAAATAGTATACGTAAAAATTTACTTTTTTTATTTTTGTCTTTTTTCTTTCTTTTTTTTTTGTAAAATAGCAAAAAAAAAGTTCTAAGGACTTTTTATAGTTAGATTAATTAACATTAAAAAGGTATAACCTTTTACAATCTCTTTATTAACTTAAACCATATATTAATTACAATCCCTTCTAATTCTTTCTAATTAAACTTTTTATGACCACATTATTACTAAATAAAAATTGTGCAAAATTATAAGTATTAATTCCCAAATTAAATTCAATGTTTCAAAAGTAATTGTTTCTAAAAAAATTTTTTAATCTATTTAAAGCTGAAGTATAAATATTATAAAAATTTATTAAAAGCCAAGGACTAGTTTAAGCATTATGCTTGAATAGCTTGAATACAATAAAAACAAATTTTACCTTTTTGAAATTATAAACAATAATCTTCCAAAATAATTTAAGGAAATATAAAGGACTATTAATTTGCTTAAGATGACATAATGTATAAGCAACAACAAAATTGTTCAGATTATTTTAATTGTGATTTTTATGGATCTGGAGAAGAGATAAGGACATTTGTTGTTAGTATAGCTAAAGGAGTGGTGTTAGAAATATAATCAGGTTTATGATAACTATTAAAGTTATTAAGCCCAAAATTGTTTTAAAAATAGTTTATTGTAGTATAGTGGTAAAATAACTACATACTGGAAGAAATAAAGTTAATAAATAAACTGGAAAAGAAATAGAGCTGAACTAGAACTAAACTAGAACTAAACTAGAACTAAACTAGTACTAAGCTAGAAGTAAGCTAGAATATAACTAGAGCTGAACTAGAACGGAACTAGAATTGAACTAAAACTGAACTACAATAAAACTAGAACTGAGCGAAATATAGCTTCTTCGAATTCACCATTTTTATAATAATCTTTTAATATTTTAGTGCAATTTTCATTATAATCGATATTCATTGAAAGAACTGATAAAAGCTTCTACTACAACCAGGCTTGGGCTTTATTTCAAATACAAGCACATACGCATTTTGTTTTGTATTTTAAAGGCATTCCCAAAATGTATTTTGTGTTTTTAATACCTGTCGCTCAAGTATTTTGTATTTCCAATACTTGTGGTCTCAAAATACATTTTCACAAAATACAATTACTGTAAATAAATAAAAAACAATTTGTCTCACAGATTAAGTGCTTTGACCATCATGGTCATGAATAATTTAATAGAAAAAAAAATTGTGAAGCGGACGTACAAAAAAAAAATTTTTGCCTAAATTCCTTTATATTTGGCATAACTATCTATACCTCAAGCAGATATGAATGTGTGTGCCAAATATTTTTTTTATATGGTCCTTGGGTATTTAAATAGGGACAAATAAAATATTACTACTTTATTATATACTTTACATTTTAGTTTTATAGTTCCTTTGCAGTCACTAAAAGAGTTTTTTCCTAAAATTGGTTTGTTCTTCAAAAAATTGTCTACCAAAGTTTTCAAATATCATTACCATGGCTGCCCTAACACGACTATCATTTAAATTTTTCTCAATTTCTACCAAAAATAGTATATAATTTTTTAATAAAATAAGTACAAAGTAAAAAACTAATTGATATTGGGAATTATTTATTTTCATAAGCAACTTTATTATAATCAACATTTTAATTTTTCGAATTTATTCTATGAGTTAAATTTCAGTTATGTATTTTATAAAGCGTTTTGTATAGTTCTAATCCTTAAAACAAATAACTGAAAATAACTGAAATTTAACTCATAGAATAAATTCGAAAAATGAAAATGTTGATTGTAAAAAACTAATGTTAAACTATCTCTTTTTTCTTGTAATGAACAAAAATGTTTATTAATAAATATTTTTATGGATGATTATCTTTTGCCCCAGAAAGTATACGTCATTTTCCTGTAAAATCTTATATTTGTTAAAATTTAAATTTTGAAAGCCAACAATTGGTTTGCAATAATTCAAATTTGAAAGAACATTATATCAACTACGTATACATGTGGCAGAATTTTCGCCAACAATATTAATAATATGAAGTCAGCCACGTTTTGTCTATCGTAATGAGCTTTCACGCTTAAGATCGTCATTCCCCTGGTGTTGTTTTTTAGAAAAAGTTTAATATCTTTTATAATTTGTAAAAATTTTTTAAGTTAATTTTAAACATAAATTTCCGATTCATACCAATTTTTTTGAAAGTAAGTACTTAAATTGTAATTTAAGAGAGTTTTGTAGATATTAGTCATTCCCGTGCCATTATTCCCCTGATAAAAATATGTACATTTGAGGGACTTATTTTCAAAATGTTAAAAATTAAGAAATTAATGTGTACCTACGATAATTGAGTAGCTAGTCCTTGAAGGATTAAACTTACCTATTTGAAAGACTAAATTCTGCAAAAAAACTTCAATCCCAAAAATGATGTCGAAATTAGCTTATCATATCAGATTCAACCATATGATGTTTATTTGTCGAGTCTTTGGTGATTAAGGGTTAAGATTTGTGATTCTTATAGGAAATCGTTTGACTTTTAAAAAAAATTTTTAACAAAAAAATTTTAACAAAAAAAATTTTATATGCAAAACCGGATATGACCAATTTAAATTAAAATACTCTACCTTCGACATATTGTTTTCTTTTATTTTTTTCAAAGTTAGCCTGTGGTGTCCTTGTTATACTGTAAAAGTTTGAGAGTGGGATTTCCAAAAGTTTAAGAATTACGCAAATTTCTTTACACGCGTAACGCACTACAAAACCTGAGGTAATCATTTTGAATTCGTATTTGTTTTTTTATTTTGTTAAAAGACGAAATTAGCTTAAAAAAATACTCATTATAATGTAAACGTTTTGAAGTGGGATATGCATTAGTTTAAAAGAAACGTAAATAATTGTCCATGTTTGTCGCACTGCGAAACCGGAAGTAATCATCACAAAAAATATTGGGTCTTAGTTAAAAAAATTTTATTGAGCTTCTAACTAAGACCCAATATTTTTTGTTTTTTTTTTTACGAAATCAACCGACGAAAGGACGAGAGGAAGGGGACGCATATCGAGCTTAAAGTTGGGACAAAACAAAAAAATATAATAAAAAATTAAAAAAAAACTCCATTACTGCCACAGAGTCACTCCTAGAGAAGTAAAATGTAGCACTGACTCCCCTTAGTCTTGCCTTTCCGACATTTTTATTGAATATAATTACACCCTATCGTCATTCCTTAGGGGTGCTCCCGTACAAAGCTTAAAATTTTATGAAATTGCGAAACATTAGTCCCCAACCTCTTAGGATGGATGGGTCAACTGTATCACCAACACCACTTTATTTTTCATCCTCAACATTTGATTTTACCATACCTACCCACTATCACAATTCCTTTAGGGGGGCTTCAATTCTAAATTTTTAATAGAGATTAAAAATATGCTGATGAAAAAAATCCCATAATTGCCTATGAGTCGCCCCTAGGGGTGGGGGGGGGGGGGGGTAAAATGTATGACCGACCTTCACTAGTTCTTGTCCTAAACGTTTTCTCAAACATACATGCCTCAAACGATTTCGTATAAGAACACTTGACTTAATTTCTTGTTTTTATATGTTTCTAGTTCGAAATAATAATTTAAAAAATTATTTTTCAAAACGGCCACATTTCCGCAGCCTTTAATTCGACAAATAAAAATTTGGCATACTCATTCATACCTATTAGAGGTATAGTTTAGCTTAAAATAAAGGAAGTTCGGCCTTATATTATTTCTGACATGGCCACTTCACTAATAATGCTTGATTTGCTTAGTGAGGGGTATAGAAACAAAAGTGTTCATCTCCATGTTTGTAGTTCCTATAATATATAGCAAAAACATATATTTTCATAGATATTTGCATTAGTAATATGATGTTTGGCTTTTTGGTACAAACCTTTTAGAAGAAGCTATAGAGCAAAATTAAGCCAAATCTACTCCGAGGTTTAGGAAAAATCCAAAACGAAAATGGAGATTATTGAGTTTGTTTCAATGAAATGGGCGACATTAACACATTTGACATAATTATACATAAATAAAAAATTGCTTTTTTTTTTGTTGGATTTTTTTTTTATGAATTTCAGCTTCTTTACAAACACTTTGCTAAACAATTAATAAAAATACAGAACAATACTGTAAGTTCAAGCCAACAGAGGGGGAGAAATACTCATGATTTAATATTTATGATCAAATGTTATTTTTTTCAGATACGAATAGTTGTATTTTTCTGTACGAAAATATCAAAAATAAGAAGTGTGAAATTTTTTGATGAATGCGGAAAAAAGTTTGCTCTTCAGTATGAGAGTAATACAAAAGCATAAATCTCCAATGGGGATTGCTATCTTTATTTCAATCATTTTTTTGACTACAGATTTAAGCTCAATAAAGGCTATTTTGGAATTGCCAAATTCACATATCACAAGAATTCAACAAGTGCTACTGTATGGCATTATTAGAATTGTTTTTTGAATATGCTCAGAAGGCCCAAGTCGGCCAAAGCTTTAATATACTGGCTTTGCCATAAGTTATTATGGTCATGACCCACAAGATGAAGATCACTTACTACACTTTTTCTTACTACACTTTCTCAACTAAAGAGCTGGAATATTTAGAGGAATTCATAGAAGTTGTGAAACCAATTTTTACATCGGCTTCAGAGAAACAATATTAAGCATTTAGTATGTGTAATTTGAAAACATGTTCGACAAGTTTTCTAATCTATCACCTGAAATAATTATAGCGTTTTTGGCATGACGTTAAGGCCGGGATTAACTATCTTAATTTTTCGATTCGAAAGCAATTTTATTTCTAACATTTTTAGTCGTTACTAAACGAATCGAATAAATAATGTTGTACAACACTGAAAAAATTATTTAAATTCGTTCAGTATCGACTAGGGTGTTCAATTATTCGGCTTTTTTTTTGTTCGATTAAACGATTAATCGATATTTGGCATTTTTGACTTATTGGATTAAAGAAATAAAATTTTAAAATTAATCGATTAATTGAATAATTTAAAATCCAGAAATTTTATAAATTAAGAGATTTTTTTTCGAAAATTTTAGAAAAAATTGGTACTTGAGTAAATAAACTTTATTAATTACAAGTATTTAAATATTTCATTAACAAAAAAACAAAAACGTAACAATTCATACTAAGGGCTTGTGTGAAACGGTAGCAAAGTACTCATGAAAGTAAAATTTTGACACTGTTGAGGTGAATAAAATTTCACTAACGCAGGGGGCTAGTGTAAATTTTGACATTAGCGTAGAAATTTTTGACAACCACACATTTATCAGAGACACACCTTCAGGTCGTGCAGCTCAAAATCGCCGCCGAACTTAAATTTTGAGTTAAAGTTGACGCCGGTTCGTACGTTATATTTACACTTATTTTTTTAGTCAATCTTTTCTTTTTAGACGTGTTGTATATTTATATAAGCGATTATAAGATCAAAAATAGTTACATATTTAATTTTTTTATTAATTACATTTTTGCAATTATAATTTGTGCATGTTGCCATCAGTGTCTAATAAAAGTACAATACAGAACGCCAATTACATTTACATTACAAGCATTTTGTTATATTGCCAAGGCAAAAACAATCTTATGTAATTGTAATTGGAAGAAACCAATAACAATTACATGGAATTATATTTGATTTAGAGCCTTTCTAAATAAAAAAAGGAAAAATAATATTTGTTAGATCATTAATCTCATAATCAGCTTATTAGGATTTGGGTTACCTAAAAACGCGCAATTCGCGAAGATTTAAAAAAATTAATAAAATGAGAAATTTCCTAAAAGTTTAAAAAAGCATAAAATATCTGTTTATGGGTTCCAACCAGTAAAGAATAAAAAAAATCGCAGAAAAACGTTAAAAATTAAAAAAAATTCAAAAATTTTCACAGTTGCAACCTGCTAGCACATCCTTGAAAATTGGATTATAAACTATGGAGTAGCTCAAAAATAAAATTTCCAGAGAGATAAATTGTCCGTCATATTTCTAAAATTTTATGTAAGTACAATCTGCTGACTAGAAAAAATCGGTTCATAAATGACGGAGTTATGAGCTAACAAACATTAAAAAAGCAACATACAACCGAATTGAAAACCTCCTTATTTTTGAAGTCAGGTTAAAATATATTTATAATAATAAAATTGTAAGTGATAATTTTTTAATTTGGAATAACTAATTCTTTTATCAGGTCATACTCTACCGGCTACTTTTTGCAGAACCGCCGCCGCCAAAAAATTTGCCAACTTAGACTTCTGTTAAGAAATGCCAAAAAACAATTGTTCTTTTCTGTATGTCAAAATTTTACGTTGTCAAAAATGTTATAATTTCACACTGCACACACATGAAATTTTTCTACCACAGACAAATTTTATTTCACCACAGAACTTTGCTACCGTGCACACACCCTAATTGATAAAATCTTTACAACGATAAAAAATAAAACATGTATTGAGATCATATACTTTTATATGTTCAAACAATTAAACAGATCATTTAAAATAATCTTTTAAAAATAAAATGGTGTTTAAATGTTTTGCTTTACTTGGAAGCCACACGTTCAAGTTTTGCCTTCGCTTTTTATTTGCCATACTCTCTCACTTTTTTACTAACGCACTCACCTTTTTTAAATTGAGCACGAGATTGCTCTCAATTTTACCTTTCGATTTATTTGATTTTACGTTCAATTTAACAACTGACCACAAATTTACTTTGGCGCTTTCTTTATAAAAATATATTTCTTAAAAAATAAATGTGCTTTATTAAAAAATTGTGTTCTAAAAAATTCTTGTGTTTTTTTTACAAAATACTTTGAGTCATGCTACTAGTATGAGTTGTTTCTTCATCGGGGGCATTTTTAAAATATAATTGGCTACCAAAATGAGTGCAGCCTGTGACACAGCTGTCAATTCAAACAAGTTTTTACAAGCAGTTTTTGTGAACAACTTGAAAGTGATTTATTGAACGTGGGGCTCCAGGGTTAAACATTTGCTGTTGTTTCAATAATAAGTAAAAATTAACGGATTACTGCATTGTTTCAGTAATCAGTTTTTTTGTTTACTCGTTACTGAAATTCTTTCAATAAGCAGTACTAACTAAGCATTACTGTTTTTTTTTTATTTCCAACGGACACATACATTTGGTTTGTATATTTGAATTAAAACTTTAAAAAAAACATGCATTTGACAGAAAAACCATATATGTATTGTTATTCAATTAATCGACATAAATTCTTCGATTAATCCTTTAATCGAAATCAGCAATTTTAAATAAATCGAACAATTAATCGTCTAAAATTGTTTGATTAATCTAACAAGAATTAATCGGCTGAAAACCCTAGTATCGACTGGAAGAATAAGAAAAAAAACTGCTTTCGAATCGAAAAAGTATTCAATCACGGCTGCCAAAATTAGCCCCCAGCATTGCCATGTAGAGAAATTTCTTATCAAACAGGACTGTTCTGAAAATCATTCTGATTCAAATCGCGTGATTTCAAATCACATGTGCCTTTTAAAATCAAACGTGTGATATTTTGGTGTTCTGTTTTTGTGTGGTTCGGTGTAATTTTCAATTGACGAAACCGAAAGCACACCGAAAAACACGTAAACGGTATAACTTTTAGAACACCACAAAATTACACGAGTGATTTTAAAAGCACGTGATTTGAAATCAAATGATTTTCAGAATATACCATATAGAATGTATTTTCATTATCTATTTCATCCAGCAGTTTGTATACCCTTCGTCATAGGTTATGTCAAATCGACCAAGAGTGGAACCCGACCCCTTTCGATTTGAATGAAATTGGGTGAGAAGGTTCCTTTCATCCTATAAGGAACATATATTAACGAAAAAAAATTTTTAAATGTTTTTTTTTATTTCAAAAGTTATGTCATATTCAAAATGTCATTATTTCGGCAAATTAGCCGAATGTGTTGAGTTTAATATCGCAAAAACAACTCCACATACGAAGATGATTTGTATGTAATTTTAAAGAGAATACTTGGGGCTACAAACAATATATTAAAAAAAAGGAGACGTAACGTGACAAAAAGTATACTTTTCTTTGAAAGTGCCCACATTGAGCTCCAGCAAAAAATGCAACAAATAATCAAAAGAAACTTTATCAATGTCGTTACTTTTTTGTAAACACATAATGTCATACAAATCAGATTTAATAAGTACTTATTGCTCAAAATTACAATATAAAAGTTTTATTTAAGGATAAGTGTTTACAGGTTACGAAAGAAAAAAAAAATCATATCTTAAAAAAGAAAAATAAAAAAAACACCACCAGTTTGAGGTGCTATATAAAAGATACAAGCATTTTGCTTTCAATACACAACATTCGACAAAATGTAGGTGGGATGAGAGAAGTGGGCGTGACACAAAATATATTTATTTATATCTAAAGAGCGGTAAGAGAAAATTGTCCAAATATACATAGCTGGGTTATTGATATCCAACCTCTCTAAAACTATGGACGGGACTGGAGTAGTGGGCGTGGTACTTCCCATTCAGAGACATTACAGATTTCTGTATATCAGGAAACGGCAAAAGCCAAAGTTTCCAAATTAGGTACAAGCATCTTGGTTATCAATACACAACGTCCGACAAAATGTGGGTTAGATTTGAGAGGTGGTCGTGGTAGCCGAGTAGCCAAATATAGCATTCTTACTTTTTTTTTCTTAAAAGCATTTTTCTTATACATAATAAGAATACGTTTTATATTAAAAGATATTGAAAAAGACATGGTGTATCTGCCATACTTTTCTATAAGAGGTTATTTCTTATATAAGATGTTCTTATATTTGTTATCTACTGTAACACTTACGGCCAATTTTCAGGATTGACATTAAAACACATTTACATATGTTTAAAATCGTTTTAAATACAAAATTCTCTTCTTCACTAAACACTTAAATGAATCTTAAGTCATCGATGTGGTACATTTAAATTCAACTTAAGTTTCCATTGGATTAACTTAGCAAGGTGGCCTCAATATCACAACAATACAAAAACAACAGACAAAGTAATAACAACCAGCTGTTTTTTGAGACCACCTTGTAAATAACTACAAGGTGGTCTTTTTTATTATATTTTTTTCTATTTATTAGTGCTACCATACTTTTATCTTAATTAAATAAGACTTTTCATATAAAACTCAAAAAATCAATCTGTAATTAAATACGATTTGAGTTTTAATGAAAATAAACATATTGGGGGGATTCACAAGGTGTGCTATCAAGTCATATCGTCATAATGTCCTAAATAATATTTTACAATTGTTTAAAAAAAATATATTTTTTTATGTTGTTTGAAACAGAACAATATTTTTTTTTTAAACAATTGTAAAATATTATTTAGGACATTATGACGATATGACTTGATAGCACACCTTGTGAATCCCCCCATTATATATTTAAATACTATCCTGAAAATTGGGCATTAATATGTAATGTCTGCATTTAATTTCATTAAATAAAATTCAACCAGTTTTAAGTTGAAAGAAATTTATTTAATCAAAATATTCACTCATTTAAATCTTTATTTTATTTACCATATCTAAAACTCATTATATTTCTATTAATGATCACGAAACAATTTAAATAACCGAAAAAAGCACCCCTTAACGACTTTTGTTTTCTGTTGATTTTTATGGTCACTGTCAAATGGTATCAACTTTTAACATAAATTTTTAAATTTAAGTTTTTTTTTCAACAAATAAAGAATCTGTTTACTGTTAAAAATTTATATTATTTAGCCTCCTTCCGTTTAAGTTTGGAACAGAAAAATATGTTTTTTTTTTCATATTTAAGACTCAAAGTTTGAAATTGTTTTTCCTTTATTCACTACGAGTTGAAACTGTTAAATATATTTGGAGGAATGAGCCCCGATTATGAAGAGATGATAGTATTTATGAGAGTGTTTTAGTTATTATTTTTATTATTTTTATCTTGGTTTCTTTCTATTATAATTGGCTAATATTGTATAAATCTTAATTTGAGGTTATGGGTTGTAAGTGTGTGTTGGTATGATTACGAGTTAATAAAAATTGTACTCATAGTTATAATATAAATTTAATGATTTTTATAAATTAATGGTCTACTACTTGTGAACGACACTTTTAACACAAAAATTATATTCAGGCTTCTTTTATTTTTTTTTTATATATTGTAACCCATTGTTGGTGATATTTTTTAAAGAAAAATTTTATTAAATAAAATGCATTTAAAAAAAATTTTTTTTTGTCAGTTGTAGTTTAATTTTCAGTTGTAGTTCAATTCAATTCTAGTTCAGTTGTAAATTAGTTCTAGTTCAGTTTGCGTTCAGTTCTAGTTCAGTGATACTTTTGTATATTTTATCTTTATATCCTGCAGACAAGCCAAAATGCTTGGTGGGATCAGACATTTTTTTTCTTATGCTAATCCCGCAAAGCTCTACACTTGTCTGCAGAAGACAAGTCTCTGGCGGGAATCGAACCCGCAACCCGCGCACTGAAAGACTAGCTCACTACCAACTAAAAGATAAGATTTCAATGCACAAGCAAAATGTTAATAAATAAATATATAAATATTAAAAAAAACAGTAAGAGGGGTTTATTCAGGTATTCCGATTCTTATATACCCTTTACCATGGTGCTATAAAAATAGAAAGTTATACACCATTCTTCTTATATACATAAATGTATTTTGTGCCACGCCCACTTCTCCAATTCCGCCCATATTTTGTAGGATGTTGTGTATTGATAACCAAGATCCTTGTACATAATTTGGAAACTTTTGCTCTTGCCGTTCTCCTGAAATACAGAAATCCATAATCTCTTTGAATGTGAAGTGCCACGTCCGCTTTACCAATCTCGCCCATATATAAAGAGAGGTTGTGCATTGAAAACTAAAATGCTTGTACTTAATTTGGATACTATGGCTCTTGCCGGTCTCAGTTAGAATATCTTTGTATTGCAAGTGCAACGCCCAATTCTTTAACCCCGCCTATTTTTTGGAGTGGTTGTGAATTAATAACCCAGCTATGTGAACCAAAATTTTGACCATTTTTCTCTTACCACAATTTTGTGCCACAACCGCTTTTCCAATTCCGCCCACATTTTGTGGTATGTTGCGTATAGATAACCGAGATGTGTGTGTTGGACACTTGGGCTCTTTTCGTTCTCCAGATATAAAGAAATTTTTAATGTCTTTCTATGGGAAGTGCCACGCCCAATTCTCCTATCCCGCCCATTTTTAGAGAGGTTGTATATTGACAAGCAAGATACTTGTATATTGTTCTTCAGTATTTATTTATTGAATCTTCATATATTAAATATGAATTAACAACAATAATCAAATCTTATCCTAATATTTACTTTATGTCCTGCCAGCGCCAGACAAAATAGATTTCGTCATCACGGTTTCTGTTTACATATGTAGGTGTTTATCGCTCATCTGATTGGGTGAGTGCTGCAGTGTCTCTTCTTCTTAACCGAGTGTGGCCGCCATAATTTAAAATATTTCGAGCTAATGGATTTGGGTGCAGTTCCAGCCTTTTTAAATATTTTACTGCATATTTCGTTATCATAGTTTTTACTAATGGCACATTGAGATCCTTGTAGATATTTGAGTTTTTGACATACCAGGGAGCGGCTGTAATTATTCGAAGAGGTTTATTTTGGCGCCATTGAATTTTTTCGATATTAGAAGACGAGGCAGTGCCCCATAACTGAATACCGTAGCACCAATTTTTGTATCTGATTTGGAAACGTAGCCTCTTGAAGTTCTCTAGATAAATCGAAAAAGGCAGTAAAATTAGAGGCAGTCGTAGTTTTTGCACATATTTCACATACATATCTAGTTGAATTCCAAGAGCAAACTTTAACGTTGTTAATGTAACGTAAATATAAAATAACGTAGTATCCGTCATTTCTGGGGTCTTCGGTATACCCATTTCAACATGCACACAGACAGACGAACATCGTTAAATCAACTACTCTAATTATAAGGACCAAGAATATACATACTCAATAGGTTCTAAGATCAATATGGTATAAATAACATACGGAATGACAAACTTATTCACACTATTTTACCTTTGGTGAAGGGCATAAAAAAGTTATAGTTTAGTTCGAGTCCAGTTTTGTTTCAGCTTTAGTTTAATTTTAGTTTAAAAAAAGAAACAAATTCTAGTTTAGGTTCTAGTTGAGTCTTAAGTTTAGTTCTAGTTCAGTTTTATTTCACTTCTCTCTTAAATGTAAATACCTTGGCTCGCAGAAGACTATCGACTCATGCAGTTCATTGGTTTATTTATTACAAACACATTTTGGTAAAAGATGGTTAATTTAAAAAGTTTGTACTTTAAATCAAATTAGTATTAAAGCCACTACTTTTTTCCTTATAATAAGAAATAATTCAATATTTACGAATATCTGACCCGTTTTCCCTTTATCCAGGTCCTTGTCCTCATGGTACATTTGCCTGTGATAATGGTCAATTGTGTGTTTTACAGCGACAAATCTGTAACCATCACAGGGATTGCCATGATGGCAGTGATGAAGATCCCGTTGAGTGTGGCCTACTTTATGGCAGTCGTGAAATGACCAATAAAATTGTTGGAAATGCCATTGAAAAGCAAAGACGTCAACAAGAAGTAACGGAGTTAACTTCCTTCACTACAAAATTAACAACAAACAAAACCTCAGAAGACAATTCCACAACCAAACATGTTGTCCGCCTAATACAACAGGGAGAGCAGGACTTTAATTTAAAAACACATTTACAAAAAAATTATACAAACACAACAACAACGGCTACGAGTATGCCGGCCACAACAACAAGTATTAATGTGAATAATACAAATCGTATTATTTGTGGTAAGTAAGTAAAATGTGTTTCAACATATTTTTCTATTTCTATGTTTTCTGTTTCTTTTTGTTAACTTTGTAGTTTGTGTTAAATTTAATTAGAATTTATAAACGCTACTTAAGACTTTTTTGTTTTTAAGCCTAAAAGAGAAAATGTTGTTAGGTTTTATTTTTGTTTTTATTATCACTGTTCCTTATTCAGAGGAAATTTGGTGGTCTTGTAGGCGTATGAGTGTTATTTTAATAAAACTAAATTAAATTAAGTAAACGTACTCATTTAGCACAAGTATAATTTAATACTATCAAAAGAGATTTAAATTTATTTAAAAAGTTTTAACTTATATTAAATTTTATATAAAAGTTAAAGCTTTTTCCCTCTTATTCATAAAAAATATTTCGCTTTTATAAAAGGGCTAGTTTGCCAAATTTTTATAGATAAACCCCATTATGCAAAGAAAGTTAAAGTTCACATTAGTTAGCCAACACATTAAGCCAAGAAAAAATTAAATGGTTTTTTATGTGTTTGTTAACGAATGTGAACTTTAACTTTTGTGCATAAGGGGGAAAGCCTTTAATAATCCAGAAATATTTTTTATAATTTATTATTTTATATAAGTCGATTAAGCCATGCGCGGCTGTATGTGAAATATTGAAGCAATAGGACTTTTGCAAGAAATCTTTATAAATTATAATTTGACTCAAAGAAAATGCTTAAAATAATAAAATTATTTATAAAAAAGAAATAATTCCCACATTCTTTTCTATTTTTTCAATAATAGAAATCTCAACATATCCAACACAGTGTACCTGCCTTAAAAAATCTATAATTTTTTGTAAAAATAATGCAAAATTAACAACAATGCCTGATATTGGACCCGAGGTAAATAATGTATTTATTGTGACATTTAGGTTATTATTATGGCATGCACTAAAAATGTAAAAATATGCGCTAAAAATTGCAAAAATATGCACTTAAAATTTTTTCCAACACATTTATTAATGATAAAAAAAACATTAATATAACAAGAAGAAAAATAACATAAAAATTCAGTCCCATACACGAAATTAAGGTACAATAAACACAAAAGTAGAAGTTAAAATAAAGCGAAGCACAAAAATATATAGAAAGCCAACAAGTAAAATTATCGTGTAAATTAAGTCACTTGATAGATAAATATTTGAACCTTCATATTAAATGAGTTAAGATCAATAAGAAAACATTTTGTTAATAAAAATACATAATTTTTTTATGTCTCCAAATGTTAGGTAAAGGCATCAATCAAAAAGCTTTTAAACATGGTAAATGACCGTTCAACGCGATGGAAGTACATCATAAAATGCTAATAGTTCGTTTGTGTAATATTAATTTTCCATTACGCTGTTTTCGTAAAAATTTAAATGAAATATGCCAGCAGGTTGTTTTATTGTTTCGAATCCTTCATTTTTCTAAAAACTTTATCAAAATTACCCTCCACTGCATATATTTTAATTATGGAATTATCAATTAATTTAATTTGGGTTCTCAATGGATTAGATTTCTCCTTTTTCACAATAGTCTCAGAGATAAATCCATAATTTAAAGACACAAATATTATCTGAGCTTTTATATTTGATGAGTTTGTTTTTTTTTTAATAAATTTAAATCTTTTCACCACATCCTTGAATTGGTCAAAATTTTCAGCATAATACCCCACCTGGTTGTTATAGGCTATGGAGGAAGAATTTAATTGGGATACTGCTCTTAATATCCGGCAAATCGCGTGCTGATTTGCAAAATATTTTTTCCCATAAGAAATCAATGAATCAATATAATATAAAACAAACAAAACATGTTTTGCTTTTAAAAATATGCAAAAAAAATATGCAATGTTAGCAATATATGCAAAAATATGCATTTATAGCAATATATGCAAAAGTATGCACTAACAAATCGATGCAATTTTACTTCAAATTTCATGATTCACAAAGATATTTACATAGTTTATGTTGATCTCAGACTAACGACAACAAATATGCATTTGCATAAAAATCCGGGCCTTGGTTATTACTTACTAATCAATCTCAATCTCAATTGAAGCACAGCCGCGAATTACAAAATAATTTAATAATAATTACAGAAGAGTAAAACAATGTTTTTCAAAGGCAGGATTATTTATTTTTTAATTTTTTTTTTTTTTAGATTATCAAAAATAATGATAATAAAAGCAAAACATTAACTGCCTGTTCATCGCATAGAAAATTACATATAAAACAAAAACTAATTTTGAAATTTTGTTTTTCTTTTAAATGTAATTTTCTATGCGAACGTTAACATTCGAAATCGTTGAACAGGCAGTAAGAATTTTAAAATAAATGCAACTTTATAATTTGTTGTAGTGGAAAAACGTTTCATATCCACAATCGCGATGTCAGTTAAAGTGTTATTTCACGTTGCAAAATCATTTCGTTTGTATCATGTTTAAGTAACTTACACATTCTTTCACTGACTGACTCAGTGACGTTGTTAAGGTGCATAAATTTAGGTGATTTTATGTTTAAACAGTGTAAGAGAGTAATGCTAACGGTGATCTGCAAAAAACTGTTTTTGCACAAAGTCGCTTTTAAAACGTTATTCGTGGCTTTGCTTCAATTGTTAAAAAATAAAAAAGCAAAACCATAACCTTTCATCAACGTAGCGTAAAACGCTAAAAATGCATGTAATCGTCGCTAATCACGGCTTTATCAAGACTTTATTGAGGACAATATAAGCGACCACAGCATGAATTTTGTCGTCAATGTGGTTTGAAACACAACAATATGCATGAAATGGTCGCTTACGCTGTAGTCAATAAAGTATTATTCAAGGCAAATTTAAGAAAATGTCTCCAAAAAAGTAGTAATTACGATTTTATACATGACAAAATACACTTTTTGTTACTTAAGTTGTCGTCATCAATGTTATATAGGCGACAAATTCTAAAATGTCCTCAGGACATCGCTGACGACATTTGCGTCTACGAACATTTTGCCAACTGGGAAATATCGACTAGTCAACTAGTAATAAGTCAATTAAAACGATGAGAATGAGAATTTTTTTAAAGCCATTTATTTAAATTGTATTGTATCGTGATACTGAAATGCGGTATAAGCATGTAAGAAAAATGCTAATAAAGGGTGGTCCAACTAAAACTCACGATGTTAATTGTAATTAAAACAAACAATTTTCATTGACTTATCTTAATATTTTTTTTATTACGATTAAAAAATTTATGAAAATTATATGTAAAACAAAATATCGGCCAAATGATCGCCATGGCTTCGGTGGCATACCTCTATCCGATGGTCCATATTTTTAATGACTCTGAAACATAATTAAGATTCAATGTTGTTAATGTGCCGAATGATCTCACCCTTCAGCTCTTGAATTGTTTTTGGCTTATTGACGTACACTTTTTCTTTCAAATATTTCCAACGAAAGAAGTCCAACGGTGTCGAATCACATGACCGTGGCAGCCAATTAATATCGTCACGACGTGAGATAACTCGGCCATTGAATTTCTCGAGCAAAAGAGCCATTCTTTCGTTGGATGTGTGGCAAGTGGCACCATCCTGTTGGAACCACATACCGCCAGGTTCGTATTCTCAATTTCTGGCCACAATAAGTCCGTCATCGAACACTATGCACGGTAATTACTGACCGACCTCATTTTCGAAGAAGTACGCCGAAAGCCCAGGGCAAGCATGCACATGTGTTTTCACATTTCCTACAGACCCGGTTTGCTGAAATTTGCGCACAATTGTCTCGATTGTGGACACATTTGGTCGATTATGCTGACCAAAAAAATCACAAAGTGCACGAAAAGCAATTTGATTTAAACGCTTATATTCGTAAAAGGCTTCAACAATCTTAACGCGCTGCTCAACTGTGTACCTCTCCACGGTTGAATTTGTCAAACACTGAATCAAAAAATTTCAAATTAAGTAGGGCAAAAATTTTGAAGTTAAGCTAAGACTCACAATTAACAACGTGCATTATGGTTGGACCACCCTTTACATAAAAACATTTCGGATACTTGAAATTTTTTCAATTAATTAATAATAAAAAAATACCAAGCTACAATTGCACAAGTTTAGATGCATTACCAGGCCTTTGCACATGCAAGTAAAAGTTCGAAAAACTCAATAAACTCGCACTTTTACACTTAAACACACACAAACACACTTTTTGGTCTTTCAGCCAAATGAATATTTCCTTGATTTTTTGCTATAACGTACATATCGTCTCCTTAAATGCAAACGGACGTAACTACATTTGCATTATTTTAATAAAAACAAAAAACTTTACAAAATCAATGATAAGAAGGTGAAT
Source organism: Pollenia amentaria (assembly GCA_943735925.1). Taxonomy (NCBI): domain Eukaryota; kingdom Metazoa; phylum Arthropoda; class Insecta; order Diptera; family Polleniidae; genus Pollenia; species Pollenia amentaria. The sequence goes on from OX031006.1 coordinate 53,007,526, forward strand.
TTCCTTTATAAGGACGCCATTTTTGATCACAGGGGTCGAAAAATTTGCGTGAACAAGTAGTTTAATAAAAGGAACAAAAATTAATCAAAAACTCAATTTCGAATTTTTGTGTCTGTTGGTATTTAAGGTGAAGATAAACTCAACTTGCATGTGTAAATGCGTTAAATGCATTTAACCGGTCTCGCACAATCAATGCAAATACTAAAAATACAAGCTACATTATTTTTAAACAATTTCCTTTCAAGGTAACTGGCATAATTATTGTTGAAAACAATTTGACTTTGAGAGTTAATGATTTGAAATATTTTACAAAACTCCGAAGATTGTAAGTTTTTAATTAATAACAAATCAAACACTTTGCATTGTTTTAGTTAATGTTCTCTCTTCTTAGAAAACTAAAGTCGAATAATATAAAGGAATTACCACTGGGTTTATTTATGCACATGCAAAATTTAGAATCTCTCGATTTACGTTACAATCAACTCACCCACTTACAGACGTTCATTTTTGAAGGCCTTTTAAATCTTCAATGGCTGTTTCTGGGTTCAAATTATTTGGAATCTGTAGCCGTGGTGGAAATGTCTTTAAATTTGCCACGTTTGGAGTGGTTACATTTAAGTAATAATTTATTAACCCTGATTGGCATCAGCTTTCCTCGCATGCTTGTTCTGTATGAGTTGTAAGTATGAAGACGAGTTCAATACTTTATTGAAAATTATTGAAGCAAAATTTTTTTTACAAAACATTTTTACTATGGAAATTTATTAGTGGTTTTTTCTATCATCCCTTTGCTACTCGTTTTTATTATTAATACGTATTTTTTTTTTTTTTTTTTGTTTTTGCTCTTCTCTTTTTTATTATTTTATCAATTTAAAACACACACTTAATATAAACAAAAAAAAAAAAAAAAAAATAACTCCTCCATGGCTGTTTGAAAGATATTTGGACTATAATAGAATTCCATATATTGAAGAGGAAACTTTTGCACAATTGGATAATTTGCATTTACTGTAAGTATTTTTTTTTTGTTTTTGTTTTATTCATAAATATTTTATAGTTATAGTGAGTGATACATTGTTTCAGACAAGGTCAAAATATGTAATAAGAAATAGTAGGACATAAAATAATTATGACAAAAAATTAGGAAAAGTACTGGGTTTTTCTTTTTTAAAAAGATTATTTTTAAAAAAGTACATTTCGAAAAGGTACCTTCTTTAAAAGTGAAAAAGTACATTTAAAAGAAGCTTTCGAAACGAGTACAATTGCAAAATATTTGTTGTTTTAAGTTTATTTAAATATTTTTTTATTATTATTATTAAAAATTTTTTTTTTTTAAACTAGCACAATTGCACAGTATGAACGTAGTAGCGTAAGACGGAGATATGTACGTTGTCAAATTATAACGTATAATATTTTATGCAAAGCTGGCGCTGGCAAATAAAAAGTACCTTTTAAATAAAAAGTACCTTTTAAATAAAAAGTACCTTTTAAATAAAAAGTACCTTTTAAATAAAAAGTACCTTTTAAATAAAAAAGTATCTTTTAAATAAAAAAGTACCTTTTAAATAAAAAGTACCTTTTAAATAAAAAGTACCTTTTAAATAAAAAGTACCTTTTAAATAAAAAGTACCTTTTAAATAAAAAGTACCTTTTAAATAAAAAGTACCTTTTAAATAAAAAGTACCTTTTAAATAAAAAGTACCTTTTAAATAAAAAGTACCTTTTAAATAAAAAGTACCTTTTAAATAAAAAGTACCTTTTAAATAAAAAGTTCCTTTTAAATAAAACGTATCATTTAAATAAAAAGTTCCTTTTAAATAAAACGTATCATTTAAATAAGAAGTACCTTTTAAATAAAAAGTACCTTTTAAATAAAAAGTACCTTTTAAATATAAAAAGTACCTTTTAAATAAAAAGTACCTTTTAAATAAAAAGTACCTTTTAAATAAAAAGTACCTTTTAAATAAAAAGTACCTTTTAAATACAAAGTACCTTTTAAATAAAAAGTACCTTTTAAATAAAAAGTACACTTTTAAATAAAAAGTACCTTTTAAATAAAAAGTACCTTTTAAATAAAAAGTACCTTTTAAATAAAAAGTACCTTTTAAATAAAAAGTACCTTTTAAATAAAAAGTACCTTTTAAATAAAAAGTACCTTTTAAATAAAAAGTACCTTTTAAATAAAAAGTACCTTTTAAATAAAAAGTACCTTTTAAATAAAAAGAACCTTTTAAATAAAAATTACCTTTTAAATAAAAAGTACCTTTTAAATAAAAAGTACCTTTTAAATAAAAAGAACCTTTTAAATAAGAAGTACGTTTTAAATAAAAAGTAACTTTTAAATAAAAAGTACCTGCTAAATAAATAGTACTTTTTAAAAATAGTTATTTTAAAATAAAAAATATATTTTTTAAATAAAAAGTGCCTTTTACATAACATAATATTTTAAAAAGCTTTACGGAGTTTTTTTGCCCTTATTAATCTTCTTAACTTTTTAATATTCATAAATATTCACGCTTGGGATAAATGTGCCAAATTGAGGTTTTCTTTATTGTTTCTTTTAATGTTTTATCAACAAAAACATTTGTCTTTTTTAATAAATAGTTTACGCAAAATTAATATAAGCAAAGTTTTTTTTTAAACACAGATGAGTACGTGGATTTATTATGCCATTAAATGCTATAAATAAAATGTCATTTTTTTTTTGGTGCATTGAAAGAAAATTTAATAAAAGGAATCCGAGTCAAACAATCTTAAATGCTAATAGAGCGACCGATGCTGAGTTTTAATCTAATAATGTTTTTTTTATCATTTGTTCCAAAAATTTGTATACTTTTATCTTAAATAGAAAAAAACAATGTTGCTATTTAGTAATAAATTAAAAGACAAGGATTTAATATACAAAATAAGATCATAAATATTGTACTATTTGACTAGACTCAAGTGTTAATTTAAATTAAGTGGCGAATTTGATTCAAAGAAAAATACATAATTTACCATCTTTAGGCGAGAAAAAGCAAAAGATTTATTAAAACATAAACAACAGAAAAAAGTAAAAGTAATTTTCATATTTGTCGCTATTGTTCAAAATTAAAAAAAATTGCGAATTTTTTTAAAGCAAAATTCAACTCAAATTTAACGTTAAAGAATGATGAAAGTTAACAGCCTTGAGGTATGATTCAAAATATGACAACAAAAAATGTTAAATATTAAAGAGTAACATTTAAAAAAGTAGAAAGACGTTAAAAGAAAATTTGTGAAAAATATAAGATTTGATAAAATTAAGAAATCATTTCTTTTTCTTTCCAGAAAGCATCTTTATTTTACCGATAGTACTTTTTGGCAGCATGAATTAACTCCCCAAAACAAAAGTGATTTAAGTTCCAAAAATTTAGGGATTGAATTCGTTACGAAATAGCAAATTACTTTTTTTAATGAAATAAGTCTCCAAGGAAATTAAATAAAGCCCCAAAGAAAAATTAAAAATTTGGGAATTTATTTCATAATGAAATAAGTCTCCATTTGATAATTAAAAACCTCCCTAATTGAAAATACATATGCGGAATATGTTGAGTATTGCCTTCAGCTTTTATAAATAGCCTTAAAGGGCGGTTGTATTATTTATATGAAAAACATCTCAACAGGCCCGAATTTTGCAGACAAAAGGGGGTAAATAAGAAATCCAAAAATTTAAAATTATTATAAAATAAAAGAGGTTTTTACAGCAAATAAATATGACGATATAAATTGGTTAATATATAAAAACTTTCACTTTTATTGGGGTCACTTTTCGTTTCCATTAAACGGCAAAAACACCACAACGTAAGAATGCAAAAAAATCAAAAAAAAAAAACAAATAAAAAAATACCTTTTTGTATTTTAACTTTCTCTTTTATACCAAAAGTACTTATAAATCCAAAAAGTTTTTTTAAGTACCTTCTTATGCATGACGAACTACTTTATACAAAAATTGCATAGTGTACAAAGAATGTGGAAGATACCTCTTATACAACAGTTGTAGTTTATACCAAAATTTCTTATAATTATAATAAGGGAGCCTTTAATACAAAAAGTACATTTTAATACAAATAGTACATATTAATATAAACGAACCTTTGAATAAAAAATAAATACTTTTTAATATAAAAAATTACATTTAAATACAAAACAAACCGTTAATTACAATAAGTACCTTTTAACACAAAAAGTGTCTTAGCCCTTTTACTACCGTGCTATAAGGAGTGATTTTTGACAAATCTTAGTTTTCGTATATGTAGATGTGATAATAAAAAGTGAAAACAATAGTTTTAAAAAACTCTAGTATCCTTCAGAAATAAGATATGTGCTGGTATTAACTATGTGATGCACTGGGTTTTTAAACCTCATAAATTGTGACTAAACATTCCATCTGTAGTTTTTTAAGCTGGGCAGCCATCGAGAGACAGATCACTTGGGTCCTTCAGGGGTCCCTTTGTGATTTAAAGTTTTTTTTAAATACAAACAATGTTTCTTAATAAATTAAACTTCATTTAATACATAACGTACCCTGTAATGCAGAAAATATATTTTCTTAAATAATTCACCATTTGAAGCAAAGCGCGAATAACGTAGTAAAAGCCACTTTTTGCAAAAACTGATTTTTTGCAGATACCCGTTAACATTACTACATTACTGTTTAAATACACTAGTTTTAGAGCTGCAAAACAATCGATAGTACTATCGATAGTTTTATTTTTGTCTGACTATTGATAGATTTTTATCACTATCGATACTATCGGAATATTTTAAAAGTTACTTCAAATTTAATTAGAAGTGGTCAACGAAACATTTTTAACAATTAATTCAACTTTTTTATTTCTGTGGCAACAAACGAAAAAAACTTAAGTCGACTTAAACCTAATTTGAGTTTATGGCACCTTAACGTTCAAAATAACACATGTGTAAAGTTTTTTTGTGCGATTTTCTATAAAATTATAGCAAAATGAGTTTTGGCGTTTATTTTTTCAATATAAACAATGACTGCCAGCCAGGATTGTTAGATGTGGTGTTTCTCGCGAATGTGGTGACGTTTTTTTAACTGTGTCATTTTTTTCTTAACGAAAATTTACAAAATTGGATATGAAAAAATTTTCATTGCAAGGTTAAGGGATTTATATAATAACCTTTTAAATTTTTATATTTAAGGTGAATACTTTGCAATCGAAGGTAAAAAAAACTGACAACCCTGCTGCCATATAAAAGTCTCTATAACTGTATAAACTGATGACACTGAAATTTTAAGCCTTTCAGGGTCAAAAATAATTTTTGGCGAGATAAAAATCTGAAAATTTGTATTTAAGGCAATGTGATGGCGCTGAAGCCGGGAAAAATAGTTTGTGCCTCATGCAGCTCCCCTGGTTTTAAGGGAATGCCGAATATATTCAAAAATTACCTTCAAATGTCCACAAAAGAACCTACAATTTATTTTTGCAATATTTTTTTTCAAGAAAATACTTATTTACGCATGTATCAATACTTAAATGTTTTTTAATATCGCCTGATCCCCGTAATTATTATTTTTTTCTTTCCTCATAAATCTAAGCTTTTTTACAAATTTCCTGACTTGGGTACGACAATGCACTCAATAATAAGAAAAGAAAGTCAATGTCTACTATAATAACAATTTAAAATATCAAAAGTGTCCCTCTTTCAGATAAAACAAAAAAATATAATTAACTGTAAATTTTTATACAGTAAAAGTGCGTAGAAAGAGAGTACAATGCAATGTCGAATATATTCGACAAAAACACTGAAAGGGTTAAGTGAATATGCTGTATACCTGTAAGACGCTTTCTGTAAATGAAGTGTTAAAAACTTTTTCATTGTTTACCACCTTCATCCACTACCATGTCCACAGAAGTGGCACATAAAATATTTCGATACTATCGATAGCTATTAAGCTAACTATCGAAATTATCGATTGGGCCGACTATCGATAATTTTGCAGCTCTAACTCGTTTACAAAATGACATTTTTTTCCTGTACATTTGATGAGATATAGATTTCCTTATGTACGTTCTTCCGCTGAATTCGAAAATCAAGGTAAAATTTTTTTATGGAACAGTTTTTGAGATATTGTAATTTTTTAATTTTTATGACTTTTTTCACTTGACAAATCATATCTCGAACTAGAATGTCCGATTGGGTCGTATTGGATTAATGCAAGGTATTGAGATGGCGAACAAATATGTATAATCGGATCTTTGATTGGTAAAGCGGTTCAAAATATATCGATGAAAATATATCGAAAAAAAATCATATTTTACAGTGATTCTGTTCCGACGAAAAAGGGCAAGTCGTTCAAAAAACCTCTGGTTTCTCTTCATGTACGTAAAGATGATACTTTTACGTAAGAACTAACACCAACCAGAAGAAAATCCACCGAAAAATTACAAAGTTATAAGCAATTGAGTGAATAAATCCAAATCCCATATTTTCCGAATATTTTATTTTTTCGACAATTTATTGGGTTTAAACGGTTGCAATACATTCTTGACATTTTTGTGTGTTAGAAATAGTTGTGGCTCTTGCTTTGTATTCGGTTGCTTTTGAGATCCGTCGGTGTCGGCTAGAAAAAAAACCTGTCGGTGGCGGCGGCTTACCGGCTGACGACCGGTGGCTTGCATTACTGGTATACATTTTGTTTTGACAGTTTCTAAAAACCGTACACAGAAAGAAAAACACTCAGGATAAATTAAGCTTTTTATACTTACTTTAAGTACGAGTGGGGCCGTATGCTCCTTATAGGATCTTCGGGAACATATATACATATATATATAAGTACGAGTCGTACTCAAAAATTCAAGTACGAATAACACTTAAACGTACTCAAAACAATACTAAATGGGATAACATTCGAAAATCATAGCTCGAGATATGATTTGTCAAGTGAAAAAAGGTCGAAAAGATTAAAAAATGAAAATATCTCAAAAACTGTTCCATAAAAAAAAATGTTACCTTGATTTTCGCAAAAGAAAATACACAAGGAAATCTATCTCTCATCAAATGTACATTTTCGGTGTAAACTAGTGAAATCAATTCACCCAAAATTATGCACCTTAACGCCGTCAAAATGCATAACAAAGAGTCAGCCTGTGGAAGAACGTTGTAAGTTCTAGCAAAATGATACCAAAGAAATGGTTTTGCAACGTGGAATAACGTTTTAAAAGCCGCTTGCGTATTGGAAAAACGTTTCAAATGACATCAAGATTGTGGATAGAAACGTTTTTCCACTAAAAAAAAAAATTATAAACTGGAATTTAGCATGTAATTCAAAATTCGATTTTCTTTACATTTTGCATAAAAGTTTTTATTGTCATTATTTTTGATAATCTAAAAAAATAAATAATCATGCCTATTAAAAAAGTTTTTTTTGCTCTCCTGAAAAATAATTATTTTGTAACTTACAACGTACAAAAGTAAAAAGGAATTCAAACCGTATAGCTCATTATGCGCCACCCTGTATTATTTTTTTTTCTGAAACTACTTTTTAGGGACTCCTTTATTATCATTTAAGGAAAAAAAAATATTTGTTGAAACAATGTAACTTTTAAAAAAAAAGGTTTTTATGAAAAAATACTTTTTTTTTGAATAAAGTATGTACCTTTTCTATAACAGTAAAAAGTACCTTTAAAAAGAATAAGTACATTAATAATTTAATTTCTCTTTGTTTCTAGAAATTTAAATGGAAATCGTATTACTCACATACATCCAAGAGCATTTTGGGGTTTACAAAATATACGAGATATGTAAGTATATAAACTATAAATATATGCTATGAACTGTCTATATAAGTATGTATGTATGTATGTATGTATGTATATATGTATATGTATACGCAGCACTAAGCAGTTCCAGTTACATTCACTGCTAATAGCTGTAAAATTGTTTGACTGTAAAATGATTGCATACTTAAATGAACGATAAACAATAAAAAGTTAAAGAAAAATCAAAAAGTTGGGGAATATTTCCCACACTCATATGTTCATTAAACTAATGCCAGATTATTAGGATGGTGCCGATTTATAAAATAAAGTATAAAAATTGGAAGTTACAGATTAAAAAAATAGTATATCAAAAAGGAATTTAATTTATTTCAGTGACCTGTTACCAAGTTTCAGTGAGGTACCAATTATCGCCGTTCTAGAATATCGCCATGTTAAAGGGACAAGTCACCTTCATATAAAGTGTTAGAACTAGAACCGGTACCTACCACTTTTGAGCTATCACGTGACAAGTTTGGTGTTAGTTCCCTTTCCTCTAGGGCCGACACATTAGTGTTAGTATAAACTAAACACAGTATAACTATTTAGTAGAACGAAGTATGGTCGGTGTGATTATCTTACTGAGTAAAAAAAGTTTAAGAGAAAAACGGCCGATTTACTAATTATGAGATATATTAATTAATTACCGTAGGGAAAGGGAACTAACGCCAAACTTGTCACGTGAAAGTTCTAAAGTGGTAGGGACCGGTTCTAGTTCTAGCGGATTAATTGGCCTCTTTTTGGCACTTTGTAACAGGTCACTGAAATAAATTAAATTTCGGTTAATAAAGAGTGTTTCATCGTGTGGCTTGATTTTCAATATGCTTGTTTAAAGATCACGCGAGACGCATATCAAACTGCTTTTTCATTTTTCTTCAGTTTCGTTTGCCAAGTCATCATGCAAAGTCACACCACAACAGCGTCTCCAAATTGTTCAGCTGCACCTAGATCGTGCCATTAGACCATTTGCTCTGGGGACTTATAAAGACTGAGGTTCTCAAGAATAAGCCAGCTACGATTGACGCTTTGAAAACCAATAGTACTCGTATTATTCGCGAGATACCAGTCGCTATTGTCGAACGATTCGCCCTAATTTGGACCTTTTGAATAGACCACCCCAGACGCAGTCATGGTTAACATTTACATGATATTTCAAACAGTAAATTCTAAAAACTGTTCTTTCAACCGATAATGACAATTTTAAGTTCACTTATAAATTTATGTGTTTTATTTGACGTTATAAATTAAACCTCACAATGAAGCACCCATTATAAGGACTGTCGCAGATATTGTCCAATGTGAACAGGCCAAAAAAACAACTTAGTCTACTATCCAAAAATATGTCAATTTACCACCTCCTAGACCAACGCCATGTTAATATGAAAGAGCCCCTTCATATAAAGTAATAGAACTAGATATAATCAGCTACTACCCGCACAAAATCCAGTCACATGACTAGTTTTGTCTCAATTACCTTTTCTCTGGATTAACTACACTTTAAACACATTATCTCGAGTTTAGTGATATGTATTATTTTACCTTTCACAATTCTGTTCTTTACTATCACATGAAAGAAAAAACAAGTTCCGTTTCTTTTTATTTTAGTGTAAATAGGCACCTCTATCTCTAACACAGTACAACACATGATTTGCCAACTCAATTCTGTGAACTGTATGTGAAATTAGACCCAAAAAGAAGAATTTCTGCATCATTCGTTTTGTCTTCTTACCTGCGATTTGAAGTTAGTATCGATTTGAAGTTAGTACTATCGTATAGGGGAATTTATCACGTTTTAGGCCCTGTTGTTTGACATAGCTCGACAACCCCTAGCCCAATTTAGTTGAAATAAATTTTAAAAAATTAAGAATTACAATTCCCTTAATCTGTTCATATATTGTTTTCCTATACAAGTAACACTTTCGAAGTTAAAATGAATGTATGAAGGGAAAAAATTATTTTTTGCCTAAAAATTAAAATTTTTTTTTTTAAAAATACATAAAAAATCCAAAATGGAAAAAAGTTTCAAGTCTAGTTATTTTTTCGCAAAGTCACATAACCTATGAGCAAAATGAGACAAAGATCATAAAAATCGATGCACGCGTTTCGCTTTTATTCGCAATTGAGTAAAGGTATGAATTTCAAAAATCAGTTATAGCCACCACCCTTAAAATAAAAATAAAAATATAAATTAAAAAATTATCATGCAAAAAAAAACTTTATTTATAAAAACTTAATGAAAATAAAATAATATGCAATTAATACGCAATTATAATATGCATAAAAACAAAATTTAGAACATTTTTTCAATTATTGGCAATATCCATCCTTGTAGAAGTTGACGCTTGTGGTTCTGATGATCTTGTTTTCTTCGTAGGTTGTTCATATTCATGGTCTGAGTCTGTATCGTCATCCGAGATACACATACTATTCAAGGGCGTGTTTCTTTCACTGTGTCCACCAATTTCAATGTCTTCATCTTCGGTGCTTTCTTCAAACTGCATAATTGTGGAACTCCACCAACAAACCTCCGCAAGCAATGCATCCAATTTTTTGCTTTTGAACCGCTTTTCAAATGGCATGGTCACCTGGTGGAACCTCTCTCCTTGTTCGTCTGATTCCTGAGGTGATTGTGCCAAAAAAGTATCGAGGTGGTGGTGCAAGAAATGCAATTTCAGCGTCATGGATGCACCGATTTTTTCGAAATAAAACAGCAACCTGTCCACTCGTTGCTGTATCTCTTCTCGCTGGACACGGTTCTTTCCTAGAACGCCTTCTATTACTTCTTTCAATGCGTTCCATGCATGTTGGTGGTCGTGATGCTCTGAAAGCAAATGTGTGAAAGAATCACTTTTGATCAATTTCCGAATATCAGGTCCATTGAGAATACCTGTTTTAAATACATAAGAAAAACGAAAAAATTATTGGTAATGCGAATGTATAGAAATTAACAAATTTAGATATGACAATATTGAAATACAGAGTACGATACGTACCGTTTTTAATTTTCTCATCACTGAGTTTCGGAAAGATGGATTTCAAACAGTCAAAGGCGCCGTTAACTTTTTTGACCACCACTTCAACGAATTTCCCAGCTATTCCCAGTTTCATGTGGAGCGGTGGCAACAAAATATCATCCAGGTCCTTTATCATAGGTTCATTGCGTAATTTTAATTGTTTGTTGAGCTCGGGAGTTCTTCCTTTCCAATCTTTACATTGATATTGATTTCCTTTGTATCGTGAATCCCAATTACAAAGGAAGCAGAAGTATTTTGGATATCCGCCCTTTTCTATAATCCCTTGTAGTATGTTGACCACCTTCAGATCGCAACAAATGTTCCATTTGTGTTCATCGTATTTGATTTTCTTCAAAATTTCGCCCAATGCTTCATACGTTTCCTTCATAGTTGTGCTGAATCCCAATGGAATGCATGGTTTTTTATTTTTTTTGTGCAGCAGCACAGCCTTCAAACTAGTAACTGAACCATCGATGAATAAACGCCAGTCGCCAGCGATATAATCCATTCCCAATTTTTTCACTAAACCTGGGATATCATGGCAGTACGTGAACGTATTTGCTTCGTCAACGGAATAAAATTTCTGAAAATCAGCTTGGCGTTGTCGGTATGATGTTGCGCTGACATTTTGCTGTGTGAGTTTTCTTCTCTTCAAAAATGATGTCAGCGATTCGGAGTCGTGTTGTGATAGTCCCAGCTTGGCCACAATGTAATCCATTTCGATTTGTGGTAGCGGTTGTGGTGCACTATTTTCAATATCGGGTATCCAATCAGCATCATCCAAATCGGTCGGATTGGTGAAAACGGTTTCGGCTAGCAGGGACACAGTATCCGCACTCGGAGGTTTAGGTGCATCGGTATCAGCAGGGCGTTGCACTGGAAGTGTGGCAGTAAATGCAGCAGTATATACTTTTGTTTTCAATTGTTGTCTGTTTAATCCAGGACGAAAATTTATGCATGCATAGCACCTGGATTCATCATGTCCAGTTGTGTCTTCCACCCAAATTACTGGCTTCATAAAAGATAACTTTCTACTTTTTCCGTGAATCCATTTTAGAAGGGTAGTATAACAACTGTTGCACACTGTGTTCGGCGTAAAATTTGCACCACTTAAATCTGCTTCATCGAAATAATTACAATACGCGGTTTTGAATTGCTCAGTAAACAAATTTTTTCGATCTTTTTTCTGTATTTTTCGGACGATATGACCACAAACGTAACAATATTCATCCAAATATGGGCACTTGTTGTTTTCCATATTGATATATTTTATGTTTTGTTGTTATTCACTTTTAAAAAACTGGAGAAAAATCACTTTTACTGTTCGCGTTTGTCGGCACTGGCTGAATGCCAAAAATCGATCAATGCACACCTATAAATACTACGTATTTTTGAATATTTTACTGCCAGGTACTTATAAATGGGCGCATATTTTAAGGGCGGCTGGCTATATACCTGATTCAGCACTTGTACGTTTCAAACTGTGCAAAACTTTCCAAATAATGACCACCCTTAAATGTGGGTGCAATTTCTGTAAAAAAATCATATAGGTAGCCACCGGAAAACCCCAAATAATAAAAAGGTCCACTTTCCGTTTAATTGTCCACGTACATTTATTACCGCAATCATAAAAATCAAATAACCTTTTGTTTATTCCTTTTTTTTTTAATTCTCAGAATCATGAAAAAGGTGTCAATGTTTTCTCCAAATAATGTTGTGCATATCTCGAGCAAATTTTTGAAATTTATACATTTACTCAATTGCGAATAAAAGCGAAACGCTTGCATCGATTTTTATGATCTTTGTCTCATTTTGCTCATAGGTTATGTGACTTTGCGAAAAAATAACTAGACTTGAAACTTTTTTCCATTTTGCATTTTTATGTATTTTTAAAAAAAAAATTTTAATTTTTAGGCAAAAAATAATTTTTTCCCTTCATACATTCATTTTTAACTTCGAAAGTGTTACTTGTATAGGAAAACAATATATGAACAGATTAAGGGAATTGTAATTCTTAATTTTTTAAAATTTATTTCAACTAAATTGGGCTAGTGGTTGTCGAGCTATGTCAAACAACAGGGCCTAAAACGTGATAAATTCCCCTATACGATAGTACTAACTTCAAATCGATACTAACTTCAAATCGCAGGTAAGAAGACAAAACGAATGATGCAGAAATTCTTCTTTTTGGGTCTAATTTCATATACAGTTCACAGAATTGAGTTGGCAATCAATTAACTGAAAAATGTTGTACTGTGTAATGGTAGAGGAAAGTGTGATTACGGAAAATATACTGACAGCTGATACAGAGAAAAATTATCAGATTATATTTTTTTGGCACATTACTGATTCCTGATGGAGAGAATAGTGGCCCTTAGCTGTGGTTAATTTACTGTTTACGTACCCATTGTAGAGAGAAAAGTGGCTGGTTTTATTTTATGGGATATTTAACAGGCTTGTGAAGAAAATAATAGTTATTTTATAAATGGGAAAACGTTTTTAGTGCTCATATTTTTTTAATAAACTAATACTTTAATGTTTTTTTAATGGAATACAGTTTAAAAATTTTGTTATTAATTGGCATTTCTGATAAAAAAAAGAGTAGTCAGTTTTTATGCCTTTAGGAAAACTGATACTTTAATATTTCTGTGAATTCAGAAATGTTGCGGGTTAAAATATTTCGTTATAATTTGATTATTTACTGACTCCTGAGAGAGAAAAGGATCACTTTAGCATCTCACACTGTTGCCAACTATTTTTCAATACTTCTGTTAAATTGTAATTTAAAATCCGCTAAAAAACGAAAATATTTTTATTAAGCGGCATATTAAAAAAATGCTGCTACAGATAAAACCAATAAAATAGTGTGGTGTTCATACCAAACTAGTTATTAGGTGCCTTTTGAAGGGTTACGACTTCATGCTAGGAACACAACTGGGACGAACGACGAATTTCGCTCAACACGTCGAATTTTTCAGTAAAAATTCGCTGAGTAAATTTGTCGTATGAAGCACAATAACGACGAATAACTAGCAGCTTTTACAATTGAGAAAGTTGATTGCTGTTTGCAGTGTTGCCACTTTGTGGGAAATTACCCGAATTTGGTGTAACCTCGTGGTTAGAGCGTGGAGATTTTAGTGATAAATTGTATACCATTTGAGATATTGTTAGTCTAAAAAATTTACGCATATTCAACCAAAGTCACTGTTTATTTAAAACAAAAAGATTTCCATAGTTTATCAAGCAAAAAATTGACAGTGATTGACGCCTGATGGTCAATTGGATTTTGATAAATATGAGTTTCAATGTTATTTAAAACATGAAACTTATTGGAAAAAGAAGGTATTTATACTAAAAAACGCTGGAGAAAAATATGTTTCCAATATTACAAAAACTAATAAATTTTTTTGTACTCTTCACTTTTTTTTTTGAATTTTTTTTATTGTATTTTTTTATTTATTGTGCCGCTTCCTCGATTTCAAACGAAAACTTCGTTCGAACTTACCTTAAAAACTAAATTTTAAAATTGTTTTTTGTTTTAAATAAAAGTTAAGCGAACTAAAGTTTCGTTCGAAATCGAAGGACAGGCAGTAAATTTGAAATTAAGAGAAACAATAAAAAGTTAGAATGGAATTACATGTAATATGTTTGTACGTATGTAAATATGTATTGGCATAGGTATATTTTGCTTAATACGTTCGATTCATCGATGTATCGATATTTTTAAAAAATAAAAATTGATACTCTTAAAAAATATCGATACGATATATATCGATATATTTTTTCAATTTGCCCATCCCTAGTAAATGGCACCTGACAAGGGGACACTCTAAAAAATTTTGCGTCATCTCAAATGTAGTTTTGAATTTTGCCGGTGGTAGCACTGGCTGTTTGTGCAAAGAGAGAGAAATAGTGTGGCCATATTAAAAAAAATAATGCTTAAAAATTAAAATATAATCAAAAAACTATTTTTATAGCAAAATACTTTATATATTTATTTTTAATGTTTACAATAAAAAAAGCAATTATAAAAGTAAAAAGTAACTTTATTTACTAAAATACTTTTAGACTTAAATCAAACATGGTCACCTGGTACTGATTTCTTTACATAAATCATCCGGTACATCCGCGGCTGATCCGGATGTACCGTAATGTGGAAGTACATTTTTAAGCATTTGGGGCTTGGGCACCACGATATAGTGATTATTGACATTTTTGAATTTATACGCGATTTTCATAAAATTTTTTTACGATTCGCAGTTAATTATAAAATTTATTTTCGGCCGCCTTAATATTTAAATATCAACATTTCGTCTTTGTACAAAGAAAGAATGATATTCATATTTATTTAAGCTTTGTCAATGGGATATTTCTTAATTCGGAGTTGGGAAATACATTCATTTGTATAAATTTAAATTCATCTTTTTGTTTTTCTTTGAGCCAACACTCAGGGGAGATGCCCCCTACTAATGCAATGCATTGTGTTGGTATTAGAAAAATAGGTTATGAGGAGAAGGAAAGAGGGAGTAGTGTTTGTGGGCATTTAATTAAAATTTTTCCAAATTGTAGCCGACAGGGAAGACTTCAGGCGGGAGACTATTCCACATACGACTAATTCGACCAAGAAATGAATTTTCCCTGTTATACGTTGAGCGATACACTGGACAGTCGACAACGAACGGATGTGATTTCCTGAAAAGGCGAGTACTACGGGCATGCACCCGCGTCTCAGGGATGATTTCGACCATCTCAGCTGAACACTTGTCGTGGTAATATCGAAAGAACAATTTCGCACAACACATATTCCGACGATGCTCAAATAAGTCAATAGAGCTGGATACCCTACTGTCATTGATGAGCTCCAACGCATTCCTTTGCACCCGATCCAGAAGCTTCAAGAAAGACCAAGCAGAATTAACATTTATAAAACTACACCTAAATAGTTGTTGTTTAGCCATGAAAGCTTAAAACTTGCTTTGTTGTTATGATATTACTGAAATTATTTATTTTGTACAAATTAATATTTAATTTTTAAGCACGCGTTTTTTGAAAAAAGTCTTTTTCGAATATATACGAAGTTAAAAATTTGTAACGCCAAATAATATTAAAAAGCGCTTGATTTTCTGCAAACACAGTTTTTCCCGCGATGGAGAAGAACGCAAAATTTGCAAAAAAAAAAAAAAAAAAAAATACTGAAATTGCCAATAGTGCCTCGTAATAGATGGAAGAATCACCCCTATTATGTAAGTCGCTGTCGACGTCATTTTTAAATTGTTGGCACATCAAGTCGACGATCATTCCGACGTTAATTTGACATTTTACAGGAATGTTGTGCCGCCGTCGATTAGTTATCCAAAAAAGTGATATAAACAGATAATATATATAATATTTGAAATTTAAAAAAAGTTCAATATCAAAGGTACAAAATTACAAAAATATCAAAATTTTACTCTTTTTTACTCCTAACACGCTTTTCTGTTTGCATAACCATGCGCAAAACACGGAAAAACGAAGCGCTTTTTTTAAACGCGTTTTTCTCAATAACTTCTTTTCGGCGCATAGATCCCTTTTCGTGGAGCAGGCCACATATACGAAAAAAAAATCCAGCAAAAAAATATTACACAAACGAAATATGTACACAATACACACACTAGCTATTCGTGCTGTGGTCGCGCAAAATGACAAGCGAAAATAACAATACTTGTGAGAAGCGTTGCTAAAATTTTTTGTTTGCTCATTTCTTTATTAATGTAAAAAAACACTTTAGAACATTAAAATATAATGAATGCCTACAGAGCCACTAGAATTATTCTGTTTTATAACGAAGAACAGCAAACATACACAAGCTGTTAGAAAGCTACTTAGTCGGTCGTCAATTTATTATTAAAGAAGGCGATTTTTTAAGTTCTCCTCAGCCAGTTAACGCTGGAGTCCCACAAGGCAGCATCCTGGGCCCTCTATTGTACTTAATTTATACTTCGGACATGCCAACAAACAGCTACACACAAACCTCAACATTTGCGGATGACACAGCTGTCCTAAGCGTACATGAAAACTGTCAAGAAGCATCTCGTTACTTACAGGATCACATATTTGAACTGGAAAGGTGGTTAAAACAATGGAGGATAAAGATCAATGAGCAAAAATGCGCACATATAACATTCACATTGCGTCGGGAAACATGCCCCCCTATTAAAATCAATAATCAAATAATACCCCAACACTCGCATGTAAAATACCTCGGTATACATCTAGATCGGCGTTTAACGTGGAAATGGCACATAGAAGCAAAATTAACTCAAATGAAACTAGAAGCAATTCAAATTAATTGGCTCATTGGAAGAAATTCTGTTCTTAGTCTCGATTGCAAACTTCTACTCTACAACTCTATCTTAAAGCCAATTTGGTGCTACGGTATTCAGTTATGGGGCACTGCCTCGGCTTCTAACATCGAAAAAATTCAAAGGCGCCAAAATAAACTTCTTCGAATAATCACAGCCGCCCACTGGTACGTCAAAAACTCAAATATCCACAAGGATCTCAATGTGCCATTGGTAAAAACTATGATAACGAAATATGCAGTAAAATATTTAAAAAGGCTGGAACTGCACCCAAATCCCTTAGCTCGAAATATTTTAAATTATGGCGGCCACACTCGATTAAGGAGAAGAGACACTGCAGCACTCACCCAATCAGATGAGCGATAAACACCTACATATGTGAACAGAAACCGTGATGACTAAATCTTTTTGTCTGGCACTGGCAGGACATTAAGTAAATATTAGGATAAGATTTGATTAATTATTGTTAGTTCATATTTAATATATGAAGATTCAATAAATAAATACTGCAAAAAAAAAAAAAAAAAAAAATAACGAAGAACAGAACACTACATAATGTTCGTAATTTTCTTAAAAATAATTTTAAATGGTATCAAGGGTTGTGTACTAATTTTAAGAAAAGTAGATATCGTTTCTGGGTGTGTGAGCCTTAAATAATGTTCTGTAAGTGCCACAGAAATTTTAACATTTCACTGAATATTAGATAACTCCTTATTACTTAAACACATAAGCACTCTTGCATATAACAAAGCTCCTTCACAGCACTTGTCTTTGCATTTAAAACTGCACTCTTAAGATAAAATAAACACTATAAGCAAACGAAAAAAAAAAACGAATATGACACGATGAAAAAATACTACCAAGACGAAAAAATTTCGATAAATCTGACGAATAAGAAATACAATCGTTGTTGATTGACCATCTCAGCCAGACAAGTTCATCATTATCTTTTTCACATAGCAAATCAAAAAACAACTAAACAAACTCTTACAAGAGTTAAGTAACAAAATATATCCCTCAAAGTATTCAATTATTGCAAATAACATATACAGTTTATAAATTTTAAGAAAAAAACACGTACGCACACACACACACACATGCTTGTGTAAAAAATTCTAATGCATTCATACAGCATGTGTAACCAACATTTTTGGTTTGTTCAACAGAAGCCACCCACCCTCCAAACTGTAAAAATTTTAAAAATATTAGAAAAAAGAAAAAATTAAATACAATTACAAACTATAAATTTAAGCATTGCCTTCTGTTTATATCTTGTGTTAGTCAGTTCAAAATTCTTCCCGTTCAAAGATAAATGTAAGTGTATTGAAAAAAATAACTTGTGATTTATACACTTTCGGGTTGGAATAAATATATAAATGTTAGTTTGTGTGCATGATTTGTTATATGTATCCTTAAGAGCATAAAGTTTGTATTTTTTCAAGACCTGAAAAGAACTTCAACATGATAAGAATTGTATAAAGTTAATACTGACTTAAAGCGAGTAAAATCTTTGAAAAAAAATTAAAATGGAACAAATGCGGAGGTTTTACTCGGCAATTCCATTCCAACTAAGAGTTTTAAAATACAAATGAAACAATCAGTTTAAAATATTTAAAAAAAAAAATTGTATCGAAAAAATGTTCTGTGTACAGGTTGGTGCAGAATGAGCTATAGAGTTTGAATTCTTTATAACTTTTTTAATTATTAAAAAGAATTCTCTATGACGTGCTGAATTCCCAATTTTTGTTATTGATAAATACACTGAAATTCAGTGTGACCAGATCTTAAAAATAATTATTACAGCTAAATCTGGCATTAAATTTGGCTAAAAAAATGCAAAAAATGTTTTTTAAAAATGCTAAAATGTTTCCAAGCTTTTGTTTTAATTTATTACCAGTATGAAATTTTATTCGAAACTAAATAAATTTGAGTGACTTATTTTTTAAAGAAATTGAAATAAATGGTTATACATATTAAAGACCTGCAAATGCTGAACTATAAATCATGTTAACATCGCCACATAATGTTATTGTCAATTCATGTTATGCCACTCATACATCCCTGCAAACAATTTCGATCGAAAAATAAACTAAAAAGTTTCCCCATTTAGCAAAAATCTATCGCTTTTGCTATTCAATTCTTATTGATGTAGTTACATCGTTCGGGAAGAAGTGTCCCACTATGGTAATATTTACTTTAAGAATCCACTTAGTGACTATATTTTATGACGAATTAGAGTGCTTTGGAAGTTTAATATCAATTAAATTTAGTAGTATCGCTTTTGGCTCCAAAAAGCACTCTTTTGAAGTTAATTTTTTTTTTATTGTTCTTTTTAATAAAAAATTGGTTATTTTACTGTTTATCTTTGTTTGATTTTGTAAGGGAAATCTAAGTAAACAAAAATTAAAAAATCTACGGTACATTTAATCAAAATAGCTATTGATGTTTTAAAGTTAAAAAAAATTTTGTTAAAGAAAATTACACAAAATCACAAATTTGTTGAAACACAAACTTTGTAAACTTTCATCATATTATAACTAGCATTTCTTTTTATTGCTTTACAAAACTTATTTAACAAATTTTCTTCACTACTAACGTTGATCTTTACTAGAAAATTTTAACAAACACACAAATTTTACACAAAAATTTTTAAAGTCATTAAATAAACAAACAGTTTAAAGAAATCACTAATATCTTTTAAAAAAAGATTATTATCAAATTATTATTTTTAATTTCATTTTCATTTGCTCTAAAAAAATATGCATGAGAAATTATTAAACATTTAACCAATCTAACCGAAGATTAAGTTTGGGCTGTTTTATGCACTCATTTATAAAACTTTCGTAAACTAGAACACTTTTCGGTAATATTTTGATTCCGCGGAGTCCTAATTTTAAGTACAATACTATAACTATTTCATTTTTCAAATATTAAAAATTTCACTTTATTTTACATAATTTTATAAATTTATATTACTGTGCTCTTTAACGCATTTTGCTTTTGTAATATTCACTATTAAACAGCAAATCGTTGCGAAGAAGTCTATATAATATGTGAAATGTTCAATTGTGCCATTGTTGCAGTTGTATAACTGTTAAATTTATCTGAACAACTCATTAAAGTGACGAAAAAGTATAATTTAAGAACTCATACTTTGATTCTAACGTATTTTGTTGTTGCTAAATTCCGAAAAATCTACTGTTTAACTACCAAATGTGACGATGTAGTTAAAATTCGTAGATAATCGAAAAACACTCTACCAATTGCTTGGAGGGATGTTTGACAATAACATAATAAGACACTGTCGAATTAAATGAAAACAAAACAATGCATAGTTTTAACAGTGACTTTAAAGACATCAACATGGAAAATTAACATGTCGACATTAACTTTAACTTGCGACACATGCGACATATGCAGCATACGTTGTTAATAATTACAATTCATCATTTGAATGGCTTATTATAAACAATATAACTAAAAATAAAATAGGAAAACTTATTAATTAAGATTGTTATTAATTTCAAGGATTTTGCTTGAAGATTTTAGAAAAAAAAATATTCAGGTGTGTGACGAAAAACGATCGTTTTAAAAATTATCGTTTTTAGCAGGTGTGATGAATTTCGACCGATTTTAAAATCCGTTTCTACAGTAGAGTCTTAACTTTTTGTTCTTTAGATTTGAATTTAGGTTTGAATGCATTGAATACTACAAATTCAAATGATTAGTAAAGTAGGATTTTGACGTTAAACGTTTTATCGAGAAAAAAGGTTAATTTTGCAACTACCCAATTTATATGGATTTAAAGTTTAACTTTTAATATTCAAATAGAAATGTACATCAAAACCCGTTTTTAACTTATTAAATTGTTTTTGAGCTTATTTGAAATAAAAAATGTATTCTAAAAACAAAATTTAATATAAAGTTTAAAATAAAAGTTTTTTTCTATTTCAACAATTGTTATTTTATTTAGAATCTTTATAAATAATGAATATTTTTAATACAAGGCAAACAGGTTCAAACAGTATTAAAAACATGCTGCAGGTTAAACATTTAAAAATACATGTTATTGAAATAACAACCTACAACAGTTTAACTTAATTGCAAAGGCATGCAAAGACAGTATGTTAATGTAGACATAACATGGCATAACACCTTGTCTGAGTTAACATAACATGTCAATGCATGAAAATATGGAGAACGACATTTTTACATAAAATGTTGAATTGTGCAGTACTTTAATACATATTTAAGCAGGTGGGTAGATTTTGGTAAAACCTCAGAAACATCTTATATTTAAATACGGGAACAATTTTTTTGTAGTTGATTTTTAAGTATCTTATCGTCCACCGATTTTTATAAAACATTTATCGTCTTAAAGGTTTTGTTGGTAGATATGCAAAATATAAATTTCTTTTCTAAATTCTTAGAGTTAACGTGCTTAAAGGCGTTTTAATTTACTTTTCAAATACACGTACACACATGTATGAACGGTGGTCGAAAAATCTAATGCTTTTTGTAGTTTTAAAATGTTTTTTTTTTTTGTTGAACTAATACAAAATTTTTTACATAATTTTATTTCTTATAATTTAAGAAAAGTTGAAGTTTTAAAATTATTATTTTTTCAGCAGCTAAGAACGAAAAATTTTACAGGATATCATTTTTCAAACCTAATTGAAAAAAATTCCCCAATAATAATATACTCAGAATGTATTTCAAAAAAAGTAAAAACAAACGCATTAATAACCGGTAAGAAGATATAGTCTGTCAAGCCCGATCATATGATACAATACACCACAGTAGTTAAGAACAAAATTTGCAAGTGTACATTATTTGGGGCCCATGGGCAATCATGGACCGACCCGCCTCAACAAAATTATGTAACTGAGTTTAAGATTCGTATAAAAGTTCTTTTTGCCGAATATTACGAGTATTAATAGATCTTATATAGCGCCTATGCTTAATTTTGGACCCACCAGCATAACATTTTATCAGGACATAGTAACTATCGCAAAAGTCATTGTCGCCAATGTTTACGTAAATACTAAGATTTATAAGGAAGTTATGGCATTAAGAGCTTTTTTCGGTAGTAGTATTTGTATGGGAGTTATGGTCAAATATGGACCGATTCCAATAAAATTTGGTAAGATGATTTTGATTACAATAAAATAAGATCGCACCAAATATAATCTAAATACGAACATAATAAGATGGTGTATGAGCACAAAGATGCTTTTCCGGTAAAAAGCTTGTATGGGGGCTATGTGAAATTATGAACCGATTTACCCCATTTTAAATAGGTTTGATCCTTGTGGCAATTACCAAATTAAATTATTTTCAAAATTGCGACCTGAACTTGGCGTGCAAGGTTGAAAAGGGCAGCCAGCCGGACGGACATAATTAGATCGACTCAGAAAGTGATTCTGAGTTGATCGGTATACTTAAAGGTTGGTCTTAGACCAATATTTTAAGGTGTTACAAACATCACCACAAATGCGTAATACCCTCTCCACTATTTTGGTGTGGGTATAAAAAAGTTATACAGGGGTGTCATAGAAACCAATCTTATCGGTATTGGATTTGAAACCGACAAAAAAAATACATTGGTGTCATGAAATCCAATTTTATCGGTTTTTTGTTCGAACTGAAATTAGTGTCGGTTTTAGGTGTCACAGAAACCAATATTATCGGATTTTTATTGAAAATAAACCAAGCAGCTTACAGCTCTTGTTTTTATATTGGAAATAAATATAGTTGGTTAAAGTTAAATTTTTTATTTAATTTTTTCAACAGTTAGTTATTTTGCAAAGATGGAAATAAATAAAATTGGTAAATTAGTATTTTTTGCATGTCTCCGGTAGTCTCCGGCAGCGGGCTGCTGCGAGCTTGCAAAAGTATTCTCACTTTTTCTGCGTACTGAAAGTTCGCAACACATTTATTTATTTTATTTATTAACAAGAAACAATTTATGTTTTATTTTTAATAAATTTGCTTTATAATTCTACAAAACAATAAAATTACACAAATGTAAACAACAAATGCAAATATTTAATACAACGATGGCATTTATTGCATATGTTTAGTGTGTTTCCATTATTTTCTTTTCTATAATTTTCCTTTTATTGCAAACACAAGTTTTAACAATATTTTAGAGCACAATCATAATTTAAAAAATTATCAAACAAAAATTGCATTAAAAACTATAAACACATGAACCAAAACATAAAACAGCTGTTTCGAATATCGGTTTTATTTGTATTCGAAAATAACAAAACCGACTTGTTTTTATGACACCAAATGAAACCAATATTGGTTTGAAAAACCGACAATTAGCAAAACCGACTTGGATTCTATGACACCCCTGATAAGCCATTTAAGCCATATAACTCTTTCTGTACCACCCTGTATTTCACGCACTCAAGACTAGTCAGTTTAATAATTACCCTTATTATGTAAGTCCTTGTCGACGTAGACATTAATTTTTATTTGTTGGCTGAATGACGACTACATCAGTTTGACGTTAATTTTGGTATTTTATTAGAAAGTTGTGTCAACGTCGACAAGTTATCGAAAATCTGACAAAAAAAATCCCATCTCCAATTTTTTTTCTATTATTTTTGTTCTTTATCATTAAAGTTAATTTTTTATCGCTATTTATGCTATTTTGCAAACTTTTGCAAATTTTTGCAATTTTTCGTAGTTTTGTTGCTCTTTGAGGCAATCTTAGCAAACTTTTCCGAATTTTCGCGTTTAATTTACTATTAAAATTAGTGCCCATAACTTCTTTTAAATTTTTATATTTTTTTTTTAACGAACTTAATAAATATGTTTACTTACATTCTACTTAAAATTTCGTTAACTTTCATTTGAGTCGTAGCAAAATTTCCTGTCGACTAAAACAGAGACAATTCTACTCGACGTCGACTTTATAGCGCTCTAGAAAATATCAAGTGACTGTCAATAGTCATCGATTGTTGTCAATAACGACTCAGAAAATATAATCACTGTTCCGATGCCGTCGACTCATGTCGACGTCGACTTTCATAATAGGAGTGAATATTAATATGGTTCAGTTATGTACAAGGAAACTTTTCGTGATTGATTTTCACAAATTTTTGATCGTAATCATTTTGTTATAAGAAATCCTATTCCACAGGGTTATGAAGGGTGGTTAAATTCGGACCGATGTTGGATGTGAACCACACCTTAACGTCAAGATTTTTTATAGTATAATTAAATTATCGAGCTTAAGGTCTTTTTATATAAAAAATTTTAAATGTTTATTATATCCATTATTTCATCACTTCGTTGAGTGCCTTCTTCAGGCCTTTTTCTTTCTTTTACAAATTTTTAACAAATTTAAGAATATAACAATTAATGACAAAATTAAAAATTTTTTGTAATTGAATATAAAAAAATATCTTTCAATACAAACTTGATCTATTACAATATAAATACATTTTTAACTTGGTAATTAGAAGAGATAATAGGGTAACAACAGATTGGTATCAAAAACCAACATCGTCTGGTAGGATTATTAATTATTTCTCGAAACATCCGAAGAGAATAATTACACTGTGCAAGAAATTGACACTTTTTTTTCGTGACAAGCTGGGCACCTGGCGTTTTAACATAATTCGGGTACGCTGAATCCAGTGGTGCCCGCGGTTTTTTCAGATTGGCTCTGGTTTTCGAGATATACCGTTATTTCGAAAATGGAGGAGGTTGCACAAAATATGTTCGCGTAACTCAAAAACCCTTTAGCTAATTGAAAAAACTTAAAAAACCGAAACTCCGCAATAAAGTTTCCTTTAAGAAAAGTAAAACCTCTTTCTAATATCCACAGTCGTTTTAGAAACATAATTTTTTTTTTGGAAAAAATAATAATTTTTTTGACAAAATTTCGAAATTTTTGTTATTTAAAAATTCATAAAAAATTGGAAAATGCAGCTATGCTTCTAATTTTTTTGCAGACGTATAAAAAACGAAATTCCAATTTAAGAATTTCATTAAACGGCCATATTTGTATGGGAAAAAAATCTTACTTTTCTTAAATGAAAAAAAATTTCATCATTTCTGAAACAATCAAAAGTTGTAGACAGACTTAAATTAGGCCCCTGCAGCGCCTATAATGCCCATAGATGGGTCAAATGTATGACAAACCCCACTTTATTTTTCATCGCGATCATTTATTTCTAACATACCCACCCGCTATTTCCATTCCTTAAGGGGGCTTCCATACAAAATGTTCAATGCAGACTAGAAATATATTGAAGAAAAAGTCCCATAAATTCCCAGAAGTCGCCCCTAGTGGTATATAATGTATGACCGACCTCAATTAATTTGTTGTCCTTAACATTTTCTCGAGACATACTTGCCCCTTATCTTCACTTCTTAGGGGGGCTCCCATACAAAATATTGCGTTTTATGAAATTCTTAAATTAATTAAAATTTGTCGACTTTTGTGAATAAAATCAAAAGTTGCAAACAGATTTTAATCATTTATGGCGTGTTTTGTTTGGAAACACAATCAAAAGTTGTGCACCGATTGCAATGAAATAAAACTAATTTCATTCGAAATATGTTGAACTAAATGCTTTTAGACCCAAACTGTGATTTTTGTTGCACATTTATTTTTTATGAATTTTTAAATGTTTTTTTTTTTAAATTTTTATTTGTTTTTTTAAAAACTTCAACGATATCTCTGAAATTACTGGCCAAATTTAAAACAATGTTAGTACGTCTTAAAGATAATATTGTTAGCGAATTTCGGTTTTTTTTCTTAAGGGAATATGATGCACCATTTTCATGTTATTTCAATATATGTGCTGAAAGTGCCTTAATTTTGGACATAACGGTATATCTCTAAAACTTGAGCTGATAGAAAAAAATGAAGGTTAGATTTGGAATCAGCGACCTCAAATTAGTAAAAAAAATTACACAAAGTTCCAGGCCGCAAAATGGCTGTTCCGCAGTGTAATAGCTTTTCTAAACAATTAATAACGGATTTATTAATACAAAATGATAATCGCGGAGTAAATAACCGAAATAAAATTACAGAACAGATAATTTATAAATCGGTGACATATATACCAAAATGATCAAAATGATTGGAAAAATCAAATATATATGATAGCAAAATATACAAATTAGCTCATAAATCTTTTAACACAGTAGGTAAACTATTTACTAAAATGAAAGACAAAATAAATAGGATGGAAATGTCAAATATTGTTTATAAAATACCTTGTAAGGGTAATAATAGTGGACAGTGCAATAAAATATATGTAGGTACAACAAAAAATAAGCTAAAAACTAGGATAGCAGAAAGTCAAATCAAAAATATAGAAATATTTCATTACGAAAAACAGCTTTATCAACTCATTGTGCTAATCTAAACCATTATCCAGATTTTGAAAATACAGTGGTATTAAACACGGAAAATAATTATAAACGTAGATTTATGTTAGAAATGTTACAAATTATAAAAGTACCAACAATGTCGAGATTTAATTTTAAGTCGGACACTAAAAATGTAGCACAAAATTATAGACATTTAATTTATAAAAATAGAAACGGAAGTTAAAAATTTATTTATATTGTAATAGATCAAGTTTGTATTGAAAAATATTTTTTTATACTCAATTACAAAAAAATTTAATAAAAAGAATTTTTTTTTTTTTGAAAGATCAATAACATTTGAAAATTATTTAATTATTTCGGGCATATAGACATCGCAGCTGTTTCTTGGCGAAGCGCAATCTGCACATCCAATTTTTAACATTTTGAAAGAAAAAATGTCTAACGATGACACCAGCAGCTAAACCGCACCTATCCGTGCGTTTTTCGGAGTGTAATGTAGTCTGTATGGATTGGTCTCACTACATTGGCGGAAATTTTGTTTATTAACAAACCCTTTCAGAATATAACAAAAATAGCAAAGTCGTCTATAAAATGGACGAATCTATGACTGAGTTTTAAAGTAAATTTTTTGGATATTTTAAAAGCCTTGTTCAAGCTTGAATCTATTCACGATAATTTGCCAGAGTATACTGATCATCAGGGAAACCAGAAATATGCTCTAAAAACGCGTTTTATGCGTATAAAATTTGCAGTAAATACTCGAAAATATGCCATGAAAATTGCTAAAAAATATGCCCCAAAAAATTAAAAATTGATCATTTGAAAACAAAATATTCAACAATTTTAAAACCAAAATTATAATCGGTAAAGCCCAAATACCAAAGTTTAACAGACGAATTTTCGAGATTTAACCCTATTTGAAAACGATGACCAGACATGGGCTCACAGAAACAAAGTTATATTAATAGGTTAAAATTCAAATAAGAGTTATTTGTGGCGAATATTATCAAGATATTAACATTAATGTGGGATCTTTGGGCAAATGTAAGTCGATTCGAAAAGAATTTAATTTGCAGTAAGATAATTTTGCGGTCAATTTCATCTAAATATCAACACAATTAAATGGTTTACGGACACATAAGTCCATATTGGAATATGGTTAATATGTAAGATTATAGACCGATTTTCACCATTTATATAGATAGATTCGTCCTTAGTAAAAATTAAACAATGATTCTGAGTCGGTCGGTATACTTAAAGATTGGTCCAGATTTCTATGTATTACATCGCTAAAGACGTATATAATTGCTTTTTCCTTAATTTTTGCTTATATAAATATAAAATTTTAAAGCTTAAAATAAAATTTATCTTTAACAACCTCTTTAAAAACCTGCTTTGGCTCATTGTGTAAAATGCAACGCCAAAAATTACATTGGAAGCAAAACAAAGTCAAAAATATTTTATAATGCTAATTAGCGAATAAGTACTGTTCGCCCTATTTTTATATTTTTTCCCTTTTCAAAATTGTGAAAAGCTTTGGCGTGATAAAATTCAATTCCGTGTTTAAGTGATTCTCAATACTGTGTGACTTTTACATGAATCCGTATGTGTAGTTCTATTATACTTTACTTAGCGCTGAATTATGGCGATTGTTTTTTTCTTTTTCTAATCTTTATATTACATTTTGATATACAACTATTAAAAAGACACAAATACATTCCAAAACCTATCAATATACAATCAACAACAAAATAAATGGGTGTAAGTAGTTTTACAGTCATCTACTAAGATTACTAACTGTTTGTTCGTATATCATCCATTCTTACAGTGTCTAACAAAATTGAAGCAAAATTTAAGTAGAAAACTACTACAAAGTACAATAGAAACTATTGAAGCGAAATCTAAATTTCTAGTTACATATTTTACTTGAACAATGGGACGATTACCAAAAAATTAACTAACAATATAACATACATGTTTTTTACATTTTTAATCCTACTTAGCCTAAATTCGAGTAATAGATTTTGAAACAAATAATAAAACTAATATTTTATTATGCAAAATTCCAAAAAAAGTTTAATTCAGGTTACAATCCAAAAAAAAATTTGTTCAACTCGTTTTCATTGCCACTGTTAATCCTTCGTATCCTTTTAGCGCGTTATTACTACACACAACAGTTGGCTCACAATCAGATATTTTTAAAATATAAAGTATGATTTATTCCTTTTTATTGAAAAAGAAAATCTGTTGTTATTTTATCGCTTGTACACGTTATTTTGTGATTCTTTTTATTGACAGTGTTAGAACAAATTTATTTCTTTTTGATTTTAAGCACAAACAAATCGTGTAAAGATTTGTTAAATTGAATCAAATAAATTAAGAAAAAAAATTTAACATTTTTTTTTTAAAGTGAGGGAAGACAAAACAGAAGCTGAAGGATAAAATTGTCGTGACGCAATAACAAACATATGACTACTTCCATAACAAAATGATGTTATCGAAAATTCATTTTCTTTGCTACGATTATGTGTAGATAAAATTTCATTTAAATGTGAATCAAAATATGAGCAAAGAATTTGATGGCGACAAGTCCACTATTTACCTTAACGTCCATATAAGACTTATTTTATTCCATTATTCTCACTGGCATCAATATTGGTACTACACATATTAATTTTATTTTACACTGCATACTTCAACATTTTGTTATGGGTCCATAATGACACAAAATTGATTAATTTTCTAATCTAGAAAATCGCGTATTTATTAGTAAGTTAAAAAAAAACTTCAGTTTTGAGTTAGTGGGTCAAAAATCGACCAAAGTTTATTTTACAACAAAAATCTGAAGTTTGTTTTTAATGAATTTTCAAAGTCCTTATACAATCTAAGTAGTGTAGGGTATTTTACTTGCTTCCATTGTATTTTCACTAGTATCCTGAATTTGTTAATTTCATCCATATGGAAGTATTCCATTATAATCTGTATTACAATTTTTATACCCTTCACCACCGGTGATTAATGGAGGTATACTTTGTTTGTCATTTCGTGTGAAACTTTTTATATATTTATTTAAGAGCTCATTAAGTTTATACATATTAGAGTATTCATTTAACCGGGCTTTTGCTTTAATCGGTTAATCGCTCGATTAATTAACCAAGGTTTTGGTTTAATCGTTTAATAATCGGTTAATATTGTTATTGATCGGTTAACCGATTAATAGACTTTTTTTTATAAATAAGGTAATTTCAATAAATAAAAATCAGTGTTTAAATTGCTTGCTTTAAAATAGCAACAGTCGCACATTTTTGCTTTGTTTACATTTTTTGCAGCAAATTAAAAAACTGTGTGTCTAAGTGTTTACTTAACTCTTTGATAACGAGTCAGCAAAAGCAAAAAAGCAAAAGCAAAACAAAGAGAGTAAATAATTTGTTTAAACTCGCTATGTGCATGTACTCTGCTAAATCTGTCAGCAAAGAAGCCACTTAAGAAAACAAATTTTCTGTTGCTGTAAGTATTAAGTTTTTGATTGTTTTTTTTTTGCTTTTGATGCGCTTAAAGTCAGCAAGTTAACTTCTTTGCTGTTGCTGGAACTAAATATATTATGAACGAATTTGTTTCGAATTTTTTTGGTATTTTGCGTTTTTTTTTAATAAATAGGTAGATACATACATACATAAATGAAACTACACGTTTTTTTAAACTAATTTGTTTATTTTGTGTTATGTAATTATGTATATATTCTATGAAACTAACGCCTGCAACAGCAAGCAACAGCAATGAAGTCAAAAACAGCAAAGAAGTTAATACTCGCTGAATTTAAGCACATCAATTTACAGTTAAGCCAAAGCAAAAAAATAAATAAACAAAAACTTATTACTTACAGCAACAGCAATTTTTTTTTTCAAGTGGTTGCTTGGCTGGCTTTTTAAGCTGAGAACATAAACATGGTGAGAATAAATAAATTATTTACTCTCACTTTTTCTGCGTTTGCTTTTGCTTTTTGCTTTTACTGTGTTCTTTTTCTTAAGTTAAGTTAAGCAATTACAAAAACATTAAAAATAGTCAAGCATTTTTAAACACTGATAAAAATGCTTAAATTATTTATTATTTGGAGTTAACATTACAAACAACCCAGCGGAAAAACTCAGAAGGCCTTCTTACTTCAGGCCTTATTGAAGGCCTGCTTAAAAATTTTTTTATTCAATTATCATTCTGATTTAACTGATAACGAAGGCCCCATAGAAGGCCTTGGCTCTTTTGTATAAAAGATAAAATACACATTCCACACTCGCTTCTATGAGAAGAAAGAAGAGAAGGAGTAGCATTTTTTAGCCAAAACAAAATTAAAAGAATTATTTTTTTTTCTATCCAGTTGCCATTCTTATGTACCTGTCAAAGAAGCGAGGGCGGAAGGCCTACTCCGCAATGACAACGTGTGTAAAAAGATATGATTATGCAATGGAACGAGCAGGCTTCGTACACCCAAAAGAAGCAGTACAGAGGCCTTCTAGAATTTATTCCGACTCCTTTTTCCCACTGCGATAACAATTCAAACATAACAATTAAAACATAACAATTCTTGAACTAAAACGAGCAAACAAAAAAATAATTCATGAATATGTAAAACATATTATTTAATTAAAACATAAATATTATGTAGTTATTAAAAACTAAACCGTAAGATAGTTTTATTAGTTATTTTAATAGTTTAAGGAGACCTTAAAAAATAATCTTCTAGAAAAATAATTTGGTTTAAATGTTTAGGATTTAAGCGATTCTTTTCTTTTCTTTCACTTCACTTATCCGTAATGTTAGAGAAATCGAAAGCAATCCATAATACAGAGTCCTTTTCTTGGATTTCTCTAAACGTATAAGACCTTCTATTGTGCCATTAGAGTCCTGTTTTAACATTTTTAAAGTTATAACTCTTTTAATTGTTTCGGTTAATTCTGTTAAAAGATTGATATGAGAAAATATCAGAAGAAACAAATAACTAAACACATTAATATAAAAAGTACGTGAAACAAAAAGCTGTTGACAGCAAACACCTATTTAAAATGAAGATCACTGAACACCTTCTCTGTTTTTATGAAACAATATTTTCTAAACACATACCCAAGGCGAATTCATACAAGGTGACGTAAGCAACAGCTGATAACTAACAATGTTTCAAAATGGTATACCATTCTGGTGGTTCTGGGAAATCTTTCCTAAATTCTATAATTTTCAGTTTATTTATTAAATTATAAAATTTAAAACGTTTTTAAATTATAACATTTCAAAACACAATTTAAAATTAAGAACAAACTGAAATGTTTGCTTGAATTGTTTACTGCAGTTGTATTATTTTGACACAACGTTAAAGTATTTTACAGTGTTGTACCCGTATTCAAAATAAGATCACCTTGAATGAATTCGCCTTGCACATACCTTTTGTCTATCAGACAAAACAAATAATTAAAAACTCAAAAAAATATGTTATAATACTACAAATAATCAAAAATTTTGTTACATCGGTTAATCGACTAAAATTAATCGGTTTAATCGAAAAAAGCCAATTTTAAATTAACCGATCAGCTAGTAATTAACCGGTAACCGTAAATCGGTTAACTGCATACGTAACTATCATCCATCAACCATCATCACATTTTCACATGCACTCTCCTGTGCCCATATTCTGTAACTCCCGCGGCGAGAAACTTTTCGATTGAAATGTGAGAAATGAAACAAAAATGCCATAAATTGAAACAAAAAGCTGTTTTTTTTCACATAATTGCGTCTGTAACATTTTTGGCGAGCAATAACTGTCACGTAAGGAAATTTCTAGCCAATAAACTGAAAAAGTGTGTCTGTAAAATTTTTGTTAGAAAGTTCCCGCTTTGAACTGTCAAATAAACTCACGCATAAAAACGGGGTGAGAAAAAATTTTAACACTAAAAGATAAATTAAAAATGCAAATGCAACGAATATTAAAACGGATGAGACAAGTATTTTGTTCTTGGCAGATTTTTTCATATAAATTATATTGCTTTTAACATTTTTGAAATATATACGAATGTTTTCAAAGCAATTTT
The DNA here is from genome assembly GCA_943735925.1 of Pollenia amentaria. Classification (NCBI taxonomy): domain Eukaryota; kingdom Metazoa; phylum Arthropoda; class Insecta; order Diptera; family Polleniidae; genus Pollenia; species Pollenia amentaria. Next base: position 53,040,120 of record OX031006.1, read on the forward strand.
GTAATCAACAAACATTAAAGTCGCACTCTACATTTTTTGGTATAGCCGACGGTTGTATTTTATATTAGTCAAATTTGGTCGCCGTCAACGTATGTTTGATTGGCGTTCACAACATCTGCAATTTTATATCGGCTTCGAGTGGAATATTATGACATTTATAACGTAGCGACGTAATCTCTTTTGATAGTGTTCGACATGAGTTACATACACACTTTTTTCTCACATTTCGAGAAACGATGGAATATTTTCTTTCACATGTTTTCGATGCGAGAAGTTCTCACAAAAGTTACAGAACATGGGTACTGGATGTTGTTATCCCATTAATTTTGTATACTATAGATGTGACGTATACGTGTTGCATAATTGATATAAAACATTATTATCACTCATACTCTGCGAATAACAAGTATTATTTATTTACTTCATAAGCACTAAAAATTTGAATTGGTTGTTAATGCATGTTTTTTATTTTATAGGAAATTTGTTTTATTGACGATGATAAAATAAGCGAATACCTTAATAAGGATTGTACAACAGAACTGTAGCTTTCAAAAGAGGAGTCAAAGTTTTAAGATTTAATAAAAAAGAAATGATGATTTGGTTTAGGAATTTGTATTACTAAAAAGTTCTCGCTGCTTGACTAAAACTTCTGATATTTGTTAATTCTTGAACAAAATATTATTTTCTTAAAAAGTTATTTTTGAGTAGTAAAAAAAATCAAGAAACCTTTTCCTGTGGCAGTTTATGGCGATCATGACCTCTATCTAAAACCATTCGCAGGTTTCGACACTCCAAAGACAGTAATTAGCAAAAAAAAAAACATTTAAAAGGAAGAAGAAGAATTATTTGGAGCATTCACGCAAAGTAAAAACATTTTCCGATATGGTCACCTCCAACAAAATTAATTTTAACTAAAAATTTTAAACGTATAATGGTATATTTAACCATATTATGGGATAAATAATCCTCCATTAAGAAGCCACAACTATATTTTGGTTGCCTTCAAACATGTTATGGTTAATTATAACAATAATATGTTTACCACTAATAATAGTATAGTTGCTTTTTTAACCGTAACATGTTGCTCTGGGCAGATAGGAAAATTTTATCGCCAAGTTTTACAATAATAAGTGTTAGACAAATTAGTGTTATCAAAAGTTATTTTCGGGAATACAAAATTTCTTATTATTAATAAAGTTTCTCTATAACGTTCTTAATTCCCAATTTTTTTTTTTTTTTTTTCTTTGATAAAAACACTGAAAATTTATTGATGAGGGAAAACTAGTTTCGATGCGCATTTCGCTAGTTGCTTAGGTAAGCTCGCCAGAAAACTTTTTCCAAAGACTTTAGAAAAGCTAAAGTTATTATAAAAAAAAAGACTATAAAGTGAATAAGAATTTTAAACACTCAGGTCTAACTTGTAACAATATCAAAGCTTCAACAAAGCCACAACAATAAACAGTGTGTTTATCTTTTCTTACATTCATTCCCATACATTTGACTGGTTTTTGCAACTCGAATTGTAGTTGCTATAGGCAGGGCTGTGGAGTCGGAGTTGAAGAGTCGGAGTTGAGGTTTTTGTACCGGAGTCGGAGTCGCAGTACCCAAAATTTTTCGGCATAAAAAATTTAAAAAAATTTCTAACTCCAATATTAAAATTCTTCGAAATTGGCGATGCAATATTTTGCAGATCAATATGAATAAGTAGATTTTAATTTATTTTATGAGAAATAGTTGATTCAAGTACAATACTTTACTATTTAAGTATATTTTTTATACGTGCGGGAAAAAAACTAAATTACATTAGCAAAACTTATACTCAGTTATTGATCTAGTTGAAAAAAGATGTGTGATTTTTTAAATAATTTACTCATGCTAAAAAATTTTAATGACAGGAATTGGCAATAATTTTAATATCAGAATTTTTTAACCATCAACGCTGAAATATTTTCAACATTGTACAGAATAAGTGTTGCTATAGCGCATAAATACTAGTATGTATTAGAAAAATTGTGACGTAAAATTATTTCTCTTTTGTGTAGAAACATCTTTATCGGCCAGCCTTTAATTCCTACCATAACACTCATGTTTTTCTTATGCACATTACGCGGGGATTCCCATAATTCGTTTAATAAAGATGTTTCTACACAAAAGAGAAATAATTTTACGTCTCATTCATTTCGCATCACGGTTAGAGTAGGAGTCGGAGTCGTGAGTCGGAGTCGTGAGTCGGAGTCGGAGTCGCACTTAAAAAATTTCAGCGTTTGGAGTCGGAGTCGGAGTTAGTACTTTTTTCGGACGACTCCACAGCCCTGGTTATAGGATAAAAAGAAAAAAACAAAATTAAAAAGACAAATTTCTTAATAAAGCAACTTGCCAGTTCAGTTTTTTTTTGCCGGGCACATGCAAATTTATTATCAAAAGTTATTTTCGGGAATAAAAATTTATCATTTATTAATAAGATTTCTCTATGACGTGCTGTTATTCCTAACCATTACATGTTCCATAACCATAACAACCATAACATAATATGGCTCTGGCATCTTAATGGAGGATTAATTTTACTATAATAAGGTTATCGGTGACAATTACATACTTAAAGTTACCATAAAATTTTGCAAAATATTTCGTTAGAAATAGTTTTTTTTAGACGTGACCACATAGAAAATTTCATTTTCTCTGCGTGGTTAATACCCTATACCACAGTGTGTAAATACACATTTTCGAGAGTGTGACCATTTTTAAGACCCATGGCTAATAAGGAACCCGCCATAAAAAAATTATGTAATTAGGTTAAGACTCATGTAAAAGTTCTTTGTGGCGAATATTATTTACATATCTTCATCTATATGAGATTTGTTTGCCTTTAAGTGATTTTTGGAAGGGTTCTTATATGGGGCATATGGCTATTTTTGGACCTAGCAGCACAACATTTTGTCATGACATAGAAGCTTTTCTTAAAGTTATTGTCGCCAATTTTAATGTTAGTGCCAATATTTATATGGAAGTTATGGCACTAAAAACTATTTCCAGGAGTTGTATTTGTATGAGAGCTATCGCCAAATATAGACCAATATCAATCAAATTTGGTAAGATGATTTCACAGAATAAATTAAAAATTGTCTCTTATCACCAAATTTATTCCAAATTCATAATATCAAGCAAACAGTTTGTTGATTTTGCACCTATTACTGAAATGATTATATTGATTACTAAAAATTTTTAAATTTTTTAAATTTTTTTTTGCAATAAATGATATTTTTAATTTTAATTAAAAAAGTGATCAAATAACTTAGCCATTTCAAACAATGTGTTAATTTATTTTATTGAATATTGACAATTCCTAACAACAATTCTGCAAGCTTAAATTATTTTATTTGAAACGAAAAAATCAATTAATATTTTTTGATATTTAATTAATATTTTAATTAAAAATTTTTTTCAAAACAACTAAATGTTAATTAAATCAAAATTATATTTTTAATTTTCTTTCCACTAAAAAAATAATTGATTCAATTATCACATTAATTAAATTTCAATACTTTAAAAAAAAAGTTTTTAATTGATAAAAAACTTTTTTCTGTGTTAGATTGCATTAAAATTGGACCAAATTAAATCTAAATACCAACATAATAAGATGGTTTATGGGCACAAACTTTTGTATTTGGGCTATGTGAAATTATGGACCGATTCTCAGCATTTTCAATAGACTACGTCTCGATGACAATTAAAACCTATGCACCAAATTTCACCAAATTATCTTCAAAATAGTGACCTGTACTTTGCGCACAAAGTTACATAAACAGAAAACCAGCCAGCCAGCCGGACGGACAGACAGTAATCGCTAGGTCGAATGAGAAAGTTATTCTGAGTCGATCGCTATACTAGGACCATTATATTTTTGTGTAACACACTTTAGCACAAACGCATAATACCCTCTCCACTTTTGTGGTGTGAGTAAAATAATTCGGAATAAAGTTTTTGCTGGCCGATTTTGCATAACGGAAATATTGGGTGATATTATTGATTCCGCACCGAAAGGAAAATCCACAGACATAAATATCGATTGATAGCAAATTGCAATTATTCATTCCTGCTGTACAAGCTTTTCGTAAAATTATCTTAACATTCCTTTTTTAGTAATTTCTAAGTTGATATTGTGTCAGCTATTGGTAAAAAAAAACATTTGATACAAGTTGTTAAAATTTTTGAGAGTAATAATTTTATTTATGGGATAAATTTATGTAAAATATACAAATGTAAAAAAATATATACATAATTGTAATCATGGTACAAGTACACAAGGTAGACTCGTTGGTCCAGATGTCAAAAAAATTATATTTGTGTTTACTTTTTTTTTTTAATATAAAAATTTTGTGAATAAAATTTATTTGTGAATAATTCCAAAGAAAATATAAATTGGATCCATATGAAAGTCATCGTACATTAGCCCAGATCCGTTCTGCTGCTGCTAACTGTAAGCATATTCTTTCAACTTTAACTTCCACTCAACTGCTAATATATTCCCTAACGGATGGTGAATGCGCGGAAAAGGCGTTAAAAGGCCATTCAAGATTGTGAAAAACAAGTTTTGGAATGGTCGGAAGAATGTACATGTGTGGTCAAAGAAGTGACTATATGGCACGGTTCAGTGGATGATGATGAAAATGCTCAAAACCTTTTGAATCCTGGATATGTTTTGCCCAAAATTGTTCAGCCCAATTATGCATAAAAAAGACTCTTCGGTAGACTCTGAAGTATTTCAATTGTGTTATGGTTCAAAAATCAATGGGATACATATCAATAAGGTAGAAGGACCTGAGGAAAGATTTGTTCGTCTGAAGGAAGAAATACAAAAGCTGAAAATAGTGTGCCCCTTGTACGATTTAGATGTATGATTGATAAAAGAATCATATTTAGAGAAAGGACTCAAAAATTGTTTAAAAAACTAATTTTAAAAAAATTTTAAAATTAATTTTTCTTTTAATTGACATCAATTAATAAACTTTCGTAAAACGCAATAAAAAACTTGTTTTCTGTAAAAAAAACTCAGATTAGGTGCTGAATTTTCTGTTTTTTTACGGCAAATCATAAAATTTTACATATTTCAAGAAATATTTAAAAAAACTTTTATTATTTTCCTTCACGTATTGATTTGTTTCTTTTTTATTTGTGTTTTTATTTTGTGCTTCTGAAAACACAGTGTTGTTCGTTTTTTGAAGTCTCGGTAGAAAACACAAAAACAAATTGCCTGTTGTTTTTGTCTTGTTGTACTTGTTGTTGGAACGAGTCTACCTTGTGTAGTTGTACCATGATTGTAATATGGATACAATAGCATTTTTTTAAGATGGCAGTGACGACGATTGCTTAGATCTTCGGGTAGAAAGAAGAATTTTGCGGATATAAAACTGATGATGTGTTACATATAGAGTATTTATTCGGTTAACCGATTAATTACTATCCGATTAACTGATCGGTTAATTTAAAATTGGCTTTGCTCGATTAGCGATTAAACCGATTAATTTCAGTCGATTAACCGATGCAACAAAATTTTTAATTTTTTGTAGTATTATAACATATTTTTTTTGTATTTTAATTTATTTGATTCGTCTCATATACAAAAGGTGTGTGTTAAGAAAATATTTTTTCGTACAAACAAAGAAGGTGATCTTAAGTTAAAATGAGTTTTTGCTGTAAACAGCTTTTTGTTTCACGTACTTTTTATATGTATGCGTTTATTTATTGATTTCTTCTCATATCAATCTTTAAACAGAATTAACCGAAACAGTAAACATTTAAAAAAATTAAGACTGGCCTCATAATGGAAGATTTCATATGTTTAGAGAAATCCAGGAAAAGGACTGAGAAATTAGATATTCTGTATTACTGGTTGCTTTCGATTTCTCCAACATCAACGATAAGTGAAAGAATTTTTTCCAAGTCAAAATTTATCAAAACAAAAGAAAAGAATCGCTTAAATCCTAAACATTTAAACCAAATTATTTGTTTAAAAGATCATTTTATAAGATCTCCTTAAACTATTGAATTAACTAATTAAATGATCTTACAGTTTCTTTTTTAATAAATATACAATACGTATTAATTTAAAATATTTATCGTATTACCGATTTATGAATTATTTTTTTGTTTTAGTTCAAGAATTGTTATGTTTGTTATTTTATCGCTTTCTTCACTAATAAACTCCAAATAACAAATCAATTATGAATTTTTATTTATTGAAATTACTTAATTTATAAAAAAAACTTTATAAATCGGTTAACCGATCAATAACAAAATTAACCGATTATTAACCGATTAAAGCAAAACCTCGGTTAATTAATCGAGCGATTAACCGATTAAAGCAAAAGCCCGATTAAATGAAGCCTAGTTACAGTTAAAGAGTAAGTTGGAATAAGAAATTCAATACATGTTTGAGACAAAATATATTGTTTAATTTTTTCAAAAAAATTTTCGTTTTAATAAGGCAGCATTTAAATTTATTTTGTCTATATATCTGTTAAGGAGCCCTTCTCCTATTTTAAGTGCAGCCCGAAACCATTTAGAGTCAACGGCAAATATTACAACATTTTTTTAATTTTGCTGCGGCACGTTCACTAAAACCACAAGCAGTATTTTGATTTATGCCTGTAATTTCTACAAATAGATATCTAGCTATGTTTAGATATCTATGGTGTTACGAATTTCATAATTTTAACACGTATGTATGTCTTACCTACTGCTAAAACTGTAGTGTATTTTGCACCATTGATTTTTGACAGTTAAATCAAAAAATTAATTAAAATACAAATGTTGCCATATTTTAAAAGAAAACATAAAGGAAAAAAACACGTAGGCAAAATTAACGTTGAAATTACCAAAATAGTTTTACCGAATAGGTAAAGATAACTGTTAGGTACGAACACGACCAGATGTCTCTTTGTAGAAATTACGGGCATTAATCTAATTAAAATAACCATTGCTTGGAGTTGCAATTCCTATATTTTTTTTTAAATAACTAATCGAAATTTTCTTTTTTTTAATTATATATTTCTTCTTACATTTTTGTTCCTTCCGTTAGCTATTGATTGAAAAATTTGAACGTAAGCAAAATGAAGGAAAATATCTGTATTGCAGTATCAATAATATGGCAATAACGCAACGGTGGAGATGATACAGTAACACCGTGATGGTTACCGAACAAGCGGAATAAATAATTGCAAATTTTGCTTCCACATGCGAAACGAAATCAATTATACCACCCACCGATTAAACGATAATAAAAAAATGGGAATAGTCTGTTTTGTGTCTAATTGTGATAGGGGATAGAGAATTGATATTTTTGAACAACCCATTGTTCTTAGCACCTTGCTCAATTGTCGCGTAGTACTAGATAATAATCGACCCATTTTAGACTTGCAAAAAAAAAACAAGAAAAGTCCGGAAACACTAATTTTCTCCCATGACAATGATCATTCTAATGTTTGTGTGGTGGGGTGCTTTAAAACCATGTGAGATAAGGCCATTATGGCTTTATTGCTCAATTGAATGGGAGATAAAGCCATAATGGCCTTATTGCCCAATCATTGAGAGGTAAGGTCATATTTAAAATTTTGCGAAATGAGAGATATAGCCATACTTTTTTTTCGCAAATGAGAGATAAAGCCATATTTTAAACTTTAGTATGCGAAGCCAGATTCCAATACTTTACTTTAGTGTTTCCGAGAAAAGAAATTTTTTTATTCTTGTGACGCACGCAGGAAAACTTTATTCAGCAAAGCCACCTGCCGCGTCCTACTGGAGGAGAAAACCCGTAAGCACGGCCGCAGGCCGCCACGCAGAAAAACTTTAGTATGCGAAGCCAGATTTCGTAAAAGGGAAAATCTATTATTAATCAATGTAAAATGCAAAAGTTCTTCAAAACTGAAATGAGAGATAAAGCCTTTTTCTAATATTGCTAATGTGAGCTAAGGCCATGATGGCTTTATCTCCCATTCAAATGAAAAAAGGCTTTATCTCCCTATTGAATGAGAGATAAAGCCATCATGGCCTTATCTCACATGGTTTTAAGGCACCCGCCCGTTTCTGTACTAGAGTGTTTAATTAATCGGCTTTTTTATGTTCGATTAAACGATTAATCGGTATTTGGCATTTTTGACTTATTCGATTAAACGAATAATATTTAAAACTTAATCGATTATTCGGTATTTGACATTTTTGACTTATTCGATTAAACGAATAATATTTAAAAATTAATCGATTAATCGAATAATTCAAAATCCAGAAATTTTATAAATTAAGAGATTTGTTTTCGATAATATTAGAAAAAATTGGTACTTGAGTAAATAAACATTATTAATTACAAGTATTTTAATATTTTATTAACAAAAAAAGAAAACAAACATAACAATTTGTACTAATTGATAAACCTTTACAACGATAAAAAATAAAACATGTATTGAGATCATATAATTTTATGTGTACAAACAATTAAACAGATCTTTTAAAATAATCTCTTAAAACTAAAATGTTGTTTTAATGTTTTGCTTTTCTTGGAAGCCACACGATCTTTCCTTTTAATTTGCCATACTCTCACACTTTTTTTACTAACGCACTCACACTTTTTAAATTGACCCCGAGATTGCTCTCAATTTTACCTTTCGATTTTTTTGCCAATTGTACGTTGTTCAATTTAACAACTGACCACAAATTAAAATATATTTCTTAATGAAAAGATTTTGTTTGTTGTGCTTAATTCCCTATTTTTATAATTGATAAAAATACTGAAATTTATTGTTGGAGGATAAGCTGTTCCTTTGTGCATTTCACTGGTTGCTTAGGCCAGATAATCAGGAAACGTTCTCCTAAATAATTTTAGAAAAGCCAAAGATATCAGCAACCAGTGAAATGCGCATAGGAACAGCTTATCATCCAACAACAAGTTTTTAGTTGTTTTATCAATTGTAAAAACAGGGAATTAAGCACAACAAACAAAATCTTTTAATAAATAATTGTATTGTGCACGTGCATAAAAAACTGAGCTGGCAAATTGTTTTTATTTTGATTTCTTTCGAAAACAATAAAAGCAATTTGTTTTTTCTTTACCTACTTACAACTACAATTACCCTGCAACTAATATTGGACTGCCTAATCCATTTTAGATAAAATAGATTACTTACAACATGGTCCTATGTAATGCAATCATGGACACTGTCATTGTTAAAAAACAGTTTGTAGTTAAACGACATGTTTTCGTTTTTAAACGACATATTTTCATTTTTAAACGATTTTAAAACTAATCCTCAGGAGTATACCATGGAGTAGCTTCAAAACTAATCTACTGGGAGTATGTATGAACATGGAGTAGTTTTAAGGCTACTGCGTTGTAATGCAAAGCTGAGTGATATGGTCTAGCCCTAGGACATAGTAATGTTAAATATACCATGTTTTTTCAATATATTTGGGTTACCTTTGGACTAGTCCTAGTCCCTTATGGGCTATATTTTACATGCGTGTATGGACTGGTCGTATTATTTGCAGGGTAATGTTGGGAGAATTCCAACTAATTGAAGTGGGGAATGTAAGAAAAGATAAACTCACTGTTTTATTGTTGGTATTTTGTTTAAGCTTTGATATCGTTGAAAATTAGACTTTTTGATTGTATGTAATTCACATTCTCTCTGTAGTCTTGTTGGCTGATATCTTTGGCTTTTCTAAAATTATTTAGGAGAACGTTTCCTGATGATCTGGCCTAAGCCAGACAATAAATTTCAGTATTTTTTTTATCAATTATAAAAATAGGGAATTAAGCACAACAAACAACATCTTTTAATAGATAATTATATTCCCAAAAACAACTTTGATAATATATATTTCATAAAAAATAAATGTGGTTTATTAAAACAAAATTGTGTTCTAAAAAATTCTATTTTTTTTTTACAAAATACTTAAAGTCATGCTACTAATTTGAGTTGTTTCTTCGTCGGGGCATTTTTAAAATGCAATTGATTATCAAATTGACTGCAGCCTGTGACACAGATGTCAGTTCAAACAAGTTTTGACAAGCCGTTGTTGTGAACCACTTGAAACTGATTTATTGAACGTGTGGCTCCAGGGTTAAAAATATTTTTTCAGTAAGCACTACGCCCATGTATGTGAATTAGAGATGAGCGATATTTCTGTACCTGTGATTTAATCACTGTTACTGAAAAATCACGAATCACAGTTGTGACCAAATTTGTCAAGTAACAGGTACTTTCTAAGTCGTTCTTTTTGTATTTTGTTACATATACAAATTTATGATATTTCACTGTTTGTGTGGGTAATAGCGTTTTTTGAATGAAATGTCGAATGATATTGCTGTTCCTTTCATTCTCTCTTCTTTCTTATTAGAATTTTTTTATGCCAAAATTTATTTGTTCAAGTATGTATGTATATGAAAGTAAACAGATTTAAAAGCTCTTACAATTTGTTGTTGTTTCTTTGTAAAGTGCTTACAAAAGCTCTTGCAAAAGCTCTTGCAAAAGCTCGCGCATTGTACATATAGCTTGGCCGCAATTGCTTTAAAAGAACAGAAAACTGATAAACCGTGATCACAATCACAGTTTAAAGGAGCAGTGATTTTTAAATCACATTCACTAATCACGATGATCTTTAAAAATCACGGGATGGCTCATCTCTAATGTGAATTACTTAAGAACTAAACATGACTGGTTTTTTTTTAATTCCAACGGACACATACATTTGGTTTGTTTATTTGACTTAAAACTTTAAAAAATTATACATTTGAAAGAAAAACCTTACATGTATTGTTATTTGATTAATCGGCATAAATTCTTCGATTAATCATTTAATAGAAATCAGAAATTTTAAATTAATCGAACAATTAATTGTCTATAATTGCTCGATTAATCGAACAAGAATTAATCGACTCAACACCCTATTCTGTACCCAAAATTATCAATAACCTCTAAATGTAATTAATATCCTGTATTGCTAGTTGAAAAAAATAAGTTCTCTTTCGTCATAACCTTGTAATCCTTTTAAAACTTTTTTATTTCCTTTAAAGTAATTGTTTTATTTTCATAAATTCCTTTTGCTTCCAATGTCACCTGTATGAGGTCATCCATCTATTTATCAGACAAAACAAAAACACTTTATGACCTTATTTACTTATGTGTAAAAATATTTGATTCAATTCTTAGATTATATTTATAGTATATATATGTATGTATGTACAATGTACATACATATCGATTAAAGTTGATTTGCCAAAAAAAAGAAAATTTTATTCACAACAAGGTCAAGTTCACAAACAAACATGTGTGATATTTTTAAAACAATATTAAGGGCTAATAAATCAGAGCAAGTTAAACTCTATTTTTGGTTTAAAATGTGTTTAAGCGAACAAATCTATAAATCAGAAAACATTTAAACCATCTTTAAACGCATAAAATTGGGCGTTTAAACTACCAATACAAACCATATGAATTTGTCAACATTTATCGCAGTGCTGCCACATGTTACTTTTTAAACTACATATAATACATGGGACACTGATTTACAACTATTGAGTTTAAACTACATATAAATTTAAGGTTAGTTCAACTAAACCAGCGTTTAAACACTCACTGATTTATTAGCCATAAGTCTCCACCTTTAGTTTCTTTAGAATGAGTAGCAAAAAGACAAAAAAAAAGTTAGAAGGAAGATGTAAGCAACATTTTTTACATTTCTTTTGTAGCGAAAGTATGCAAATGTTTAGAATTCAATGCATATTTAGAATTTTTTTATAATTTATGATCGTATGGAAAGGCTTCCTAAGCAATGTTTTTGATCGCAATATCTACCAACTATAACACCCCTACACCCAAAGAAAAAGTATCGTTCGATATGGTCACAGGCAAGTCATTTAGTTGATAATACTTCAACCATATTATAATATCAATGATTATATTGATTACTAAAAACTGTAAAATTGTGAATACTCAACATTCAACATTCGTCAATGGCGGTGAGTGTTAAACGGCAAACCCCTCTGAAGAGATTGTGTGGTTACAATCGAAACTAGTCAGTGCAACCTGTCCGTGAAAACCTGAGTTCAATTCCCAGCTCAGTCGAGAACGAAAAATTATCAATAAATTTTTATTAATTTCATGTTGTAAAATTCCTTTCTTCATAAAAATAATTAAATGAAAATTTAATTCCATGAACTTAAGCCTGATTAAAATATCGAAATTTGGATTAAGAACCATTTACAGTTCAATAAAATAACCGCAATACTAATTAGTTAATTATTAGTTTAATTAAAAATTTATTTCAAAACAATTTAAATATTAATTAAATCAAAATTATATTTTTAATTTTCTTTCAACTAAAAAAGAAATATTTGATTCAATTATCACATTTATTACATTTAAATACTTTTTAAACCATTTTTTTAATTGATTAAAAACTTTTTTCTGTGTATGGTTGCCCCCTAACAGTGTATAATTTTGCGCCGAACATTCATTTGCTTAAAATTAAGCAATAGCATTTGGGCTTTATTTTTAAAGCAGCGTGTTGTATTGTTTATATAGAAGGCCATAAGCACCAAGACCCAGAAGATCTTTTGTGCAGCATGGGTGTCTCACCATGTCAGGTTCAGGCTACGTATAAAGCCCAGTATCCTGCCCAGTAAAAGATCAACCACATTCGGCCCCCGAGAAATTTCTGCATAGAAGCCCGCAAGGCGGGACAACAGCAAGGCAGATGTTTTGACGTTTCGTCATCAGCCCCACAAAATCAGCATACCATGGTACTAACATTACCAATTATAAACTGATGGGCTCAAATTTTCAAATGTCTTTCATAATAATTTTACTTTGAAAATTAGACGTATTTAATTAATCTAAATAATTAAAACAAATAGAATATGGGAATTGTTACTCCTTAAATTACTTTTAAGACATGAAAATAATGCATGTTTTTCTTCTGTATTGTTGTTCTTGTTTCTTTTCAAAATCAGCAAATCGTTTTTTTCAAAGTCCACTGCATCCGCTTTAAGTTAGCCAAACCCTAGTTCAATACTTATCGAGAAGAAGTTTGTTGTACAAAAACAACTCACTAATCTCTGCATAACTTTTGAGTTAGCTAAAAGTTAGTTCAATACATTTCAAGAAAAAGAGAGTCATACAAAAAATTGTTGAATCACAACTTTATTAATTATAAGTTAGTTTTGAAGTCAGTTGTAAATTAGTTAGCAAAAAATCAACTTTATGTTGATCCACCGTTAAAAAAAATCCGACAGGGTTAAGCAATAAGATTGGCATTGTGTGCACGCCGCAGACATTTCAATGAAGAAAATGCGATAAGTTTATCAATAAAACTTGCATCATGAAAAGACTTACCCCCATATTCATAAAAAATATTGTTGATTAATAAAAGGTTTATTAAACAAATTTTCGTTGAAAATTCATTTCATAAACCTGATTTAAACCTACAATATTTTTTATAAATATGGGGGTTAGTTCGCCAATTTATGAATTTGACTTAGATTTGACCATTTTAGATTTCATTACAGGTGAACTCAAGAGATCAGCTGACTATTGTTTGCTCCAAGCATTTTGATCTAACTTGTCTTGTAAGCTTGTCCATTTATTAATTTGCCTTCGGTTTGACGTTTAACTTTTGACAAAAAAGCTGGATATTTTTTAAAACGAATTCGTGTGAGCCTACCTGTTATTAATTTGCTTTGGCGTCATTTTTACCAAATTGAAACTGTCAGCCACCAATTTTTTTTAGTTTACCAACAGTGTACTGAATAAGTTGCGACCAATTCAAATCTTGGTACACCCTTCAGTAATAAAAACTCACAGTGTATTACAATTTAATTGAATCTTTTTTTTCAGTATATTTTTCGTTGTTTTTCTAAATGAAGATACATTTTGACAGTCTAAAAAAGAAATTTTTTTTATTTTACAACCACAAAAACCCTGATGATGAAACCATAATCATCAACACCACCCCTTTTTGCTTAAAAATTATCATAGTGATGAAGATGATGATGACAATAATAGTGATTTAGTGACCAAGTACAATGGTAAGCTTGGAAATTGTTTAACAGAACTAAAAAAAACTATAAGGCTACTTAGATGTCTTAAGGTCATGACTTTTAGTTGTTTTTTTTTTTTTGTAATTTTTATTTTATAGTTTTTTTCCTTTACATACAGGATTTGATACAATTGAATTTTGTTATTTACAATCCTTATTTTTTTCGGCATATTCTGTCTGCATTTGATTGTAGGTTTTCTATTTGGCTTTTTGTCTTTCATACATGCGTGAAATGGACAAACACAATAGAGTAGTCAATATGATATTTTTTGTTTTCTTAAATACATAAATGACCATTCATAGCATACACATAGGTGGTGTGTATTTGTGTTTTTGGTAGCATGTGTTAAAGGCGGTTTAAATTAAATATTTATTTATTCAAATCCTTTAATAATTATCTTAAAGATGCCAACGAAACAAATACAAATTGTTTGTTAATAATATAATTTTGATAGAGAATATAAAATATGTTAAACAAAGTTTTATGCCGGACTTATACAATATTCTGGACAGGTGAATTATGCTTTTTGGTTTATAAAATAAGTTTTGCATATTTCCCAAGATTTTTAGAAAAAAAAAAGCTTTATATTTTTCATGAACGATTAAAGTGGGATCTTGGGAATAATCGTGGATTTCGTTTGCTTCATAACTAAATTTAAGTGAATATCTATTTTCAATGTATTCTATTGATCTGAGTAATTGTTGATAATCGGGAATGTTCTATTAATCGAAATCAAGTGGAATTGAAATCGAACGAAAGTTTGATTTTAATTATTTACAAAAAAACCGTAGTTTTTCCGGTTTTTAAGAGTTTTTTTTTTTTGTAGAGATAATTGGCACTAAAAGTATGGAATTATAAAATGGAATAGTTTTACGAATTTTCTTTACAGGCTCATTTTCAAAATTTGTTTGATTTTAAATTCACTTCATTTCGATTTGTTAAACATGCCCGAATAAAAATTTTAAGTCTTCAAAAAATATTTTTTGTATTTTTATTTAACACTAGAATGAATTAATATTTGATTAGTAAAAATAAACAAAATTAAAATAATTAATTCAGAAATTAAAATTTAAGTTCTATTTGGTGTGGGATTAAGAAGTCGGCAGAAACATGAATTAAGTAATAGTCAAGCCATTAACAGCGATATGCGATACAATAAGATCGGCCTATAAACGGGACCAGATATAAACTAAAAACAAAAAGGGACGCATTTTGGGTGTTGCAAAATTATTTTTTACGCTTCTAGACCCTTAATTGATATAACTAACATTCATTCTCGACCGGGACTGATATATTTTTTTGTTTTTTTTTTTTTTTGTTTTGTATGATGTCTACCTGGTTTAATGTGATATGTATGTTTAGAAGAATAATGGGGCGTACTTTTAAGACGTGGCATAAAAGTGTGTACATATATTTAAAACTAGACCTACAAGTTTAAAGAAGGGCATCAAATTGGACATTAGGGGGGAATGATCCAAGATAATAAAATGGGCGCCCATAATTTTATGTCAGAGCCATAGACAAGCAATGAACAACATGTTATTATCGGACTACAAATGGCGACGCACTGTACAAAAAACTAAAGGGGCGGTATCAACAGGCGTGGGAAAAATTTACAAAAAAAAAACTTTGGAATTGTTGGAATTGTAACTAAGCTTTAATTCTAGAAAGTGACTTGTTCAACTTTTTTTATATGGGGAACGAACCGTTTTACCCCCTCACCAAAAAAATAACAGAAAGTAGTTTTTAATTAATTTTTGGTTGCACATTTATTAGAGTGCATCAAAAAAGCATTTTTTTTCTCGAAGTGCTTTTATATATTCTTATGGGAAATAAAATTTTCCACAAAAATACTCTTACATGACGTTTTCGTACACTTAAGGGATTAACTGTCTGTTTTTAGGAAATTAAATCAAATGTGCTGTTTTCACAACACAAGTGATTGGAAGTGTAGTAAAATTTATATGGAAAACACTCAAAAACATGAGTGCTTTCAATATAAATTATTCTACACGTTCAATCACTGGTGTTGTGAAAACTGCACAAAAATTTCGTGTGAGAAATTATATTGAAAACAACAATAAAATTCGAATTTTTTTTTTTTTTAATTGAATATAATTTCTCTCACGGAATTTTGTTTTAATTTTCTAAAACCAGGCATTACGAGTTATTAGAATTCGAGTACTAGGTTTTTTCCTGTGATCGGAAACTATTTGTAACAAATAAGATTTTTGTTCATCATTTTTGGTAATACATATTCAAAGTCTGATAACTCTTAACCCGTTAAGTTCACAAAAAAATCATGCGACAGGGTTTTTGTGGAAAATTTAATTTCCTACAAGAATATTCCCATCTAAATTGTAATTGAAAAAAAAGGTTTACATGCAATTTATATTAGGGAGGTAACGATACGTCTTTTGGCGATACGATACCGATTTTCAAACAAAAATATCGCCGATATCGATACAGATACCGTTACGCATATTAAATTTGTATTCAAGTTAAGATTAACAAAACTCAAGTAGAGTAAATTGTTTATTATAAAAAATTACACTCACAGAAAAAATTAAAAATTGTCTCTAATCACCAAATTTATATCAAATTCATAAAATCAAAAAGACAAGATGTTGATTTTGCACCTATTACCAAAAATGGCAAAATGACTAAAAAATGACTAAACCCTTTTTTATATAAAAACGCATTTAAATTCAGTAACAAAACAGTAACAGTTCATTCAAAATTTTTTACAATGAAATTGTAAATTTAAATCAATTTGCTACATAAAAATAAACGTAATTTAAATATTTTAGCATTTAAAAAATTTAATTATAGATAAATTCGATGTCGTTATTGTTCATCTCATAGGAATCACTTATGCCTATTAGTTTTAAATATTTTGAAGGTAAATAACAATCATGACAACATTTACCCAAACTTTTGAGTCCAAATCTCCAAAAGAAAAATAAAAAAAGATAAAATTATTTTATTGTTATGGTAAATATATTTCCTAATTGAAAAAATCGAATTAACGGTTGGTAAATGTAACCTATTTCTTAAATTACCGTTAACGATGTTTACTTGGCTAAATACCCTCTCCACTTCAGCATTAGACCATGGAAGTGAGAGCAACTTTATAGTAAATTCTGAAGTGTCTTAAAGTTTTTTGTTGCCGCCTGCATCTTTATATTGATGTTTTTTTTTTGTCATCCGTTTTAGAGCTTTTTATGAATTTTGGCATCGCTTTGTTAATGCATAATTTGCATATGTTACCCTTTACAGCATTTTTTTACATAATTTAGTTAAGCATTTTTTAAGTTTATATCGCATATTTTGCCTTTTTGAGGCATATTTTGATTGTAAAACTCTTTTTTCAAAATTCCGGTTCTTCTGTTTAAAATATAAATATTCCTAAAAAAAATTTAAGCTTTATAAAATACATAACTGAAATTTAACTCATATAATAAATTCGAAAAATAAAAAATGTTGAATATAAAATTTTAAACGACACAAGATATGCAGCGTTTAAAATTTAAAAATGCAATATAAATTTCTGTAGAAAGCAACATCAAAATTAAAAAATATTTTTGACTTTGTTTTTGCTTTCAATGTAATTTTTGGCGTTGCATTTTGGCGTTTTACACAATTAGGGCTTTAATTTTTCCTATAAAATTGTAAGCCAAAGCAGGTCGTCGTTAAAAATAAATTTTATTTTAAGCTTTTAAATTTTATATTTATATAAGCAAAAATTAAGGAAAAAGAAATTATATACGTTTTTGGCGATGTAATACATAGAAATCCGGACTAATCTTTAAGGATACCGACCGACTCAGAATCACTGTTTAAAGTCATTTAACGATGTCCATCCGTCCGTCTGGCTGGTTGCCTGTCAATGTTAACTTTGTGCGCAAAGTACAAGTTGCAATTTTGTTGATCATTTTATAAAATTTGGTAAATACATTTAGGCCCTAATTGTGTAAAACGTAACGCAACGCGAAAATTACATTGAAAGCAATAACAAAGTCAAAAATATTTCATACCGCATTTTAAAATTTCCTACGCCACACGATATGCAGCGTTTGAAACTTAAAAATTCAATATGAATTTCTGTAGAAAGCAACAACAAAATTATAAAAAAATATTTTTGACTTTGTTTTTGCTTTCACATATAATTTTTGGCTTTGCATTGCGTTTTACACAATTAGGGCCTTAATTTGTACTAAGGCCGACGTCTATGGCCCTTATCAAGTAAAACGCAACGCAATGTCAAAGAATTACATTGAAAGCCCAAACAATGTCATAAATATTTTGTAATTTTGTTGTTGCTTTCTACAGAAATTCATGTACCGTTTTAAAATTTTCAACGCCACAAGCTGTGCAGCGTTTGAAATTTTAAAACGCAATGCGAATTTCTGTAGAAGGCAACAACAAAATTACAAAATATTTATGCCATTTTTTGTGCTTTCAATGTAATTCTTTGGCGTTGCGTTTTAAATGATTAGGGCCTATGTAAATGGTGAGAATCGGTCTATAACTTCACTTATTTACCATAAATACCACTTGTTTCCAAATTAGACTTTTTGTGTCCGTAAACCATCTAATTATTTTTTTTTTTTTTTTTTTTTTTTTTTTTTTTTGAACGTTTATTTGACAAGAAATTTCTTATAATGTAGACCATAAATAAACAAATAGTAGTTAATCTAACATAATATACACTGTACCGTGTTCGAGCACTCTAGTATATTTGCCATCAGAAAATCTAAATTCTTTTTAGGAATATTGAAAAATTAACTTACAGGTATTACAATACATATGTATAATATATTTGAAATTTTTAATGTGGGAAAAACAATTGAAAAAAACCACTTTAGTATTTAGATAATTCAAATGGAAAAAAGTTAAGAGGTAAAAGAAAAATTTTAGCTACCATATCGGTCTAGCCACCAGTATTTTTTAATATTTAAGTTTGGCAACATGTTTTTGTCCCTCAAGTAGTGGGTTGTGTCATATCTTTTATTTACATCTGTAATTTGTCTGCAATTTATTGCCTTGACATTGGCTCGCCTATAAATATGGTATAATAGCGGAGTTCCCATATTATTTATTTTGAATATATCCCTGTTTATCTAGGTATAAAAATGCTTCCGGTGGCACATACCCATTTTTTCGAGTTACCTCGATATATTCTTCACTGACGTAATAGGGGGCCATAACAAGGTTATTTAACCTGCATTCAAAAGTTTTTAGAATATGGTTTCTTATTAGATGAATGATGAAATTATCTATTCTACTTATTTTTGAAGCATTAGCCTCTTGTAAGAAACGTATTTTTTAAATTCACTATCAGGTGACCTGAAGAGTAAAGTGCATGCTCTAAGGCATTTCCGTTTGAAAACTCTCATTTTTTCCATATATGATGGAGAAATATTGTACCAAATTTGGCAACCATATGTTAATATTGGTCTAATTAAGGATTGGTATAGGATTAATTTAACCGAAGGGTTTATATATTTAGAATAAAATATTCTTCTGTACATAAAAAAAGCTTTTCTTGCCTTTGTTATTTGTAAATCTATGTGTTTGTTGTAATACAGAAATTTATCAAGATAAATTTCTAAATATTTTACCATTTGCTTACTCACAATATTAACGTTATCGCCTGTTTTAACCTCAAATTCTTTCCAGTGCTTTCTTATATTATTCTAATTATATTGGTATTTAGAATAAATCCGTCGCAAAAATATTTTACTGCAAATTAAATTCTTTTAACACTAATAAACAATTAAGCGACCGTTCCGGAAATCCCCTTAAGACAAAAATTCTCATATGGATGTTAATATCTAGATAATATTCGCCACAAATAACTCTTATATGAATTTTAACCTCATAATTTAACTTTGTTTTTGTGAGCCCATGACAGGCCAACGTTTTCAAAAAGGGTAATATATGGAAAAATCGTCTGTATATACTATGGTGTTTAGGCTTTACCGATTATAGTTTTAGGATTGCTTTTTTTTCAAATGCAAATGTCTTTAAATTGAATATACATATTTTTTTCAAATGAGCAATTTTTAATTTTTTGGCGCATATTTTTAACAAGTTTCTGGTCATATTTTTGAGTTTTTACTACAAATTAAATGAGCATAAAACGAGTTTTTTAAGAACATATTTCTGGTAACCCTGTTTTTAAAATTTAAAAAACATAGAATCAGTTTTGAATTCATGTTAAAATTTACAAAATATAAACATTTTTTTACAAAAACATTGATAAGATTTTTGATTAATAAACAATGTAGTCTCAACTTTCTCGGAGATAAATGATTTCGCCAGTTCGTTGGAACCAGAACTACAGCGAAAAGAAACTATAAGATGCGACAGAACTCATTTGAAAACTTGAGAATTCCAGCGCCATTTTCGCAAGTAATTTTCGTAAACAAGCGCGTATCTAGAAATATTAGGAGAACTAGGGTATCTCTTGACTTCTTCTTTAGCAGAATCAAAGCATATGATGGAAAGAGGCTCGTCCTCCTCGAATCCTCTTATAATTTTTTCACAAACGCCCACTTTTAAAAACAAAGACACTGATTGTGATTTGGCTTTTGTAACTTATCTAATGCAGAATAAAAACGAAGCATACGACTGCCGTTTTTTTTTTTTCATAAGTTTAAACAGAATCTAAGTTTTATTTTAAAAAGCAGAGAAAAGTTAAAGCAATGAAAAGTTAAAATTTTGCGAATTTTCAACTTATGGCTTCAGTTTTTTAAGCACTGGTTACATTATTTTCTTAGGCCTCAAATCTGCTATTTAGAGCTAATGCTAAGCCAGCCGCTAAATTTTGAGACTCCGAATCAGGTATTTATCTTAGTTGCTATGCAAAAATTAAGCATAGGAAATTTAATTATTTGTTCAAAAATATTTCAAAAAATATTTAAAAAGTATAGTCGTTTCGACAGCAAAATATCGCCGATATGGATATATCGGAAAATCTGGTGTATCACCGACATATCGATATCGGTATTCGTTACATCCCTTATTTTTATGGAAGAGCTTAATTTTTTCCTTCATATTTTAAAGCATCTTTTATTGTTTTTATTTTTTGTACATATAAAATCTTTTCTTGCTTATACTATTCAAGTACATCAATACCCCGTTTTGCGTCGCTAATTGGGACCGTATTAATATTCATTTAATTGGTTCCGATACACCTAATTTTAGCTAAAAAAAAATTAAATTTGACTTTATAGACTTAATAACGGATTTTGATCTTCAATCCAAATGCTTAGAAGTGACTCCATTTTTTTCATTGAAGAACTTCTCATTTTTGTAACCTGTTAATGTTGTAACGATGTTGAGGTTTCAACAATTTTTTTAATTTTATCAGCGTCTCTGGAACAACATACGGATTTAATTGTAGAACGGGCTCTTCCAAAGGTTTCTTCCAATATCAATAGCCTTTTTACCGAATTAGAACATTTCTAAATGTAATTCTTGTTTTAAGCTTATTTGCTTTCTTTTTTTGACTCTTTTTGCAAAATATTGAGATTTAACTTCTCTTCAGCATTTTTAATTTGAAACTACATACTAACGACCTTCAACTTTCAACCAGCAGACAACCTTCACATACATTTTTGCATAAGACTGAAGCGGAAAATACCGTTTTTCTGTTTAAGCTTTGTACAAACATTTTTATATAAACGACGTAAATTTAAGCACTTACGACGCAACTTCGAAGCCATGCGGCGCAAGCTGAAACAAAAACAACTCAACTTCGAAAACACAGAAATTTTAAAAAGATGGAACTTCAAAAAGACGCAAACCGAAGCGACGAAAAACAGGGTATTGGTGTATAGGCGAATTACCTCCCGTAATATTTTTAATCCCTCATTTATATTGTTCTAGCAATAAACTTTTAAATGGCCCATACCCAATAAAAAATGGAGCTTCCAACGAAGCAGGTTTGTAATGGAGAAACGTAAATGTTTCGCTTACCATATCGCTTACGGAAGACATGAATTTTATATGGCGAGTTCCCACTTTGAAGCAGTACTTTTTTGACACAGAAATCGCTTTATTAAGCGCATATAAAAATTGCTGAATGTAAAGATCAGCTTTGCACACTGAATTTTTTGTTACCGTTATTCTTTATTAAGCTCCCTTACAAACCTGCTTCGTAGTAAGGGAATGCCGTGGCTCTTCAAATTTTATTTAATTTATTATGAATTCGTTCACTTACCATACTGCATCTCTGTATGTCTTATTGCGTAGCGCATAAATGTGTGCTTACTTTTTAAAATGTACCATTAGTGCTTCACAAAATAGGAAAATTTTTTATTGGGTATGTAAATCATTTTCAAACTAATTTTTTGTTGTAAAACTCAGTATAATTTTAAAACATTACATAAATTAATAATTACATTACAAAAATATTAATACTCTCTGCTTTACCGCCTGTAGGGGCTAGCAAAATATGTTTATTTTGGAATTTCTGTCCATAAAAAAAGGATAAAAAAAAACCAACCAAAAATTTCTGACGCACTCTATTTCTTAATTTGTTTAAATGATGTCAACAAAATAATTCCAATGACAACGTAAATAACGCAAAGATTTTTGTATTATTTTTTTTATGTATTTTGTGGAGTAAATAGAGAAATTACCATAATTTATAAAATACGAAATAAATATTAGCACATGCAACAACATGTTGTAATATACGTAACACAGAATTATATAGTAGACTTAAATTAAATACACACTCTTAGGCCACAAATACATACTAGGGGCAAATAGTACCACAGAAGTTAAAAAAAAGTATTTTTATTCTTGACCAAGTTGTATGAAAGTTCTTCTTGAATTTAACACACAATAATGTACTTGACTCAAAGGAAATACATTCATTAAAACATAAATACTTACAAGGGACATAATTGAGAAATAGTACCAAAGAGGTTAAAAAAATGTACCTTTTCGACCACTATAGTGTCAAGGGTCTTTCTCATTCTAACATATAGTTAAAAAGTACACTCCGACGAAATATGTGCATTAGGGTCATACATTTTTTTTATAAATTTCTTCATCCCAACACGCTAAGGGCAATGTTGTACTGATGGTAAAAATCACTTTTTAAGGGCATTTCCCGCACCGAATACAATTTCTAAAACTCTCCCAATTTTTTTTTTAAAACTTTTTGTTACTTATTTATATGTATTGGGTGATTCAAGTAGAGATCCTTTTTTAATAGCCCTTTTTTGACAGATCACGTGTGAGTCGTGTCATGCGGTCATGTTATTTTTGTTTGGTATTGTTTGGCATTTCATAATGGAAAGACCTACGCCTGAACAACGTTTACAAATCGTTCAACTTTATTACGAAAATTCACGTTCTGTGAGGAATGTGTTTTCGTGCACTTCGCTCAACTTATGGTCAACGTAATCGGCCTACTGAGCGTACTATTCGCAACACCATCACCCATTTTGAGACCCAACATTCATTATTGGATAATATTCCACCGAATAGACCACGTCCAGCATGCTGTGAAGAAAATATAGCGGCCGTAGCTGAGAGTGTACACGAAGATCGTGCAGAGTCGATTCGGCGCCGGTCGCAGCAACTCGGACCGTTATCGTGCCATGATAACCGACTATTTGATGCCTGAAATTGAAGCTCGTGATCTCGGCTACATTTGGTTTCAGCAAGACGGCGCCACTTCCCACACATCGCATCAATCAATGGATTTATTGAGAGAACACTTCGGTGAGCACATAATTTCACGTTTTGGGCCGGTCGATTGGCCACCAAGATCGTGTGATATCACACTGTTAGACTTTTTCCTGTGGGGATATGTAAAGTCTAAAGCTTATAAGTACAAATCCGCTTCGATTCAGGCCTTGGAGGAAAACATCAAGCGTGTCATTCGCCAGTTACCAGTCGAAATGCTCGAACGAGTCATCGAAAATTGGACGCAACGGATGGACCATCTGCAACGGCCAACATTTGATAAACATAATCTTCAAAAAATAAATGCCAAAGAATGTACTTTTAAATGATAATAAACATTTTCCATTAAACTTCAATTTTCTGTGATTTTTTCTTTAAAAGAGTGGGGAACCTCGAAATGGATCACGCTTTATATATTTATTCATCGGGTGATTCATCATATAATGTAAAATTAAACACTAAAATCAATTTTATAGTGAGCTTGAAATTGGCTTCCAAAGCGGGAATAAGCCAGCTACGATTGGCTTATTCCTGAAGACCTCAGACTTCACATATCTCCGGAGAAAATAGCCCAAAGGTATGATATAGCACGATCTATGTGGCCAATTTACCGTAGCAAAACGTGAAATTAAGTCCTCTCAAAAATGATTTCTCAGCATGCTCATTGTTTCACACGCTGTATGGCACGCAGTGCCGTCTTGTTGAAACCAGAGCTTACCGATACCATCCGCTTGAATTTCAGAAAGCACATAGTCCGTTAACATGGTGCGATTAAGGTTACCATTGACCGTAACATTCTGATTTTCCTCATTTTTGAGGAAATGTGGACCAATGATTGCACCAGCCCATAAACCACACCATTGAATGGATTTTATGGTGGCTCTTGGTACCCTTCGGGTTGCTCATCAGCCCAAATACGGCAATTTTATTTATTAACGTATCCATTGAGCCAGAAATGTGCTTCATCCCTACGGTTACCGTTTGCCCGACTATAGTCGCAATTTTACCATTTTTTTAGCAGTCTGCGACTTTTGGTGAGACTTATTTTTAGCACCGACTTTTGCAACTTGTTTCAATTTGTTGCGACTTTTTACCCTTTTTTGAGTAGTTACGCACAATAAAAATTGATGCAGGTCTATCCAAGAAGCGTAATATTTCGCGATATTATTCGAGAGACTGGTGAACTGAAGTATGAATGGCTTAAGCTTGGAGTCAAAGCGACCTTTTTGCAAGGTTTGTAAACAGCTTTTAGTGATCCAACACAATCATCTTCAGCGACATGGGAAAACAAAAAACACAATAATAATAAGGGTTTTCTTGAAATCGTTAAGAATTTCTATTTGTGCAAAAGGGTAAACTCGTTTCGTGAAGCGCCTTTTTAACTTTTGTGTATTTTTTTACAATTAATATAAATTTTTAAGAAACGTTAACACAAAAATAAATTAAAAAAGATACAAATATATATGTATGTAAAAAGCTAAAATTTGTATCTTAAAAATAAAATTTATGCTTGAAAATATCTTAAGAAAGTTAAAAGACTAATTTGCTCAGATTATTCCAAGAATTTGCTGTTTTCATTGTTTAATTTTTCTTTGAAAACGACGGTAAACAAAAAAAATCTGTTTGTATAAATGCACAATTGAATAGCGCAAATGTTGGTCAAATCTACGAAGTTTGTGTTAACGAATTCTCATACAAATTTTGACAGTACATTTGAGGGGGTGTAAAAATAAATAGTTTGCAGAGATTACGAGACTTTTAACCCTTAATGTAAAGAGGCTTCTGAAAATGATAAAATGCAACTGACTGTTTTGTTTCAACTTTTTTATTTGTTTTGTTTTGCTTTTTATTAATAAGAAATATTAAAAAAAATATGTGCGACTTTTAAATTCTCAAACGACTTTTTTGTGCGACTTGATTTTTATGAAACGACCTTTTGTGCGACTTTTCAAAAATTCTTAGCGGTAACACTGTTCATCACTGAACAAAATTTCACGATAAGACACCGGATTTTAATTTCTCACAGAACGTTGATTTTCGTAATACAGCTGAACAATTTGGAGACACTGTTGTGGTGTTAGTCGTACCATGATGACTTGCCGAACTATACTGAACAAAAATTACAAAGCAGTTCGATATGATTCACGCCTGATCATTAAAAAAAGGCATATTGAAAATCAAACCTCACGATGAATCACCCATTACATATGCTTTATATTTTATATACATTGAATAAAAATCTATAAAAATAATAAATAACTATGTTTTTTGGTTCAATGAAATAAATTTCAAGTTCAAACTACGATTTGTTGCACGAAAAGGCTAAAAGGGTAAAACTTTAGACCCTCCTTAAATAAAATTCCGATGAGATCCTTCTCCTGTACCAAAATCCATTGTCAGAATCCCGTTATTTTTTCCTTGTTGTACAGTGTTATTCAACAATTTTATTTTACAATAGAAATTTTAAAAATATATCCTCATACTTTTTTTACCTATTAAAGTTCCAATTTGTCCCCCCAAGTGCGCACTGATATACCATTTTCTTCATCAACTGGACCATTTTTTTTTTTTTGTATTTGTGTACAATTTGTTTTTTAGTAATTGCTGATAATTTGTTCGACATTTAACATTCGAATGTTTGTTTGTGTTGTCAACAATCGTCAATCGACATCATCAATAAACGTTCTAGGGGAGCTTAAGTAGCCCTACGTGATAAGTGGCTGTTATTGTTATAATGTTATAACACTTTGACCAAAAATAATACAAATTTAAACAACGACAGAAACAAAAAATCAAATGTGTTTGTTATCAATGTCGAACACTATCAAAGATTAATGTAGGTAGGTAAATTTATCAGTACATCTTATTGGTCACAAAACGTAAAAATAAAACTTGGTGTACGTAAGATTCACAATCTTTATAAAAACGATTGTCAGCATTAAAATTGGTTATGGCTTAGACCTCCATATGTTAAATTATTGATCGACAACCAGAGTTACCGCTAGGAATTTTTAAAAAGTCGCACAAAAGGTCGGTAACATTTCTTATTAATAAAAAGCATTACAAAACAAAAAAATATTAAAACAAAACATTCAGTTGCATTTTTAATTTTCAGAAGCCTCTTTTACATTAAGGGTTTTCATGATATCGCTTAAAATTCTCCCAATCTGTGCAAACAACGAATTTTTACACCCCCGCAAATGAACTGTCCAAATTTGTATGAGAATTCATAAACACAAACTTCGTAGATTTGACCAACAATTGCGCTGTTCAATTGTGTATTTTACAGATTTTTTATGCTTCCGTGGTTTTTAACGAAAAATGCAACAATAAAAACAGCAAATTCTTGGAATAATCTGAGCGAATTAGTCTTTTTGGGGTTCTTAAGATATTTTAAATCACAAATTTCACTTGTTCGATACAAATTTTAATTTTTGTGACCCAACTTTTGAAATCGATGTCTTCCGATTTGGATGAAATTTGAACCAAGGTTAGTCCTATTGGATAGTAGTTTAGACACAAAGGTTCAACAAGATCGGTAACTTTTTTGATTGGGACAAATTTTGCTAACACCTATAGATAATAAGTTACATGGATGAGAAAGAATACCTATTTGGCCAAATGTCAAATTTTAACCCCCCCCCCCCCTAACCCCGATACTTTTTAACCTATGTATCTTGTTGAAAATTTGTGTCTAATCTACTATCCAATAGGACTAACCTTGGTGCAAATTTCATCCAAACCGGAAGACATCGATTTCAAAAGTTGGGTCACTTCACATGAAATATATATATTTTTTTCTTTTTTAATTTTTTTTTTTTGTAATAACATTTTTTAAAAATTAACATTAATTGTAAAAAAAATACACAAAAGTTAAAAAGGCGCTTCATGAAACGCAAGTTTACCCTTTTGCACAAATACAAATTTTAAACGATTTCAAGAAAACCCTTATTATTATTGTGTTTCTTTGTTTTTCCATGTAGCTGAAGATTGTGTTGGATCACTAAAAGCTGTTTTCAAACCTTGCAAAAAGGTCGCTTTGACTCCATGCTTAAGCCATTCATACTTCAGTTCCCAGTCTCTTGAATAGTATCGCGAAATATTACGTTTCTTGGAAGGACCTGCATCGATTTTCATTGTTACTTTAAAAAAAGGGTAAAAAGTCGCAACAAAATTAAAAAAGTTGCAAGAGTCTGTGATAAAAATAAGTCTCATAAAAAGTCGCAGACTGCTAAAAAGGGCCAAATTGCGACTTTAGTCGGGCAAACGGTAACCCTGCCGACTACCAGAAAGCTTTATGCTTTTATTTCTAATCATATAACCCTTAATTTGAACAAATTTTATTAAAATATATGATTCGTAATAGTTTAAGCCAAACAAAAATTATTTTCGAGAGAGGAATTTTTATTGGACTCCTGGGTTATTATCTGTAGTGATTTCTGGTATTAAAAACATAGATTACACCAAATTTCGATATAGTAGTAAAATTTTCTACATCGTGTTATAGTTTTAAAATGATTTTCTGAAGGCTGCTTAACATGGAACCTAAGGTAAATTATGGACCGATTATAACAAAATTGCACTGCGTTGTGTTTGGCCATATAAAGCTAAATTGCGCCAAATTTTACCACAATATCGATATCTTCTACGGTTTAAGACGCCTATGGAAAACTATGGACAAATCTTCACGACATTTGCTACTGTGATTTAAAACGTTACGAAACTACGAAAGCCTACAAAAACTGCTACAAAAACATTATTCGTTACGTTTTTGGACATACTAAACTGTTTTTCGAAAGTAGGCTTTATATAGGGCATATGATAAATTATGGACCGATATTCATAAAATCTGACCGTGCTTACTAAACTGTTTTCCGAGAGTAGCTTTATGTGGGGCATATGTTCAATATTGACCGATCTTCACGAAATTTAATAGTACGATTTCTAGTTCTATAAAACTGTGACGTACCAAATTTTATTACAATATCGTTCTTTTATTTATTTATTTATTTATTTGTCTATGGAATTATAATCCTTACAGACTTCTTAATTAAATAAAAATAAATTTTAAAAAGTAACAAAAATTATGGATTTAAATAGATTAATATACTAGTTTTAATATTAATGGAGCTATAAGAATAGTCGATAAATTTATAAAACTTGTTGAACTCGTTACACATCCTTCTTAAGGGGTCACCATTAGCATAATTAGCTCTAAAAAATTGAATTGATAACGGAACCAAGTGACGTGATGGGCGTTGAAGAACATTAAATCTTATATTGTTGATTAAGTATCCAGAGCAAACGTCGCCAATAATTATGTTGAAAATAAACGAGATGTTAAGCACAGTTTTACGGCTCTTTAAAGTTGGCAGCTTGGTGAGGGCTAGTCTAGCAGAATAAGGCGGCAGATTCCATTGGTTAAAGTTCAACCCAAGTAGACAAAAGGTCAGAAACTGTTTTTGGACTGATTCAATTTGGTCGGAATGTTTTTTATATATAGGGTGCCATATTACGGATCCATACTCCAATACAGGTCTTACCAGGGAAGTATACAGACATTTCGTAACATATGGATCCTTGAACTCTTTAGCCCATCGTTTTACAAAACCGATCATACCTCTGTCTTTATAAGCTGTCATTGTTATATGTGCAATGAAATTTCGTTTCGAGTCAAGCAGAATTCCAAGATCTACGAAGCTATCCACCGACTCCAACTGATGACTTTCAAAAATGTAGAATGCAGGTATTGGACTCTTTCTAACAAAACGCATGTATTTACATTTTTTTAGATTAAGTTGCATAAGATTTACATTGCACCACGTGTTAAAAGAATTTAAGTCGTTTTGAAGAAGTTGTTACGGTCTGAGGCGTACTAAACGGTTTTCCGAGAGTAGGCTTTATGGGGGATATGGTAAATTATGGACTGATTTTCACGAAATTTAACAGTGCGATTTCTAGTTCTACAAAACGGTGACGTACCAAATGTTATTACAATATCGTTCTTTGTTACGGCTTTAAGGTGCCCGTAGACGACATGTGTTTTACATCTGACTTGTCAAATTTCTCACTGTAAAATACATACATGTCGTGTGTTACCTTTAAAACATTGCATCTGCAGCGGCGGTGCACTATTGACGGAATCATTGGCCGGCTAGAGTTAATATTTTACAATACCGATGTGTGTATGATAATATCACCATTGAATAAACATTATGTTCATATATATTTACATATATAAAAAAACGTTTTATTATAATATCCGAAATTTAATTTTTCGAATTTAAAGAAAAATATGTTAAGATGGCTGAACTCTTGTTCGGCGCAAAAAAAAATTTTTGTGGCGGCAGCACGATATTTTGAAACCGAGAACTACTTTGGTTTCTGCAATAACTATGCGAAAAAACAGAGCCAATGTCAGAAGCAAATTACATGTACGTGTGTGACCAAATATTATAAGCCTTATGTAAAACAGCAATTTTGACAGACATGCACAATTACATGTGGCTTGAAAAGTTGACAAGTCAGATGTAAAAAACATGTCGTGTACATGCACCTTTAGGAGTACACAGAGTACACAGCTAGCATAGGCTGTTTTTTAGACGATTATGTTTAATATACAACTCCTAAAATAATCTTCTGATGATTATCTGATGAGTAACAAAAACAAAAACATCTAATGTTTTTTTATTTATTACTTTTTTATACATTTTCTGACACACTCGTCTTTTAATCTTGGAATGAACCTTTTGCGACTCTCTGTAAGAGTCATATAAAAATTACTGAGCTACCTAAATAAAAGCGTTTTTAAAATATGAATATTCTATTGTCAATACAATTTCAATAAAACAAACCGACCTAAGGATCTGTAAAATTAGATTTTCCCACAGGATGGTGCTGATTTCGCGACCTTAAAGTTTGTTTGATATAAATTGTATGGAAATTAGAAGTTTTGACATGAAAAAGACGCTTGATGCCCTTATTTAGGTAACTCAGTTATACGGCTGAGTATTTCACGAGTTGTAAAATAATCTCTACATGAGTCTCATAAGAATCTTGGCATGCTTTTTGAAAGACTCGTCTGAAAATCTCTACATACATCATAAGCGATTCCCCTTATGATTAATATAAGC
The DNA here is from genome assembly GCA_943735925.1 of Pollenia amentaria. Taxonomy (NCBI): domain Eukaryota; kingdom Metazoa; phylum Arthropoda; class Insecta; order Diptera; family Polleniidae; genus Pollenia; species Pollenia amentaria. The sequence goes on from OX031006.1 coordinate 53,071,053, forward strand.
GTATTTCGCTGTGTTATGGAAGAATCTCTCATACGAATCAGCACGTGTAACAGTTTCTCCCGTGCGAGGAATCGTCTACAATTAAAAAATGAGCTCGTCGACGATCAAAGACACTTTTAATGAGATTCCCAGTACACTCCTAGACGATTGAAAATGCTAGCTGGGTAGGCTATATGGGGCCTATGGTAAATATTGGAGCCATTTTCACGAAATTTGCCAGTATGAGTTCTAGTCATATAGAACGAATTTGCGCAAAATCTTATATCAATCCGTACATTATACCACCGTTTATGTTAGCTTTTGTAACAAAATTATCAATTTTTTAGGGTGGTGATTTCACATTTGAAATCGTAACTGTCATCCTACTGAACAGATTTCACTTCATTTCAATCCCAAACTGCTTAGAATAACTAAAGGCAATTTCACACCAATATTGTTCTTTTCTTTTGAGTTGTTCGGAAGTGGTCGTGTTTTCAACAGACGGATAGACGAGCAGACAGACAGACATTGCTCAATCGACTTAGAATTACTTAAGGAGCCAGAATATATATACTTTCTGGTGTCTGAGATGAATAATAAAAAATTTTCACACGGAATGACAAACTAAGTATACCCTCTTTCATCACTAGTGGTGGTGGAGGGTGTAATAAATAAATAAAACTGCTTAAATGTAACAAGAAGATGATAGATAATAAATAGTCTGGTAGTGTATAAAGTCATTCCTATAAATTTAAGGAATAAAACTATGTTTTACAAAAAAAGCTTTATAAAATACATACATAAATGAAATTAAGCTCATAAAATAAATTCGAAAATTAAAAAATGTTGAATATAATAAAGTAACTTATGAAATAGAAATAATTCCCAGATTCTATTTGTTATAATAGTTGAGTTAAATACATTCACTTTATAAAGTGTTTTAGTGTCATTGGACCTTTCAAAAGCTTTTAATCGTCTCAATCATATAAATCTTATAAGAAAACTAAAAGATGAGTTTAGATTCTCAAAGTCATCCTGTTTGCTAATTTATTCATATTTAACTAACAGAAGACAGTTTGTTTCTTTTTGTGGCCAAATGTCAAATCAGAGGTTGGTGAAATTAGGTGTGGCACAAGGGTCGGTTTTGGGTCCTCTTTTGTTTTCTATGTATTTGAATAGCTTTTTTCAGGTGATTGAATCCGAAACATGTTGCGCGTTTGCATTTGCTGACGATATTCAATTACTTATACATGGCAACTGCTCACAGCAAATACTCTTTCTGGAAATAAATAGAGTGCTGGATCGGGTCAGCGATTGGATGTCGTCAAATTTTTTAATGTTAAATATATCTAAAACTAGGATTATGAAATTTGGTTCAATACAATTTGATAATGCAACAATTGGTATAAGAGGAATGGAAATGGAGACGGTAGAAAGAATGAAAATTTTGGGCATCACATTAGATAATAAACTGGATTTTTCGTGTCATATAGATAAAATCTATGCTAGAATATGTTTCACACTTCGCCGATTATACAGCCTAAATGTTTACCTGCCATATCATGTCAGATGCAGGGTGGCTCATGCATTATTATTATCTCCAATTTCTTACTGTATGGAAATATTTTTGTATACAACTTCTGCTAATGTGAGTAAGGTCAAAATTTTAATAAACAAGATTGTACGCTTTGTCTTTGGCATAAAATACTATAATCATAATCAACGAAGTTATACTCATATTTCGCAGTATGTTGAGCGTTTCCTTAAATGCCCTTTCAAAAAATTTGTAATTCTAAAATATCTGTTGACATTTTACAAGATTATAAAAACTTCCACACCACAATTCTTACTTCAGATTTTTAAATTCATACATTCTACTAGGAATATGCAGATTTTTATTCCTAGAATATATAATTCTTTGTTTGAAAGATCATTCTTGATCAAGACTGCGCGTATATGGAATAATTTACCAAATGATTTACGATCATTTTCATTTTCTTATAATGTATATCGCAAAAAGTTAACTGAATATATTAATCAAAATATCTAATAATACATCATACATATATCGCACTTGTTTAACAATACTGTATTAACTCAAAATTTAAATATTTTCAGTAAAAGCAAAACAATTTCTAATTTAACATTGAAGGCATATGAAAAAGAATTCTAAAACCAATTGTTTCATTACCAAAAAGTAGACAAAATAGCACCATATTTTTACAGCGGGTAGATGTGAATACAATGTATCGATTTTTTTCAAAAAGTGAAAAAATAAAAATTTTGAGTTAATACACTATTGTTGAACGGGTGCGATATGTTCAATCGTTGATTTGGATCTATATTCACTTTTTTTCGTATTCATTTTGTTAATGTTATAAATTTGGGGCTGTTTAGTTAGGTTAGTTATAAAAAGATATATATATGTACTTAATTATTATATAAATTAATTGGGTTACTATGAAAAAAAGGAAACAACTTTGAATATCATTTGTAATATATATTTGGCCATTGAAGGCTTCTTTATTACACAATTTAATAAATAAAAAAAAAAAAAAAAAAAAAAAAAAAAAAAAAAAGTATTACTATCCAGTGTGACAGAAAGAATGCTGACGAAGAACGTAGCGGGCCAGAAAATGCATTACATTCTGCTGGTGTCTAATAATTGTAAATTTTTCTGTACATACAATATTCTAAGGTAAAATGTAACAGGAGGATACGATATAATAGTCTGGTAGGGTATAAAGTCATTACTAAAAATTTAAGGAATAGAAATATTACAAATAAAAAACTTTGTAAAATACATAAATAAAATTAAGCTCATAGAATAAATTCGAAAAAAAAAATTTGAATATAATAAAGTAACTTATGAAAAAGAAATAATTCCCAGAGTCTAAAACTGCTAATTTTAATTTAAAAAACAAGTAAAAGTGCTATCTATATTCGGCTGTGCCTTATCTTATAAATCTTTCATGATAATATTGAAAATCCAATTTTTCAATATTGGCGCTATCGTTTTATAATCTTTAATCCGGGAACATATTTGAATAGGCGCTAGGTGAAATAATAGTTCGATTTCGCGGATTTGTACAACAAAACAAATCTTAAATATAGATATTTGAGCTAAATGTTAAAAACTTAACTTGTTTTTTATTTTGTAAGACACTTGTGTTGGAACCAGATTAACCATATGATTGCCTAAATTAACTATATGAATATGGTTAAAATAACCATAATATGTTTAAAAGTTTTCGTTAAGTAAAGTTTTGTTGGAAGTGGCCATATTGAAAAATTTTCTCTACTCTGCGTTTGCCAACCATTTTTAAATTGGGAGGAATCACTTTAAGAGCTGTTAATAAAGGGTGGTCCAACCAAAACACACGATGTTAATAGTAAATAAAACAACAAGTTTTCAGAGAATTATCTTAATATTTTTTATTATGATAGAAGACAATTATGTGTCAAACAAAATGTCGACCAAATGCTCGCCATGGCTTTGGTGGCATACCTCTATCCGATGTTCTATATTTTTTTAGTGACTCTGAAATATAATTGAGGTTTAATGTCTTTAATGTGCCGAATTATCTCATCCTTCAGCTCTAAAATTGTTATTGGCTTATTAACGTACACGTTTTTTTAAATATTTCCAAAGAAAGAAGTTCAATGGTGTCAAATCACATGATCGTGGCGGCCAATTAACAGCTCCACAGCGTGAGGTAACACGTATATTGAATTTTTCGCGCAAAAGAGCCATTGTTTCGTTTGCTGTGTGGGAAATGGCATTATCCTGTTGAAACCACATACCGTTCAGGTCCATATCCTTAATTTCTAGCCATAAGAAGTCTGTATCTTCTCGCGATAGCGAACACCATTTACGGTAACTGCTTGTCCGACCGCATTTTCGATGAACGCACGATGACGCCGCAAGCCCATAAGCCGCATGCTGAAATTTGCGCACAATTCTTCCGATTTGGCCCGTTTGGGTCGATTATGCTGACCAAAAAAATCACAAAGTGCACGAAATGCATTTTGATTTGAACGCCCATTTTCGTTAAAGGCTATAACAATCTTAACGCGCTACTCAATTGTGAACCTCTCCGTGGTTGAATTTGTCAAACACTGAAACAAATAAATGTCAACTTAAGGTGGGAAAAAAACTTGACGTTAATGTGTGACTCACAATTAACATCGTGCTTAATGGTTGGATCATCCTCTATATTCCAGTTATTTCAGCTGACTGTACACTGATTGAAAAAGCGTCATAACGCTTATGTATTTTGTCATCAGTACTATGACAAGTGCCTTCTTTTCATCACTGTGATGTCAGCCTTAATATCACTTGCCCAAATTGTCATCAGGGTCAAAAATTGAAATTATGTCATCAATAGGATGACACATCGGCATCACAGAAATTACAAATCGGAGTCAGTTTAATAAAACAGTCATCCGTGCGATGATTAAGTAACATCGAAGAAACGACGCATTAGGCTCAATTTAATGCTTAAGGCTCAATTTAAGTATTGTCATTGGGATTGACTTAAGTCAAAATGAGAGAAGATTATTTTTTACTTACCCGTTACACATGTTTGTTTAACTTTCGTTGTATTCCGTCCTTTGTTTTCTGAAGAACTCTCAATTTTAAGACACAAGCAGCATGCCCTATATGGTTTTCGTAATCATATTTCTTTGAAAATTTGACGTATTTAACTAAATAATTTAAAAAAATAGACATTGGGAATTTTCGCTTCTCATTTTACTTTTTAAACATGAAAATAATCTTAATAATACCCAAAATGTGGCATCGAATTGATGTCACTGTAGTCATAGCATAGATGACGCATAAAATATGACAACATTTATGATGACGTTCGTCATTGGATTGATGTCACTTTTGGCCTCATTGATGTCATTTGTAATAACATTGATGTCAAAAATTCTGATGTTATGGAATCATCAATATGACGATGCATTTTTCTATGAGTGAAGCGACTTTCTGTAAAATTGCCTTGTTGTATTATCGTCATATTTGTTTCCTAAAGTCTACTTTGGCAAATCTAAAAGTAATCCTATTTTTATTTAAATCAATCCTGTATACCAATTTTTCATTGTAGAAGCAAAAAATATTTAATTTATCAATTTGTATGGTTGTTGTTGAATTACAGCAGAAATTTGTAAAACTTAAATCAACTTTTCGATAGTTTTGGTCTTTGGACTACATCCAAACGGTAAAAATATCGCTACAAGTAATTCTATCAGATTACAGAACCGTATGCAGACATTTAGTTTTAAGATAGGGTTGCCAATTTTACTTTTTAATCAACCTTTTTTTTTTTGTTTTTTTTTTGTCGTCCAAAAATCGAACATTCTGCGAGCTAGCGATCTGTCAAATAAGATTTTCCTAGCGCTGTGTGATGAACCAAACGTAATGTTACGGTGTCCAAATTAAATTGTAGAAGCGCGTTAAAGTTGGGCAAAAAATATCGTTAATGTAAGTCAAAACTTTACTTGAGGATAACGTAACTTTTTTTTTATAATTTCCTTTTTAAAAAATTTGTCTTTTTTTCTCTTGGTACCTTCTTCTTTTTTATAATTCTCAATTCATCCACGTTAACACGTCTGCATACATTTGTAGCGAAAAGACGAAAATATGTAAAAGGAAAACATTTACTTAGGCATGAATTAATTTTGTTTAAATGACACGTTTTGGGGGTTTCTGTCTCTCAATAATTGTATAAATATCGGTACACAGATACAATATTATTTACACATTCATACATAATTAAACCTAATTTTTTAAAAAAGGGACACTGTAAACACGAAACTTAAATATTAAAAAAAAAATAAGGTCAATAACAAATTGTAATCCTTTTGAAAATTAATGCATAAACGAGTATACATATCGCACTTGCCCAACAATAGTGTATTAACTCAAAAATTTTTATTTTTTTCACTTTTTGGAAAAAATCGATACGTAATATTCTTATCTAACCGCTGTGAAAATATCGTGTAATTTTATCTACTTTTTCGTTTTGAAACGGTTGATTTAAGAATTCTTTTTCTTATGCTTTTATACTAAATTAAAAAGTGCTTTGCTGATACTTAAAATTTGGAAATTTGGAGTTCATACAGTTCTGTCGAACGAATGCGATATGTTCATTAGAGTGACCCAAAAAAAGAGAATTCTAAAGTAAATGAATCGCTTAATTGGGTTCCTTTGTATAAAAAAACATTTAATAAGCAGAATAGAGCAGTATAACTGTAATTTTTATATTTATATATACAAAATAAAAGTAAATATTATGCAGATATTTGAATGAAACTGTGTTTTTACCGTTAAAAAAGTCTTGGTTCATTTTTATCCCCAAGTGCATAAAGGGGTTAATTTCGATTTTTTCCTTTGAAATACTAATTACCAATTACAGAAAATAGTTTATTAACTTTCATCACTATATACACCAAGATATTTCGTTATCAATTTCCTGAAAAATTCAAAATTTCCAAAAAATTCACCTTTGATCTTGTCATTTGACCTTTGGCGTTTATCGATTTTGACCTGACAATTTTCAGAATAAACTCCTTGTAGGTCGTGTGATAGACCTCTGAATTACATTAATTAGAACTTAATTAAAATAGATAAACTTTACCCTATTGATCAATTTTGTGCAAAAAAAACAATTTCCTCGAAATCCTTAAAAATCAAATCGTTGCTCTACCCAAGTGTACCAACTGATATTTCTAGATTTTTTTTATTTTTATCTCCATTCTCTAAGCTTTTTTCAACAAGTGCCTGTTGCTGAAATCTCAATTTTTTCGATTTTGTTCAAGACAATTTTTTTAAATTTGAAATTTGATATTTGAAAAACACCCCAAAATTGTTTTCCATTGTTGACCTCAACTGAGAACATCCAAAAAACTCCTTCTTCAATACCTCACAATTTTGACTTTTTGAATAAAAAAAATATTATATTGCAGAAATCAATTTCAAAAATCTTTAAGGTGTGTGCTCGAATTTCCCGGTCAAGTAATAATTGACACATTAGTGGTCTGGGACATTATTTATTCCTAGGCTAGTTCTTTGCCGATTTTTGATTGTTATATATTTTTAAAAACTAATTATTGTATTAACATTCGATTAATTTATCATCTAGAATAAAAGTTTTATGACATTTAAAAATTTTAGCAAAAACTAAAATAAAGTGACTTTTTTGCTTTTATTTACTACTTAAATTTCCAATCGATTTCCGCCTCGACTTTTTTTTATACAATCGGCACCAAACTTCATATTAAATGTTTTTAAATACAAAGGAACCAAATAAGGAAATTATTCACTTAAGCATTCACTTTCAAAAATGGCCATACAAACTTAGACCACTTTAATGTAAAACTCCATTTCCAATTTTTGAAAATTTTGTTAAACTTCATGTCAATACCTTCTAAAGTTTTTCCGTACTTGCGATTTAAATTTTGCGATTTTCGGAAAAAACTGTTAATGTTATGAATTTTAAGTAAAACCTATTAAAGTCCATATCATTTAAAATATACTCTGAACGTTTTACTAGAACCGGAAAACATTAACCCTAAAATCATGAAGCTCAAAAGTAAATTTTTTACATATTTAGAATTTCTTAGAGAAAGATAGCGAAATATAGTATATTTTTGTGGAGAAAAATATACCCTTAAGGCTTACGAAGACAAAACAGTGCATAAATGGATATTAACCTTTAAGAGATTTTTTTTTAATTATTCTTAAAAAATTAAATTAATTAATTATTTTATTTTATTCGCATTCAGAGATTTTTCAAAATTTAAAAAGTTTGGGGTAATCTTGACACCATTTTTGTACTGCTTTGTCTTCGTATGACTTTATATTTCTTTTATATATCATTAGAGCGATAATTACGTTCACAGTTCCATTCTTTTACAGTTAATTGCAAAAGCAATTATTTAATGGCAAAACTTTTACAAGAACTGAAAAAAATTATTTTTTCCCTTTCTAAATACACCTTCAAACTTGAGCGGCAATGCGCCACGCCTTCCCGATATGTGGTCAGCTTAATTTTTTGCGAAACACAGTTTTTTGATTGCAAGAACATTTCTAGGGGGGCGTTACGGTACAATTTCGCAAATATAAAAATAAGGCGCACCATAGTGTACATACATACATAATAAGGCGCACCCTTATAAACATACACAATTGGGTTGTTCACGGCAAGCTGGTTATTAGGTAATATGGTTATTGAGTTATATTCACAATAACAAAATACATTTATTTAAATTTTTTAAGTTGCAGTTCATATAACAACAAAACCAACTAACCTGATAATCCGCCTCTCGTGAACAACCCAAATAAATAAACAATTCATCTGAATAAAATTATACAAACATATAAAAAGAAAATTGCTAATTATGTTGTTTTGTTTTTATGTTGTTTTGTTTGACCAGACGTCTAATTAGTAATCCTTTGAAGCACTTAAGTGGAGATACATTTTTTAACAATTATCATTTGGATGCTTTGTAAGTTATTTTTTATTAATTAATATCTTAAGAAAAAAATTAATTTTTTGTTACCCTTACAGATCCTTCGGTCACACCCCTTTAAGAATCGAAAGTTCCTTTATGCAATGGCTTAACGTTTCGTATTTAAATCTCACTGGCATACGCTTTGATATGATCGAATTCGATGCGATTAAAGTTATGACGAGCTTAAAATATATTATCTACGATCGTTTTTATTTCTGTTCCATGACGCCGAATGTTCGCATGTGTAAACCGAATTCGGATGGTGTGTCCTCGTTTAAAGATCTGCTGAGTAAACCGGTTTTACGCTACTCGGCTTGGATAATGGCCTTTATAACCATTACGGGCAACATTATGGTGCTGTGGGGCCGCTTTATTTATCGTGATGAAAATATTGCTGTTACAATGGTGATACGAAATTTAGCTTTGGCCGATATTTTGATGGGTTTTTATTTGTTGACTATTGGTTTTCAGGATATACGTTATAGGAATATATACCATAGGTGAGTTTAAAAAATTTCAAAGGTACAACCGGTTATCATATGGCTATAGCGCTCTGAGCCATTAAATCGACAAATCAGGATTATCCGCTACAATTTCAGTAACAGAAGAGATATTTTTGGCAGTGTGCACATTGCGATGAACACATCAAGACATATTTTGTAGTAAATTTAAACTATTTAAACGATATATATTCGCATATGGCAAGCCTTTCACTAGGTAGGTAGGTAGGTAGAAGGGCTGGTGTGAAGTCTCCTTCACACCTTCACACAGAGACCAATATGGTCCATTATGACGCCTTGTTTATATAAAGATTGATATAGAAAATAGATGAAATAAACAGCGAAAGCATAAGAAAAGATACAAATTATAGATAAGAACAGAAGGTATCGGACCAAACCCGAGAGAAACCCCACTCAACGCAAATTCGCCCTACGTGCCAGGCCATCCCCATTACGAATCAGATGATCGAGTCCACAGCCCGAGACATCCCCTAATTCGCCTAGGAATCTGCTGCCCTGTAGCCTAGGACTAGAATGTGATAAACGGTTTCTAACTCCTCCGGGTCCTCATACAACTAGCACATATCCGACAATCCCATCCCATCATCATCGCCATCCTGCGACTCCGAATCGGACTTCCTAAGCACCGGCAACAGCGTCCGTGATACCCGGCAGTCCGTTCGTTTCCCCCAGGCCCAATAGGTCGCGCCCAGAATCCATTCCCTGATCCTTCAAAAATAGAAGTCCATTGCAGGCCTAACCGCCTCCATAAAGTTAGGATCCTCCATCTCTGATTGGTTAATTAATTAATTAAATAATCGTTTATGAATACCGGGGTTAGACTTCAAATAATTCCAAAGTAGTTATTATTTTCAGTTTAAATCAACATAGAATAGAGCAAAACAAATCTGAATAAATAAGACCCTAAGCGGTCCATGCAACGAAAGTGGGTCAATTAGTCCGAAATTTTTTTAATTTCCCGCAGAAAGGGCAACACAGCTCCTTCGGTCAAAATCTTAATAAGCTGCATCTTTAAGTTGTGCTAAGCAGCTATAAATAGAAGACTACCCCGTGATTTGAAAAGAAATTGACTCTACAGGTGCTCATTAAGCATTCAATGGAGAAAATCCATGAATAAGGCTACAAATTGGTCCATCAACCGTTCTATTTTTAGGATTAAGCCCCGAGTGACTTTTTTGCTCCACCATCCGGCTGGCTATTTTTAGTTTCCAAGCCTGAGAAAGTTCGGCGGAAAGAGATGTAATCATCTTTTTGATTGGAGAAACGTTGCTCAAAGCAAACTACAAGTAAAAATAAAATGTTTTTTTTTCCAAGAACCTGTGTTTTATTTAAATACTCGCCTACTTATTGACTCGCCCTCGTATGATTTAATGAATGCAGAAACATTTTGTCTCCTGCAAAATAGTAAAGAGTGTTCGAAGAGGTCCTAAATAACCCCTTAATGAAGCTAAACAAAGAAGATAAGTATCTGACCTCTACAAAAACCTGATTTAAAAAGAGAGAGAAATGATGAAAGCAAGTGTGCATCTCCTGTAGTGGAGCGTATGATTGGAGTATATGCCTTGAAAATGGTAAAGTCAAATCTGATACACAAACGAAAATAATTTTCAACAAGAAATTTAATCTTTTAACGACAGGTTCTTATGTGTCGACAGGAATACTGGTTATTAACAAAAAAGTAATAGTAGTTTTGGCACAATTGAGATCAAACATTCCTTCAGTAGCCTCATGGTAGCCCTTAATTATTGAACTCCATAGTAAAACTTCAAGTTACATGATTAAGTCAATACGTTGCCACCATGTCGTGGTGTACGGAGGAACCGTATATTATTCAGGAACCGTATTTTACAAGGATGGGGTTAAGTCTAATGAAAATTTGTGCTTAGGTGTATAGTATACACGAACCGTTGTGAGCTTAATTTAAATATGGGCATTTACTGGGGTCACGCCTTTGATGTACAAATAATATAGAAAACAAAACTTTTCCTAGCATTTTTTTTTTGCGATTCGATAGCATCTATTTTTAGTGCAAAAGATGGAAAAGTAGTGAAATGTAAAAAAACTGCAAAATGGAACGGAGTATTTAAAAGTGTATTAATGCAGGTCGCTATCCAGTATTTACACAATAAAATATCTATTGATTTATATTTAATTGGCTTAAGTACCGGTCGCGAACGTACGGGTCACAAGCGATCAATTTTTCCATATGTTTTAATCATTAATTAACCGTTAATCGAACTTTTTTGTTCTCCTTTCACTTTTCTCCTCTCAATTGATTGTAATAGATAAATTTTGAAGAAAGAGTGCAAACATAACATATTTTTTGCATGTAAAATAATTAAATATATAGATGTCTTTAGAAGTAGCTTCAAAAGAAACTATAATATTTTCAAGTTGTCAGCCCGATTTCCTCAAGTAAAACAGCTGAGATATGCTTTGAAACCATTCTATTATAAAAACATAGACTTTCTTTTATAATTATAAACAATAAAATACGATGATTATTAACATTTTATTTTTCCATCCTGGTTGGCGATTCGGAGGCTCATATATAAAATATCTCGCGGAAATTTTCGGATTACTGTGCCATGGATATATGGGCAGTTCCAGCGAAAAGTCTACTTTTTGTAACATAACGCCAGAAGTAATTTTAATTGTTTCTCAAAAAATTGTGTATGTATAATTTACTTTTATATATTTTGGTGTAAAGCGCAACTAGCTCTGCATTACGTTAAAAAAGGGATAACATTTGAACAACATGGTCCTAAAATACAAGCTTGTTTACTTTCTGGCGTTACATTACAAAAAGTAGACTTTTCGCTGGAAATTCCCATATGTACCTTAAACGAGCAAATATTTTCAAATTTGATAACTTGGAAAATAAATCTTTATAATTCGAAAGCATACTAAAAAAGGTTTTATACAAAAAGTCTTGCTTAATTCGCAGACTTATGCAATTTTGTAATGTAAGTCAAAATCCACTTCTGATTTTTATAATGTCACGCCAGCGCATATTTCTGCTTATATCTGCAAATCCTTAAAGTTAATTGTTGTAATTTTTTTCTGAATATAGTGCTACTTCATTACTTTACATATATAAAAAAACCTTTTTACAAATTTGACTTCTTCATTTAATTTTTTTATATTTTGGCGTACAAATATCACGTCACTTCACAATGGAAATGCCTTATAAGTACCATTAGCGTTACCGCCAGTATGGCTTCAATATATATATATATATATATACAGGGTGTCCGCCGGAAAGGTATGCTACTTTGTTTTGCCGCCATTTTGGGAAACATTAGTCTTGACAGTTCATATATGGCAGTAGTGAAGTACGTGGCAAATTTATTACGGAAAAATATATAAAAAAAATTAAATATATAATAAAAAATATATAAAAACCAACGTGTTTTAATTGTTAAAACATTTCAATCATCGATGACTGTGACGATGAGAAAGTTACGTGAAATTTTTAGGAGAAACAACGTGCCAACAAAACGCAATATTTATCGGGTAGTGAATGATTTCGATGGAAGAGGGTCTGTAGGTGGTAGGCCTAAGCATGGACCACAACGTACTGCATGATCGGCTGAAAACATTACTGCTGCTCAAGAAAGTGTTCAAAACAATGCATCAACCTCAATTCGTCGTCGTGCTCAGGAGCTTGGTCTTCAAAGAACAACTTTGGCCACAATTTTGCACAAGGATTTGGATTTGTTTCCATTTAAGATTCGGTTGATTAAGATCCATTTCCTTTCATTAAATCAAAAATTATAAACAAACAAAGTAAACAAACACCCCGCACTATTTGCGTTACCGTAGGTGTGGCTTTGAATTTCTCGTGTCTGAATACAAAAACCCCACTCGACTGTTCATTTTTGTCATCTCGCCTTATTTTGAAGGAAAGTGCATTATTGTTCTATTGATGCCATCCAGAAAGAACATATCTTGACTCGTATTTGTAGTCACTGGTACAAGGTTTATTTATAGCAGGTAGTCTCGGAAAGCCTGCTGATTATTTTTTTATTTGCTTGTTTTGTGATACGAACTGTCAAATTTTGTTTGTTTTTTCAACACGTGTTAAAATTCTAGCTTAAAAAGTAAACGAGTTTTTTTAATCAAAGTAAAAAGTGATAAAATTAAAAAGAAAATCAAAGTGATTTATAAAAAATAACAATTTTGGGTAAAGACTTAAATATATAATTAGAAAAAAATAACAAACAAAATGAATCTATTTTCGTTTAATGACGTTTTTTTTTGTTTTTTTTTATCAACTCCTTCGCTGTTTGACAGTTCGTTTCACATAACAACAATAAAAAGCCCTGTTGTTTGTTTTATTGTACAATTGTCGCGGCTACCTTCTATAAATATACCTTGCACTGGTAATTATATAACTGGCAGAGCCCCGCTACGTCTACTGCGACAGTTGTTGCAACGAAAATGATGAGGAGAGAATAGCACTGTGTTGCAAAGACGAGGAAGCGATTGACATAATGGCTTCTGACATAAAAGTTAATATTGAGCTTACGGAATTTCATGGTATGATAATTGAGCAGCATTAATTAAAAATTATCAAACTTCAACCCAACCGGTTCGGTTAACACTTAGATAATACCTGTTACACAACATCACCGACGATTCTAACCTACAGTTCTTTCTTTCGGAGGTATCACAAATTAACCATAAATATACGCGCAGAGAAAAACATGTTTAAAAATGGTCACCTCCAACAAAACTATTTTTAAAGAAAATTTTTAACCATATTATGTTTAATTGAACCATATTATTGGCAATGAAACAATAATATGGTTGTCGATACTATTATTTCATTGGTCCTCCATCAAGAAGCCACAACCATATTATGGTTGTCTTTAAACATGTTTTGGTTAAAAATTATAATAATTTGTTTTTAAATAAACAATAGTATTTTCCTTTTTTCCAAGAGAAACATGCTAAGGTTGAAAACCAACCTTGCTATTATAAGTGTTAGGTTATTTTAGTTATTATTAACCCAAACATGATGGGAGGCAACCATAATATGGTTGTGGCTTCTTGATGGAGGATAATTTTAACCATCATATATTTGTCGATGAGAAAATTATTATTAAATAAAACATAATATATTTAAAATTTTTTCGTTTAAAAAGTTTTGTTGGAGGTGACCATATACATATGAACATGTTTTTTCTCTGAGTGTAGTGTTATTTGGCTTATTATCAACATAACATAAGCCATCACTTAATTTAAGCAGGATCTTTGCGGCCGAAAAATTATATTCAAACCACATACAGGACCTTAAAGACCCATAAATAATTTTAACACCGAACAAAATCTGAATACCGCATTAGTTAAAGAAAATATGTCCAGTTTTTATCTTTTTCGTTTTTTTTTTTTTTGTTTCGTTTTTTTCTCGATAAAAGTTTCTAATTAATATTAAAATTAATTTTTCAGAGTTGCCCTAGATTGGATAACCTCTTGGCATTGTGCAGCAATTGGTGTATTAGCTGTCAGTTCATCGGAAGTTTCTATGCTCATCCTGGCCTTTATGTCTTTAGAACGATTTCTTCTAATAGCTAATCCATTTCGTGGCCATCATCGCATAAGTGCTAGAAATATTTTTATAGCCTTGCTAACAATTTGGTTAATGGGTGTAGGTATAGCTGTTGCTCCCGTCATTCTCTGGCATTCAAGTACAAAATTTTATGGCACTTATTCTGGAACCTGTTTTTCCCTACACATCCAAGAACCCTATCCCTTGGGCTGGCAATATTCGGCATTTATGTTTTTGGGTGTTAACCTCTTCTTGTTGGTTATGATTGCTTTGCTCTATACTGCATTGTTAATATCAATATGGCGTACTCGTAAGGCGACACCACTGTCATTATTGGATTGTGAATTTGCTGTTAGATTTTTCTTCATCGTACTGACAAATGTTTTATGTTGGGCACCCATAATAATCGTTAAAATATGGGTTTTCTTCAATTACACCATTTCAGGTAAGTGTTCGAGGATCTTATGAACAGAAGTTTTAACTTTGTTTTTTTTTTTAATTAAAATTATATCTTTAGATGATATTTATGCTTGGTTGGTGGTTTTTATATTGCCATTGAACTCAGCAGTTAATCCCCTTTTGTATACGTTTACAACTCCCAAATATCGTCATCAAATTCTATCACGGGGTTGGAAAAAAATTACATCACGTCGTCGTCATGAGCCATCAAATGGTTTAGCGACTACAATTGCCACAGCAACAGGTTCATCAAATCCAGGTGAGTTTTGTATGTGTGTTAAGAGATAATTAATATTTTATGAACTTAAGGACTTGATTATTTCAACGAAAGTAGATTTTCTGGAAACTTGAATTGTTAAATGCAAAAAAAAACAGTAAATTTTTTTTGAAAACATTTTCAGTAACCAGTAAATTTTTACTGCTTTACTGGGTATTCATTTAATCGGGCTTTTGCTTTAATCGGTTAATCGCTCGATTAATTAACCGAGGTTTTGGTTCAATCGGTTAATAATCGGCTAATTTTGTTATTGATCGGTTAACCGATTAATAAAGTGTTTTTTATAAATTAATTAATTTCAGTATATAAAAATGCATAAATGATTTGTTATACATATTTACAGTTATACATATTTTTTAATTATCATATTGGGTGGTATTATTGATTCCGCGCGGAAAAGAAAGTTTAACGGAAATAAATATCGATCGATATGCAAATCGCAATTATTCATTCCTGCGGTATAAGCTTTCCGCAAACCTTTTTAACATCTCTGTTTTAAATGTTTCGGAGTTGATATTGTGTCAACTGTTGGTAAAAAAAAAACATTTAAAACAATTTGTAAGAGTATTTGAGAGTAATAAGTTTTTTACAAGTAAAATTTATCTAAAATATACTAACGTAGAAAATATGAATTTGAAATATGGATATAATAGCATTTTTGAAGATAGCAGTGAAGACGAATGCTTAGACCTTCGAGTAGAAAGAAGAGTTTCGCAATATAAATCTGAAGATGTAATGATATGAATGATAGGGAGTAAGTTGTAATAAAAAATTAAATACATGTTTAAGGCAGTTAATCTTTTGTTTAATTTTTCACAGCTTTCAATAAATTTTCACTTAAATAATGAAGCACTTAAATAAATCTTGTATGACCTAGAGAATGTAAGTTCCGGAAGTAGTCGGCAAGGAGCTCTTTCTGCCGAAGATAAACTTCTGCTTTTGTGAGATTTTTTTACAGAAGGAAGCTACCAAAATACAATACAAAAAAAATAATGCTTGCTTTAGTAAAATTTTACTAAAAACAGTTTTAAACACTGGCACAGTTTATGGGTGGCCCGAAACCATCTTCCAACAATTTGTTTATTTCACCTATCAACGTTCTCTAAAACCACAAACGATTTCTTGATTTAATTTCATTGAATCGACAATAAAAAATTGCTTATAATAACAATTTGTTTGTATATTTATATATTTTATTCAAATGAAATTTTTTTTTTTGTTTAACTAACGAAACCAAATTTTCTTTTTTTAAATTTTATGTTACTTCTTAGATTTTCATTTCTTCCGTTAGCTTCTCGCTGTAAAATTTTAACGTAAGCAAAATGGGAAAAAATAGCAATGGTAGAGATGATACCGCAACAACGGATAGATACCGCACAAGCGGAATGAATAATTGCAAATTTTTCTTCGCACAAAAATTGCTTTCCGCAATCGGGGAACGGAATCAATTATGTATTAATTAAATAATAAACTGTATTATCATTTTATTAGTTATTTCAATAGTTTAAGAAAATCTTATAAAATAATACAGATAATTTGGATTATTTTCTTTAGTTTTGATTAAACTTGGCATTGAAAACATTCTTTCATTTATCGTAGATGTTCGCGAAATCAAAAGCAACCTATAATACTCGTACATAATATCTTATTTCCTAATCCTCTTCCTGGATTTTCCTGTTTTTATTATTTTAAGTTTTTCACACTTCGCATTATTTCGGTTAATTCTGTCAAAAGATTGATATGAGAAGAAACAAATAACTAAATAAAAATATAAAAAGTACGTGAAACAAAAGGCTGTTGACAGCAAACAGTTATTTAAAATGAAGATCACTGAACACCTTCTTTGTTTGTATTAAAAAATATGTAATAATACCACAAAAAGTAAAAATTTTGTTACATCGGTTAATCGATTGAAATTAATCGGTTTAATCGTTAATCGAAAATAGGCAATTTTTAATTAACCGATCAGTTAATCGGGTAGTAATTAATCGGTTAACCGTAAATGAATACCCTACAGCTTACTGAGCAAATAACAGTATTCAGTAAATTTTTTCTGATTACTGAAAAAGATCAGTATTCACTTTTTAAGACAATCTTAATAAAAAAAGTTTTATTGTAAACCTTATCAGTTAATCTTTAGACCTGGTTTAGGTAAAATATATATTTTTGCATTTGTTTCAGCAATACGTAAAAACTAGCTGATAACTGCATTACTTTAGTATCCTGTAAAAATTTACCAAATACTGTAATTTTTTCTGTAAACAGTAGCAATTTACTTGTTACAGAAAAAAATTTCAGTAAGCAGTAAATTTAGAATTGTTTATGCAGTATTCATTAAATGCAGTATGTCCATGGATGTTTGAAACATTCTATAAAAAATCTTTTAATTTTTATAAAATATGCAATGCATATTATGCATGCACTTGTGCTGTTCTATTTTAGTGCACAGTGCTGCATTCGCGTAAAATGAGGAGAGCCTTCATTTTTTGAGCGTGTTTTATTAAATTCGCGTAAAAAGCGCGTAATTCAACAAAAGGTTACTATTATTGGTCCGTGTTATATCCAAATCGCGTAAATAAAGTACAGTGTAAATTAAGGGTTGCCTGTAATTGAAACATTTGAAATGTTTGAGGCTTAAATTTATTTAAAATTCAAAATTAGAGTTAAATTTTAAGATATCCTTATTGTGATAAAATACCCAATAAAATTTTTTCCTATTTTGCGAAGCACTAATGGTACATTTTAAAAAGTAAGCACACATTTATGCGCTACGCAATAAGATGCAGTAAGGTAAGTGAACGAATTCATAATAAATTAAATAAAATTTGAAGAGCCACGGCATTCCCTTACTACGAAGCAGGTTCGTAAGGGAGCTTATAAAAGAGTAACGGTAACAAAAAATTCAGTGTCAAAAGCTGATCGTTATATTCACTAATTTTAATATGCGCTGAATAAAGCGCTTTCTGTGTCAAAAATATATTACTTTTAAGTGGGAACTCGCCATATAAAATTCATGTCTGCCGTAAGCGATATGGTAAGCGAAACATTTACGTTTCTCCCTTACAAACCTGCTTCATTAGAAGCTCCATTTTTATTGGGTATAAAGCCTTATAATTAGGGTTTCTAAGTTTCCCAACTCTTTTTATTCCCAGAAATTATTAAGGGCTAATAAATCAGTGCAAGTTAAACACTCTTTTTGGTTTAAAGTGTGTTTAAACCAGCAAATCTATTAATCAGTACACATATTAACCATCTCTAAACGCATAACATTGGGCGTTTAAACTACCAATACAAATCATATGAATTTAAAAACATTTATCGAAGTTATTTTTATTTTTATCATAATTATTCTTTTAACTAGATATAATATATGGGGCAGTGATTTACAGCTGTTAAGTTTAAGCTTCATATAAATTTAAGTTAAGTTCAAATGAAACAGCGTTTAAATATTCACTGATTTATTAGCCATGAGTATATATGAGGGTATTCATTTAATCGGGTTTTTGTTTTATTCGGTTAATCGCTCGATTAATTAACCGAGGTTTTGATTTAATCGGTTAATTTTGTTATTGATCGGTTAACCGATTAATAAAGTTTTTTTTAAAAATTAAGTAATTTCAATATATAAAAATGCATAAATGATTTATTATTTGGAGTTTATTAATAAAAAAAAAAACAATAATATAAGAAATATAACAATTCTTGAACACTCGTTTTAGAACGAGAGTTCAAGAATAAATATTTAATACATATTTTTAAATATAAAAAATAAGCTGTGAAATAATGTTATTAGTTATTTCAATAGTTTAAGAATTTCTTATAAAATAATCTTTTAGACAAATTATTTGGTTTAAATGTTTAGGATTTAAGCGATTATTTTCTTTAGTTTTGATAAAACTTGACTTGGAAAAAATTTTATCGTTGATGTTGGAGAAATCGAAAGCAACCCATAATACAGAATATCTAATTTCTCAGTCCTTTCCCTGAATTTCTCTAAACATATAAAATCTTTCATTATGTCACTAGAGTCCTGTCTTAATTTTTTAAAATTTTTAACACTTCTAGTTGTTTCGGTTAATTCTGTTAAAAGATTGATATGAAAAGAAACCAATTAACTAAACGCATACATATAAAAAATACGTAAAACTGAAAGCTGTTGACAACAAAAACTTATTTAAAATTATTATCACCTTCTTTGTTTGTATGTAAAAACGATACAAATAATTAAGCACAAAAAAATTGTTATAATACATACTACAAAAAATTAAAAATTTTGTTACATCGGTTAATCGACTGAAATTAACCGGTTTAATCGTTAATCGAAAAAAACAAATTTTAAATTAACCGGTCAGTTAATGGGGTAGTAATTAATCGGTTAACCGATTAACGGTTAACCGAATGAATACCCTAGTATATATTCCATAAGGGGTAATTTGTTCCAAAATTCTTTCCATCATCGTCAAATTTGTGGCGCACAAAATTTAGCAATATAAACTGTGATACAAATTAAAAAAAATTAATATTATCTAGTTTTTTCCTGCATTATATTAGAAGTTTGAAAAGTTTTACTAAATTTAAGAGCTTTTGATCCTCCTTGTTTATATACTCGAATATTTGCTTGAATCCGATTATTCATTCAATAAATGCTGAAGAACTTAATTCAGTCTTAATAAACAAGTCTTAAATAAAAAAAAAGAACTTCGATAAACTGTCAGTTAGTACGGGTTGTTTTTGTTTTTAACCTTTTTAAAACTAAAACACAACAAATTCAATACAATGACCAATATCTTGACTTAATTAGTACACAAATTTCATGGCTTTAAAAATGCCATTCTGTCGGTCCAATTTTAAACCACTTTTCGAGTATACCCGGTCTTATTTTGTCAATAGTGCACCAAATATTGGCTTCTAAATGATCAATCGCTGCTGGTTTATCAGCATAGACCAGATATTTGCCGTACCCTTACAAAATGTTGTCCAAAGTTGTCAAATGACCCAAGCGAGGTGGCCAATTTACAGGCCCATTTACAGGCCCATTTATTGAGATAATTCGGTCAGCAAACGTTTGGCTAAACAAAGTGATGGTTTCATGCGCTGTATGGCATATTGCGCCATGTTATTGGAACTATTTATCCTCGTAATTAATTGCAATGACATTACGAATCATTTGCCTGTCGCTTTCGCCATTCACACTAATGTTGGCACCGGTTTCGGATTTAAAGACAAATGGAGTCACAAGGGTCTCGTGTGCGCTAGGCTGAACTCACACAAACACAAGACAAAAACTTTTGTTTTAACTACTACGACAACAGAGCATTAGTTCTTATGAGACAACTAACATCAAACAAAACAACCGCAAAATGTCTATTTTAATTACAGGCCGTCTTAATTAGCCATAGCTACGTTAAAACAACAAACCAGTGTTACCACCAATAAAATTCAAAACTACACTTAAGATGACGCAAAATAACCCAATTTAAATGAAATTAGACCTGATATCAAATTGACGTTTAATTAAAAAAAAAACTTACAAAAAAGAACAAATAAGAAGGTATTTACAGACAAATTTATAAGTGTTTCCCCTTGTTAGGTCCCATATTCAACTATGGACCTATTGAAACTAAATAATGTTATGAGGTTAAGCAAAATAATATTAGTATTCGTAACGCCGAATATTATCTAAGTACCTACATCTATTTGAGATTATTTTTCGTCTTAAAGTGATTTATATGACCTACGTTCCTAAACTTAACAGCACAACATTTTGCCATGACACAGTAGCATTAATTTTTATCAATACATACCAATATTTAGAAGTCAGTTATGGTATACAAGGTATTTCATTAGTGGTATTTGCATGGGAGCCATGGTCAAATATGGACTGATTCCAAAAAATAATTTCATAAGATAATTAAGGTGGGAAAAAAATATATTTGGGCCAAATTTTGTCCAAATACAAACATAATAAGATGGTTTATAGGCACAAAGACTCTATTAGGAATACAATATGAGAACTTATGAAACGGACCGATTCTCAAAATTTTCAAAAAACGTATGAACCAAATTTCATTAAATTATCTTAAAAATAGCGACCTGTACTTTGCGCAGAATGTCTATATGGACAGACAACCAGCCAGCAGGACGGACGACTCAGATACTGATTTTAGGTCGATCGATATACTACAACAAATATTTGTATGTGTTTCATATACATATCAGCACAAACTCATCATACCCTATTCAATCATACTAATAAGATTTAAATAGAAGTTCAAAATAATTTAACAAAAATACCATTAAAAACCTTAAATAAATAAATAAAATTTAAATAAAAACGTAAAATAATAAATTCTACTTCCATTTATCTATGGAAGGTGCACAACGTTCCTGTTCATCCTTTGTATACTTTGCAAACACAAAAAAAAAAATTTCTACAGGGGTTTTTTTTTAGTATAAATACATTATTATTTCAATAAACTTCGGGTTTAGAATCTTTTTGAAGCTCATATTTATCGAAATCTAATTGTTCATCAGGCGACAATCACTATCAATCTTTTGGTTCATAAACTACGGAAATCTTTTTTTCTTTTAATAAAAAATTACTTTGGTTGAATATACTGTAAACTTTTTAGATCAACAATATCTTATAAATGGTATATATGATATATATGAAATCAAATCCTTGTATTATTTGCTTTAATGTGAAAGAATTTCAGATTACACCTGATCTACACCTCAAAGAAATTACCCACGCTCTACCCGCGAGAGTAAAAATTCTACCAAATTCGGGTAATTACCCACAAAGTGGCAACACTGCAACAAACAATTTCTTGTGCACACATGAATTTGGATAGTGAAGACTGCGTTTGTCGATGTTTTGTTCTTTTTTAAACAGCGTTGTTAAAATAATTGTTTGCACAACGATGTCTTACATCTCTGCAATATTGACATATAAATAAACGTCATCTTGATTACTATTGTAGGTTTTTGTTGCCACTATTTAGCCATTTTTTACTAGAAATTTAGCCATTTTTAGTAGCGAGTAGTTGGCATCACTGCTTCCTTATGATATAACCTACATAAATTTAATCAAGTAAAAAAAAAACGAAAAAATTAAACAACAAACATTTTCGCATTGCCGTCTGATTACCGGTTGTCTTTTAAAACAAAAATTTAAAAAGACGTTTTTTTGGTGTGGGTTTAGCATTAAACAAGTGCCTTTGACTTAAGGGACAACAACGTTTTATCTTTTGTTGGTGTGGGTTCAGCTTTAAGCTCTCTTTAATAACGACAATTCGGCTTTTTTACATACCCGTTAAGCCAAAAATAACCTCATCGTTGAAGATGATTTAACGATAAAAAATATGGTTCAACTTCCATCATTCTGTCTGTCGCGGTCGTTGAAGATAGACGTGTTTTCTAAACTCGGCATACGGTTTATTTTTTTTTTTGAACAAATAAAGTATAAAAAAAGTAAATACAAGAAAAAGAAAAAAAAATTACATGTATGTACTTACATACATAAACACACATTTTCTCATTCTCGGTGTTGATAAACAATAACAAATAAGAAGAGCACAACTGTAAACAGTAAAAGAAAAAAAAAACTCTTATGAGTGCAAACAGTAGAAATGCATATATCACAGTGAGTGTTAGCGAAAAAAATACAGAAATAAAAAAAAGAATCGATGATAGCAAATACCTAACGGCTAAACCTATTACTCGTACGCGATCCCTCTCGCCGTCTGTATTTAATAACACGGTTGATACAATAACAAATACAAAACCTGCTAGCGTTGCCTCAACAGCAAAAACAATTTTAATAAGTGATGTAAATATTAACCCCCAATCAGGCATAATAGAAAACTCAGTATCACCTTCGGTGTCTAATAATACGGTTGATATTAATACAATAAAAAATATAAAACCTGCAAGCGGTGCCTCAGCGGCAAAAACGATTTTAATAAGTGATGAAAATATTACCCTCAAATCAGGCATGATGGAAAACTCAGCTCCACAAGTAAAAAGTGGTCAAAAGCCTCAAGTACAAGTTGGTATGGACAGGTACATAACAGTGCTTAAACGGGGTCGCAGCCCTACCTCTGCAGCAGTTGCTTCGGCCTCAAAAGTACCATCTTTTGATAAAATAAATTCTCAAAATCGATTTGCAAAAGCACCAAACGTCATAAAATCGTCCAAGCCTCCCCCGATATATCTTAGGGAGCAAAACTCAAATGAGCTCATAAAGAGTTTGATATCGGTGATAGGTGAAAATTCGTTTTACGTAGCTGCTATCAAGCGTGGTAGTATAAACGAGACAAAAATACAAGTCAATAATGAGAATGATTTTCGCAAAATTATAAACAAATTTGAAGTACTTAAAAAAAACTTTTATACATACCAACTGAAAAGCAGTAAAGGTCTCCAGGTAGTGATTAAGGGAATTGACTCATGTGTGGACCCAGAAGAGGTAAAAACATTCCTCGAAGAAAAAGGCTACAAAATAAAACATGTAGTAAATATAAAAAATAGAGAAAAAAAACCCCCAACCACTTTTTCGAGTGGAGTTTGAACCCGGCGACGTAAAGCTTAAAAAAAATGAAACGCACCCTATTTACAATTTGAAATATATTCTCTATAGAAGAGTAACTATAGAAGAGCCACACAAAAGAAATGGTCCCGTTCAGTGTTTAAACTGTCAAGAATATGGTCATACTAAGGCATATTGCTATTTACCCCCTGTTTGCGTAGTATGTGGTGAACTACATGGTACAGATCTTTGCGATAAGTCTAAAACCGACCCCAACGTAAAAAAATGTAGCAACTGTGGCGGTAATCACACTGCCAATTATAGAGGATGCCCTGTATATACCATCGTCAAGCAGTCAGTTGGACCGAAAACTAATCCCCCTCAAATGCAGGTAACAAATCAAGTAAGCACTGGTGACATTCAGGCCCCGCAGCCTAGTAATAACAGAACCTCTTATGCTAACGTCGTAAAATCAAACCATGCGCCAACGCAAGGTGCTGCGCCAAGTAATAATGAAACTCCAGTTTCAAATTTAAGTCGTCTAGAAAAAACCATGGAAACATTAGTGCAAACAGTAACTAATTTTACGAACACAATGGGTAATATGATGCAGGAAATTCTTAGAATGCAATCGATGTTATTGCAATCTGTACTTAACAAGCCATGAACTGTTTAAAAATCTGTTTTTGGAACGCGAACGGCATCCGCCAACATAAAAATGAATTAGAATACTTTCTTAAAAATAAACAAATTGATGTCATGATGGTTTCTGAAACTCATTTGACCTCAAGAAATACGTTTAACATCAATGGTTATATACTATATGATACCAAGGACCCTCGAGATAGAGCTTGTGGTGGTTCTGCCATTTTGATAAAAAATCGAGTCAAACACTACCTAATGTGTGATCATCGTGAGGATTATCTCCAAGCAACGAACATTTGTGTTGAAGAGCTGAATCGTAGCATTGTAATCTCATCTTTATACTCTCCACCTAGATTTTCAATATCAGAAAGCCAATATTGTGAATATTATAAATCACTAGGACCCTGTTTCCTGGCCGCTGGCGATTATAACGCTAAACATACCTTCTGGGGGTCACGACTAATAACACCAAAGGGTCGTGTTTTGTTTAATACAATCTCTAAAATGAATTTAAATGTTGTCGCGAGCGGCCAACCAACATATTGGCCTGCTGACCCGCAAAAAATTCCAGATGTCATCGATTTTGGCGTGGTTAAAAACATCCCCACAGAAACGATTCAAGTTGAAGCTTCCCTAGAATTATCTTCCGACCACACACCTACAATTGTTACTATAATGAACCCCAATAGAATTGTATCTCCGACTGGTTACCTAGCGACGTCAGCCACACAAATAAATTGGTTAAAATATAAAAAATATCTCAGTGCCCATTGCACAGAAAATATTCCGCTCAGTACACCGGAGTATGTAGATCGCTCTATTGATAATTTTGACAGTTTTCTGAAACTAGCTGTTCAACATTCCAATATTGCCCCCAAAAAAACAAAAACTATTAAAATATATTCCACAGATGTCGAGCGTCTCTTGTCTGAAAAAAGGAGGGCACGAAGAGAGTGGCAATTGCACAGATCTCCTCAACTTAAGAACTTGCTAAAAGAGTGTACAAAAAGATTAAGAAAGTTATTGCAGACTCAGAAAACGGCTTCTCTGGAAAAATATCTTAAGGAACTTGATGCAACTCCACAATCGGACTACTCATTATGGCGTGCAGCTAGAAACCTCAAAAGGCCAGTTGTCTCTAAACCACCATTAAGAAACTTGAATGGAAGTTGGGCAAGAAATGATGTTGAAAAAAGAAATCTGTTTGTAAGTCACTTGAAAAACGTATTTACACCTAATATATCTCACAATATTGCGGTCGATTTACCACCTGTTGCTGCTAGAGCAGCTATTCCCCTAAGATTTGAGATGAGAGAAATCGAAAAGGTTATATGTGACTTAAACACTAAGAAGGCACCTGGCATTGATAAGATCAGCAATAAAATGCTATTAGAGCTACCTCGCGTAGCAAAGAAAATTATTCTTTTTATTTTTAATGCTATTTTACGCCTTGAATACTTTCCTCAAAAATGGAAGGTTTCCTTAGTTACCATGATACCAAAGCCAGGTAAAGATCATACGAAAGTTGAGTCTTATAGGCCTATTAGCTTATTATCAAATATGTCAAAGCTATTTGAGAAATTATTAGTTTCAAAATTAACACCGATTTTAAGTGAAAATAGATGTATTCCAAACCATCAATTCGGATTTAGAAGAAAACACAGCACAATTGAACAAACTCATCGAATAGTAAATGTCATAAGAAAAACATTTGAAGAAAAAAAATATTGCTCAGCACTCTTCATCGATGTTTCGCAAGCTTTTGACAAAGTCTGGCATGAAGGCTTATTATACAAATTGAAGCAAAATTTACCAGCAAACACACACAAACTGTTAGAAAGCTACTTAGTCGGTCGTCAATTTATTATTAAAGAAGGAAATTTCTTAAGTTCACCTCAGCCGATTGGCGCTGGAGTCCCACAGGGCAGCATCCTGGGCCCTCTATTATACTTAATTTATACTTCGGACATGCCAACAAACAGCTACACCCAAACTTCAACATTTGCAGACGACACAGCTTTTCTAAGCGTCCACGAAAACCGTTATGAAGCATCTCGTTACCTACAGCATCATATATTTCAACTAGAAATATGGCTAAGACAATGGAGGATAATGGTCAATGAGCAAAAATGCGTACATATAACATTCACCCTGCGCCGGGAATCTTGCCCCCCTATTACAATCAATAATCAAATTATTCCTCAACATTCGCATGTAAAATATCTCGGTATACATCTGGATCGGCGATTAACGTGGAAATGCCATATAGAGGCAAAATTAACTCAAATGAAACTAAAAGCCATCCAAATTCATTGGCTTATTGGAAGAAATTCTGTTCTTAGACTCGATTGCAAGCTTCTACTTTACAACTCTATCTTAAAGCCTATCTGGTGCTACGGTATTCAACTATGGGGCACTGCCTCGGCCTCTAATATCGAAAAAATTCAAAGGCGCCAAAATAAACTTCTTCGTATAATCACAGCCGCCCCCTGGTATGTTAAAAACTCAAACATTCATAAGGATCTCAACGTGCCATTAGTAAAAACTATGATTACAAAATATGCAGTAAAATATTTAAAAAGACTTGAACAACACCCAAATCCTTTAGCTCGAAATATTTTAAATCATGGCGGCCACACTCGATTAAGGAGAAGAGACACTGCAGCACTTACCCAACTAGATGAGAGATAAACACCTATATAAGTGAACAGAACCCGTGATGAAGAAAATTTTTGTCTGGCACTGGCAGGACATAAATAAAGTATTAGGTTAAGATTTGATAAATTATTGTTAGTTCATATTAAATATATGAAGATTCAATAAATAAATAACGAAAAAAAAAAAAAAAAAAAAAACTTCCATTTGATTCTCAGTCCATTCACCGAACACAAGACGTAATTGTCTTGCACCAGTTGCATCTTATATGGATGTAAGCCAAGATCTTTCCCCAAAATTTTTCAAGTATTGGACGGGCAAAGACCGAGTTGCTGAGAGCGGCCTCGGATCGATAAATTCAAGTCCTCTGCTATACTCGCGTCTAAAGTGGCGATGGCTTCTTCGGTATGCACTAGAGTATTCATTCGGTTAACCCTTTAATTACTACCTGATTAACTGATCGGTTAATTTAAAATTGGATTATTTCGATTATCGATTAAGCCGGTTAAATTTAGTCGATTAACCGATGTAACAAAATTTTTAAATTTTTGTAGTACTATAGCATACGTTTTTGTGTTTTTAATTATTTTTTTCGTCTCATATACAAAAGGTATCTGATTACAAAATATTTTTTCACACAGACAAAGAAGGTGTTCAGTGATCTTCATTTTAAATAAGTGTTTTCTGTCAACAGCTTTTTATTTCACGTACTTTTTATATGTATGCGTTTAGTTATTTATTTACTTATTTTATGCGATATTTATTTTATGCGTTTAATATGAATTTAAGTAAGAAATTTTACCGCAATATCTATATCTGTGATGGTTTTAGGCGAATTTAATTATTTTCTCAAAGTGGGTTTTATTTGGTTTTAGGCGCAATAAACTATTTTCCGAGAGTAGGGTTTATATGGGGCCTATGGTAAATTATAGACAAATCTTCACGAAATTTGGCAGTGTGATTTCTCGTCCTATAAAACTGTGACGTACCGAACTTAAATTTGATAGCATTATTTGTTACGGTTTTAGGCGTACTAAACGGTTTTCCGGGAGTAGGGTTTATATGGGGCCTAGTGTTAATTATGGACCGATCTTAAAAAAACTTTACACTGTGATTTCTGACCCTATAAAACTGTGACATACCAAATTTTAATATGCTAGCGTTATTTATTGCAACATTTTATGTCATTCCGTGCATTATTCCACCATTTATGTTAGTTTTTGTATCAAAATTATCAATTTTTGCAGGGTGGTGGTTCCACATTTTGATTCATAGTTCTGATCCTACTGAACCGATGTTGCTGGATTTCAATCCCAATCTGCTTAGGATAACTACAATCAATTTGAGACCAAGTTTGTTCATTTCTTTTGCGTTTTTCGAAAGTAAGCGTGTTTTCAAAAGACGGATAGACAGACGGACATGGCTAAATCGACTTAGAATTACTCAATGAGCCAGAATATAAATACTTTATGGGGTCTTAGATGTATTATAAAAAAGTTTCACACGGAATGACAAACTTAGTATACCCTCATTCACCACAGTGGTGGTGGAGGGTATAAGAACTATGCATTTAAATATATGGAAATTAATTAATTTATAAAAAATCCTTATTAATCGGTTAACCGATCAATTACAAAATTAACCGATTACACTATGCTAGTTGAAAAAATAGACAAGCCGGGCACATGGCGTTTTAACATAATTCGGGTACGCTGAAGTCGACAAATTTTTATTAATTTTAGGGGAACTCCCATACAAATATTGGGTTTTATGAAATTCTTAAATTAATTAAAATTTGTCGACTTTTGTGAATAAAATCAAAACAGATTTAAATTATTTATGGCTTGTTTTGTTTGGAATTTCGTTTTTTATACGTCTGCAAAAAATTAGAAGCATAGCTGCATTTTCCAATTTTTTATGAATTTTTAAAAAACAAAAATTTCGAAATTTTGTTAAAAAAATTATTTTATTTTCCAAAAAAAAATTTATGTTTCTAAAACGACTGCGGATATTAGAAAGAAGTTCTGCCTTTCTTAAAGGAAATTTTATTGCGGAATTTCGTTTTTTTAAGTTTTTTCAATAAGCTAAAGCGTTTTTGAGTAACACGAACATATGTTGTGCAACCTCCTCCATTTTTGAAATAATGGTATATCTCGAAAACCAGAGCCAATCTTAAAAAACCGCGGGCACCACTGGATTCAGCGTACCCGAATTATGTTAAAACGCCAGGTGCCCAGCTTGTCATGAAAAAAAAGTGTCAATTTCGTGCACAGTGTTATTAACCGATTAAACCAAAACCTCGCTTAATTAATCGAGCGATTAACCGATTAAAGCAAAAAATGCACAGTACGGGCTTGATTAGGATGAATATTATCTAAAAGAGTAAATGTGGTAATAAAACGATCCATATTAATGCCTTTTAGCCGCTCAGATTAACGGTAGTGCTCTATAACTTGACGAAGTGCTCTATAAGTTTAGTAGAAATTTAGGAAATAATGGGTACGGGGTCCATTCGGAAAAATAAGCCGAAAATATTTTTGAAGTTCTAGCACATTTTAAAACGGAAAAAGCACGATAGTGCTCTATAACTTGACGAAGAGCTCTATAAGCTTAGTAAATAAAGAGCGAATTTTGGAAATAAATTTTCAATATTTATTATTGTTGTTCTGGTGTAAGTCTTTGCTTGGTGATTTGCCAAAGTATACTGAAATAAAGTCAAACCCACTCCATTACTATCACCTGAAAAACCAACCTTTATAATAAAATGTCTGAAAACGTTAAATTTTAGCCTTAGCAACAAAATATCCGACATTTTTCCGTTTTAAAATGTGCTAGAACTTCAAAAATATTTTCGGCTTATTTTTCCGAATGAACCCCGTACCCATTATTTACTAACCCCCATATTCATAAAAAATATTTTTGACTAATAAATCGTTTACTAAACAAATTTTCATAGAAAATTCGTTTCATAAACCTAAATATTTTTTATGAATATGGGGGTAAATCTCTAAATTGTGTATACATAATCAAATTATTATTTCTCTTCTTAAACATTTTTCACCTAAAAGGCTTTTATAGCCTAAATTTTAAATAGCTTTAACCCAAAAACTAACTACATTTTCCTGAGACTTAAAAGGACATGATTATGTTTTCTAAAAACTTTAGCAAAATTTATATTTCCATTTACATACATTTATTTATTTTCAGATGAATACAGTGGCAAAGCTATACCTTTGGCGGTAACAAAATAAATAAATAAAAGTTCCCAGAAAACAGGCAGCTCTCAAAGGATTTCTGATATCGATGCATTTATTTATTAGGCCAATTTGATATAACAAAAATCTAATTTTAATAATTGTTTTAAAGCAAACACAGATTTTTAATTATATGTTAAGTGTATTTTAGATATATGTAAATGTAAATATGTATAACACTATTTTTAAAATAAATGTTATCAAAAATCGAAAATAATTACCAAAATAATTTCACATAAGGGTTGTTTAGGGTATGTTTAAATGATTTCAAATCGAAAGAATTTTGTAAAAGAGTGGCATCAGAGTAAAATTTGTATCTTACTCGTCTCGAGTTTTATTTTTATGCCAAAGAATCCATTAAAAATTGCCTCAATTCCTATCGACGTACACTGAGGCCAAAGGCATTTTTTGCGGATAAATGTACATCTCCTCAGCTACAATAGTGAGAAACACTAAATTTGATGTACATAACTCTCAGAGTAAGCTGAGGTATAGGAGGGGGAGACGGATACCCCATCTTATTTTTTATTTTATTTGTGCATCCGCTATTCGGATATATTCGGTTTGGATGAGATTTACCCAAAGTTCTTGAGAATGGTTGTTACGTTAATAGTAGTACCCCACATAACTTATCTTTTTAATAATATAATAACAAAGAGTGCTTATCCACAAAGCTGGAAATATGCAAAAATAATACCAACACCGAAAACAAACAATGACGTTCGTCCAATTGCTATAATTCCTTATTTATCAAAAGTTTTTGAAAAGTTGCTGCATAATCAAATAAGCAAATATGTTAATGAACCTACTTACAAAAAGGCAGTCAGGATTTCGACCTGGCCATAGTTGTATTACCGCCCTAATAGATGTATCTGAAGAAATACGTGGAAATATTGATGATGACAAGGTCTCGTTCCTAGTTCTTTTAGATCATTCAAAGGCATTTGATATGGTAGACCATGCAGTTCTCTGCCTGAAGTAACACAGAATGTTCAATTTTACCGCTGCTTCTGTTGGTTTAATGTATTCTTACTTGACAGGTCGTAAGCAGTCAGTATTCTTAAACCATAAAACCGCACAAATGCTACCAGTCCTAAAGGGTGTACCTCAAGGATACATTTTTGGAACACTACTGTTTGGTCTTTACGTAAATGATCTACCTACTCAACTACAATATTGCAATGCCCATTTTTACGCGGATGATGTCCAACTTTATATTAGTATGGAGATAAAACGTGTTCATGTATGGGCAAAGGCAAATGGTTTGTGTCTTAACCCACAGAAATCAAAGTGTCTTATAATAACTAAGAAAACAATAAAGTTACCCTTTGAACCGAGAATAGTGCTTGACACTCAAAATATTGATATCGTAACATCTGCTAAAAGCCTTGGTATTATATTCAATAAAACACTAAAGTGGTCAGATCATAAAAATTCTGCAGCTGGGAAGACTTACGCAAAGCTAAAGACTCTATGCATCATAGTATACAACTAGTGTGCCGACTCTTTGACAGGTACATAACTCAATTGTCAGTGGTACCTAATTTATGTTTGTATTAGTAAGATTTTTTTAAATGTATTGGTGTATAAAACTATTTCCACAACTAAACATAGTTGCATAAAATCGTATAGAATGTGGGAAAAATTTGTTTTCCAAAATAAAATTTTATTAGCTCAATAAATTAGCTCAATGTAAAATTTTTCACAATATAACACTTTATGTTTAATTTTATGAAACAAACACATAATTAATAATTTTTTTCAATACATTTTGCTCATTTGCTTTTGCAAAATGTTTTTATTTTTCACAAACTAAAAATTTTTAAATAAATTTATTTGACATTAATTTTTTTCTGTTGTTAAAATTATTAAAGCCAGCAAAGTAGCATTTTGTGGTATGAAAATAATATTTGAAATCATAAATTATTTAAATATTATCCGATATTGCAGACAAAAATTTTGCAAACATTGTTTTCAAAAGTTTATAAATGCAGCCAGCATTTAATAAATTGAAAATTTATTGAACTAATAAAATTTTATTTTGGAAAAATTTTTTTTTTCACATTCTATACTATTTTATGCAACTATGTTTGTTGTTATGTGGAAATAGTTTTATACACCAATACATATAAAAAAAATCTTACTAATACAAACATAAATTAGGTTCCACTGACAATTGAGTTATGTACCTGTCAAAGAGTCGGCATACTAGTTGTATACTATGACTCTATCCCTGTCGGATTTTTGTTAGCTAGCTCAACATTTAGTTGACTTTTAGCTAACTTATTTACAACTGACTAGTGACTAACTCATAATTGGTGCAGATTTGAGTCAGTTGTGTTTTGTGCGACTGACTTCTTCTCGATAACTATTGAACTAGCCTTTGGCTAACTCAAAAGTTATGCAGAGATTAGTGAGTTGTGTTTTGTGCGACTGACTTTTTCTCGATAAGTATTGAACTAGCCTTTGACTAACTCAAAGCTGATGCAGTGGACTGTGGTGAAAACACGTTTTGCTTGTTTTGTGTACTTTTTCAAAGTTAAATAATAAGCAAAAGTTCCCATATTCTCTTTGTTAATATCATTTAGTTAAATACATCTCATTTTCAAAGTAGAATTATTATGAAAACCGGTTTTGGCAATATCGGGCATGCTGCTGGTGTCTTATAACTGAGAGTTTTTCTGTAGACAAAGGGGAAATACAACAAAAGTGAAAGAAAACATATGTGTAATAGTCTCTGTCTCTCTTTAGAAAATAAATAAAGCAAAATACGTAATTTTTTTTTTTCTCTTATTAAAGTCAACATATTGTATGCACCACAAGCTGACTCATAATGAGCTAACTTATGGTTAGCTTAAAGTTATGCAGTGTGAGTGAGTACTGACTCGTACTGCGGACATTGCGTGTAAAAACTGAATAGCTTTAACCATGTAAATGAGTTAGCTTGTGAGTCACCTCTGACTAACTTCTGATTAACCATGAGTTAACTTTGAGCTAACTCATTTTCCGACAGGGATGGAACACTCAACACTTAACCCCACTTAATATACTTATTTTGCTGGCAAAAACATATCTTATGCCAACACTGTTATATGGCTGTGAAATATATGCAAGTTGTGATTCTGCTAGCCGTTAATAACTTACAAATACGTACAATGCAATTTTGAGATACATATGTGTTTAACTTGGGGAAATATGACCGGATTTCTGAATATGTGACAAAACTCTACAATGTCACATTATTAAACCTAATAAAAATAAGAACCTTAATGCTTCTTCATAAGATTATCTATACTCTTGAGCCAGACTATATGTTTGATAGAATCTTATTTACACAATCAGGAAGGCCAAATATGTTCCGGTTGGTTCAGTACTTTCTACCTGTTTATTTTTGTACTTGATTTGAATTTGAATTCGTTAGTTTTTTTAATTTAGTTGCCTTTGGTTTTGGAAATTTATTTGAAAACTATTTGGCATGGATATATTGTTTTAATATTTTTTTTTATTTAAAAATTTCGGGTTTTCCTTGTTTAGGAAAATAAAATTTAATCAGGTAGGCAATTCTTTTGGAAATGAAATTTTGGGGTTTTTATTTGTGACTAGGAGAAGAGTTTGGGGAGTCTAGATTTTGATTTTGAAGTGAACAGTTTGTAAGGAAAATAAGAAATATAAGGAAAATGATTATAATTTGAATTATTGTGGTTGATAGTTTGGTTGAATGGAAATTAAAGGAAAAAAAAATAAAATATTTTATGAAATAAAAAATAAACTAATAAATGAAATACTAATAAAAGATGTTTTTGAAAGGATAAAAGATTAAAAAGATTCGAAGGTGAAAAGATATTAAATTAAAAATGATATGATATTGGAAAGAATACAAGATTAAAAGGATAACTTGTGATACATATGAAAATAAAGGAAAAAGGGGAAAAATAGATAAAAACTAGTAATGTTGAAATCCTTACGATAAAAAGGGTAATATAACATAAAAGACTATATTGAATACCAAAACAAATTTAAAGCGCATATCAAACAACAAATGAAACATGCGAAATATATTAAATGCTAAAGAGGAATACAATTTTGAAACCAAATAAGTCAATACAAGCTAGTGCTTACGGGTTTGTGACCTGCTGATGAATTGCTGTGTTCTTGTGATTTTTGTTTTGTGGATGAACGTAATTTAACTTAATGTTGTCTTAAATTGTTGATTAAATTTTGCTTTTCTTTTATTAATTAACTGTGTTTTTTAATAACTTGTGTGTTGTTAGTTATTAAAATTATTTATTAATGTTTTTTTTTTCTTTTGTCCTTAATATTTTTAAAACGAGTTATTTTGTGTTTTCCTGTGCTTAATTTCTTTTCCTTGTATTACCTAATCATATAATCAGTTGTTTAAAATTTTAATAATGTGTTTGAAATGCTGATATGTACATATTATCGTGGGATAACAGATTGTAAGTTCTTGTTATTTAATTCTATGTTTTTGAATTTGTTGTTTTTTTTCTATTGCATTTTTCCTGGTTATAAATAAATAAAAAAAACATTAACTAACTTTTAGATTATTCAGATTATTAATATTGCATGGACTCAAGTCTGAAATATTGTTTGTAAATCTTAATATTTTTATTTTTCTTTTCTATGAAAATTTTAATAAATGAAATAACTATTGTTTGAAAATGAACATACGAAAGATGGCACATTAAATTATTTAAATCGAGTTGTGAAGTGATGAGGTATAGATGGAATAAAATTGCAGTAAAATTGGGATATTTTTGGGATTATATTTTCAAATTTTGTTTAAATATAATCATGGTGGTATTTTAATACCAAAGGGGTGGGATAAAATGGGTTGGACATCTAGACCCAAACAAGTATTCAAATTAGTAAGGAAATTAGTAACTCATTGATAAGAACCCAAAAGTTGTGTTGTTAGAAATCAATGACGTTACAAATGGCGCCCAACGGGAACATGACAATTTGTTTGAATGTAACTTACTGTTTAATTAATTTTAATGAATAATTGTACAATTTTAGCAAATTTGTTTTACGAATTTTTTAATGCCGCATCCTTTGATATGTATGTATAACGTACCAAAGTTGTGTGATTAAATTAATTTGCTACAGAGTTTCAATTTTATTATCCTATATGTTGTTACCAATTTTGAAACTAACTTCTTAGGGGATTTGAATACTTGGTTATATTTTATTGTTATTTGTTTTGCTGTGATTCCATTTTGAACTTTAAACTTCACAACCCAGATATTTTATTGATTGATTTATTTGAATTTTTTTATTGACTTATTTTAAAACTATTATTGGATTTTTTTTTTTTGTTTGTCACTGTTTTTATTTAAAATTTTGCTTATCCGCGAGTGTTTTTTTTTTGTAAAAAAAAAAGTTTGGATTTTTACCTTTTTGTTTTTAATTTTGAATATGGCTTCAGGAAGACCGGTTACACGTAGCTTTGCTAAATCATTGGAAAATATGGGGAAGGCAATTGGCACAGAACAGGAATCTGCTCGGGTTGTTAGTGAGTCGGATCTTAACTCTACCGTTCGAAATATAGATGAAAGCTTATTAAAGGATAGTGATTCAAAATTACCAGAAAGTTTTAATATAGATAGTATGAAGGAGTTCATTGACATTGTTGTTCAAACTCAAGTTGCTAATCTCATATGCAATTTGGAGGAGAGTCTGTTTTTGAGAGTGAATGAAGCTATGTCCCGGCTAGCTTTACAGGGAAATTCGAATCATAGGGAAAATTGTCAACAGGGAAATTGTGGGAATGAATTTAAATTATCTGATGAACGACGTCCCGTTAATAATAAACCATTGGAAATGCATAGATGGAATGTGTATTTTTCGGGTGATGACAAGGAACTACGTATAGACGATTTTATACGTAGGATTGAACATATTGCATTTTCGCAGGGAGTGTCGCTTCAGGAAGTTGCAAATAATCTATATATGTTGTTAAAGGGTCATGCTGCCAATTGGTATTTTCAATGGGTTCAGCGCAATCGAACTATTACTTGGAGTTCACTGAAGTTGGCGTTAGGTGTTCAGTTTAGATCTGGGGAGAGTGATTATGACTTAGAACATAGGATGATGAATAGGTTACAGGGATCCAATGAAACTTTTGACCAATTTTATAACGTAATGATAGATTTAAATTCTAGAATGAGTTCTCCAAGATCTGATAAAGATTTAATGGAAATTATGAAACGAAATATTTCTAGCAAAATGCTTATTTTCGTTCATAATTCTACATCGCAAACACTTCCAGATTTTCTTTTAGAATGTCGACGTGCTGAGAGAAATGTCTCATAAATTGAATTGGGTTTTAATAAAACCTTATTTAAAGGTAAAATGAGTGAAGGGAAATTAGTTGAGGAAGTTTCTCCAGAAATTGAATTAAGTGAAAAAATTGTTGAGGCAATTACTCATAAAAAATCTTCAGGAAATGTTTGTGATATAACCTGCTTTGATTGTAAGGAAAAAGGACACTTCGCTTTTAATTGTACGAAAAAATCGGGTAGGGTATTTTGTTATAAATGTGGACGAGACAATTATGTGGTCTCTAATTGCCCTTTTTGTAGTGAGGGAAACTTGAGCAAGAACATGCGATCCGGGGGTCCTGTTCAGTGAACCAAGCCCGGAATTCGGATTTGAGAAAACTATCATCGGACGTACAGGCAAATTTTCATGACAAGTGGGTGAAGTATAATGAGATTCGGACGAAAATTTTTAGTGGGCTTACAGACGGAATCTGGACCAATATCGGACAAAATTATTAAGGTTAGGCAAAGACATAAGGATCTTAGGAATGAACACAGAATTGTTGAGGGAGCTATTATTAAAGGGGATAGTGATGACATACGACCGTTTGCGGAGGTTGAAATTTTTGGTGAAAAGGTAAAGGGGTTGTTGGACAGTGGTGCTACCATTTCTGTTCTGGGAGCAGGCTCTTTGGAATTTTTGAGGAGTCATGATATTGAAATGAGGGAATTTAAATCTGAGATAAGAACGGCTGGTGGATCGACCATGCCGATTATAGGAAAAATTGATACTACGGTAACATTTAATGACAGATCTGAATCAGTGACTATTTATATATCTCCTGGACTTTCGCAGAGACTTTATTTGGGCTTTAATTTTTGGAAACTTTTTGGACTGGACACATCGCTAAATTTGGAAGTTAGTGAAATTGATAATAGAATTGATCCGAATACACACGATTTTACGGAACTGCAAGATTGCAATCTTAAAAGGGTGATCGAGAATTTTCCTTCGTCTGAAATCTTAGGCTTAGGAAAAACTTTTCTTTTGGAACATGTTATTGATACGGGTGATGCAAAACCAATGAAACGTAGGCATTATCCGATTTCTCCAGCTAAACAAAGATTAGTATATGAAGAACTGGATCGAATGATTAGTTGAGGGGTGATTGAAGAGAGTTATAGTGCTTGGTCTTCACCTGTGACTGCAGTTATTAAACCCAATAAAACTAGAATTTGTCTAGATAGCCGTGAACTGAATGAACTTACACGTAAGGATGCATACCCCATTCCGAATATTGAAGGTTTATTAATGAGACTTGAGGATACAGTTTATATTAGTTCAATAGATCTCAAGGATGCATTCTGGCAGATTCCATTGGAAAAATCCAGCCAGGAAAAGACTGCCTTCACAGTTGCTGGTAGACCTCTTTATCATTTCAGGGTAATGCCATTTGGTCTCTGTAATGCGCCGCAGACAATGATGAGATTAATGAATAAAGTTATTCCGACAATGTTGAGAGAACGAGTATTTGTTTATTTAGACGATCTATTGATATTTTCGAAAAATTTTGATGAGCATTTGCTTTTATTGGAAAAAGTAGCAGAATGTTTAGGAAATAGTGGTCTGACTATAAACGTTTCGAAGTCAAAATTTTGTATGAAGGAAGTGAATTATTTAGGTTTTATTGTAGGTGGAGGTGTAATTAGAACCTCGGATGAAAAGGTAGTGGCTATTCGAAATTTTAAAATTCCTAGAACCGTTCGCGAAGTGCGTCAGTTTCTTGGGGTTGCTAATTATTATCGAAAATTTGTTGCTAATTTTTCTACTTTGGCATCTCCTATATCAGATCTAATAAAAAAAGGGAAAAAAAATTCGAAATGACTGCGGAAGCATTAGAGGCCATTTCGGAATTAAAAACTGCATTAACTACTGCTCCTGTTTTAGTTCACGCAGATTACTCAAAGCCTTTTATAGTGCAGTGTGACGCATCTAATTCAGGTATTGGTGCCGTTTTATGTCAGATGGACGCAGAAGGTGTTGAAAAGCCAATTTATTTTTATTCAAAGAAGTTGAATAAATCACAAAAAAATTATTCAGTTACCGAACTGGAGTGTTTGGCAGCTGTGTCTGCGGTAAAGAAATTCCGTCCATATTTGGAAATGCAACCTTTCAAAATAATAACTGATCATTTAAGCTTGAAGTGGCTTATGAGCCAAAAGGATTTAGCTGGAAGACTCGCTCGTTGGAGTCTTTCCTTACAAGGATACGATTTTGAAATTGCTCATAGGAAGGGTTCTGAAAATATAGTACCTGATGCGTTGTCCCGTTTACTTCCTGAGGAAGAAATTGCTGAACTTTCTATTTGTATTTTGGATATTGATCTTAACAGTGTAGAATTTGATAGTGAGGATTACAAATCCCTAAGGCGAAATTGTGAAGGTAATGCCGATTCGTTACCGGACATAAAAGTTTCGGGAAAATGTGTGTATAAGAAAGTAGGATTTTCTGAATGAAATTCCATTTCCGATACTTTAGCCTGGAAGTTGTGGGTTCCAGGTTCTCTTACTCACAGTCTTATTACATCAGCTCATAACCCACCTCAGGCATCACATGGTGGAATTTCGAAAACCCTTTTTAGACTTAAGGAAAAATATTATTGGCCAAATATGGCTGTGCAAGTAAGAAATTTCATAGCAGATTGTGAAATCTGTAAGTCTATGAAGGCTCCTAATTTCATAACGAGACCACCAATGGGAAAACAAACTGTTACGGAAAGACCATTTCAGAAAATTTTTATTGACCTACTTGGCCCATATCCTCGCTCGAAGCTTGGTAATACATACTTGTTAGTCGTTTTGGATCACTTCAGTGAATTCTGTTTTATTCATCCCTTACGTAAAGCTGACTCTAATAAAATAATACAATTTCTACAATGTAGTGTAGCGTATTTGGTGTACCGGAAACAGTGCATAGTGATAATGGGAGTCAGTTTGCGTCTAAACATTTTGCTCAGATGTGTAAGGATTATGGAATACGCCAAATTTTTAGAGGATCTTATGCACCTCAGAGTAATGCTTCTGAACGTGTAAATAGGTCAATATTAGCGGCAATTCGATCTTATGTAGGTAGTGCACAAACGTCATGGGATGAAAATATTTGCCACATTAACCAATCCCTTCGTAGTTCTCTTCATTCTTCAATTGGAATGTCACCATTTTTTGCTTTGTTTGGTAGAAATATGGTTTTGCATGGTTCAGCCTACAACATTTTAAGGAACTTAGACACTAAACGATGGGGAAGTGGACATTATTAACCAATCGGATCATATGAAAATTATTGCTGACTCAATACTTAAAAATTTGGAGAAGACGTATAAGAAAAGTGAACGTTCTTATAATTTAAGGGGATGTCGAAATATCGGATACGAGCCTGTAGCCCGTTTCTGTATTTCTCGCATCATAAAATTTCCCGCATGAAACAAGTGAATTATGACAAAAACAGTGCAATATGAAACAAAAAATGGTTTATCTCACATAAGTGTTTCTGTATTTTTACTTTGCGAGAATTATCTGTCATTTAAATAATTTTCCAGCAACTATTGGAAGGATGTGAGAAAAAGTGTTTCTGTAACAATATCTTGCAAAAAGTTTCTCACAAGAACTGTCAAAATAAGTCATATTTGAAATTGATGCGAGAAAAAAAAATTTTAAAAATGGAGCCCAAATTATGTATGTATGTACACAAGAATGTGTATTATTTTTTTTTTTTATTTGAAAAGCAAGAATTTAAATGATAAAAATAAGTATATAAAACACAACTGTTATATTTTGTTATTTTAATTTTTTTAGCCTTTCATTGTGTTTGTTTTATGTAGGGCTGCCAGATAAATTTGTGAAAAAAACGTTAATATCCTAAGAAAAATAAAAAAATCGTCTATTTTGTTGGGACAATTTAAAATTAATTTTGTTCGATTTTTATCACATAATCAGTTTAAAATTTCAGATTGTTATTTTTCCCTGCAGAAATCACACAAAGGAGTGACAAAATATCATATTGAAATAAAATAAACACTTTTGGACAAAATAAAAGGCAAAAATTTCCTAAAGTGCATTGACTGAAAAATGGGGTAATAGTTTAATCTTTTGATCACATAAACAAATGTATTTAATAATGCAAGCAAATAAAAATTAAACAGTTTTCGTTCGAAATTTTGCTTT
Organism: Pollenia amentaria; assembly: GCA_943735925.1. NCBI lineage: Eukaryota > Metazoa > Arthropoda > Insecta > Diptera > Polleniidae > Pollenia > Pollenia amentaria. The sequence continues at coordinate 53,111,949 of OX031006.1, forward strand.
TGCCGATACATTTTTTAATCTGCCTTGTTTTTAAAGATATCGGTTTTCTGTGGTGCCTAATACACAAACATATAAAACTATTTAAAATTGTTTTATTTCGAAGACTGAATCGTCACTAGAAAAAAATCAGCAAATTGTCACTTTGCCAATTTTGGAACAAAAAAAATCATCAAAATGTCGATATATCTTTAAATCTGGCAGCCTAATTTTTATTATATATATTTCTTTCGTTGACGTTACGCTGGCTTTTGACACTTAATTACAGGAAGTATTCCAGTTAAAACAGAATCTGTGTTGTCTGTTCTCGCATTTAAATACAGAAACACTTTTTTCTCACAAATCGAGAAACGATGGAATTTTTTGTTTCACACTTAATGTGAGAAATTTTGCGATGCGAGAAATACAGAAACGAGCTACTGGTCAGGAAGTATATAGGAAGAATTTTCAACAAAGTGATTTTTCGAAACAATTTAACGCGAAAGTAGGTAACTGTTTATATAAATTAACAGATTTAAGTGGAAAATTCATCGGAGTATTTCACGGAAAGGATCTTAGACAATAATGATTAATATAGCCGGCTGTTTATGTGGGTCGTGCCACACGTGGGAACTTTAATCATATTCATATTATTTTGGATGTCACATAGTCCCAAAACATTTTCTTTTTACTGGTGTTGTTGTAAATGTTTTGGTTTGTTCCGGTTGGTTCAGTACTTTCTACCTGTTTATTTTTGTACTTGATTTGAATTTGAATTCGTTATTTTTTTTAATTTAATTGCCTTTGGTTTTGGAAATTTATTTGAAAACTATTTGGCATGGATATATTGTTTTAATATTTTTTTTTATTTAAAAATTTCGGGTTTTCCTTGTTTAGGAAAATAAAATTTAATCAGGTAGGCAATTCTTTTGGAAATGAAATTTTGGGGTTTTTATTTGTGACTAGGAGAAGAGTTTGGGGAGTCTAGATTTTGATTTTGAAGTGAACAGTTTGTAAGGAAAATAAGAAATATAAGGAAAATGATTATAATTTGAATTATTGTGGTTGATAGTTTGGTTGAATGGAAATTAAAGGAAAAAAAAATAAAATATTTTATGAAATAAAAAATAAACTAATAAATGAAATACTAATAAAAGATGTCTTTGAAAGGATAAAAGATTCGAAGGTGAAAAGATATTAAATTAAAAATGATATGATATTGGAAAGAATACAAGATTAAAAGGATAACTTGTGATACATATGAAAATAAAGGAAAAAGGGGAAAAATAGATAAAAACTAGTAATGTTGAAATCCTTACGATAAAAAGGGTAATATAACATAAAAGACTATATTGAATACCAAAACAAATTTAAAGCGCATATCAAATAAAACAGTGACAAATGAAACATGCGAAATATATTAAATGCTAAAGAGGAATACAATTTTGAAACCAAATAAGTCAATACAAGCTAGTGCTTACGGGTTTGTGACCTGCTGATGAATTGCTGTGTTCTTGTGATTTTTGTTTTGTGGATGAACGTAATTTAACTTAATGTTGTCTTAAATTGTTGATTAAATTTTGCTTTTCTTTTATTAATTAACTGTGTTTTTTAATAACTTGTGTGTTGTTAGTTATGTAGTGTACCTCATAAGTTGCCACCGCCTACCCTTAAACTACTCTTAAATCTATACACACCAACCTAAATAGAGTAGGGTAATTATGCAAGATCAAATAACGGCATTTACCAATCGACACACATTGATTGGAATGCAAGTTAATTAGGGCATAAGTATGATAAAACAAACGAACAATTCTACTCAATAAGAATTGTAAATTGAGTGACTAATAGGAATGAGTGTAACCGCAAATATTCCTATTGGTCAAAGCAATTGTAATCAGGGTAATTATGCATATGTCCATAATATCGACAAAGACAGCTAGAACTTTATCGATAAGTAGAATAAGTAAGACAGGCTAAGTTAAAAACTCATGAATAGTATTTAAGTGCATGTAAATTAAAAATAAAGTAGACTTGAAATTATCAATCTATATCGGCAATAACTTGCCTTGCATTTTTAATTACAAGCTCTCCTATCTTTCGGCAGTTCCTTTGAACGCCTATCCAAGCAGCTGAAACCCTGACAGCTAGTTAAACTAACCAAGGGCTATAGGGAATAAAAATCCAATACACAAGGACATACTTTACACTAGAAACACCACTTCCAACACCACATGGCGATCCTGCCCACTCGGACCACAACAAATTAATTATTTCCTTCCAATTAATTAGATCCTTCCAAACTAAAAATTAGTTGAAGATCCTGCTAACCAAAATTTTTAAATTCCAAAAAAAAAGTTTGCCTTTGTAATTAGACTAGAGAAAATTTTTTTGATGTCCTTAGAGGTGGAAATAGACAAAATTGTTGCACGCTGGGAGTTATATCTGGAAAACAGCAATGAAGAAGAATATGAGCCAGATCCAGTAGAAGAATCGGCACCCTGCTATGTACCTCTACCACTAAACGCAGGTCCAAAGGCTATTACCCTGGAAGAATACAAGAAGCAACGCCACATGGCGATCCTGCACTCGGACCACTGGGACCAGAACAGATTAATTATCCTGCCAGACTAAAAATTCCATTGAATTAAGAAAAGATCCTGACAAAAAAAAAAATTAAATTAAATAATAATTAAGATTCGGTAGAAATTCCTACCAAACTAAAAAAAAAAAAATGTTTAAGAAAAATTTTAAAAGATTTTTAATTGTTTAAAATAATTAAGAAATTCCTTTATAATTAAGAAATTCTTGCCAGTACATTTCACCCACCACAGAAGATCCTTCACTTCATTCCATACCTATTCGGATCAAGAAAGATGGAATTCTGCGTTTCCTTTCAACCTGAAGAAGATCGTACAGATCCTGCTGTATCAAAGTTTTTAAGATAGGAAACATTTTTCGTTAAATTTTCGTATAGAGGAAAACGGAAAAATAGATTAAAACAATAGAAGATATGAAACAAAATTTTTTATTCTAACGTTTTGATAGATGAAAGTAGAACTAAGATTGAATAATTTAAAAAAATGGGTAAAATAAATGAAATGGCTTTAATAATAAAAAAGAAGAGAAAAAGGAAACCTTTTAATAAAAATAAATTAAAAAGAAAAAAATAGTAAAACAAAGAAAAATTTTTAAATATTATAAAAACAAAACGAAAAATATTGTATTTATTTTAATTTGTTAAAAATATATAGAAACAGTAATGTTAAATAATTATTTTATTAAAATTATCAAAACATTCTTAAACATTTATTAATATTTTTGTATTTTTATTATCAATTATTATAAAAAACTATTATAAACACATAAATATTTACTTAGTTTTTAAGAATATTTTACTATTTAAAAAAAAAAAAATTTAAATAAAACTTAGCACTTTCAATGTAAACAAAAGCATTTAACACAAAAAAAAAATGCATACTACCCAAAAACAGAAATTATGCAATTATTGAAATTAAACCTTACTGACTATTACGTCATATTAAATAATAATGAATTAAAAGACGAAAATTTTTTTTTAATTAGTAATTCAATAGCACAAAAAAAATCAGAATGACACATATTCAATTTTTAAAACAAATAAATAAGACGGAAATTTTGCAGGGCATTAAACTGCACGTTGACCCACTGAGAAACTCTGACATATTAAGTTACACAAATGTAAACAATGACGAACGTTTTAACAAAAATTTTAATGAGCTACAGTTAGACCAAAATGAATAGAAATAAACTCAGACATACTAAAACAAATGATACCGTTGGAAAATGATGAAACAAAAAAGAAAATACTAATAACTACAAGGGCGATAAAAAGAAAGATGAAAATACAAATAAAGAGGCAAATAAGAATAAAGAAATAAATATGGATGAAGAACGCGCGAATGGAAGTAATATGGGAAAATGCATCTCTCAGGAGTCTGATCAACTTCTAATATGGGAATGCACATCCATAAATGATGTTAGGAATATGAAGAAATTGCAATTTAATAAAGTTTGAAAATATAGAATACGTCGATATAAGAATTGAAGATAATATTGTGCACATAGGGCGTGATGATAATTCATCGAAACAAGATTCGATTATGAAGAAATCACGTACCCAAAAGAATAATTATATAAATGAAGGAAGTAACGATAATTCATCAAAACAAGATTTGATTATGAAGAAGTTACATTCCAAGAATAAAAATAGTATGCATACAACATTCAGCGATAACTCAGCGAAACTAGATTCGATTCTGAGGAAACTGATATCTGTAATGCAGAAAGAGAATATAGAAGAATTTGCGCTAGCGAAGAATGAAAAATATTTAATATATATAGAATGGAAGATTTTAAAAAGCATATGCAAAGATAAAAATGAACAACAGAAGTCCTCAACTAAAAATATTAATTTACAATGCCCCAACAAGAATAACAGATGACATACTGAAATATAAACTCATCGATGAATTCCACAATGCCACACACGCAGGCCACTTAGGAATAAGAAAAACAATTATTAAATTAAAACAGCGATACATTTGGAAAAACATGAATAAGATGGTAAAGCAATTCATAAAATACTGTGACAAGTGTACTATAAACAAACAAACCAAACACATTAAAGAACCACTTACAATAACGGACACACCGAGCAACAGTTTTGAAACAATATCAATTGACACTGTAGGACCTCTTCGTATTTCAAACGGTTACCGATACATATTGACAATGCAATGCGAGCTAACAAAATTCATTATTGCTCACCCAATGTCAACAAAAGACGCACTTACAACTGCCAAAACACTTGTAGAACAATTAATTTTAAAATTCGGTAAATTTAAGATGCTCAAATCAGACAACGGGACAGAATTCAAAAACGAACTCATGCATAACATATGTTCACTACTCGATATCAAACAAACATTTTCAACCCCTTACCACCATGAAACAATGGGTGCGGTAGAAAGAAATCACAGGGTTCTCAATGAATTCTTGCTGACAACAGCAAATGATTACGAATGGGATAAGTGGATAAACTATTTTACTTTTGCCTACAACACGGCTCCACACATAGACACTGGTTACACACCATTTGAATTGGTATATGGTAGATTGCCATGCCTACCATCAGAATTTTATGAAACTGATAATAACAAAATATACAATTATGATGACTATGCAAAAGAGCTGAAACAAAGATTAAAATATTCTTTGATTAGAGCTAAAGATTTCACAGATAAAATAAAAGAAAAAAGAAATTTAGAAGATAGATATAATAAAAGTTTAAATCTAAATATAGGAGATTTAGTTTTAATAAAAATAGAGAATAGGAAAAAGAATCAAAGCCCGTACAAAGGCCCATATAGAATTATTAGAAAAAACGGTGTAAATACTATAATAGACTACCACGGAATTGAAAAAGAATTTCATAATAATCAATTAAAACCATATATAGGCCTAAGAGACAATAATTAAGTACTATAAGAATACTATTTTTACTACTATTTTTAAATAATTAAATAATTATAAATTAAATATTAAGTACATTAAGAACTACTTTAAAAAACTATAACTCATGTAAATACATATTATAAAACTATTAAAATATTAAATACTATATAAGAATTACTTTGTAAAACTATAACATATGTAAATAGAAATTAAGAACTATTTTACAAATATTGTCGGTACTATGAATATATCAAGAAAAATCAATCCCCTAATTTTTCTCTTAGCGGTGAGGGTGTAGTGTACCTCATAAGTTGCCACCGCCTACCCTTAAACTACTCTTAAATCTATACACACCAACCTAAATAGAGTAGGGTAATTATGCAAGATCAAATAACGGCATTTACCAATCGACACACATTGATTGGAATGCAAGTTAATTAGGGCATAAGTATGATAAAACAAACGAACAATTCTACTCAATAAGAATTGTAAATTGAGTGACTAATAGGAATGAGTGTAACCGCAAATATTCCTATTGGTCAAAGCAATTGTAATCAGGGTAATTATGCATATGTCCATAATATCGACAAAGACAGCTAGAACTTTATCGATAAGTAGAATAAGTAAGACAGGCTAAGTTAAAAACTCATGAATAGTATTTAAGTGCATGTAAATTAAAAATAAAGTAGACTTGAAATTATCAATCTATATCGGCAATAACTTGCCTTGCATTTTTAATTACAAGCTCTCCTATCTTTCGGCAGTTCCTTTGAACGCCTATCCAAGCAGCTGAAACCCTGACAGCTAGTTAAACTAACCAAGGGCTATAGGGAATAAAAATCCAATACACAAGGACATACTTTACACTAGAAACACCACTTCCAACACCACAGTTATTAAAATTATTTATTAATGTTTTTTTTTTCTTTTGTCCTTAATATTTTTAAAACGAGTTATTTTGTGTTTTCCTGTGCTTAATTTCTTTTCCTTGTATTACCTAATCATATAATCAGTTGTTTAAAATTTTAATAATGTGTTTGAAATGCTGATATGTACATATCATCGTGGGATAACAGATTGTAAGTTCTTGTTATTTAATTCTATGTTTTTGAATTTGTTGTTTTTTTCTATTGCATTTTTCCTGGTTATAAATAAATAAAAAAAACATTAACTAACTTTTAGATTATTCAGATTATTAATATTGCATGGACTCAAGTCTGAAATATTGTTTGTAAATCTTAATATTTTTATTTTTTCTTTTCTATGAAAATTTTAATAAATGAAATAACTATTGTTTGAAAATGAACATACGAAAGATGGCACATTAAATTATTTAAATCGGGTTGTGAAGTGATGAGGTATAGATGGAATAAAATTGCAGTAAAATTGGGATATTTTTGGGATTATATTTTCAAATTTTGTTTAAATATAATCATGGTGGTATTTTAATACCAAAGGGGTGGGATAAAATGGGTTGGACATCTAGACCCAAACAAGTATTCAAATTAGTAAGGAAATTAGTAACTCATTGATAAGAACCCAAAAGTTGTGTTGTTAAAAATCAATGACGTTACAAATAATATAATTCATATACGATATCGAACTAGTATCTGAGTGGTAATTTTATGTTCATGCAATCCGTCTTTGGAACTCGTTAACACCGGCCACACAGTTTATACGCAACGCACTGCACTTTAAAAAAGAATTACTAAAGCATAACAGATGATTCACTTTGCAATACTAAAATACTACTGCTGAATGTTTTCATTTAAAAAGAATATTTGCTGTATTTCTATTTTATGTAACAAATTTTTAATTTTTTCCACTAACTGTATGAATAAAAAATTTATACTATATATTAAACCTTATGTTCATATACATTTTAAAAATCCTTTACTATAATTATAAGATTTTAAATCTTTTTGTATTGGAAATAAAATAAATAAATTAAAATTACAATATATGCGATCGTACAATATGTTTTACAAGATATAAAGCAAAGCAGAAATATGTGCCATTTATATGGATAATATTCTTATACGAGAAGAAGGTCTCTGTTTATAGCGGCATCCAGTAAGCTGCATTCGTCATGTTGGCCGGTCCAGGTTTGGATATTTTTCAGCCTCCCACACAAAGTATTTATTATATTTCTTATATCTGCGAACTATACGGATACCCCCCATACAAAGTATTTATTATTTTTCTTATATCTGCAGAACTACATTAGTGAGGCTCACTAAATTTGATGTGTGTAACTCTTAGAACAAACTGCATATTCCAAGAAAGTCCTCATCCTATCTTTCCCAACTCCCGCGGCACAATTGTGTTGTATCATATCACAAAACCAAGATAATTATATATATCGCATAAATCAGTATCATTAGATAAAGTTATTTGGAACAACTGGTACACAAAGTTTGTATTTCTGTCTTCTCCAGTTTTATAAAAAAAACTTTCGCAGCTTGTAAGTCTCCCCCAATTGAAAAGACTCTGTATAAGCTTGAAAGTCTAAAGCTTGTCATTTAAAATGCAAAATTCCATTTTTGGACTGATTTTATATGAAAATCTTTAAGCTCGATTTTCTCGGAAACTAGAAGCGCTAGAGCTTAAATAATGAAAATCTGATATCACTCATATAACTTAGCAAAATCCCATTTTTGGAATGATTTTGTATGAAAACCTTAAAACTCGATTTTCTCGGAAACTAGAAGCGCTAGAGCTTAAATAATGAAAATCTGGTATCAGTCATATAACTTAGCAAAATCCCATTTTTGGACTGATTTTGTATGAAAATCTTTAAACTCGATTTTCTCGGAAACTAGAAGCGCTAGAGCTTAAATAATGAAAATCTGGTATCACTCATATAACTTGGCAAAATTCCATTTTTGGACTGATTTTGTATGAAAAACTTTAAACTCGATTTTCTCGGAAACTAGAAGCGCTAGAGCTTAAGTAATGAAAATCTGGTATCACTCATATAACTTGGCAAAATCCCATTGTTGGACTGATTTTGTATGAAAAACTTTAAACTCGATTTTCTCGGAAACTAGAAGCGCTAGAGCTTAAGTAATGAAAATCTGGTATCACTCATACAACTTAGCAAAATCCCATTTTTGGACTGATTTTGTATGAAAAACTAGAAGCGCTAGAGCTTAAAAAATGAAAATCTGGTATCACTCATATAACTTAGCAAAATCCCATTTTTGGACTGATTTTGTATGAAAAACTAGAAGCGCTAGAGCTTAAATAATGAAAATCTGGTATCACTCATATAACTTAGCAAAATCCCATTTTTGGACTGATTTTGTATGAAAATCTTTAAACTCGATTTTCTCGGAAACTAGAAGCGCTAGAGCTTAAAAATGAATGAAAATCTGGTATCACTCATATAACTTAGCAAAATCCCATTTTTGGAATGATTTTGTATGAAAATCTTTAAACTCGATTTTCTCGGAAACTAGAAGCGCTAGAGCTTAAAAATGAATGAAAATCTGGTATCAGTCATATAACTTAGCAAAATCCCATTTTTGGACTGATTTTGTTTGAAAAACTCGAAGCGCTAGAGCTTAAATAATGAAAATCTGGTATCACTCATATAACTTAGCAAAATCCCATTTTTGGAGTGATTTTGTATGAAAAACTAGAAGCGCTAGAGCTTAAATAATGAAAATCTGGTATCACTCATAAAACTTAGCAAAACCCCATTTTTGGACTGATTTTGTATGAAAATCTTTAAACTCGATTTTCTCGGAAACTAGAAGCGCTAGAGCTTAAATAATGAAAATCTGGTATCACTAATTTAACTCAGCAAAATTCCATTTTTGGACGGATTTTATATGAAAATCTTTAAACTGATTTTGTATGAAAATCTTTAAACTCGATTTTCTCGGAAACTAGAATCGCTAGAGCTTAAATAATGAAAATCTTGTATCACTCATATAACTAAGCAAAATCCCATTTTTGGACTGATTTTATATGAAAATCTTTAAACTCGATTTTCTCGGAAACTAGAAGCGCTAAAGCTTAAATTATGAAAATCTGGTATCACTCATATCTCTTAGCAAAATCCAATTTTTAGACTGATTTTGTATGAAAAACTTTAAACTCGATTTTCTCGGAATATTTAAAAAATAATTATGTGCGGTTTTTTTGATTGGGCTTTAACTCTTTCCGGGCCGGTGGTATTTAAAACACAACTAATCTAAACATTTTTTATAAATTCTATGCGCCATAGAATTATATGTGTCATTTAAAGCTTATATTTAATAAAAATAAAAGTATTTCATATGAGAAAAAGAACAAGATGTAGTATTTATCTAAGCACAAAAGGTATACCTCAGAGAAGTGTCAGAAGCGCTCGTTTTTGTGTTTCTCGGTGTGCTTTCGGCAATTGAAAATCACACCCAAACCCACAAAAAGGGAACACCTAAATATCACGCGTGCGAGTTTAAAAGGCACATGTGATTTGAATTAAAGTGATTTTAAGGACCGGTCTGAATGTATCTTTTTATAATTTTTACAATGTACATACTAGGGCTTCCAATCGGGACTGGTGTTTCTGATTACCGGGATTCGGGATTGAAGAAAATATTTTGGGTTACCGTTTTTGGGATCCCGGGATTTTCGGGGCATATTTGAATCCCGGGATTCACGGGATTTTAAATTTTTCGGGATTTTTTAAATTATTTTATATTTATAACCACTATATAAAACTTTTTAAGCTGTTTGAAAAATTATAATAAAAACAAACTTAAATTATTAATTGATCACAATTCATAAAGATCATGTATTAAAAAACGTAACAAAAAACATAAAAATCTTATTTTTATCCATATTTGATTATTGATATAAAAAATTACACCATTTTCAATTGTATTTTAAAATTTCCAAATTTAATTCAAACATTTCCAATGAATTTTTAAATTGCCCAAATATATTTTAAAGTTTTCTAATAGCCTATTTCCAATGTGCGAACGAATTCTTTCGTTCGCATAACTGCATTGAAAACAAAAACAAAGTCTAAAAATTTGTTTTTGTTTTCAATGTAGTTATACGAAAGAAAGAATTCTTTCGAACATCGGAAATAGGCTATAAATGTATATTAAAATTGTCTTAATAATATTTAAAATTTTCAAATACAATTAAAAATTTTCCATATGTATTTTTAAATTGTCCCTATGTTTTTCAAAATTATATAAATGTGTTTCAACAAAATTTTACACATGGAGTTCAAAATTTTCTAAACGTATTTTAAAATTGTCCAAATGTATTTTAAAAATACAATTGACCAATTTCAACAAAAAAAAATTGGAAAATTTTAAAGTTCAATTGGGCAAATTTTTAAATACATTTGGATAATTTTAAAATACATATGAAATATTTTAAATACGTTTAAAAATATTTAAAATACATTTGAAAAATTTTTAAAAACATTTGGAAACTTTTAAAACACAATTGGAAATTATCGTATTTCAAACTTTTAAAAGGAGTGAACTTAATACTAAGTTCAAGGAGTTTCTAAGAATATTAAAGCATCCAATGTTGTATCTGCTAAACACGAACGAATTTTGTTGTTAAGATATGATGCAGTTGAAAAATATATTTCGCACTCAACACTCGTTAATAAAATTGTTTTTAAATATTTAAAATTTAAATTAAAATATGCGTACAAAAAATATTTATACACATTATTGAAAAAAATGTGAAAATAATAAAATATATAAAAAAAATCGGCATCCCGAAAGTCCTGCGATTAAAAATCAGAAATTCCGGGAATCGGGATTCGCCTAATCGGAATTTCCCGATCGGAAGCCCTAGTACATATATATAAATAAAGCCTGATTAATTATTCAAACAAAAACTCACCTGGGTGCACTTCATATCTATGTAACTTGCTTTTTCTTATTTATTTCTTTTTATTACCACTTTAAATTTTAGTAAGGATTTTCTGACTTTTACGTATTTTGCATTTTTTAAACTTCATTTGTCTCCATACCCACATCAATATTTTTATCCTGAGAAACAGTTTCTTCGACACCTGTAGTTTGAACTTTAACATAAGCGTGACGAGTGCGTATAGTATTAAATTGACGCATCTCCTCTAGATCGTCTAAGGAATATTTTAAATTATGTTTATGCAAAAGGTGGTCTCGTAATCTAAAATAAAGGAAAATTAAATAAAAATTATGTTATCAAACAGAAGTTATAGCACGAATCATACTTATTCCTTTGAGGATACTGCTTGTCACAGCGATTACACTTAAAAGGCATTGTTGAGTGGGTATAACGATGATTTCTGAGTGAAACACTATTTTGAAATATTTTACCGCAGTCTGGTTCGGTGCAAATATATCTTAAGTTTTGATGTTTAACCTCAATGTGTTGGGTCAAATGTCCTTTTTGGACGAACTTCCTCTGACATATATTACACTGAAAGGGATATTCTTTGGTATGATAACGCATATGAACTTCTAAAGTTTGTTTAGCTGAAAAAGTTTTCTTGCAAATTGGACACAATAGTCCCTCATCCAAGTGGGTTTGCTTGTAATGTTGATCCCACGATTGTTTAGAGGCATAAATACGCCCACATTGTTTAATGGGACAAACAAAATGTTTACGATTTTTATCGTGCATTCGCATATGCCAACTTAATTTGTTATTACTTACAAATGTTTTATTGCAAATTGTACATTCGAATTTTTTAAATTCACTTAGACTATCTGTTTCATTTTCTTGTGCAGTTTCATATTGATGTATAACCTCTTCGTTACTCGTAGGTTTGTCCTCTACTTCAGTGATTATATATGGAAGCAGGTTTTCTGCAGTTCGTTTTTCTTTTACCTTATAAATATTGTGAAAACTGTTATCACCTTTTTCTTGTCCTTCAACATTTGTAGCTATAGAATTTGCTACATCAGTAGTCGTTAAAGTATCTAACCATTTGTCTGTTGCATCTTGTGATATTTCTTCTTCAATCACTGTCTCTTCGGTAAAGGAAGGCAAGTATTGTTGTTCGTTGGCACAAAATCCTGGACGATTTATTAAAACATAGTTTTGCAAGTCTATTCTGTGAAAACTGGCGGAATTTGATGATTTTTTTGCTGTAAATACAAAATATTGAGTTTGTGTGATTGTATTTTTGTGGTCAGCTAATTGTATAGTATTTCCAGAAATGTGTAAAGAATTTTATACATAAATAAATTAAAGAAAAAAATAAATTTTATGAATTGAGTTGATGGCCCTGGCAGCCAGTTTACAGAATGTAATGCATTTTCTGGCCCGCTACGGCCTTCGTCAGCATTCTTTGTGTCACACTGGATAGTGATACTTTATAAATTGAATGTATTTAACTCAACTATTTAAACAAATAGATATTGGGAATTATTTCTTTTTCATAAGCAACTTTATTATATTTAACATTTTTCATTTTTCGAATTTATTATTTTTAATTTATTCCTTAAATTTTTTTTAGAAATTACTTTATACACTACCAGACTATTATATTGTATTTTCTTGCTGGCGAAGGCCGTAGCGGGCCAGAAAATGCATTACATTCTGCTGGTGTCTAATAATTGTAAATTTTTCTGTACATAAATATACTTCATTGCTATCCAACGGAAAGCTAAGGTAAAATGTAACAAGAAAATACAATATAATAGTCTGGTAGTGTATAAAGTAATTTCTAAAAAAAATTTAAGGAATAGAGCTATTACAAAAAGCTTTATAAAATACATAACTGAAATTTAACTCATAGAATAAATTCAAAAAAAAGGAAAAATGTTGAATATAATAAAGTTGCTTATGAAAAAGAAATAATTCCCAATATCTAATTTTATATTTAGATAAAATTAATATCAAATAAATAATTAACAATTGTGATTTTTAATTCAACTGTTGGATTTTAATTGAAGTTTTTGATATTTTAATTAGGCTTAAGTTCATCAAATTAAATTTTCATTAAATTATTTTTATTGAAGGAAGGAATTTACAACATGAAATGAATTAAATTTTTTTTTTTGATAATTCTTGACTGAACACGGGATTGAGCTCTTGTCGGACTACCATGTTTCGAGAATAACCACATTCACATCATCAGAATTCTCTATAAATTCCTAGTTGTAAATTCCTTCCTTCAATTAAAATAATTTAATAAAAATAAAGTTTGATGAACTTAAGCCTAATTAAAATATCAAAAACTTCAAATAAATAATTTTATGAAGCAAATTATTTCAAATATTTATTACCTGACCCACGATTTGGAACGAAAATTTCGTTCGTTTAACTTACATTCAAAGCCAAAAACAATATTTTATAATTTGTTTTTGTTTTAAATGTAAGTAAGGCCAAAGAAGTTTTCTTTCGAAATCGGTGGATAAAAAACCTGAAGATTTACTAAAGTTTAAAAAAATGTTTGTTCAAAATTTTTCAGAAATCCCGCAATAAATTTCCGGGAAAGACGAAACTGATAAAAATGTAATATCCTGGCAACTAAACTCTAAAAATTTAATAGGCTCTTTAACAGCAAAACATGTCACGCAGTAAGTCATCGTCCAGACTTCCAATTTTTGTTGCAGCAATTCTTGAGTTAATCGATAAGAGGGATGAAAAGATTGGGTAGGGGTACTCAGTTTCATGTACTCTGTAATTCTGTTTTGTTTTGTTATTCTCTCAGTTCTTAACTTGAAGTTGGCTGTAGGTATATTTCTATTTGTTTACAAAATATAAAAAGGAGAAGTGGAAAGACAAGATAAAAATACAAAAATTGCAAAACTATAATTCCATAATCTGGTCACTAATGCAATTTCAAAGCAGAATTGTTCAGAATTGTAGCAACAAAAATTGCAAGTCTAGACGATGACTAATCAAACAGGGTACTGCTTCTTGCAGGTTACTTGTGATACTCCCCAGTTTTGAATTAATCACAAAAAGTATCTTCTAAATTTAAATAACTATATTGTATCCTGTACCAAGATTTGGTACCTTAATTTTGAGCGGGGGCCTGTAACACTCCTCCAGTATTAAAAATATGATCTCATTCTGTAAATATAAAACAATATTTTTAAGTCCGCATACTACATTCAGATCCATCGCTTAAAATAATAAACAGCCATGTTCTAAAAATCGAATTCGAGTGAAATTGAAATTTAAAGTTTGTTTAAATTTTTTGTTGTGAATCTTTTTTTGGTACATATACTTTTAATATATACAACGGAATGTAGGTTGGTCCTTAATTGCTTTTTTTAAATTAACCCTGGAAGGTTACTCTTCATTTGAGTACATTAAGGATACTCTTCGTCGAATCGACGAACTATTTAAAAAAAATTCTAGCGGAACGACAACCTTTCGGATTTTGATGATATACTTAGGATAATAAAAATAAAGCATGGGTTGATTAGTCCGTTGTTTAAAATTGTCTAGGTTTTCCCGGAATATGAGGCTTTGCCTCTCAAGATAAATGCTCTTTAGGCTTTAAATTTCGTTTTAATATGCTGAAGACATATGATTTATTATGTATTTGAAATGGCCTAAAAATAAATCATGCGGTGGATTGGTCTGTTGCATCAAACTGTCTATGTCTTCCCGGAATATGAGATAAATGCTCGGTAGGCTTTAAATTTCGTTTTAATATTCTAAAGACATGGGATTTATTTATATTGAAAGTGGCCTAAAATGGCAAATGTTTATACATATGTATATTGTAGACATTTAAATGACAGTACTCTCCCAGAATAAAGGCACGGTAATTACTATTTTGATGTTTTATATTAGGTGCGTTTGAGTACTTTTACAGTAAAATGCAGTAAATGAGTAAACTTAAAAATTTGCTCTCACAAAAAGCTGTTGTCCAAAAAAGTACGCGAACGCAAAATTTGTAAAATTTCGTAAAATAAAGGCAACAGCTGATGGCAAATAATTGAAGTGTTGAAAAATGTTTACACTTTTGACTACTTAACTCGTTTTCTTATCGGTACTCGATTAAATACTTTTTATAACACGAATATTTTTGGAAAATACAAACAAATTATTTTATGTAATCTTTCATATTTGTTTGTTTTTATTTTATTTGAATTTGCTAACTTGTGTCCGGCTAAATTTGATCAATAGTACACGAATATTTTTTTACTTTTAATAACTTTAAAAACAAGGCTTGTTCTAAGTACCCGAGTACTTGACACTTTTACAACTCCAAAAAATTAACATAACAAAACAAAGTTTCAAAAGTTGGTATTTAGCCATATAAATTCTTCACAAACAAGTTTAATTAATTAATATTTAATAATTTTTTGTTTTTATTTTAGTTTTATTTAAACTTTTCTTTTTTTAAATAATTTTTTCACAATTTGTATGCCTTTTGTTTGCTACTTTTGTTTGTTTACCTTTTGGAACATATGTTTTTTTGTTTTACTAAATTTTACTGCAAAAATTTCTGCAGTAAAAATTTGTAAGTACTCAGTCAAGAACTGTCACTTTACGCTCTCAATTTGTGTTCTCATTTACTGTATTTTGTGTACGCGAACGCAATTTAGTAAAATGCAGTAAAGTTCAGTAAAAAATAGTAAAAACTTTTGTGTTCTCGAACGCAGCTATTATTAGAAAACTGAACATAAATGAAACGGTCTTCTTCTCTTGCTCTCAGCTGTCCCATATTATCGTCTTACTGACTTCATATAAACTACAATAGGCAAAAATTTTGGTTTCATAAGCCTGTATACATAATATTTATTTGATACTATAAATGGCTCAAAACGACGTATTATTTTATATTGCAGACAGACTGAGTTCCAAAGCATTATAATACTTTGAAGTTTAACTCAACAATGTATCATCAAGTTAAACTATGCACAGTTCGCTTATTGCATATGCATTTATAACTTTTTTGGTGCACTTTGAGAAAGATAACATTTGTAAAATTCTACTCGGTTGCATTTTAGAACGCGAGACATTTGTATAATTGCTTTGTAACTGACGTTTTGGAGCTCACCCACTATTAAAATGCCATCCTTCAAAAATAAATAGCTTTCTGTCCTTTTATTCAAAATAATGGTTCACCATGGTATTGGGAATAAAATATTCGTCTCGACTAATATTCAAACTTCAATAAAAAAATGTGTGTTTCAGTTTAATGATTTATTTTGAATTAAACTTTTTTTAATTTTACCGATTCTTTTTCTATTTCAATAATAAGGGTAATCACGGTGGGTAGTGCAAAGTGTGCAAACGATGCAAATGTGTGCATTTCGTATTTGCAATTTGCTTCATTTACTTCGTGTGCACTATAAAATAAACCTTTGGGGTAAAATTGTTGGAAATAAAAGTAAATAAAAACTTTTGACATATTTTTTTATTTGTAAAAAAGAAAATTAATTTTCACAAAAGAGTACCTAATCTTTTTTGTTAAACAATTTGTGCATAATTGTAAACAAATGAAGATTTTTGCCAACTTATGGAAGTGCTGCTAGAAGTTTTTTTTTATTTTTATTTTATTTCTTTATTATTTATTTTTTGTGTTGCCAGAATAAATTTTTAGAAAATATCACATTTGCACCAAAAAGAAAAGTGGTATGTATGATAACGTTCAATCATAATATGCACTGAAAATTTTCAAAATGTAAATTTGAACAATGGCCATCGTGATTACCCTTAATAAATTTATACATATATTAAAATTTTCTGGGGAAAAAATGAAGGTTAGGTTATTTATATAAGCTTTAATTAATTAATTCTTAGGTTGAATTTTATTTAATAGCACTACACCATTTTTCATTGAAATTGAGAAAATTCCAAATGAAAATGAGAATTTCAATTTGAAATTGAGAAAATATGCCTGTTGGTCAATAATACTGCGATTTATGTTTATTTTCATTTTTTCCATCATTATGTTTGTTATATACATACATACATTCGTTGTATGAATATTAAAAAAATTTTATATAATTGAATTTTATAAATTAAAATTTCTCAATTTCATTTGGAATTTTCTCAATTTCAAATTAAAATTTCCCAATTTTATTTGGAATTTTCTCAAATTCAAATTGAAATTCTCAATTTCATTTGGAATTTTCTCAATTTCAATTGGAATTTTCTCAATTTCAAATTAATATTCTCAATTTCGATTGGAATTTTCGCAATTTCAAATTGAAATTTTCATTTCCATTTGGAATTTTCTCAATTTCATCTGGAATTTTCAATTAAAAATGGTGTAGATTCATTGGCCATCAGCAATTTAAAAATAAAATAATGTTTAGGTTATAATCTATAATGTTGGATCTGTTTCAACGATACTCGTTTAAATTGATTCACTGCTTTCTTTAAAATATCTCTCCATAAGTTGAAGAAACTTTATATAGATTTAAAATTTTCAATTTCTTTTTCTTATCTCTATATTTTGCTTGCCGTTCCGGATCTTTCCTCCGTTTCTCCTCCAAAGCTTTGTTATCCATTTTTGCTTTTTGTGCATTTCTCCTTGTTCGGTCTCTTGCTCTCTCTTTTTCCAGGTATTTCTTAGTTTGCTTCTAAACTTTTGAGTTCTATTATTGAATGCCATGGCTGAACTAAACGAATTGAATTGTGAAAGTAATTGTTTGAAGATATCGGGTGCAACAAAACTAAACTTATAAAATGGGAGTTTTAAATTTGTGTGTAATAAATCATAATCAGGTCTGTCACAGAATTTGTACTGAAATGAAAATTTACACATTTTTCATTTCGTACTGTTTTTGTTTTGCAACAACGTATGAAGTTGTCATAAATCCGACAACTCAACTCAGTTGAGTTGTAATTAAAAAAACTGGTTGTGATGAGTTGTAATTTTATGATGTTTTTGTGCACCGAAATATAGCAAAGTTGTAAACCATAATACCAAAATTAAGAAGTTACAACTCAACTGAGTTGAGTTGTGAACCGTAATAGGGGCCTAAAAAATTGTTTTTTTTTTTATTAAATATGGTATCTTTATTGGACAGATGCTTTTTAAGACATAAAAATTGAAATAATTGAAGATATTTTGAATATAATAAAAAAAAATTGTTTCAACCTGAACTTTATTTTTAAAAAATTGTTGAATATCAATATTCCCGGTGCTTCAATGCACTATGGTTTTATAGGATACTTTTCTTGGCCAAAAATACAAGATGAAAAAAATTAAATATTTTATTTGAAACAGGATTTCTCTGAAGATTGTTATCCTTATTTTTTTGTACGATGAAAATTTATTATGAAAAACTTTTTATTGGTTGGTTTTGTTTGGCTGCAGGTCCACATAAATAAAAAAAAATAAAAACTCGTGATTTTTGTTTGTACATTTTTATTTTGTTCCCAATATTTTGGTCAGCATCGCTAACCATCTTCCCTAAAGAAGAATAAAAGAACAAAAATCACGAACTTTTATTTTTTTATTTTGAAATTGTGTAAAACGCAACGCCAATAAAAATGCAGAACGAAAAAGTACCAAAAAGTTCCACCTAACAGGTTCTTATTCACTCAGAACCATGGATATGTAGGCCCTATTCATATAAAACGCAGCGCACGCCAAAGAATAACATTGAAAGCACAAACAATGTCAAAAATATTTTGTAATTTTGTTGTTGCTTCCTACAGAAATTTACATTGCGTTTTAAAATTTCAAACGCTCCATTGCTTGTGTCGTTGAAAATTTTAAAACGGTACATGAATTTCTTTGGCGTGGCGCTGCGTTTTACATGATTAGGGCCTTAATTTCATAGGGCCTTAAATTCAAAAAGTTCCAGTTGAAGAATAAAAAAGCACCAACATTTTTCATCATATATGTTCTCATTCTTTTATCATAATTTTATGTTTCTAAGTTTAATATGTATTAAAGAAAATTAAAAAATTACCACATGCAGCACGGAAAAGAAAAAAATTTCAATATTGTAATGATAGCCCATAATTTAATAATATTATTATTATGTATGTATACCAAAAATACGTACAATTTTCGTCTCTTACACGTTCGAACTTCGAAAAAGTAGCAAATTTATATTTGTAACGAATTTGGTATAATCTTTATTTCTATGTTTAATGGTTTAAAAGGTAAATGGGGTGAAAAAAAGTCCTAAAAAACCGAATTTCAAAAAAGTACCAGAACAATGAACAACGATAAGTATTGAAATTTGTTGTATCTCTTTTAGTTTTGGAGATATGAGGTCACCGAATTTGCCCTTTGGAGCCCTACAGATTTTAGTAAAAAATATATTTTGCACTTCCGAAAGTAAATACCTTAAAATCGTGTACTTTTTGTTCAAATCTGTTTACAATCAGAGGAGGAAAGTGTACTTAACTGTATTGCCTTTGCCGGTTTATATAATGAAATAACACAAGGTTAAAAAATTCAAAAATACCGAAAAACTACCAAGTTTTTTTTCTTTGTAAATTTTTACAAGTTTAATTTAAGAATTTTGAACAACCAAATTGAGAAATTGTGTAAATTGAACTATAAAAAGTTGGTTATTGTAATTTATTTATTACATTTAACATATTTTAATATATACTCACATAAATAATAATAATGTTAAAAATTATGTTTTAAATACTTAAAAAAAAATATTGCAGCTAACTTTTATCCAACAATTGTTTTGAGAGAGCCAGCAGTACTTCTTGTTGTTCTAGCAACTGACTTGGAAATCTGCAATAAAAAAAACAATAAAAATTAAAGCTTCTTTCTTTTAAACTAAATTTACAAACAGCAAGTTTCCTTGCACAAGGGTTTTTATGTAAAGGGTTTTTTTTTCATTCTCTTTATCTTTCTCTTCTATAAACTCAAAACTTGCTGTTTGTAAACTGAGTATCAGCATACATACATACTCAACTTTCTTGTGCGTCAAAATTTTTCCGCTTTCTTTTATTACGATGTTTTCGCAAACAATGTTGACTTAATGCATTTTTTGTAGGTAATTTATGTCCACATTCTGTACATGGAAACCCTGTTTTTTCTTCAGCGATAACAGGTTTTTTAATATGCACTCTAATACTGTGTAAATGAAGACTTTCAGCATTTATAAAAATGTCCGAACATTGTGCACATTTAAATTGTATTGATTTCGTTTTAAGCCTTTCAGCATCACGATGTTTTCTTAAGCGATGCTGGCACAGAGCATTTTTCGTAGGTAAAAGATGACCACAATGCTCACAAGCAAATTTTTTATTGAAATGTTCAACATCGATATGTTGTTTTAGCAGAGATCTCCTGATGAAAGATTTCGGACACAAATAACAAAATTGTTTCGATGATTTTGATGATATTTCTTGAAAACCCTTTTGATCTTTATGTTTTCTTAAACGATGTTTGTATAAGGCATTTCTGGTAGGCATTTTATGTCCGCAAAATTCACAACTAAATAAATTTTGTGCTTTTAATTGTGCATTCGTGGGCTGAGTATCAAGTATAAATTGCGTGGATGGATCTGGTGTTATGTTAGGACTTGTAACTATATATTCACTAATAGTTTCTTTTTCAATTTTTATATTTTCAATATTTTTATTAGCTATTACTGTTTCATGATAACTATCATATTGATCATTAAAAATTTCTGTTTTAATTTTCACTTTATCTTCATTTGACGTTATCGGTTCAGTTGGGTATTCGGCTTGGCTTTCTGTTAATGTTTTCAATTCGTCTTTAACTTTAATTTGTTGTTGTTCATTTAGTGGTTTCTTTGGGATATTTATATTTGTTACAAGTTTTCTCCTTGTTTCTACAAAAAATATTCATTTAAAAAATGTTAGATTTTGTTTTACTTTTTTTTCAAATATGTGTATTTGTCCGGAGATTAACAGAATCTAACATGGTTTCTATATAAATATTATGTTTAATTTTTTAATGGTGTATATACACCCTGTTGTATTCTGTAACTTTTTAAAACTCTTTCTTTTTATACCCTCCACCACCACTAGTGGTCAATGAGGATATGCTAAGTTTGTCATTCCGTGTGAAATTTTTTTATTATACATCTAAGACTCCATAAAGTATATATATTCTGGCACCTTGAGTAATTCTAAGTCAAATTAGCTATGTCCTATGTCACTTTCGAAAACTCAAAAGAAAAGAACAAACTTGATGTCAAATTGCTTGTTGTTATCCTAAGCAGTTTGGGATTGAAGTCCAGCAAAATCGGTTTAAATGTGGAACCATCATCGCAATAAAATTTATAATCTTATTACAAAAACTAGCAAAAAATGGAGGAATAATCCACGGAATGATATAAAATTTTGCACAAGTTCGTTTTATATGACTGGAAATCTTAGTGCTTAATTTCAATAATTTACCCTGGGCCCCATATAACCCCTGCTACCGGAAAACAGTTTAGTACGCATAAATTCGTAATAAAAATTGCCATTATAATAAATTTTGCTATGTAGCAGTTTTATAGGAGTAGAAATCACACTGGTAAATTTCGTAAAGATCGCTCCATAATTTACCCTAGGCCCCATATAAACGCTTCTATATTACTAATGAGCTTCGTAATGATCGGTCCATAATTTACCGTAGGCCCCATATAAAGCCCACTCTGGGAAATTAACTGCCCGTTCGAAGATATCGAACGTTAACGTTCGCATAGAAAATTACATTTAAAACAAAAACAATTTTTGAAATTTTGTTTTTGTTTTAAATGTTATTTACTATGCGAACGTTAACGTTAGATATCGGCGAACGGGCAGTAACTAAATACGCCTAAAGCCATAGCAAAAATATATATTGCGTTAAAAAAATTTTCATCTTAGCTTCATATGGCCATTAATAATGTCATGCAATTTTGTGATATGCGGTCCATAATTTACCTTAAATCCCATATAAGGCAGCCTTCTGAAATTCACTGTAGACGCTAAAACTAATTTCTGTATTTCTGCTGTATTGAAATTTATGTTTTTTAATGCCAGAAATTACTCTACGGAATTTTGGTATGATTGATCCATAAATTCCCCTCCTGAAAATCATTTTAGTTCGTCTTAAACTGTTTCGAATCATGATATTTTACTCAAGCTAGTTCAAATTTATAAAAAGATCATAAACCTTTCCGAATGTCGGTTAACAATTTATTATAGGACTAAACCGCAAACGTCCGTTTTTATAAAGATTAATCAATAATATAAGCGCTGCGAAATATGGACCCGGGAAATATGTCCCCAAAACAAAAATGAAAATTGAACCCAAATTTGGGTTTTTTTGCTCATAATGCAATATGACCCCATTTTTTAATGAAAAATTACCTCAAAAAAATTAAAAGTGGGTTAAAAAAGAAAATTAAATATGACCACATATTTGGGGTAATTCTTCATTATGAAAAATCACCTCAACATTTTAAATGAATCTTAACCCCAAAAAAGTTAACATTAAAAAACACAAAGAAAGTTATATTAAAAATTTGGGTGGAGTTCATATGCCCGAAACTTAAAATCCCGAATTTCAAAATCCGAAGTCTAAAAATCTAGAATTTCAAAATCTTGATTTTAATAACATGATTAATTATTGGTTTGGCCTTCGGCCGGGCGCAAGGATTTTCTCCTCTATGGTATAACAAACACCGGCTTCGCTAACTAAAGCCTCTAGCATATCCGGCATGATTTTTGGCAACTTTTGTATAAGAAATCGGGATTTTGATACTATTCCTACGAATTTTTATATAAAATTTTGCAAAACTTATAGAACATTTTTGGGGTCATTTTTCGTTTCTAAAAATGTACAATTTATATAGTAAATTAAAAAAAAGCCCAAAATTAAAAATTGTAATTTTATTTGGAGACATTTTGCATGCCGTCATATTGGGATAATTTTAAATTTCACTAAAAATGCAAAAACACCCCAACGAAAAAATGAAAAAAAGCCCCAAAATATCAAAAAAAATTGCCTCAAAATTGCATGTTGTTGTGTGTCATGTGAAATTTTGTGGTCGTTTTTCATTATGTAAGAGAATGAATGTAAATAGGATAACATCTCCTTAAAATCATTCGACAAATTGATAAACACAATGTGTACGTCAATGTAAATTATAAACAGGTACAATTTCACGGTATGAACTGAACAGTATGAACCATGGATTTATGATTTTAGGAATTGAGTGGCAACGAAAATTAGCAAAGATTATAAGAACTTTTTAAAAAAGTAATGAGTCGATTACGGATGGCAACAAAACTGAAGTTGAGTTACCAGCAGCTAAGTTAGGCAACGCCGCTCATTTTAAAATATCCAAAAAAAAAAATTATTTTATATTTTATTCGTTATTTAAGGGAAACTAGCCATTTTGGAGTACCCGGTACCAATGGCAACAAATGTGATACATGGTTTTAAAGGCGATATCCCAGGAATAAATTACGACTCTCCTAAATATTATGTACCGCCACGACCCTGTAAATACAAAATTTTTACTTTTCCAAAAATATTGTACCATCGCAACACTGTAGATACAAAATTACAATCTTAATTTTTTAATACTGTTTTTACAAAAATTTTACACCGACACAACACAGTAAATATAAATATACGACTTTAGTTTGTAATTTCTATTTATTCAAGCTTACGGTCTATTTTGTATTTTATAAAAAAGTTAATTTATTTTATTTTGAATTTTCGTAACTCCTTTGTGTTACGTCTTCAGGATTGAAAAATGTAAAAAAAAAATTTTTTTTAATATACTTTTTTAATATAAAAAAAAAATTTTAAATTTAAAAAAAAATAAAAAAAATTTTTTAAATTTAAAAAAAAAATAAAAAAAATTTTTTAAATTTAAAAAATTTTTAATTTAAATTTAAAAAATTTTTAATTTAAATTTTTAAATTTTAAATTTAAAAAATTTTTTTTTTCTTTTTTTAAATTTCATTTTCAATCCTGAAGACGTAACACAAAGGAGTTACGAATATTCGAAATAAAAATAAAGATTAACTTTTTTATAAAATACAAAATAGACCATAAGCTTGAATAAATAGAAATTAAAGATAATATCGTCCCCTTAATAAAACAATAGTGTAAACGCATGTACACCATTATTTTTTTATTGCATAATAAGAATCTACATAACTGATTCTAAATGTGGTCAAAATTTGGTGAAATTCTACTTCCACAAAGTGGGTCAAAAGATTAATTGAAATATTATTGTATAATTGCGTGTTTGAAATTTTTCATTAATAATTGTGTAAGTGCAGGTATGGTGTTTTAATTAGTTGTTACTCTGAATATCATTTCAAAGAAAAATAGGGTATAAAAAACATACACTATTTTTATTATTCACTTTTTTTATTATTTCATAACAAAATTAAATCGAAAAATTACGTATATTGATATACACAATTTTTTAATAATATATTTGGTGTAAAATATTCAAATAAAATAGTGTATACCATACAAAATAAAATAGTGTATTATGATTTTCATACATATTATAAAACAAATAAAATAGCCTAAGTGACATCATGGTACTTTGAATCCCATTTATTTGCAGTTAAAGCAATTGTAAATTAATGAAATATCATCTGCTAGTAGCCTGATGATTCCATCACATATTTAAATGACCACAACTCAAAAATATCGATTATTTTCTGAGATATTAGTGTTTTCCCATTTGTCTAATAACTCAAAAATTTTAAACTCTATTATCTCGAAATGGCAAAAAAATTATACACTATTGTTTTATTAAGGGGACGATATAATGGATGGTCGAATAATTTATAATAATGTATACGACTTTAGTTTCGAAATGTCGTATTTACAATTGGGGGATTTACAAGGTAGTCATAAAGTTGTAAAGACACATGTCAAGTACCACCTTTATCGGATGGGCCTGGCTGAAGATCAGGAATACAGACTGTGTCTTGATGAGGACGAGTCTATGAAGCATATATTGGGTGACTGCCCGGCGCTGGCATGGGCCAGAAAGAGACACTTGGGACACGGCACAATAGGTGCGTCCCGAGTCGGTGCAATATCAGCAAAATACCTGGTTAGGCTCCTTTGGGAAGCAGAAGGTCTTTTGGCCAACTAAAGGAGAGTGGGTACAATAGACCTAACTTGGTCGCGGTACCATCTATATTGAGAGAAAATCTCCCCGCTCTCGGAAAAAAAGTCATATGTCTTAAAATAATTACAAGAAATATATATGACTGCTGTGGGCAACCGCTTATAATTTGTATTTCTACCGCTACAATACTGTATATACAAGAATTAAACCTTATTTTCCTAATACCGTGTTTAAGATAATATATACAAATTTACTGCAAAGTTTTGATTTTTGACCTAACGAATTTATACATACATATGCACATTACATTTAATTATTTATGTAAAAGAGCAATTGCTATTATTTCATCATTTAATAAATATTAATTTTTACCTTTTATGTTTATTGATCCGATGTAGTAAATTTAAATTTACGGATTTGGAACAATATTGAAAACAAAAGTCGAAAGACGGTTATTTGGCGTTATCATTTAAATGTTGTGACTACGTTGTTAATTCGTCCAATCCAATATTGTAAATTTGAATTTACAGTATTGTGGCAACACTAAAAACAAGAGTCGGAAGACGCACATTTGGCGTTATCATTTTAATATTGTGACTACATTGCAAATTTGGTAAAAAGTACGTTGTATTGATGTTGATAGTAACCCCATCAACGTCGGCACAGCGTCGTGCTGATTGTCTCTTTCTGTCTGGGATCTTTCAACATTTTTTTAAATTTTTTAAATATCTTCTTTACATCAAAAGTTATGATTTTTGCAACGGAAAAATCCAAAACGAGCCACTGTGCGACGTACCGCAAGAGGAATCTTGTAACCTAAGCTCGCGTATCATGAAATTGAGAATCACTGTTTTGTTTCTTCTTAAAAATTTTTAATAAAAATTGCAAAAGCTTTAGAGGGTTTTTTAAACTACATTTATTATTATGAACACGACTTATAAAACCTAAACTCTTATAATATAAATACAGTTGCATTAGTCACTGAAATTATTATACACTCCCGCTTTTTATTACACAGTTTTAACCTTAGATTTTATGGATATTTCTTCTGACACCAGCATACGATCCAAATCTTTCGAACTTGTCTCAAAATCATGTGAAGTTTTTATATGCCAACGTAATCTGAAAGTAATTTTTTTATTTTAATTACAATGCAATCAGAAACATTAATTTCTCACTCACCTGCCCCTATTTGGAAACATTTTCTCACAATATTCACAACAATACGGCATAGAGCCCAAATGGACATACATGTGCGATTTTAAAGATTGGTGTGATTGAAAAAATTTGCCACATTGTGGCTCTTCACAAATGTAACGTTTGTTTTCATGTTTCGTCTGTACATGAGTCTTTAAGTGGATAGCCATCATAAAGCCTTTGCCGCACTTATCACACTCATAGAGATAGATTTTTTGATGAAATCTTAAATGGATTTTATAATTTGCTGAACCTGTAATTATCTTAGAACAATATTCACAAGTGAATTCGGGATAAAGTTGACAACTTAGACGTTTTGTGTGCTTGTCAAAGCTATCTTTGGAATTAAATTTTTTTTCACATTTATTACACTGATAGAAAGACTCTTTGTAACGATGTTTCCTATGACGATGTGAGGCTAAGAGATTTTTGGTATTTGAATTATGACCGCAAAATTCACATATAAATGGTGGCCCAGGTGGTAGGGCAAGTCTTATACCGGTGGGTATGCAGAGTGTTATGGTTGAGCTTGCCACAGTATCCTGTTCCGACTTAAAGTCGTTTTTTGGAGACGCCTCTTTTAACAAAAAAGGCGGTGGTAAATCTATAAAGGCCGTAAGTTAAGGGTGTTAGAGAAGTTTTAAGTTTTCAAAATATGTATACATATCTAAAATTGAAACAAACCATTAAATCGTTTAAACCTACAAACTTTATTACTTTCCAATATTATAATTTAAAATAAAAAACAAAAGAAAGGAAAACAATTATTTAATTAAATCTCTTTACTACTACGAGTCTACAAATTGTACTAAGTTAACTTTTGAGCGCATAACATGGAATTTACGCATCTTTTCCAATTGATCATGAGTCATATCAATGCTATGTTTACGTTGTATGTGAACTCGCAACCTTTAAAAGAGAATAAAAAAGGAGATACATTTTGTTTTAAAATTTTAAAGAAAAAAAGAGAGCGTCTTAATACTCACTTCGATTTCGCGGGATATCCCTGCTGACAATATTCACATTCAAACGGCATAACACCGTGAGTATATTCATGATTTCGCAGAGATGATGAGGAGGTGAAGGTTTTGCCACAATTAGGATATTCACAGGAAAAACGTATTTTATTGTGTTTGACATTAGTGTGTGTATTTAAATGACAGACTTGGGCAAATTTTTTATCGCATAACTTGCATGCAAAGGGAAAATCTCCCGTATGATAACGTATATGTATTTCCAAGCTTTTGCGTATGGCAAAAACTTTATTACAAATACTGCATGTGAAACCTGATTTCTCATGGGCAGTTTGTACGTGACAATCCCTAGCCTGTTTGGTGGCATACATGCGTCCACAATGACTACAAGAGAATTTTGGTCTGTCCTTTTCATGACAACGTCTATGTGTTTTCATGCGTGAATAGTTTGGATATATCCGTTGGCAATAGTCACAACTATAAGAACCCACATGTCGTTTACGTGAGACATTATCATTGTTATTATTGTTTGTTTTTCTTTTAGTTGCTTTAGTATTTAAATCATCTTCATTTTCTTCTTCTCCTTCATCTTCCCCCTCAACAGTTTTGTCCTGTGATAGTTCATTTAAAATTATTTCATTTACATTATTTTTATATTCACTCAGTGCATACACACTTTCGTCTACTTCTTCCTCTTCTTGCTCCTCATATTCGTCTTTAATGGGCAAATGTTCTTTGTTTGCTACAGTTACAACATTTTCTTGCCATTTTAAATGCTGTTCAATATTTTCCTCATTTATTTCCTCTTCTTCTGCTTCCTCCTCCTTGTGATTATCCCTTTCATCTTCCTCATTGTAATATTCAGTATATTCCAAGAATTCTACATTAACTCCACTATCAACTGTATATTTTGTTATTTGTACAGGTATGGTATTTTCACCACAATTTATTTGTACTGTTTCCGTTTCTGTTTGTTAAAAAAATGGAATAGTAAATAATTGTAGTCAGTTTTGCAAAAAAAAATTAATATTTTATGTTTATAAACAATTTTATTGTTTTTCAAATATTTTTAAAACCTTATACCGAATTTTGCAGCAAGTTCTTGGAAATGTTTTAAGTTTAAAGAAGAGAGAGAAATAGATAAGATCTTTCCGTTTTCCTTTGCTCTCTCTATATCTTCTTAAAACTCAAGACTTGGGCAAAAAATTGCTGTCTTTTTAGCCTTCAATTTACTGGATAAGAAAATATTCCATTCTCCTTTATAAAAGAATTGCATAAAGAAATTAGCTTGATTTGGTATTTTTATCGAAATTGTTTACTTTGGTTTAACAGTTAAACATTTCAAAGGCAGAAGCAGAAACATTACAAATAGCTGGTTAAATTTTTTTTTTTTTTGCACATTTTTTCCTTAAAACTTATTTAATTTTTTTACATTATTGAAAAAAAAATTAAAATTCACTTAAACCAAAAATATCTTTTTTAAAAATGTACTAAAAACCTCCCATTTTTAATTAAGTAAAAAAATGGACAATATTCGCCACACAGAAAAAATTAAAATTCGTTATGAATTATCTCTGTGCTAACAAGCTGCTAAGCTTAATCGGCATTCTAGTTAGCAGCTCGTTGTACGTAGTGTACAAACTGTGGCTAACTTTTTGTTATGAATACGGCTGATATTAAACAATTTTTCCAGAAATTATAATTCAATTGTAAAAAATTACAATACAAACATTTTTCTTTCTTCTAGGAATAATAGCTGCAGGAAGCCTGGATCAAGTGCTTTTTTGACGATAATTTTGGTGACTTTTTGTGACATTGTCAACAAAGCGTCTACACTTGTGTCTGCCTTTTAGAAAATAGAGAAATCTTTATACACCTGTAAAGCTAAAAAGGATGCAACGGTTAATAAAAGAAGGTCGGAAAATTTTTTATGAAATAATTGAAGATCTTCATGAAGTTGCTTAAGTCTCGTAATCTGTATTTGCTGATACCTGGGCACCTCAGCAAATAGACCATGCCCTTACCACGTTAATGGGGGCTATGACGTGAGGTGTCTTCCGATTCCCCTACACTCGTGGGACAAAAAAAAAGCAAAATGAACAAAACTGCTGGTCAACCTGGTAAGCCCAGGCTGACCCGACCAGAAGGCGGCTTCTACAAATATTGCGGTGAGGTACCTCTGAATTTCGCTCGAAGTACCTCAAAAATGCAATAGCCCTTTCCCTCAAAGGAACGGAAAACAATCTCCTACGGGTGCTGCTGCCAAGTTGGAAATGACTAAATCGTCCAAAAAAGCATCTTCCCATGTGCCCATTGTGCATAGAGGGATCCTGTCCCAAAGATGCAACCAACTGCCTGCCAGCTGCGGCGAACGTAAAAAGTTTCCTATGCAGAAAAACCGTACCAAGAGGACATCTAATACAAGGCGTGCCGCATTGTGCTTCATTGAGCTACTAGGCTCCAAGAAAGCTGATGAGCTAACCAATGTGCAGAAAGGTTCATTGGCACGGGCCAGAGCCCACATAGCTGGGCTGCCAAGTGTTTCACCTCCTGTTCCAACGTTCGGAGGAAAAGGAAACGGCCGAAGAACAGCAACCAGGGTGTGTTTTGGAGATCATCAGAGAGAATCCAGGCCCACCTCCACAGTAAGATGATGCTTGCGTATATAAAAGCTCGGCGTCGCTATTGAAGCTCGCCATCCAATCATTAGGAAAGGTTTGGGAAGGTGTTAGGCTCGATGTGGTATTAGTTAGCGAGATACCGCGGAGGCCTTGTTTGATTGGCACCATCCCCGTCGAACCATCGGAATCTGCGGAGATCTGGAAGAGCATTCAGTGCTGCATTTCTTAACTACCCACACAGGATTGGAAAGTAGTGAATGTTTCAGCGACTGAAGGGTCCACAAGGATGGCGATTGTCATATCCATGGCACTATGATCTAGCTATGATGAACGCTACTTATGTTCAATATGGACCAGATTAGGACAGTGACTGTGCACTGCCCTATAGGGACTTATGCGAGGAGAATGGGTCTTGATTTCAATAACTACTGCAGAAGTTGTCATGACGAGCATGACGAGAAAACTGTGTTTCATTTTCTATGTTAATGTCCTGGAATGCGGGACATTAGGGAAAAATACCTGGGAAAACCAGTGTTTGCCTGCTTGGAGGATCTATCTAGGATAGAACTAAAGTCGCTTCTTCTCTTAGTTAGGAGGACGAATTGTTTGAATTCTGGAGTGACTCTTTCTGAGTAACTGCTCTGTAGAATGGGGACCACTGGATGGCTGCCCAAGGAAACTGACCTAACCTAAACTAACCTCGCAAATTGTGCATGAAAATTTATTTACATAAACTAGGTTAAATTGACTAACAATTTTGGCTCGTATACTAGCGCTGTTCAATTGTGCATTTATTAAAACAGATATTTTAATGCTTAACGTTGTTTTTTCCAAAAAATTCAAGTGTTAGCATATCACAAACAACAATTTCTTAGAATTATCTAAGCAATTTACCGCCTTATGTATAAAAAAAATAAAACAGGTTTGTAAAACAGGTTTATAAATTTTCGTAGAAAATCCATTTCATAAAGCTCTTATAAAACTGTTTTATTTTTTTATAATTAAGGTCGTTAATCTTTTGGCTTTCTTTAGGTATATTTAAGAACAAATTTCACTTTTTAGACACAAATTTTAACTTTTCGTGTTTTAATTTTATTTAGTTTATTTTTGTATTAAAGTTTCTTATAAACTGAAATTTATTGTTTACAATTGCATAGAAGTTAAAAAAAAAGTAGCTTTATAAAACAAATCTCGCAAGTTAGCCTATTTGCAAAACTGTCAATTTAAAGCAATTTCATGAGGCAACTTATTATAAGTTGTTTAAACATCTTATTTAAAAGAAAAAAATATATCTGAACATGTATGCACGTACATATGGGCATTTCCATGTCATCGTACGTGACATTTGTACGCTTTCAGAGTGATAAGAGTTTTTGCACAAATAGTAGTAAATGGAAATTTTTTTTATCATTATGTTTCATTAAGAGTACCCTCTTGAAAATAATTATTACATTCGGAACCTTGTTGTCCAAAATATCTAGCAAAATAGGTGCATATCGTACGTGACATAAAACGGAAGTAATTTTGGGGTAGATGTAAAGAAATCCGAAAATCTGCGAATTGTGGAAGGTATTTTTCCTTTTTTTAATTTTTAACATTAAATACATATTTATTCCTTTATACTCCGTAATTGGAAAGAAAAAAATTTTTCTGGATGGTTTTATAATGAACAAAATGTAATATCGTTCGTGAAATACCGTACGTGACAGATTTTTTTCTTAGAGTATTTACAATGTATCAAATATATTTTTGGTAAATATATGTATACAAAAATTTAAAACAAACAAGCAAAAAAGTATAGTCAGTCAAGCCCGACAAATTTTTGAGAGTGTACCCTATATGGTACCCATGGCCAATCATGGTCGCCAGAACAGAATCATTGTATGAGGTTAAGAATTATATAAGAGTTATTTGTGCCGAATATTATTAAGATATCTTTATCTATATGAGATTTGTTTGCCTTTCACCGATTTTAGGAAGGGGGTGAATATGGGAGCTATGGTTTATTTTGGATCTACCAGCGCAACATTTTCTCATAACATAGTACCTATCGTAAAAGTTATTGCCGCCAATTTTTATGTCAATACCTACAGTTATAAGGAAGTTATGACTTTAAAAGCTATTTCCGAGAGTGCTATGGTCAAATATGGACCGATACCAATAATAGTTGTTTAGATGATTTATATTGCAATAAAATAATTTTGGAACAAATTTAAACTTAATACCAATAGAAGAAGATGAAACATTTAGTAGTTGCATTTATAGTACTTACAATATCGTACGTGACGACCTTTAATAGTTTATACAATTTTTATTATACCTATTTAAAAACAAATTCCGATCAATATTTTTTTGCAACAAATATCTTGCTTTGAACTATTATTTTGAAACACCTACGACCGATCAAATTCAAATGACATAGACAAATGATGTTTTTGGACCACGTACGTGACATTCGAATAGCATCCAAAGCAAACCAAAAAATATAACGCTAATCGACTTACATATTTGGCCTTCCCTCGTGGATCTTATTTATTGTTGTTGTAACATTAATTTTAAAGTATAATTTCAATGTTACAAGTTCTGTATTTAATCAGCAGAAAAGTGAAAATTGTTGAACGCAGTTACTAAAAATGAATCAAAGAGATGGTGAGTTTTAACTCTTAGTTTTTGCTCTTTTCAAATTTGAATAAGCAATAAAAAAAACCTTTGCATAGTAAAATTTGAGTGTTTTTTACTTTCTACCATATTCGAAAAAAAGTTTCAGGGGTTTTTATTTTTTGAGTCGTGGTTGACATACTCATGGAAATGCCCATATGGCAAAATCCCAGAAACGTCCTCCCACCAAAAATTTTTAAAATCAATCCAACTTAATTTATTTTAATGAGATTAATATTTCATAATTATAAAAAAAAATTATATTGATAATCGAAAATAAAATTTTTTTGTTTACTATTTTGGAAAGCTCGAAATTAGGTAGGAAATGTCAGGTCCATACGTTGAAACGTGCGTGACAAAAAATAAGGTTTTTTATATTCGTTTATAATTTCACTTCAATTTCATTACCTGCTTTTAAGCAAATAAAATTTAGCATATTAATTTCTGTAGCGTGCGTCACGATTCTAGTTCTCCCAAAAATTGGGTTAAAACCTGTTTTTTCTTATAATTCTTCTTCCGAATAAGAGCTGTTGTGAAGAGAAAAATTTGACAGATGGTTAAGCTCAAAATTCTATATTCAATAAATTAATATAAATAGCATCTATGTTTTATTTATAAGTAGTAGATATATAAAAAACCAGTAAGACAGTATAGTCGATCATGCCCGACCATACGATACACTACACCATACTATTTAGGACCCATGGCTAATCACGGACCCACAACAAAATTATGTTATAATCTTAAGACCCATATAGGGGGGTTTATTTGGTACCTTTAGTCAATTAGCCTGCAGACAAGCCGTATTGCTTTGCGGGGTAGTATAAGAAAATTTTTGTAAAATTTTTATAAATCAATAAAATTGAATTGGAAAAAAAAAAAAAAAAAAAATTCTAGACGCAGCAGCACAAGATGGTGCCATGACATAGTTGCTATTGCAAAAATATTGTCGACAAATTCTTATTATGTACTAACATCTATAAGGAAATTATGCCATTAAAATAATTTTTCGGGAGTGTTATTTCAATTTCAATTTATTTATTTATTGCAGGTAATATAAAAGCATCATTAGGCCAATAAACCATATTACAAAGGAATAAACCTGAATTAATACTAAAAATATCTAAATATAGAATTAAACTTATGGTAAAATATCGACTGATTCCAATAGACTTTGGGTAGGTGATTTAAAATATGCTTAGATCAAATTTAATCTAAATACCAACATAAAAAGATGGTTTACGGGCACAAAGGAAATAATCTTGCATGGGGTCCATGTAAAATGATCAACTGATTGTCACCATTTAGGTTTGGTCCCTGTGACAATAAAAACACACATACCAAATTTACATGGACATCCAGCCATCAGAACATACAATTCATTAATAAAAAAATTTGCATTTATTGATAAATGCATTAATAAACATAAAATTTGTATTAATAAATGTTTATAATGACGAATATATGTATGTAAATTGTTTTGTTGAATTGAATACAATTGTGTTTATTTGTATGCTACTAAAAAATTTTAACTTGCTGCGTAGGGCGCGTTGCAAATTTGATACAAAACGAAAAATTTTTTTGACTGCAAATCATTTGTTTTAGAATTCTCTCATTTTCATTTTTCTTTTTAGTGTGTGCTTTGTTATGCAAAACACACTTCAACTTTAGATGCAACTTCCAATTTTGTAGCGTGCGACACAAAAATTTGTTATCAAACCTGTTATGAAAATATATTTAACGCCATTGGAAAGACCACATAAATCCCACTTAATATTAAGGCAATTCACGTAACAAGTTGCACCATTGCGAAAAAGCCAAAGTGCAAAAACAGAACAACAACAACATGGACAATTAGTTGTACACAAATAATTGCATCTTGTGGTTGTTGTTATTGTTTTTTCAATTTTGCTTATTTGCAAGGGTGCAAATTGTGGCGGCAATTACCTTACCGTGTATAATTTGAAACTATCTATTGTGAAAGAGCAACCATTTTTTTAAACTTTAATCCGAAAATGCGTATGAATGTAGCGGTTGTCACGCAAGATTTGCCCATATGTATGTATGTATTTGTATTTAATTATTTGCCTTATACACTAATATTATTAATATTAGTGCATATATCTAGTCAAAAAATTCAAAACTGTAGACTGCAGCTATTAAAATGTACGGGTTCTAATGTTTTTCATGTCGAGCCCTCAACGAATTTTAAGTTTCCGTAAAAATTATTAATTTCTTTTTAAAATCAATATATCGAGCCCTTACCACAAAAATAGCTTAAGTGACATCAAATTAATTTATTGGCAACACTTGCATCAGCTCCTAAAATGTCATGGTCACATAATGCTGGGTACACACTATGGAATTCATTCACGCAATCTGGCAAATTTCATTCATTCGAGATTTCATCAACATCAAAACGTTTCGAGATTGCATTGATGTAGATTGCAGTGTCTACGATTTTATAGCAAAAACAGTTTTAATCCAAATTTTGATATTTTTTTAATTAGGCTTAAGTTCATTGAATTTAATTTTCATTAAATTATTTTTATGAAGACAGGAATTTAACAACATGAAATCAATTAAAATTTTTTTTTTTTTTTTTTATTGATAATTTTTCATTCTAGCCGCGTGAGTAAAACGGCAAACCCCACTGACGAGATTGTGTGGTTACAATCGAAACTAGTATGGGCAACGTATCCGTGAAAGCCTGGGTTAAAATCTCAGCGCAGTTAAGAATGAAAAATTATCAATAAAAAAAAAATTTTAATTGATTTCATGTTGTTAAATTCCTGTCTTCATAAAATAATTTAATGAAAATTAAATTCAATGAACTTAAGCCTAATTAAAAAAATATCTAAATTTGGATTAAAAACCACTAACAGTTCAACAAAATAACCACAATACTAGTATTGTTATCAGCTAAGGCACGAGCTATTTTTACATTTGTCCTTCAAGTTGTGCTGAAAAAGGTCAACAAGAAAAAAGAAAGACAAAAAACATGAAAAACAAAAAAATGTACTTTGGATTTCAAGAAGAATTCTTGACAAAAGGTACGAAAAAACAGAAGTTAGGAAGAACATTTAAATCAATTAAAATAGATAATCATTCATTCAAAAAGCAAATTTCGATCTACCAAGTTGAAATACCATTTGGTTTAAGGATTGATGTTTGACTATTGACGTCGCCCGGCCTCAATAGCCGAGTGAGTAAAACGGCAAACCCCACTGACGAGATTGTGTGGTTACAATCGAAACTAGTATGGGCAACCTATCCGTGAAAGCCTGGGTTCAAATCTCAGCGCAGCCAAGAATGAAAAATTATCAATAATAAAAAAAAAAAAAAAAAATTTTTAATTGATTTTATGTTGTTAAATTCCTGTCTTCATAAAAATAATTTAATGAAAATTAAATTCAATGAACTTAAGCCTAATTAAAAAAATATCTAAATTTGGATTAAAAACCTCTAACAGTTCAACAAAATAACCACAATACTAGTATAAAACAGTTTTAGCTTAAACGACAACCTTTATACAAAATTTAAACAAAACCCCCTGTAAAATCGTGTTTCGTTGCGGTATGATCTCATAACAACTACCCAGTCAATAGTTTTAAGGTCAGTAGTGGATTTTCAATAACAAGCACATTTTTAATTTCTAGAGCACAAGCCACCGCTGGTCTACAGTTGGTCAGTTTGGAGAAAGTCAATAGGGAAGCAGGACAGTTTCACTGATGACATTTCCTACAAGGTGAACTCAGTAAATTTTACATAAATACATATTTATACATGCATACATAATATGTATGTATATTAGGGTAATGACTCATTCCTTACAAAAAAAAATAATTATGTGATAGCCAATACTAAATAAGTGATAAAAACCGTGTTTGCTGGTAATTTTGGCAGAAAAACCTTCCACACCAAATGCAATTTCTAAAAATTCACCCATATTTTTTATTAATATTATCTATTATTATCCAATAATAAATTCATACTTTTTAATTTTTTCTATAGTTGAAGAAATCAACGAAATTATAAAAATTTCTGGAACGAAGCTTTTTTACCAAGATTTTTCAAATCCTAGTTATTAATAAGATATTTTGAGTATAAAAGGTGATTTTATAATAAATAGCTATGGCAAAATAAATACATTTAATTTTTCATATAGAAATAATTGTTAAATTCTGTGCGGACCTTAAGTAATATTCTTGATATGTACATAAATATAAATAAAAAAAAGCTCTTACTTACCTTCTTCCTCTAAAGTTTCTAAATGTTGATAATCTTCCATTTCCAAATGATCCTCATTAATATTTTCATTAATTTCCTTTGCACTGGCAAGTTCTTTATCTGGCGGTATTTGTTGTTGTTTATTGACTTCATCATGACCCATTTTATTTATTATTTCCATTTCATCGGTAACTACATCGTGTATTTCAATGTTTGATATAAAATCTTGATTATTATCATGTTTTATTTCACAGTGTTCTTCTTCTGGCTCTTGAGACGTTCCGGGTAGTTCCTCCTCTTGATAACTTACTTCATATTTATCACAAATAATTTGCACCACATTCCCTCCATCTTCTAACTGTTCTAAAGTTAGTTTGTTAGAACGTTCACTACTATTCAAAAGCTTTATAGCATTTGCTTTTTGTTCTTTGTTTTGAAGTTGACATTGTTCAATCACTTGTTTAGATTCTTCGACTTTTTTGTGAAAATCGTAAGACATTTGCAATTCTAAGCCACATGATTTACACAAATGGTGTGGCACTCCTTCGCCGGCACTTAAATCTATTTGGGTGCATATAGTAAAACATTCACCATATGTCAAGTTATCTTCTTCATCGTAAATAGTGGTTAAGTCTAAATATTGAGACTCCTCTGGCAATTGCAAACACACGCGACACAACTCCGACAAGTCATTGGGCATTACAAATGTTTTTGTAGACATTTTATTGATTTAAAGTACAGAAAATTCATAGAATATTAATATTTTAAAAACAATAAGTTAAATTTAACGTTTTTTATACTAATTTTGTTATAAAATTAATTTCTTGCAATGAACTTTTCAACAAATTTCTTCGATTTACTTTACAATTTTTTTAACTTAGTTGTTCGAGGTTACCAGCTTGTTATGTTTTGTTTCATTAACATTGTTTACTATTTCTTAACAGAACAATTTCTATAAAACAGGGATGCGCAAATAGAGTTGTCGATTTTAACCGCCTTTGGCGTTTGAATTAACGCTTTTTAACCGCTGAAAAACACACATTTTTCCCTTAGCGTTTTTTTGGATCACTAAATAAGCGATTTTTTGGTAACCTTTTTTAATTTAACTCCTCTCACCAATAAACTCAAGAATTGCTGCAACAAAAATTGCAAGTCTACCCGATGAATAAACAAGTTTTTTTTTTATTTTTTATTTTTAACATCTTCCACGCATTTCTCTAAGATGTGCGCAAGTGTAAAAAGTCTATAAATTAATCTTAAAGGCCTCAGTTTAGTGATTTTTAATAAAAAAAAATCTTCCACATGTTGACTGGTTTAATTAGTGGGTGGCACAATATATTGGATACAATCAAAAGTCTTTCGATTTATATTGCGCAAAAAAAATATTTTGAAATGTATTAAGAAAATTGTACGCACATATATGCGTTGGTTTAGTTGGATTTTTACGTTTTTTTTTTTAAATATGTTATGTATTTAAAATAAATTCAATTCCTAAATAGTTAATTCTATAATAAAACACACATTGGCTATTCTTTAAAATGCGTCGAAAATTGAAAATTTACATGAAAACAAATACAAAATTTACGTAAATTGTTGTTGTTATTTATACATTTTCCACATCAAATTAACGCGAGTGTTATAACGCGTATCTGTCTCTTTTCAAAACTGTTAACTCTGTATTACAAACAAAACAATTTTTGTAAATTTGTTTTTGTTTTCATGTAAACTTTTACTTCTTCGACGCGTTTTCAAGAATAGCCACCATTGATTCCAAAAGTCCCAATTATTAAAAATCAATACCGATTGGCTCCCTAAAGCGGAAAGTCCATGCCATGCATTCTATGCGTTGTTCCTTTTTATGCATATTTCAAAAAGTATAATCAGTGCAATGGTATGTGACAAGTTACACAGCAAAACGCATAGAATACATATACGTATCAACGCGTGAAAGTAGGTTTACTTTCTACTTTTGTATGCGTCGCATGTGTGGAGAAAAAATGGCAGCTGTTTTTGATGGCCATGGATGACAAAACATATTTTATTTTTAATGTTATCGATAAATATTTTTGCGTTTCCATTTTTCTGTTTTTTTGCATTAAAAAAGGTTTTTAATAAATGAAAAAGCTTTCGTAATAAAGATTGGAATAACATTCAAGAACAAAATACGTTGAAATTAATTTTTAGAACAATTTTTTCATAAACAAAACTTTCCATTCTAGTTATCGATTACTTTTATGTTCTAAGTGCCATCTTTGGTGTGCTTGAAAGGGAAACTTATTGACCCCATGAAAAATTACGAATTCTTTTGATAATAAAAACTTACTCCTCTATGAATTCTTATAAATAAATTCAATTAAAATATCAGTTACGCCTTCCATTTTCCCAAATTGTTTTTATTTGATAAACATATTAGCACAACAGATGATAAAAAAAACAATTTGGCGCATAAAACGCGTTGCATGATATGCACAAAAAGTTTCATACGCATGGTGTGGACCTTCTTCATCTTAATAATTGGTACCTTAAAGAATTAAAACAAAATCATAAATCTTGCAACACTTTTTATATATGCTGTTAACATATCACAGTCTGGCTTAAAATGTTATTAACGGTAATAAACACTATTTGTGTACATGTTTATAATCAGTAAAAAACAAGATTAGAAAAAAATCAATGTAAACAATTTTAAACATAAAACATTTAATTAATTGCACAAAATAAATTTACCTAACAATTAAAGATGGGGCTTTTAACAACTTCAGTACCTATACGAGAGGAGACGACACAAACTCTTACAATTTATTCAGAAAATACAACATTACCAAATCTTGAACCCAAGGAAGTAGAAAGCTTTTTCATATTAATACCAATGGGTGTACTATTAGGCATAATATTATTATCTCTGCTAGTAAACAAAAAGTAATTCGTAGCAATGACCAGAATTTAATGATTATTTGCCTTTTTAAGGTATTCCTAATGGCTAGCAATAGAAGACGCTTAGTTCATTTATATTGTAAGAAACGGCACGGCAGAAATTTTCTCTATGACGACAACGAATATGACTCCCCTTTAGATCAAAATTCCGATGATGTGGAGGAAGATGAAGTAGACAATGAAGATAATCCAACGAAAAGTTTGTTAAGAGGAAAATTGC
This sequence comes from Pollenia amentaria, assembly GCA_943735925.1. Lineage (NCBI taxonomy): Eukaryota > Metazoa > Arthropoda > Insecta > Diptera > Polleniidae > Pollenia > Pollenia amentaria. The sequence continues at coordinate 53,152,219 of OX031006.1, forward strand.
AAATAAATAATGTAAGTGATTTATTTTTTTTTAGAATAAAAAGTTTTATTTTAATTTTTTTAGCGTTATGAAAACTATTTGAGTACATCGCAGCTAAATAGATCTTCCCAATTATTTACTTAATATGCCTTATTAATGTACCAAATATCAACAACAGTATTAATTGCATTGAAAACCCACTGCTCTTAGTTAGCAGAAATATATATCTTGCACCGAAACAAACATTCCAAAAATCAAAAAATTAACAATTATATACAGACATACATATTTAGTTTTAAATATTAAGCGAAAATTTATTAATAAATTTATTTATTTATTTTAAAATCTAAAACAAAACTTTATATATTTGTTGCGTTACTATCAGCACCCAAAAGCCGGCAAGTTAAATCATAAAAGCCAAAAAAAAAGGCACCACCTAACGTAATCCACATAACTCTGGGCACGAAACCAGCAAATAATCTACAATTTAATATCAGTAGAATAAATTACCTAGTAATAAGAAAACAACTTAATAATTTGCAAACTGACCCTTTAAGTCCCCGTTCACGATAAATAGATGACAACACTTTTGGTATGGGTAATTTGCGAATAGAACTATTTTGTTCTGCTAACATTATCCTAGTTTTTACGACATCTAAGGGTGTAGTAAGACCAGCTGAAATACCACCAGCAACAGCTCCGCACAAAGCCACTGAAAATGGTGTAGAATCCAGACCTGTCATTGGTATCCATTGTAATTTAAAGAATTCCCATAGAGGAAATTGTATTAAACTAAATGGTATTTCACGCATTATAGTCGAACCAAAACCACGATAAACACCTTTCCTTAGGCCTTCGGTTTTATAGGCAGACCAGAGAATTTGTAAAGCTCCTTGTTGGGATTTATTCCCCAGAGTTTGTCTACGTTGCTTAGCTATTTCTACCGGCACGCGTATCAAACAAGCTAGCTATAAATATTAGAAGTAGGAACATATGTATATATAAATATATTTGTTAATATTTTGGGTTTATACTTACAACTTCTGCACTTGAAGCTGATACCATATGTATATACGGTGAATTTTTTGTACATCCTGCAACATTGCTAAAAAGAGTTTTAAAATTTTCATATGCACAGAAAAATAAGGCTGCTGTAGGTGCGCTACCAGCTGCTGCTGGTGCTAAACCTTTGTAAATGCCTTTAAAACCACCAGATCGCCAGAAACCACGTTCACTTTGTAAACGGGTTTTTACAGTATCTATGGGAAATAATGCAATATCGACTACCATACCAGCAACACCGCCAGCCTAGAAAGGGTTTAAGAATTTTTGATATTCAAAATAGCTTATTTGCTAAAAATCGAAAGAAAAAAATGTTGGGTTTATAATGAGTATATAATGCGAAATTCCTATAAAAATTTGTTTAATGAAACTTTGATAAACACAAACAAGTAAGAAAGCCCGAACATATATTATATCCAAACAATTTTTGCTAGTGTACCCTATTTGGGACAAATGTGCAATCACCCGCCTTAACAAAATTATGTTATGAGGTTAAGATTCATGTAACAGTTCTTTGTGCCGAATATTATTTTTATATCTTCATCTACATGAGATTTTAGGGTGGGAGTTTATATGGGACCTTTAGTTAATTTTGAAAAATGCTGATGTTGCTATATGAATAGGGATCTATTTTTGTTTCAAATTTCATTGAAATCTGTCAGGTAGTTTCGGAGAGGCAGAAACTGCCCCCTATCTACCCTCGTGGTCCTATTTTAAAAAAAATGCCTAGCTTATGTGTCCATCTATTTATGTTTTAAATTTCATTAAAATTGGTTTGATAGTGGGCACAAAGACCCTATTCCAGGAAGCAGCTTGTATGGTGGCTATGGACATATTCGCCCCATTTTTAATAGCCTTTTGCCAAATTATATACCAAATTTCATCAAATTATGTCTTGATATCTATCGAACCCCTGTACTTTGCGCACAAGTTTACATGGACAGCCAGCCATATGAACAGGCTTCGTTAGATCGACTCAGAAAGTGATTCTTAGACGATCGCTATACTTTAACAAAAAAAACAAAAAACCAAATTTCAAAATTAGTTTTTCTTTTAAATCTAAGTTACACGAGTCACTTTTGCGCTCGCGTCCTACAAACAGGCAGTAAGTTTTAAGGAGGGTAATTTTTTATAAAAATTTAGTTTTTTCTGTTTTCAAAGACTGACCCTGAGATTTATTTACAGTCATTGTACGACACCGCAAGGAGAACTGGAATCTTCTAAACTCGTATGGGTACTGCATTCCATCCGCTATAATTGGTATCCGTGGTAAATACACCGATTAACCTTAAGCGGAGCCGGTAAATATACAGCCCAATCGCGAATATTCCCAAGGATTTCTTTTCTCGAGAAAAGTATTTCATATAGGTAAATTTAGCGGGAACAAAAAAAAATACTAACTGGCATCACCGAAGTTGTTTTGCTTATTTTCTGCTTATATTTATTTTTTTTTTTTTTTTTGTTGTGGCTTTGCAAGGTAAAGTAAAATTAATTTAATTCAAAATAAAACAAACATTAAAAAGATGGTCCTAACTTCCAAACCTATCCACTGTTTCGGAGATGACAGCAGCATTTATTATTCATTTCCTTTAATCATAGAGGAAGATTACTAAGGTTGAAGCTATGAGGCAGAACATGAACGAAACACTTAATCATGATCTTAAGACAATATCCCTACGACAATACCCAATGTTGTATTTTGACCCACAGACGTTTTGTGGAGTCAGCGTCACCTATATCCATGGATGATATACATATTGAGGAATCAGACACTTGATGTTCTAGGCATGAAACTTCAATGTGGTGTTCGTTGAAAGCAATATGTATATTATTTAAGTATCTAAAAAGCATTTAAGTGTGGTTGGTTTATTTTTTCTTTCCTCACTATTTATACCGCCTATGTCCGACCGAAAATCGAATACAACTCCCATATCTGGGCATATCAACGTCTAGCTTGAAGCCTCTTGATCGGGTGCAAAGGAGTGCGTTAATGCTTATCAATGGTAGTAGGGTATCCAGGTTAGGTTAGGTTAGGTTAAGAAGGGTTATGCGCCCAAGGGCGCAACTCCACTCGGAGACCAATGAGGTCCATTGTGAATCCCTTCAGTAGAGGAGAAAAAAGGAAAAAGAGAAAAAAGAGAAGAAAAGAAGACTAGTAGAAAATAGACCTAAGGTTCGGTATATTTGTAGAAGCGCAGGACAAATTCCCCCCTACGGTAGGGTATCCAACTCAATTGGCTCATTGGACCATTGTCGGAATGACGACTGTCCAATGTATCGCACAACGCATTACACAGAAAATTCGTTTCACGGTCGAACTGTTATAAAATTCATCATTCGAAAAATATAAATTTCATCAAAAACGCGAAAATTAAATATTACCTGGAATTGGACCTAGCCAGATCGATTCGAATCATAGAAGTTAAATTGTGAACTAAAAAAAATAAGTTAAATTTGTTCCCTTGTCAGTTCGAATTTCAAAAGTACCAAAACACATAAGAATTTTTAAGTGTCAAACCTCATTCGATTTCAATCAAGGCGAATTCATTCCAGGTAATCTCGGTAGTACAACAAGTACAACTCTTAAAAAAACCACAAGCAATTTGTTTTTGTAAAATCATTGTACAATGTCAAAAACCGAAACAAATCAAAACAGAAACAAAGATAATAAACAAAATTTTGACATCCAACAATTGTAAATCTAAAGAAAAAACGTTATCAGCCGGGCTTTTAGGATCACCTGTAATGAATTCGCATTGATTTCAATTGAATCAATTAGTGCAGAAAACGAACTACATACTGACCATGGCCCAATTAGTAGGTCTGCTCGAAACACCTGCTGATTTTGTGTAGAGTTGTATTTTAACCGTGCAATTGTTTTTGACATTTTGTACATTAATTACACAAACAAATGCATTGGGTTTTGACATCTTTAAAATAATTTACACAAACAAAATGCGTGTTGTTTTTTCTATTGTTGCATTGTTGTAGTTTCGCGCAGACCTACTAATTGGGCCATGATACTGACATTTACATTGAGTATTGCTAATAAGTCGGTGTAGAAATGTATTGAGTATTGCTAAGAAGTCGGTGTGAAAAGTGTCGTCTAAGACAATTTCAAATTGAAGTCAGTTCTCTCTACGGGCTTAGAACATACAACTTGCATTTTTTATTATTAACTACACTGTTTTAATTGATTATCTCAAAATGTATGCTTTTTGCACTTAACGGTTCAATTGCATTCCTGTTTTTAATACTTTAGAAGTTAAATTGTGAATAAAAAAATATTTGTTTATAAAAAGTTCCAAAAATCAGTTAAAATTTGTTGCCTTCAGAATTTCAAAAAAGTACCAACAAATATTCGAGATGTTTTTAAAAAGAGAACAATTCGATTTTAGTTTTATTTCTTTCTTTACAACTTTAGAAGATACATTGGTAAAAAGTAAAATGACCAATAAAGTTAAGCGATCGAATTCTGAAAATTTCTTCTGTGTGGATCTGCTTATCAAACGAGGTACCTGTGTTGAGCTGGGCATTGATGAGTTATGAGTGAGTAGATGAGTGAGACGTTGTATTTTTGTAGACATACTATTTACATATATGTATATAAAAATAAAAATACGTATAGGTACACATAGATAAGATTATCCAAAATAAAAATGATTCAAAAAAATGTGTGAATGGGCTTAAAAATCTCTAAAACAATTACATATTTTAAAACTCTACCCAATAAATATGGGCCCGTTCCATACCGTTACACAGCAAATTTCCATAAAAATTTCGTTATTTTCAAATTAAAACATTGCATAGGTATCATAAACTAATTGGTCATGTTTTGGCAAACGCAAAATTCTGAACATTCGCTATTCTGACATGAAATCCCAAAATAGGTTTTCTGTAAATAGCAATCCCAGGAAGTTTGGCGACTTCAAATCGCAATAGTATGCTCAAGGAAACTAGAATATTTTAAAGAAACTGGCAGATCGCAACCAAAAAACAAGAGTTTCAGAACACCATATTTAAAGTAAATCTGCCGTTTTACGATTTTAAATCGTGCGATTGTCAGAACTTGAACGGATGTCAAGTCTTTTTTACAACAAAACTTACCACTAATGCATTAATAAGATTATGTGCATGGGTATCTGGAGCCATGGTAGGGTTAACAATTTCTGGCACTAATTCGGCTTCCATCATGCAGACATAGGTAATTAAATGTTAAAAATATTAACAGCTATAAATAATTTAAGACACTTTACACTATTATGTGTTACTATATTCTAAGTTTCATTTAATTTATTAATTAAAACATAAAAACACGAAAATTTGTTTGCCGTAACAGCATGTTAAATTTTTTTTTTATGTCTGTTTAAAGTTCACAGCTGTTTAAATTGTAAAGTGTTGGTTATCGTAAAAGTATAAAATTTCTGTTATTAACATAAATGTTAGTGTCTGTACCTCGCACCCGAGGCGGATTCAACTACAGGTGGTGTCGGAACTACAACAATCCTAATACAAAAGAAACAACATAGGGTTTTTTGCATTGCATTGTTATGGTTAATAAATCAGTGAGTGTTTAAACGCTAGTTTAGTTGAACTAAACTTAAATTTATATGTAGTTTCAACTCAACAGTTGTAAATCAGTGCCCCATGTATTATATGTAGTTTAAAAAGTAACATGTGGCAGCACTACGATAAATGTTGACAAATTCATATGGTTTGTATTGGTAGCTTAAACGCCCAATTTTATGCGTTTAAAGATGGTTTATATGTTTTCTGATTTATAGATTTGTTGGCTTAAACACATTTTAAACCAAAAAGAGAGTTTAACTTGCTCTGATTTATTAGCCCTTAGTGTTTACGGTCCAAAATGTCAACCATGCCTAACAAAAAACTAACAAATAAAAGCAAATTGGCTCAAACTGTCAAAATCAGATGGGGTTTCGACACCACCTGGAGTTGAATTCGCCTTGCACCACCATTGTTTGATATTTGCAATATTTCTTTTATAAAAATTTACAATTATAAATTAATAGCACAAATTATAATTAATAGAAAGAAAATTATGGCAGCCAATACCAGAAAAATAGCTGTAAGTATAAGCTATTCAAAAGTTCAATTATAAAACTAAAAATAATTCTTATTTTTTAGAATAAGTTAAAAACGTTGACTTTAGTGTGCACTGGTGGCGTTTTAGTATTTTCTAGTATGTGTGCTTACCAAGGCCAGGAACAATATTATGAAAGCATCTTAATGCCAGCCACACGTCTGCTAGCACCGGAAACTAGTCACAAAGTGGCAGTGTGGGCATGTAAATATAAATTGTTTGGTAAATGCAATAAGCCGGATGATACTATATTGGTAAAATCTAAAGCAAAGTCAATACTTTAAATCAAGATTTTTAATGTCTTTTTTTCATTATCATAATACAGAATTCAAAATTCTTTGGACTGCCAATAACCAATCCATTAGGGATTGCTGCCGGTTTTGACAAACATGGAGAAGCGGTTGAAGGTTTGGCTAGAATAGGTTTTGGTTTTGTTGAAATTGGCTCTGTAACACCAGAACCCCAACCTGGTAATCCTTTACCTCGTGTTTTTCGTTTAGTAGAAGATGAAGCCATTATTAATCGTTACGGCTTCAATAGTGAAGGGCATGCTAAAGTATTTAAACGCCTTAAGGCTCTAAGAGATTCGGGTAATTTTAAAGGCATTCTAGGTATTAATTTGGGTAAAAACAAAACCTCACCTTCGGCCAAAGAAGATTACAAGCAAGGTGTATTGATTTTTGGACCCATAGCTGATTATTTGGTTATAAATGTTAGCAGTCCTAATACACCGGGCTTGAGAGATCTGCAAGGCAAAAAGGATTTAGAAATTCTATTAGAAAGCGTTATACAAACGCGTAATGGCCTCCACGTTAACAATAAAGTGCCCGTATTACTTAAACTCGCGCCTGATCTAACAGAACAGGATATTAAAGATATCGCATCAGTTGTAAATAAGAAAAATTGTCGTGTAGATGGTTTAATTATCTCCAACACTACCATTGCTCGCGATAATATCAAAGAAGTATCATTGACAGCTTTAGAAACAGGCGGCCTAAGTGGTGTACCATTACGCGCTAAATCTACAGAATTAATAGCAAAAATGTATTATCAAACTGGTGGAAAAATTCCCATTATGGGCGTGGGTGGTATATCATCAGGAAAAGATGCTTTTGAAAAAATTGAAGCAGGTGCCTCATATTTGCAGCTCTATACCTCCTTTATTTACCATGGTCCTCCAGTAGTTAAACGTGTTAAAACTGAGTTGGCTGAAATATTAAAAGATAAAAATTTTAATTCCATATCAGAAGCTGTAGGCAGCAATTATAAAACTTATTTGAGTAAATAGTACAAATTAAATTTTTTACTTTAGAATTTCAATATTAATTAAAGAAAAACGCCATTCAAATATTGCAGAATTTCAATGAAAGCAAGAAAGTATAGTCGGTCAAGCCCGAACATATGATACCCTGCGCCAGAGTATTTAAAAACACTTTCGGGAGTGTACATCCGCTTTAGTAAACATTAACTTATTGCAGCAGTTTTTAATGGATCACATATGTAATGTAGTATACCCATGTATAAAATGTAGTATATCCATAATAAATCAATAGCGCAGATTTCCAGTAATGAAATGGCAAAATATGTAAATAACTTTGAAATTGGAAAGTTTAATAAGAAAAATAATGGCTACAATTTTCTTTCGCATCGCCGACAAAAAAGTAATTATAATTTTTTTTATTATGTGACTATTATTTTTGTGGAGTATTTGACAATTTTTTGGTCCACAACTACTCATTGATGTATATATAAACATTTGAAATCCACTATTGTGGTGTGGGAATACAAAATCAACATGGTTTTCTGTTGCAAGTTTTAAAAACTTACCGAGTGTCGCAAAATATCTAATGTTTCTATAGAAATTATCTGAAATTAAAAAAATTTATACTTATATTCGTTGTTCTTAAAGGAGTTTTAACACTATTTTGCTGTTCTTCGTGGACTGGAAATATTAAACTTCTTTTGAAGTAGTTTGCAATCAACTCTTAACAAAACTGGCTTTACCCATTGTAAATAATTGAATGCTGCTTGTGAGAAATATATATTTGTATAAATGAATATTTATAATCTTACATTTATTTTAATTTCATTAAAATACAATATTATAAATTTATCAATTATTGGCTTCCTTAACGTTGAGTACACGACCTTCTAAAAAGTGGACATTTTGATTACAGGCACTATTATAAGCATCACTACTACTAAACGTTATAAAACCATATCCCTTCGAAAACCCTTGCTGTTTGTCATAGACAATGGCTGAAGACAAAACATGGCCAAACTTAGAGAAATAAATTTGCAATTCCTTTTGACCAATTGTCCAAGGTAAATTGCCTACAAATAACTTATAGCTATGACGTACAAAATTAGACATGATTACTTTTAATCAAATACAATTAAGTTTCTTTAGTTATTTCTATTAAATGGATAGTATGGCCACCTAAAATTTCTAATAAATCCACTCCTGAAGCTTTACCAATGTCGTCGCTATTGATTTGTAAAGCACAAAGTTTCCACTTTTTCAATAAAGCTTCAATTGACCAATCCGCACTACGTTCTTGGTAGGTAAAAATAAATTTGGCCGTAGGATTACGTTCTAATAGAAATGAAACGGTAACTATAATGTCTTCAAACACACAGGGATCATAAAAACTATCAGCAGCTATTATTAAATCTAAAGATCCTAAAGAAAAAACACTATTTAATAAAAGGCCCCAACTTAAGCCAATCACTTCGATATCTTGACCAGGTTGTAAATTATTAACCGAACAGGAACGACGTATATGATTGAGAGATTTGGGCAATATGCAATTATCAGTTAATACCACCTGGGCGCCACACTTTGCTGCCAATATACCGGGTAGAGCAGTGCCTGCACCTAATTCTAAAATACGTTTTCCCACTAGCGAATGACGGCGTTCCCATAAAAACCAGGCTAAAATTGGAGCACAAGGCCACGTGTAAAAGGAATAGCCACTCTGTAAAAGCTGAAAGGTTAAAAAACGTAAAAAAAATATTACATAAACAAATTTTTTTTTAAATTAATACGAAATTTATAATCCTACCTCTGGAATTTTAATTTCCAATTCTTCTATATTCCCAGTTGTCACAGATGGATGTGTTATTTCGGTTCTTTGAAGAGATGATGTATTGCCTAGACTGGTAAAGACAAATGATTTTATTTTTTCGTTTTCTCTTGTTTCTACTGATCCGCTCGCACTGCTACCAACACTACTAGCAACACCTGTTGTATTTGTTGTGGCTGAAGATGATGCTGAATTTTGTTCACTGCCATCGGCCTCGCCATTTAAATGAAACCGACCGCTGGTCATAGTTATCTTTTTTTTTTAATAAATAATTTTTATGTTTTGTGTTAATACAAATACTTTTTGTATTTTCTTTGTATAGTATTCTGTAAACAAAATGAAGTGTGTAAAGGAATAATTAAATGAAACGAGTGTTGGACAACGTCAAACTCTGAACGGCTATATCAGCGTTACCAAATGTGCAGATTTATCTGTTTTTGCATTTTAAAGTGAAATCCATGGTCCAAGGCGAATTCACTAGAAGGTTTTTTAGCGTATCCAATAATTGTAAAGTCCCAATTTACAATGTTGAAATTGAAAGGCAGACATTTTTCTTATTCTCTTTTGAACTTACCTAAACCTTTTACAATCGCGAAATTAATAGACAGACAGAAACTATTCGTTTCCTTTCTTCGTTCATTTTCGCTGTTGACGGAGACGAACATTTAACAGGCAATGATATATAAAATTACATTGGTGTGAGAAAAATGATATGAAGCAACAACATGAAAATTGCGAACAGTAAAAGAGAAACACGAAAAATGTCTCGTACAGATCAAGGCGAATTCACTAGAATTCTAGTGAATTTTAATATATTTATTTCTTTAATTAATTTTCTTCTTTAACTAGTTTCATCACTTCTCACATTAAAATGTCTTTGTCCCCTTTTACAATGTGGCAAGTGGAAGGAAGACAGACGAAGTTTGTTGGCGAGGGGTTGTAGAGGTAGAGTGTGTAGTACATGACTATCTGTACCAAGGCGAATTCACCCCTCGCCAACAAACTTCGTCTGTCTTCCTTCCACTTGCCACATTGTAAAAGGGGACAAAGACATTTTAATGTGAGAAGTGATGAAACTAGTTAAAGAAGAAAATTAATTAAAGAAATAAATATATTAAAATTCACAAAACAAAAAAAAAATCCAAAAGTTCCGTGTGGTATTATGAAAACTCATTTCGTGTTTGTTTGGCAACCCGTCTTTTTTCTCTACCCCGATCGCCTACAAACAAAACAGACGTGTTTGTCAGACATGTCTGAATAGACACCGTGTAAACTCCCTCTTAATTTGTTCATGTTCTATGTGGCGAATACGTTTTGACTGGGCATTAACACATGAAAGTAGTTACTTGATAGTCGCAACACACACACTTTTTCACTAACACGTTGACATTTTTCTACTCTCAGGCCAACTTCCAGCTAGCTTTCAATGAAAATTTCAAGAAAGCAATTTCATGAAAGTAAATGACAATCACTACGCAGTTTTACCAATTGAAATTTTATTAAAACTTGATAGACAAAACTTGATCGTGTAACCCTCAAGTAAGAAGACCATCATTGCGAACATGGTTTCTAAGACATATACTTAGCCAACGATGGCAGCACATGGACGAAACATGAACATGAACAGTCTACAAGAGTAGAATTCATGTGCGACATGATGTTCTTACCAAGTTGATGGATAATCGGCCTACTGAGCGTACTATTCGCAACACCATCGCCCATTTTGAGACCCAGCATTCATTATTGGATAATATTCGACCGAATAGACCACGTCCAGCACGCTGTGAAGAAAATATAGCGGCCGTAGCTGAGAGTGTACACGAAGACCGTGGAGAGTCGATTCGGCGCCGTTCGCAGCAACTCGGATTGTCATATGGAATGACTTGGCGCATTTTACGTTGAGATCTTAAATATATAGCGTACAAAATCCAGCTTGTGCAACAACTGAAGCCTCTCGACCTTCCTAAGCGACATCGCTTCGCTCTATGGGCTCTTGAAAAGTTCCAAGAAGATCCGAAGTTTTCGAGGCAAATTTTGTTCAGCGATGAGGCCGATTATTTGATATCACACCGTTAGACTTTTTGCTGTGGCGATATGTAAAGTCTAAAGCTTATGCGGACAAACTTGCTTCGATTCAGGCATTAAAGAAAAACATCACGCGTGTCATTCGCCAGTTACCAGTCGAAATGCTCGAACGAATCATCGAAAATTTGACTCAACGGATGGACCATCTGCGACGTAGCAACGACCAACATTTGATAGACATAATCTTCAAAAAATAAAAGCCAAAGAATGTTCTTGCAAATAATAATAAACATTCCCAATTAAATTTGAATTTTCTGTGTTCTTTTCTTTAAAAAAGTAGGGAACCTTGAAATGGATCACGCTTTATAAAACACATATAAATTTTACTCAAACTTATAAATAAATTGAGCAGTTCTCCAAAATGTAATTTTTTAAACCTTAATAACTTTACAATTTCATATGATGGAGTTGCTAAAAATATAGCATATAATATTATTATTATTTTAGATAAATGGCGTTCTATACTAAAATTGCCTCTTAACGGGTTAATAAGTCAATATTTTGAATACTTTTAAGATTAAGTTTTTACCTAACTGGACATTTACACATGAAAGTAGTTTCTTGAAAGTCGCAACACACTCACACTTTTTCACTAACACACTTACAATTTTCTACTTTCAGTCCAACTTTCAGCTAGGTTTCAATAGAAATTTCTAGAAACACCCAATTTTCACGATGATTTAAAAGACATGTCTTTTTTGTATTTCCTTTTTATAGAAACTTCCAAAAGCTTATTAAATTTTCACCATGTTTTTTTTCAGTCAGAATTGAAAATTTCGTTATTGCACATAACTTTTATATGCTTTGATTTTTTTTAATAAAGTTTTTTTATTTTTCCATATTTTAATAAGCACTCGTCACTTTGTAATAAAATTGTTGATAGAAGTTTGCTCTTTGACGACATTTTGAAAATGAAATTTCACTTTCATGTAAATTTTAATGAAATTTTATTATTTTTTTGTGAAATTTGTGGTGATAATTCGTATACAGAAAGTACTTTCATGTGTATATGCAGCGTAAAGGATAGTTTACACGATAATACAATGTGTTACGACATGTCAAAAAATTATGTAGAATGAGAAAAATCTGCCCTACAAGAAATGCATAACAAAAACCAAAAAAAATGTACTAACACACTTGTAACAATTTTACATTCGTTGCTCCACTCTAACATATGTGTTAACAAATAACACAACCTAAATAATGCCAATTTTTTAATATAATTTAATTGTTTAAATGTTAGTTTTGTGGTTTAAATTAAATATTACAATAGTTATTTGCCATGTTAAGTTAAAAAATTAATTTGCTTATCTCCTTTGAAACTACGTTGCATATTAAAGTAAAGGAGGGCGTACTGATGGCGGCTCCAGAAAACGTGGTGGTAAATTTTCTGGAAATAACAGGTCATGTACGAAACAGTCGTGTTAACAGAAGTGGTCTTCCAAAAGGAAGCGGTCATTCGGGTGGTTGCTTTGGCCGGGATACTCGTTAAAGACTTGGTGGTGATAATTAATGACCAAATTATACCAAATATTTAAAATCCTGATGACTTTTCAAGTATGTATGCATGATGTGTTCGGCTTTTTAGTCACAAATTGTTAACAAAATAATATTTCTTTACAGACCCATGTAAGAAAGGAACGTTATAGAGCAGCCACAGAAGTGACGTTACATGGTCCCGCACCTACAACTATTATATACTTTAATGAAGCCTGCTTGATTATATTTTTTAATAAAAACTATTTTAAAACTAAAATAAAAAAAAACATTATTTTATAAAGGTTAGTACTAACCAATTTTTAAGCTATGAATAACTAGTTAGTGCTAACCTCTATTTACGTTATGACTAACTACTTAGTGTTAACCATTATTTACGCGATCACTAACTAATATAAAGCAGCGTAGTAAGCAGTACAGATACATGTTCCGTAGTCAAGTGGAATTAATTAGTTAGAAAGAGATGCAAAATCACATGTACACAAGAGTTTCGGTTAGCTTTTTCATTTTGCTCTTAAATAAAATATGATAGGTATACAAAGAAAATAAATAAATTTTTTTTTGTGTTTTGTAGTAGTATATTCATAAAACTCGCAATACTGATGTTTCGTATTTAGTGTCATCGTCTGTGGTAAAAACTGAAACATAAATAGTAACACGTGTTTCGACAAAAGTTGCATCGTCTGTGGGTACCATAATGTAGTAGTCGTCTTCAAAATAATTCAGTAGCTGATTGCAACCAGCAGCACTTGTAGTCGTGTAGCCCGCTGTGGGGAAAACATTTGACATTTGCAGACAGTATTTTGAAGTTTTGTTCGCGAAAGTAAAAAAAAATCAACAGTTAAAAGAAAATTAATAAATTATGCTTTGGTTTTGTATGTTTTACTTAAAGGTTGTCTATGTTCACAAAAAATAATTGTTAAATGCTATTTTTAATTTGTTAAGTTCATATAAAACACGTTTAGCTAAAACTTGCACTGCGACATTCACCTTACACTGCAGCCACACGATCAAGTTGTTCTTGATAGTCTTTTACATATACAGTTTGTCAAAATTTCCAAAAACTGGAAGCTGTGACGTAGGCTGCACGCAATTTTGAAGCAATTTACTTTCAAGATGTCATCAAGAGAACAATTTATAAAGACAAACGAAAAATTTTCTCACCAAACTGGTAATCAGCTGTTTTCTTGAACGTAAATTGATACACTCACTTGTAAGAGAATTTTAAAGGCAAGTTCGCTTCAATTTTTAAAAGTATGAGTGTAGTGGTAAAAAAGTGAGAGTGTATTAAAACTTGATAGACAAAACTTGATCGTGTAACCCTCAAGTTAGACATTTTTTTAAAAGTGAACTGTCTTGGAGGCCACACGCTATGTAAGAAAAAAAAGTAGAACAGCTGTGCTTTCAACGCCACCTGCAAAATTAATTCGCCTTGGACAAAACTTGATCGTGTGGCCACCAAGTTATATAAATTCGCCTTGGGTACCGGCATCGGTTACATGACTACTTCTTCAACTACCCCGCTTGACAACAAAAAAATCAGGAATTGTAATTCATCGTGTGATCAATTTGTGGTGTGAACGCAGTGCTTAATAATAATTATTATTATTATTATTAACTGTAAAAAGAGGCTAACAGGTTTGATTAAATAAACAATATTAATAATGAAATAAATATCTGTAATTTAAGAAAAAGTTCAAAATTTTAACTACATTAAAACAAAAACACGTTCAAAAATTAATTTTTCATACTAAACTAAAATACAAATTTATTGTTACTTTTTAAAACAGATTATCTCTTTTTCTGGTAACTCTTTCTGAATTTTAATTCTATATACATACATAAATTTTTGCATAGCGGTGGTAGCGGTTTTCACAAAACAATTACAATTACGCTGCTTTTACTTTTTAAAGAATTATTAAAAATTTGAAGAAGAAACTGATTAAAGCTATTCAAATATGGATGACATAAACGATTTCTTTGATTTTTCCAAAAAATTTGAGAGAAAGATTGTTCCACGCGGCTGTATATCTGGGACGGTGGCTACCACGGTTGTGACAAACGAGGATTCTATATTGATGAAACGTGACCATGTGGGCACAGAATATTCTGTAAATGTAGTGGAAGCCGAAAGATTAAAAATGGAACAAGTTTGTTATATCAATACACCTCAAAAATTACCAAATTTTATTCATTCATTATTTTAGTTGGATTTTAATGGCGACAACGATAGATCCCGTTATGGAGCCTCTTGTAGCATAGTTGCGTCCTCTTGTATGGATGATTTAGAAAGTTTATCGGATTCTAGTGATGAAGGTGCATGTAGTCATCCTACTCGTACAAATCGTGTGGATGATGGAGTTTATGATCGTTATCCTTTTGATTTAAGACGTGATGAAAGTTTGCCCATACATGATAAAAGAGAGGAAATTGTTGATTATATAAGAGCTAATCCGGTGTTAGTGTTAGAAGGTGATACTGGTTGTGGCAAAACAACACAGGTGAGATTTTTTTTAATGGAGGCGGATTTTCATTATATTGATAAGCGGAAGAAGACAAAGTTTTTACAACAAATTTGGAAGATTATATTTATATTATTAATATTCAAATTTTTTTAGGTCCCCCAGTATATTATTGATGACGCCTACTCTCGTCGTGAATATTGTAAAATTATTTGCACTCAACCTCGTCGTATTGCTGCCATATCTATAGCTCGTCGTGTTTGCCAAGAACGTAAGTGGCCAGAAGGTTCTTTAGTAGGCTATCAGGTAATTCTGTGCCAACAAATGAAAAAAATAAAACACTAATTTTCCCCGATAACTGTTAGGTTGGTCTACATGCAAATATAAGTGAAGATACTAGAATTGTATACTGTACCACTGGAGTTCTATTGCAAAAACTGATACGTGAAAAATCCTTGGGCAGTTTTACGCACATCATACTGGATGAAGTGCATGAAAGAGATCAAGAAATGGATTTTTTATTAATTGTGGTTAGACGCCTTTTAACCACCAACTCCAAACGTTGTAAAATAATCCTAATGTCGGCCACTATTAATTCAATAGAGGTGATTTTTTTTTTAAATTTTTGGAATTAAATTGATTAAATTTAATACCTATTTTTTTATAGTTTTCAAATTACTTTAAAATAAAACGTGAACGAGCTCCAATTTTAAAAGCCGATGCTAGACGGTTGTTTCAAGTAAAAGATTTCTATTTAGATGATTTGGGACGAATAAACAATTCAGTAAGTAATTTAACGCCAAAGGAACGTCATAACTCCCAAAAAATCCATTTCGATATAATCGTATTTGAAGTTTTTAATTTGCTCTAACCACAAAGTAACGCCAAATTCTCTTAAAACGGGGAACGTATAAAAGATATACATCCATGTACTGGAAATCGAAATCACGTGAAAATAAAATCGAACAAATTTTGAAAACCATCCTGTGTACCGCATACTTTGAGCACTACTTATGTTTGTCAGAAATACTTCTCAAATCAAACAAAGGCGTTAATTTAAAACAAAATTTTAATTCAAAATATACATCGATTTCAATTTCACGTGATTTCGATTTTTAGAACATGGCCGATAAAGATGAATTTTATACACAATGGGGTATTCACAAGGTGTGCTATCAAGTCATATAGTCATATTGTCCTAAATAATATTTTACAATTGTTTTAAAAAAAATATTGTTCTGTTTCAAACAACATAAAAAAATATTTTTTTTTAAACAATTGTAAAATATTATTTAGGACATTATGACGATATGACTTAATAGCACACCTTGTGAATCCCCCCAATATAAAAAAAGCATAGCTTACAATTCTTCATCTAACCCCAAAATTTAATTTTTGAGCTATGACATTTTATTAGTAAATGAGCGATGTTTTTTTTTTTTTTTTTTTTTTTTAGAATGTCCAAATTGACGTTGCAGAACCTGGAATTTCTTTGGAAATGTATAAATTAGTTTTAAAACTTATAATAGTTATTGATAATATTGAAAAACAAGAGGTGGCTTTAAGTTTAAATACCCATCCAAATTCAGGTAATAGTACGTCGATTTTAATATTTTTACCGGGCATCAACGAAATAGACCAAATGTGCAAAACCTTGGAGTTGCTAAATAATTCTGAAGAGTAAATTGAAATGTTATGAACTCTTTAAAATCTTTTCTGATTCTTTATTTTTTTTTTCTAGAAACACTCCTAAATTAAGTCCCATACGTTTACATTCGATGATATCACCCGATGAGCAAAACAATGTTTTCCGTAAGGCTCCTATGGGTTATCGTAAAGTGATATTATCTACGAATATAGCCGAAAGTTCTATAACAGTTCCAGATGTTAAATATGGTAAGATGTCATCTTCATTTAACTCCTGGTTTGTAACAATTTATTTTACAATTTCTTAGTAATCGACTTTTGTTTAACCAAATCTTTGGTTACTGATACCGCCTCAAATTTGACTTCACTACAATTGCAATGGGCCTCCAAGGCTAATTGCAAACAACGAGCCGGGCGTGCTGGTCGCGTTATGAATGGTCGTGTTTATCGTTTAGTTCCCAGATATTATTATGAGGTTTTTTTTATTTTAACTAAAAAATTAATAACATTTTTCATGCTTAAATTACCTTCAACAGAATTATATGGATGAATTTAGCACTCCTGAAATGCTGCGCTGTCCTCTAGAGAATGTTGTCTTAAAAGCAAAACTTTTAGATATGGGTCCACCACCTGAAATACTTGGCTTGGCTATGAGCCCTCCCAATTTAAGTGATATTCATAATACTATTTTAACTTTAAAAGAAGTTGGCGCATTATATAAAAATGTAAATGGTGTTTATTCGGTACAGGATGGTGATTTAAGTCATATGGGACGTATTATGGCTGCACTTCCCTTAAACATACGTTTAAGTCGTTTAATAGTTTTTGGTTATATATTTAGTATTTTGGATGATGCTATAATAATTGGTGGGTTTAAAGAAATTTGAGATTAGTTTATGATAATTAAATTTAGTTTTTTTTTTGTATTTAGCTGCTGGTCTTAGTGTACGCTCCGTATTTCGTTATCAAGGTTCAACGCCTCAAAAAGATTGCAATGCCTTTATACAAAGGTTGCTGTTTGCTGATGGTTCGGGCTCGGATTTATTTGCAATTTTAAAATCGTACAAGGTAAATTGTTCAAGGCCTTAATAATTAATAATAAAAGAGGCTTATAAAAGATTTGCAAAATTATTTGTCTATGAAAATTTTTCTAATAAACACTTTAACAAACTTGGGTTGTTTACGAAAGGCGGATTATCAGATTATATGGATATGTAGTTATATTAACAGCAACAAAATATATTTAAAAAAATTAAATAAGTAAATTTTGTTGTGAATATAACTAAATAACCATATAACCTATTTGGTTATATAAATAACCATATAACCTATTAGGTTATAACCTATTAGGTTATATGGTTATTAAGACTTCCAGCCTTTCGAGAACAAACCAACTGTTTTATTTTTAGAAATGTTTTTAAAATAGGAAAATAGTCTTAAAAAAGTTGTATCAAAACATATTCCTGTGATACACTTTTGATACTGTTTCGATACAATGTAACTTGCTGTTTTATTTACTTTGTATATATAATGTCAACAAAGCATCAACACAATTATTGATGCGCAGTTTGTCTTGTTATACATTTTTTATTTATTTTTTTTTTTTTTTTCATTTATTTATCAATTATTTCATTATTATTTCAAATATTTTCATTAAATATCAAGCCTTAGAGGCCAAAATAACAATATTACATGTACAGATATCCTCAGAAATTTTACAAGAAATTTATACATTTAGGGGGATACATGACATTGTAAATGTTTAAATGGTTGCGTTTTGGAATCCACGACTTTGTTCGGTTGCATTGCAAATGACGTTTTTGAATTCACCCATATATTGTTAAGATCGAAAAATTCGCTTGAAAAAAAATTAAATCCAAAAATATAATTTATATTTTTAATAATTAAAATTTAATTAAAAAATAATTTATAATCAGAAAAAAAAAGAAAATCCCTTAACAACCATAATTTTTTTAGACTTGGAAAACAATGCGCGAACAAAATAGCATTCGTGATGAGGAAGTCGAAATTGAATGGACAAAGCATTATTCTATTAATTTGCGTGCCATTAAAGAAATGCATTTGCTGGTACAAGAGCTTAGAGAACGTTTGGCCACAATGAATTTGAAAGAGCAAACGACCTATCAACGTGTTCATTGGATGGATCGTGAAAAGACGATTATATTAAAAATTATTATAGCTGGAGCCTTCTACCCTAATTACTTCACCAGAACTTCAATTAATGATACTGAACGAGATCGAAAAATGTACCATATCCTAAATGGCAACGATCCCTGCCGTACTATTTATTTTACTAATTTTAATAACAGGCATGTGGGTGAACTCTACACTAGACCTATAAAAGAACTTTTCAAAGATGTCTACATACCAGCAAAAGATATTGAGGTACGTTTTCAGCCTGGTTCCGAAAAAGTGTTTGTCACTTTTAAAAAGATTATGGATGATGAGTATAATGATAGTAATAACCGCTTTACAGTGCCGGGTAAGGTGTTACCTGAAGTTTATAAAGGAGTAAGAATGCGTCTATCTAAAATTAAAACAATAATCAATGTAATGGAGTAAGTATCCCTGAAGAATACAAGCAAAATGAATAGTCTTAGTTCTATTATTTTCAATTAAGTGCTAATATGGGGATAAAATATGCTGAGGAGAAGGGCATAGTAAAGGTAGTAAACGGTGAATGGCAGCTGGTTAAAGAATCTCTAAAACATGCTGATTTAATAGTTTTGCCTTCAGTTTTCCAAAAGAAAATAAGAGGACAAATTACTCATGTAAGTGCAAAAATGTTTTAAGTTCTTAAATATTTTTTTTGTAACATAATTTTTTCCTTTAAGGTTGAAGATTGTAGTCAATTTTACTTCTTGCCAACATCTGAAACTGAACGTTTACGAGATATTCACGATGCTCTTAATGATCCGAAAGAACTGAAAGCTGGAAAAATTGACAGTCCTGCTTCGATTTCAAAAGGTATGATTTTATCCGCCCCACTTGACGATAAGTATAGACGAGCCAAAGTTCTCAAAGTTTTTTCCAGAGCACGGACTTTACAATTTCAAGTAAGTTCTTTTTTTTAAAGACTTAAGGAAAAGAGAATTTTAATTTAAATATTTTATTTTTCTCTTTAAAGGTATTATTTATTGATAATGGCTGCGTAGGCACCGTTGACTTTGGGGAGTTGCGTAGCTTTTCATCTAGACTTTCATCGTTAGCTGATATACCTCCAAGAATTTTCGAATGCCGTTTAGCTATGGTTCAACCATCAACTGTCCGTTCGCCTAATGGGAAATGGTCGGATGATGCCAATGAGCTGTTGAAAAAGTGCGCCAATGCTGGTACAGTTGAAATGGAAGTATTTTCTGTGGTAAACTCGGTGGCTAATGTAATAATCAAAATTGATCACACGGCCTTTAATGATATTTTGGTCGAAAAGCAACATGCACGAAAATGTGAAGAAAATTATTTGTCTAAGGTAGGAAAATATTTCCAGAATTACATAATACTTGGGTTATTATTGAATGTAGTTATAATTTAAGAAACAATGAAAGGTGATGTACATAGCACAAGTTCTTTCTCCATGATTTACAAATTTGTTTAAACTATTTTTTTTGTTGTTAGCTGATTGCTTTTCAAAAATACACAACGCGTTGAAAAGTTCAAAGTTAAGCACATTCTGCCACAAACACATCAAAATGTTCTATGAAAAACACTAGTTTAACTTTCTTTGACAGAACTCTACAGTGCGCTCGCGCACTAACGCGTGTTATGAACTTCTAACTTAATAATTTTAGGTTGATTTTTTGGTAAAAAAAATCTATATTTGGGGGATCATAAATTTGTTTATTTTTTTTTTATTTTATATAAAGCACATTTTTCTCCACTTACCAAGGATGGGTTTTTGAGAGCTCAGTTACACTAGGTTTAGGCCCCTATTACAGTTTACAACTCAGAGTACGTTAAACTAAGTTTAAACTTAGTCCACATCTCAAAAACTCGGCCTTATACTCAGGACTTAAGACCTTTTCCTTTATTGAATATCATAAAAAGGATTCTCTAAAGTTTTCGTGTGATAGTTAGTCTGACTAGGGGCCAAATCATTTTTGGTTTGGCTCATATGCCAAAAAGTCTGAGTTAAGAAAGACACTAATGGCTAATAAATCAGTGAGTGTTTAAACGCTGGTTTAGTTGAACTAAACTTAAATTTATATGTAGTTTAAACTCAACAGTTGTAAATCAGTGTCCCATGTATTATATGTAGTGTAAAACGGAACATGTGGCAGCACTACGATAAATGTTGACAAATTCATATGGTTTGTATTGGTAGTTTAAACGCCCAATTTTATGCGTTTAAATATGGTTTATATGTTTTCTGATTTATAGATTTGTTGGCTTAAACACATTTTAAACCAAAAATAGAGTTTAACTTGCTCTGATTTATTAGCCCTAAGAAATATATTAAGGGCTTATAAATCAGAGCAAGTTAAACTCTCTTTTTGGTTTACAATCTGTTTTAACCAAGAAATCTATAAATCAGTGAGCATATAAACCATCTTTAAACGCATAAATTTGGGCGTTTAAACTACCAATACAAACCATATGAATTTAACAACATTTATCGTAGTGCTGCCACATGTAATTTTTAAAACTACATTTAATACATGGGAAATTGATTTACAACCGTTGAGTTTAAACTAAAGATTAATTTAAGTTAAGTTCAATTAAACCAGAGTTTAAACTCTTACTGATTTATTATCCATAAGAAAGACAAGTAGATAAATATTCTTTTTCACCACTGCTATCGGCATATGTTTTGGAGAACAATTTAAATTGTGAACTTTCATTTATAAATTTAGAAGTGAATATTATTTAATTCATATTGTTTTGTGCCACATACTTCACTTTTCTAAATTTATTTTAAAAAAAAGAAGCTTTTTGTGCGGCATACGTATACTACTTACAGTTGTGTATTGAGAAACAGAGGACGGCTTTGTATGTTTGCAAAAAATTCGCATTTTTTAACACCATAAAATACACTTGTTTGCGTTCATACAACGACAATGGACGATTTATACCCTAAATTTGACGATTTTTCAAATCAAAAGTTTTATACAAATTTAGAAATGTTTTTAATATAATATCACAATTTTCACTTCTTAGATACTTTCATTAATTTGATTGGCAGTAATTTTCAAGTCATATAAAATACGATTTTTTTTTAGCACGATGCATATTTTTAAGAGTTCTATCTGATCAGCTAGTACTGTCTTATTACATCCAGTTCACAACAACTCTCTTTAGTCCGGGTTCACACCAGTGTTGGAATTTATGGCATAATTGGGCCATTTTTGGCACTATTGAATATTGTTTGGCACTATGGCCCTTTCGCTCTTTTTTGACCCTTTTTAGATTCACATGTATTTACAAAATGAAAAGGTATGTTTTATATTCATTGAAAAAGTTGCTGGAAGCAAGTACCACATTCAACGCAATGAGGCTACAGAAATCCACAAAAATTTGGAGATTAGATATTTCGCAAAAATAAATAACTTTGGATCTCAAGTTAAAGTTTTGGATTCTGTGAAAATATGATCCCAAAATTTGGAGTTATTCCCCCTATCGTGAATAATGTTTGCCTTGTAATTTTTTTCACGTATTTACGATCATGAAAAACTCCCATGAAACAAATTAATTCAAAGGAGAATAATAACGTGAACAAATGTTCGCGGGAAAAAATTCCCCTTGTGAACATTTTTTTTTAGTAATTTTTTCACTTTCCCTTTGAATTTCTTACCTTCACCCTTATTGTGAATAATTTTTCTCTCGTAATTTGTTCACTTTTCCCTTTAAATTTCTCACTTTATTTTTGCTGGGGAACAAAACATTTATGTAAGTAATTCTTCTCATAATTCGAATATTGAGGTTTACAATATTAATTCTAAGGTCAATTTCCGTTAAAAGAGGTACAAACTTATATGTATGTATATTGTTCAACAAAATGCAAAAACAGGTCGATTGCCTGAGGAGTTATGAAGCTTTTCAAAGACGTGGTCGGAGAATTTTAGAAATTTTTTTACTACATAAGCGCCAAGGCGAATTCATTCCAGGAGGCTTATTCTGAATTGCGATGCGAAAATCAATGCGATGCGAAAGAAAATTGGTATTCTGTTAGACTTTCGCAATCGCATTCGCAATTTATTTCAAATCGTGGCAACGCTGCTCAAATAAACGTCAGTGTCAACAAACGTCAAATTAAAAATAAATAAATTATTTGTGTTTGGCTGTGAAAATTGTTTATTAAATTTTTTTAGGACATTCTGTAAGAAAAAAAAAATAATAAAAATGGATTCTGTGGCACGTGCATTTGGTGTTTTCAAATGGCCTCTTGCCAATTGACTGTGCTTATTCATAAATTCTATCATTATTTCAAATTGACGCCGTTTGGTGGTTTTATTGCTTGCGTCCCTGAATTAAATGATAAATACATGATGAATAAATAAATAAAATATTATCTTTCACTTACATGTTTGTACTTTGCGAATGCTATTTTGTTGTCGAATAAATTTTGCGATTTTGACATTTGTTTTCGCAATGTAGAATACCGACTTTCCACCTTTTAGCATTTGAAATGCGATTTAAAAA
The DNA here is from genome assembly GCA_943735925.1 of Pollenia amentaria. Classification (NCBI taxonomy): domain Eukaryota; kingdom Metazoa; phylum Arthropoda; class Insecta; order Diptera; family Polleniidae; genus Pollenia; species Pollenia amentaria. The sequence goes on from OX031006.1 coordinate 53,175,798, forward strand.
AAACTTTGCGAATATAGCAATACAGAATAGCAATTGTTCGCATTTATGTGTTTTCGCATCGCATTGATTTTCGCATCGCAATTCAGAATAAGTCTCCAGGTAATCTCGGTAGTACAACAAGTACAACTCCTACAAAAACCACAAGCAATTTGTTTTTGTAAAATCATTGTACAATGTCAAAAACCGAAACAAATCAAAACAGAAACATAGATAATAAACAAAATTTTGACATCCAACAATTATAAAGCTAAAGAAAAAAAGTTACCAGCAGGGCTTTTAGGATCACCTGTAATGAATTCGCCTTGATAAAAGCGCAATGAGCTAATGTTGCAATCAAACTATCACTCCAATACAATATATTGTATTTTGTTTTTTTTAACAAAAAATTTCTTTTAATGTTTTTTAATATTTCTTCTTTTTTACATTCACTGAGAACTGATAGCGAGAAAAATTGTTCACGGGAGTTTCACGATAGCATGTTTCCCTTCTTGTTGTTCTCTTTACAATAACGCCCTTAGCAAAACACATCAATCTCTGTAAAGGAAAGTATAAATAATAAAAAGATATGCATTAATTTATCATGATTTGTGTTTGGTTATCCGTTCAACTTAGAGTTACAGAATTTCATGTTACCCTTCGAGGGGAATCAAAATTTCATGGGAACAAAAATTCCACTTGTTTTACTTCCATATAAATAGGGAAGGCTCCAAATGTTCAATGCCGTTCTTTTGTATACTTTATTTATTTATTTAGTAAATATAGTTCCTGTAACGATTTCAGATGACAGTCTGTTTCTCAAATCAGTTAAACAAATGTTAAGGACGCTAAATATTTCTCAAATTAAGCATTTTAAATGTTAAAGCAAACACAAAATTCATTACTTATTGTAATATTGGGAACATATCTTCTCCAAGGAGGTTTTTAGTACAAATACCTTCTTTTTCCAATAAACTTCGGGTTCTAAATAACTATGAAGCTCATATTTATCGAAATCTAATTGTCCATCTGGCGACAATTACTATAATCCTTGTGCTTCATAAACTATGGGACTTATTTATTTTTTATTTTTTGATAAACAGTGTCTTTGGTTGAATATACTGTAAATTTTTTAGATCAACAATTAAGATATTGTATGGTATAAATTTTATAAATAAAATCAAATCCTTATATTATTTGTTTTAAAATGAAAGAATTTAAAATAACACCTGATCTACACCTCAATAAAATTATCCACGCTCTACCCATGAGAGTAAAAATGACACCAAATTCGGGTAATTACCCACAAAGTGGCAACACTGGGGTTTATATTAAATAAGACCCCAAATTCTAATATGTACAATACAATTAATTGTACAGTTTTTTTTAAGAAGATAGCATGGTTGGGACTTTTGCCGGGCGCAAGGATTTTCTCCTCTACGGTGTAACAAATATCGGCTTCGCTTACTAAATCTTCTATACATAGCCGGGCTTCGGCGCGCAAGGCTTTTCTCCTCTATGATATAACTCATAACTAACAAACACCGGCTTCGCCAACTTAAGCATCCCTGCATAGGACGGATTTTTTCCAATTAAAAAATTAAATAACACCCCAAACAAAATGAAATACACCACCCGCCCAAAAAATAGTTGTTGTTCTCTGTACAAAATGGTGGCGGTTATTTTATTTTTTTGGGGTTATTTTTTGGGCGTTTATTTCATGCCGCCTGTTCTGAAACTCGTGCGTTTTGCCTGCGATCTGCCATAGTTTCTTAAAAATATTTCAGTTCCCTTGAGCATACTTTTGCAATTGAATGTTGCCAAACTTCTTGCGATTGCGATTTACAGAAAACCTTTTATGCGATTTCAAGTCATATTCGCAAATGTTAAGCGTTTTGCGATTGCCAGAACATGCCCGATAACTACTTGGGGGCTACTCTCAATTGCGATGCGAAAGCTAAATGCCAACTTGGTACCCTCTGTCACTTTCGCAAAATTGTTTGAAAATTAAGCAATAATGGTAATAAAAATCAAATATAGCGCAGATTTCCAGTAATAAAATGGCAATTGGAAGGTTTAAATAAAAGAAATAATGATGATTGGAAATGCGCAAACGCATAAAATAGTACTAATCACTAGAGTTGATACAATTTTCTTTCGCATCGCAATAAAAGTAGCCCAGCTTATTCTTTGAGGTTAGCTTTTCCATCGTTCAAAAAGCGAAGTTTTACAAAAATTTATTTATTTGATGTGCACTAAATACCAGAGCACTGCCTCTACCGATTATTTTTACAAAAATTTTATTATTTTAGTTTTATCAAGATTTTTTTAAAAATTAATAGTCTAAATAAGGTAAATCATACGGTTCAGGGGTTTTTCGGGCAGCTTTGCCAATGCCAATAAAATCTGCAGGAAAGTTGATTATTTTATTTTTCATTGACCGTGTGGCCATTTTTCAGTATTTTTTTTGTGCTCAATTATAATATTGTTTTTGATTGCGAAATTAAGCAAAGCATTGCTCATGTTAAAGATGCTGCATTTTCCAATTTTTTATGATTTTTAAAAACAAAAATTTCTAAATTTGCCTAAAAATAATTTTTTTTATGCCAAAAAAATTATGTTTCTAAAAGGTCGCGCACGTTAGAAAAAAGTTTTAAATGACTTCAAAAAAAAGTTTAATTGAGGATCTTCGGGTTTTAAGTTCAATAAACTAAACCGTTTTTGCGTTCCGCAAAAAAATGTTGTGCAACCTCCTCCATTTTCGAAATAACGGTATATCTCGAAAATAACAGTTAACCTAAAAAACGGTTAGCAGCACTGGATTCAGCGTAGACGAATTAGGTTAAAGCGCTAGGTGCCCGGCTTGTCTGATTTTTCAGCTAGCACAGTGTTATCGCTAGGCTTTTTTTATTTTTCTTTTTGTCTCCATACACATACTATAAATATTTTTAAAAGTTTTTTAACAAGGCGAGTTCATACAAGTTGACCTTGGCTTGCAACGTAAGCAACAGCTGATAACTAACCACGTGTCAAAATGGTGTACCGTTCTGGGGAATCTTTCATAATAATATTATTAAATTTAAAATATTAAATATTAATTTCAAAACAACATTTAAAATTAAAAACGAAACAAAATATTTGTTTAAATTTTTTAAATATTTTACAGTGTCGCGTCCGTTTTCTTGTATGAATTCGCCTTGGTTTTTAAAATTAAAATAAATTTTAAAAAAGGCAGCAAATTAAAAAAAAAAACAATAAATTAAAAAAAAACAGACCTTACACGACTGTTTTTTTTTCACAAGTTGACAAGTTTGGAAGCTCGTTAACAAGAGTTTAGTAAAAGGTTAGTTATTTTGTAAGTCATGTGCGCTGTATAATCGAACTGCATACAAAACCAAATTTTGAAAAAATGGACTTGTCACGTCACGTCTGCATAAGCTAACGATATGCTTGGTGTTTGAGCTTTAGATAAAAAAAGAGAAAGTTAGTTTCCGACATTTGCTTATTACATTTTTTACATATTTAAATTTATTATCCTCATTAGATTGATTATGATGTCCGTTTGCGTAAACAATCTCTAAGTAGTCGTTATTTGGATGAAGACCATATGCGCCAAAATGAAGAATATTTACTATCAAACCAACTCAGTACCGACTTCGATATAGAACCACCACCAAAAGAACTTTGCAACAAATTTATAAAACTGAGAGGACCCTATTCACCATTAGAAACGAAAATCTATTCAGCCATAAGAGTTGGACAGCGGAAATGTGTACAAATCGAAAGAGAGTCGGTCAATTCTGTCCTAATTGATACCGATCCCCAAGATGTGCACGAGCGTTTGGTAGTGGCAGCCGACATAACAGAAACACAATCTGGTGAAACTATTTTAGCTCGGGGTACCACATTAATGCCAAATATCCATGGATTTGGGGCATTAATGACAATGATGTTTTGTCCCACCATGCAAATAAAACGTAATAAAGAAAAAACAAAATATGTGTCCATTTTGGCGGGTTTGGGATATGATGAACACACATATAAACCTTTATATGGGGAACATGATGTTGTACTCAATTTAGATGTTGAAATTGAAAAGGAAGATTTTGAAATGGTAAGACAAATTGTTATACATATGAACATTTAAAGAATATAAATAAATCAATTTTTTTAATTCTTAAGATTAATCAATTCCGCTATTGCATGGATGCCATGTTGTATACGGATCAGGGCGATGAACGCCCCAATCTCTTACCAAATCAAATGGCTGATTTACAAGCAAAAATTAAAGAAATTATTATTAGGTAATACATATATTTTATTTAAAACATCAACCGTATGACTCTTATTTGGTTTTTATTCCAGACTCTTAAGTAAAAATCGTAAATATATTGAAATTCATTGTGATGAAAATGATAATATTTGGCAATACCATGAATCCAATGAAATTCTAGAGAATGTTTGTATTTTGGGTGATCGTACCATATTTCCTATGTTATCGGCTTTACGTCTGTACGATGAAAAATATGATCGCATCCAAGCTTTGCTTAGACATTGTGCTGAATTGCATAAATTAAGACAGTTGTAAGTATTTTAAAAGTGAAAAAAATGAAGTCTAAGATTTTCCTAAATTTTCTTTTACTTGTAGTGATGGTACCATTCAACCTGTTACTTGCTTGTTGTGCAATCAACCTTTGGAAAATGTCGCTCAATTACGCATACATTTGACCTCCCAACTGCATCGTGACCGTGAGCAGCAAATTCATTTTAAACCTGCAAAAAAATAATTGTTTTTAGTTTTAAGCTTTATCTTCTTTTATCTTTAATCCAATTGACTGAATAGTACTTTTATTTAACTTTCCATTAAAATTAATTATTTTTGTTTTTAAGTTAATTCAAGGACAATTAATAAACAATATTATTTAAATCAAATTTTCTAAAAAATTCTTTCGTTTATTTTTATTTATTCACCCCTATCGTGAATAATTTTTCCCTCGTAATTTGTCCCCTTTTCACGTATTTGCGATCATGAAAAACTCCCATGAAAAAGATTAATTCACATTAGAATAATAACGTGAAAAAAATGTTCGCGGAAAAAATTCCCCTTATCCTGAACAATTTTTTCCCTCGTAATTTGTTCACTTTTCCCTATGAATTTTTCACTTTATTTTTACTGGGGAACAAAACATTTATGTAAGTAATTCTTCTTATAATTCGAATATTGAAGGTTACTAAATTAATTTTAAGGTAAATTTCCGTTAAAAGAGTTACAAATTTATATGTATATTGTTCAACAAAATGCAAAAAACAGGTCGATTGACGTGGTGGCAGAATCTTAGAAATTTTTTTACTACATAAAAGCGCAATAAGCTAATGTTGAAATCAAACTATCACTCCAATACAATATATTTTATTTTGTTTTTTTTTTAACTTTTTAAAATATACGTGTATATTTTTTAACAAAATATTTTTTTAATGTTATTTAATATTTCTTCTTTTTTACATTCACTGAGAACTAATAGCACGAAAAATTGTTCACGGGAGTTTCACGATAGCATTTTTCCCTTCGAGGGGAATAAAAATTTCATGGGAACAAAAATTCCACTTGTTTTTCACGATAGGGGTGATTGTGTTATAACAGGTTCCAAACTACGGCAGTCGATATCGATGGAAATTACAATACAACTCAAATGTAAATTTTGATCGATATCGAATGATGTAGTTTGGGCCCAGGTAAACTTTTGGTAAAACTGTTTAAAATTTTATTTTTTAAAGTCAATGTTGTAAAAACTAAAAAATAGTTAACAGTTCAATTTTTTCAAATTGAAAACACGCGTTAATCTGTAATAACTTTAATTTCCTGCTAATTTCCATTCACATACTCATATCAATATGTCAAAAAGTAAAAATTCTTGTAGTTTCAGAAATAATTTAAACCGCGAAGAGGACGTTATTCTGTGATCACTTGTTTTCTACAATAAAACAAACATTTTGTGAAGGTTTGAATAAGTGCTCAAACCGAGCAAAGGATATAAATCTGTAATCACTTATATTTTCCACACAAATAAAAAATGGATTTTTCAAATCAAAATGTTTATACACAATTTTATGTTTATAAAACGCTAAAGAACAAACATTTTTGATATTTTTCATGCATGAGATATTTGAAATTTATTATTTATTTTTCATTCATGAATATGCATAATAAAGAAAATTTTGACTTTCTTCATTCATGTATGCGATTATTTAATTTGCTTCGATATCAATAATTTTTCATACATTAGTAAAAAGAATGTGAACAGTGCTACTTAATCATATTCGGGACACAGTCTAGAAATCGAAATGAAGTGTAGTTTTTTATAAAACGTCTCAATCGGGAAGTATACATTAAATTGTGGTCTCTTTTGTTTTCCAATCAAAATCGAGTTTGTTCAAATCAAAATGTCAAAAAACTAAAAAAGGACGTTAATCAGTGTTTCAACTAAAAATGGGTGTAGTTTCTTAAATAATGTTCAAAGCGAGTGAAAGAATGTTAATCTATTTTGCATTTAAAATCGATTTTTTATACTTAAGTATGAAAACAATAAAAATACCTCTAATTTTTTAATAACGCCTAATTTGTGACAATAACGTGAATCTGAGATTACTTAAATTTATGACTACAAACGGATTTTTTCATATGTATAAATTTACATGTTAACAAATTGTAAAAATGCATTTAGTTCTTTAAATAACACTCGAATAAAAAGTATGGGATCACTCGTATTTTCCACTAAATATGATATTTCTAATCTTTTTACCAAAATGAAAAAAAAAAAAACAAAACTGGGGTCTAATCGCCGCATACAAAATCGAGAAAAATTGATCGAAATTTTTTATTTTGCTGTCATGACACTACATCGAAAGAAATTTATCGTAATTTCAGATGATATCATTCGATGTCGAGTAACCAAAGACATTACATCTCTCGAGTTTTCATTCGATACGTCAGTGTCTACCGTGTGCAGGAAAAAACGATAGTTTACTCAATACGATAGATTTTACTCAATATTGAATGCGGCGATTAGACCCCTGGCTATAGTTCTATAAATAACGCTCAAATTGAGAAGAGAACGTTAATATGTGCTCACTATGGCGTGGATTTACACGCAAATGCATGTTTTTCCTCGAACGTTTAAATACAAACCCCCTTATGCAAAAATAGTTAATGTACACATTAGTTAACCAGGGCCCTATTCCATGAAACAACTTATCAACTTTTCACTTTGCACTTATCAAATTTCATTTTTTGGCAAAGTGATAAGTGTTTCTGTTCCACAATATTCTTTGCAAATCTTACTTTGCAGTAAGCAAAGTTTTGCAAAGACTTTGTTCTCTTTGAAAATACTTTGCTCTCTTTGCAAAAATTTTGCTCTCTTTGCAAAGTCTTTGAGCTTTCATGCAAAGTGAGTGTGCAAAGTGTTCCACAAGGCATTTAATCATCTTTGCATTTCTGTCTTATCACTTTTCACTTTGCGTTGCTAAATAAAAATTATTAAAATCGAAATAAATATATAGAAAAACTGGCAGTTTTAAAGATTATTAAAGAAAAAAAAAAGATATTTTATTTGCTAGTTTTCAAAACAAATACGTAAGTATTTTTTTATAAAATTATTGTAAATAGAATCTGCGAATTATTCCTTTTTATAAGTCACTTTATTATATTTAACATTTTATATTTTTCGAATTTATTCTATGAGCTAAATTTTCAGTTATGAACTATTACAAAAACCTTTATAAAATACATAACTGAAATTTAGCTCATAGAATAAATTCGAAAATAATATTATTGTAAATATTTGGAACATATGTATAATAAAAAATTTGAGCTTAAGGTCTTATTTTTTATATAAAAATTTATTATTTTAAATTATTTTATCCAAATTTCGGCACTGCTTTGTGTTTCTTCTTCAAAGTTTTTTTCTTTCTTTATTATATAACAAAATTTAACAATTTTTTAACAAATTTAAAAATATATAACACATGTATATATGTATGTATGTATATCAAAATATTAAATTAAAATTTGATCAAGATGGAATTGAAAAACATTTTTGTATGCAAAAGGCTGAATAGATAAATAATGTGAATTTAACTTTTTTTTGCATAAAGGGGTATGAATTAGTTATTTATTTCAGTCACAGGGAAAAATGCCATCAATTTGTTAGTGCATATTTTATAAGTTTATGTTAAAATTAAAAACTACCGTTATTTTTATTAATGATTTTGCAAGATATTTCTGTGTTGGACAAAAATCGAAAGGTTTGATATTTTAGATCAGGCTAAAGTGCATCAAATTTAATTTCATTAAATTATTTTTAATGAAGGAAGGAACTTTACTGATAATATTTCCTGACTGAACCGGGGATTGAACACGGGTCGAATTGACATCTTTCGAGAATAACCACATTCTCATCTTCAGAATACTTTGAATTTTTAACATCACCGACACTGCGACAGCTGGCAGTCTATAGTCAAACATCAATCTTTTAATCAATGGTATTGGTGGATCGAAATTTGTTGTAATTGATTATCTATTTTTCAATTTATTTACATGTTTCTTACTCACTTCTGTTTTTCGTATTTTTTTCAAGAATTCTTCTTGTATAACAGATTACAATTTTGTTTTTATGTTTTCTTTTTTGTCTTTCCTTTTTTTTTGGTTCACCTTTTCTTGCACAACTTGAAGGACAAATGTAAACGTAGAGCTTGTGCAATAGTCATTTTTACATATAAAAATTAGACTTGGGTTTTGAGATATCAGTTAAACTAGGTATAGTTAACCTGAAAACAGATTTGTGTCTCCATTAGTAAGTTTGTATACAAAGTTTTGACGGAACAGATTAGTTTTGCTTAAATTGTTGGCCTTTAATGAAATAATAAAAAAAATCACATTTCGCCGAAAAAATCCGAGCTTCAGAGTTCGTTTACAACTCAACTCAGTTGATAATAGGGGCCTAAGTTTTAACTTCATCTACATCTCAAAAACCCGGCCTTAGTGGTTTATTGAACTCTTACTGGTTAAACTGAAGTGTTTTATATATTAAATCAGGCTTAAGTTCATCAAATTTAATTTAATTCAGTAAAAATATCTTGTTAGGAAAATGACAATTCGCTCTATGTATTATGGTTTCTCATGTTTAGTGCAGCCAATAAAAATAACGACTTCTATTACGGTTCACAACTCAACTCAGTTGAGTTGTAATTTCTTAATTTTTGTATTATGGTTTACAACTTTGCTATATTGCGGGGAACAAAAACATCAAAAAATTCCAACTCACCACAACCAGCTTTTTAAATTACAACTCAACTGAGTTGTGAACCGTCATAGGGCCCTAAGATTACCATGAAGTGTATAGCAAAAACGTAATCTATAGGTGATTCTGAGAAATTTTGCCCAAGAGACCATAGCTCTATGTCGGATTTGGAGCCCCCCAAAATTTCAAAATAGAAATTTTTCCATATATGCATGGAACAATTTAATTAAATTTTTTTATTTTTAGTAGAGATATTAGGAATTTTTTGTCGAAAAATAGCCTAAAATGAACTTTTAACTAATAAATTCTGAATTTTCTTCGATTTTTTTCGAGATTTTTTTTTTTGCAGATTATGAAAGTTCAGATAATTTTCAACAACTTTTCTTACGATCAATTTTTTGTTTTCACTTGGTTACGTATGAGTATTTTTAACGTCAATTTATTAACATGCATACGCCATGTGGTACAACTAATAATTCAAACTTTTAAAAAAGCACTAAAAAATTTCTAATATCTATACTAAAAAAAAAATATTGGTATCAATACAGATTCTGAAAGGTGATAAAAATACCTTTCAAACAAGCCCAGATTGAATCTCGAAATCTACTATAATTCTATCCGATTTAATGACGAATTTAATTAAATTGTTCTATGTATATATGGAAAAATTTCTATTTTGAAATTTATCTTCATCAAAAAAAAAAAAAAAAAAAAAATTAATCCGCCCTAATATATATATATATATATATATATATATATTATATATATATATATATATATATATATATATTATATATATATATATATTAAATATATGTCTATATATATTTTTGTTTGTGCCACGTTTATTTCTTCATACCCGCCTACATTTTTTCGGATGTTGTCTCTTGATAACCCAGACGCTGGTACCTTATTCGGAAACTTTGGCTCATGCCGTTCTCCAGATTTACAGAAAAAAACAACAACAACAAGGGAGCTGTGGGTTAAATTTTGTGGGGTTTTTGTTCATATCTCAGATATTTGTTAATCGATCAGGCTTAATTTTAAAATCCAAACTTTTCAGGACTACATGTGATGGAAATATATAACAACCTAGTCCCCATCATATCTGGGGTCTTCTTTGAACGGACAGGCGGACATGATTAAATCGACTTTGCTACTCATAAGGATCCAAAATATATATTATAACGTCTAAAATCAATATTGCAGAACTTACAAACATAATGACAAACTTATATATACACTTTTCAACCGTGTTGAAGGGTATAAAACCTAGTGAAGTTACGAATATTCGTTTTTGTATTCGAAATGCCGAATATTCGCTTATTTTACGACATTCGTATTTGTATTCGCCAAGTTCAAGCGAATATTTCACGAACATTTTGTTAATACATTCCAAAAAAAAAAATACAAAAATGTAAGAAATACATCAAATGAAACCAAAAATATTAATTTTTAATAATTTTTTATTAAAGAAAACCTTTTGGCTTTAACGCAAAATTAAATCTTCTTTTAGTATATTAAACAACAAACAAATATTGTGTCGCCACAAATGGAAGTTAGTAATATTACTCAAGTTGATTTTAATGATTCCTAGATAAACTATCATTTGCAGAATTGTCTAATAATCGTACGTAATTATTAGTGTATTCATTTAGTCGGGCCTTTACTTTAATCGGCTAATCGCTCGATTAATTAAAGGCTGTGTCAGATACAACTTTGTCGCTTTGCGTGACGTTTCTACCTTCGGCAGAAAAACGCAAAGCAAAAGGTGTATGCCACAATGAAAACTTTGACAATACTCACGCATTGTTTGTTTACTTATAAAAGCGGTTGGTAATTTGTACATTTAATTATTTGTTATAAAAATAAAAGTTAAAAATTTAAATGGATGGTTTTTTGGAATTGAATTTTGCAAAAAAAATTTAAAAAAAAAAGAAAATTATACTAGCCAATTGGCAAAGCGCGCAAAAATATGAGAGTTGGCTAACTTTTTGCTTCGCTCCGCTTTGAAAGTGCTTTATGTGACATGTTTCGTATAAGTATGTATATTTTATCTTAGATGTCAAAGCGAATCGGTAACGCAACGCGAAGCAAAAGTTTTATCTGACATGGCCTTTAGGGAGGTTTTGCTTTAATCGGTTAATAATCGGTTAATTTTGTTATTGATCGGTTAACCGGTTAATATTTTTTTTTCCATTAAGCAATTTCAATAAATAAAAATTCAGAATTTATTTGGAGTTTATTAGTAAAAAAAAACAATAACAACAATTCTTGATTAAAACGAGCAAAGGAAACAATCTACATATGTGACGCGCAAAATAGAAAGGTAAGCGTTTTGTTCAAGAGAGCCATTTTAAAGATTTAAATACATGTATCTTTGGTGTACCATCACTGAGCGTGTTGGTATTGGTCTCATTTGAAAGCACACATCTCATGACGTCAGGAACGTGTTGGTAAACCTTGAAAACGCGCGTAGGTCGTCCCTACCTCTTGTTTTGTGTAGTTGGTTTTTACTGTTCCCTTTACCTTACTGGTCCCTTTCTCTATGCGCTGTCACATATATAAAAATCAAACGCTGTGTCTTAGTCTCGCTAAAACTCGAGAACTACTTGACCGATTTTCAAACAAGTACATGCGTTGCAAAGGTCTACTTTCACTGATGGTTGATAAAAAAAAAACCATCGAAAAATTTCTACGAATATGCGTTATACGCGCACTTTTATGATGGTGTGTTTTCTCTATATAAAATGTATTTTTTTCCTTATGAGAAAAATGTCTATTCTTTCTAGAAAATTTAATTTTTAATACAAAGACGTAAACGTATGTTATTGTGTTGTCCAGCAACGCGGGCAGGATTAATCTAGTAATATATAAAAATAAATTATATATTTTTTAATTAATACATTCAATAATGTATTACATAATTAAAAAACAAACTGTGAGATCATTTTATTAGTTATTTCAATATTTTAAGGACATCTAATAAAATAATCTTTTAGAAAAAAAAATTGGTTTAAAAATATTTAGGATTTAAGCGAGTTAAGAGAAGTTTTGATAAATCTTGACTTGCAAATTCTTTCACTTATCGTAGATGTTGGAGAAATCGAAAGCAACCCATAATACAGAATATTTAATTTCTCAGTCCTTTTCCTGGATTTCTCAAAACGTATAACATCTTCCATTATGCCATTAGAGTCCTGTTTTAATTTTTTTAAATTTTTAACCCTTCTAATTGTTTCGGTTAATTCTGTCAAAAGTGTGAGAAAATATGAGAAGAAACAAATAACTAAACACATACATATAAAAAGTACGTGAAACAAAAAGCTGTTGACAGCAAACACTTATTTAAAATGAAGATCACTGAACATCTTCTTTGGTTGTATGAAAAAATATTTTCTAAACACATACCTTTTGTATATGAGACGAAACAAATATTTAAAAAAAACTCAAAAAATATGTTATAATACTACAAAAAATTTAAAATTTTGTTACGTCGGTTAATCGACTGAAATTAACCGGTTTAATCGTTAATCGAAAATAGCCAATTTTAAATTAACCGATCAGTTAATCGGGTGGTAATTAATCGGTTAACCGATTAAATACACTAGTAATTATCGACAACTGAAATGAGTCAATGAAATATGTAACGGACGAAAACTGAGACCTTATCTATCTAAAGAAAGTTCTACCTATAACACCAGCTTTGCTCGTCGGAAAATGGGGTGATTCGTTTTCTTTTTCAAAATAGAGAATAAGTCCACTATGTACTTTAAAATGTAAAATTAGGTAGATTTAAAATACATAGTTCTACTATTAAGTAAAAGAAAAAGAACTATAAAATAATAAAAGAAATGAAATTCTTTAGATGCAAGTACATTTAAAAATATATGAAAAGGATTTAGTTGTTGTTCACCTTTCCATTTCTATACCCACCCAAAACCTACGCTATTCTTTGAAAATTCCTGAATAAGGCATTGTGTCCCTTTTCTAATGTACTTAAATGTTTCGTGAAATTAAAAAAAATATTGTTTATATGTCCATTATACCAACAAAGTATTTATTTAAACATAAAATCCACGAATTAAATTAATAATTAAATTTAAAATGATCACTTTATAATAATTTAATATTTAATAAAAAAGTTTAAATTATAATTAAAATTAATGTTTGTTTATGTTATAATGATTGAATTATTTATGTTATCATGATCGTTTTAAAAGAAACAAACAAAAATGTTAATGTGCTGTTTCCAGGTGACAAGCACTTGATTGTGTATTAAAATTTATATGAAAGTCGCTCAGATTTTTGAGTGCTTTTCATATAAATTTTACTTTTAATCTATGTTAATGATATTTGAATTAAATCAAAATTCACAAACTCATAAACATTTTTATTTAAAAGTAAAAATTAAAATTTTAACGATTTTTCTATTCTGTTATATATTTTTTTTACAGAAATTTTAAAGTATGATAAAATTAAGTTTTTTTTTTCTTTATGATTATGTTTTATTGGTTTTTAGATAATTTGAAATAATAAAAAAAACACATATTATTTCCCTCGAAGACTGCAGGCCTGAAGTTCAGAGGTTTATTGATGGTTCTGTTATTAATATTAGTTATTTATATGCAAAAATTAAATAGTGTATATGTGGCAGAGCTGTAAATGAATCATTCATTTTTGAATTAATTCGTGAATCATTCATGCATTGAATTAGCAAATTTTGAATTAATTTTTTTCACACAAATAAATGAATTGAATTAAATTTGAATCAATTCAAACGAATTGGGCAGAAATGAATTTAAATTCGTTTCTAATTCAAATGAATCTGAAAAATGAATTGCAAAATTGATTAATGGTTAAATTAAATGTAAGTTAGATTTGGGATAAATTAATCTTTAATTTAAGTTGTGTAAATTATGTTAAAGTATAAATTCAATTATTGATAAGTTAAATAATGTTAATAAAATTTATGTTAAGTTTAATTAAGTTATGTAAAATAAATTTAAGTTATGTTAAATTAAATAATGTTAAGGTTAGTTTAAATATGGAATGGTAAGATTTATGATAGTTATATTAAAATTATGTTAGTTTTCGACTTATTTTTTCGTTATTCGATTAAAAGTTGCACCTCTTTTGTAGATTTTTTTATTGAATCGTCAGGAAATCTGCAAGTAAAACTATTGTATATTTTGGTTGAATACCAAAGCAATATTTTGCGGCTTGATAACCGTTCTAAAAGCTGGTTTACTTAACGCTTTAGAGATCACCATTACCAAAATTGGGTTAATGCTCAGAAACCGTTAATATACAGATAAACTATCTAAGCCCATATAAATATTATCTTGAACACTAATCACATAAATAAACTTAATATAAATACCTTTTTCTATTTTTAAAATCTCCTTCAGTTCCTCAATTGATACCACTTTTCTCCCTTGGCCTTTTTTTATTTATATTTACATATGTAGCTTTTATATTTAAATTTTTCACAATAATTAAAAATTAATTTTCCCCACAACTTTTCTTAATGAAAATTTTCAGTAATTGAAATTTCCTCAAAATTTCTTAACTAAATTTCAAAGCCATGTATGAATGAATTTTTTTTCTTTTTATAATTTAAAAATTACAGTTTAACAAAATAATAAGGAGCCACAATTTAGAATTGAAGAGATATTTTCGTTATTATACAATATGTAGTTAGGAGTGGGAAGCTTAACAGTTTGATATCCGTTACGAAACACTGTGAGAAACAATTTTAAGCAAAATAAATTAAATATGTGAAAAACCATCGAAATTGGTCGGTTAATTTCTAAGTATAAGCGCAAAAAGAGTGAGAAAACGAAATTTAAAAGTATTATTATTAAAAGTAGTATCAGTGTGACAATTTAAGCACTTTTTCCATTAAATTTAGCATTCAAATTTTGATTTAGTTGCAAAACTTTCTTTTAGCATTTCGGGATTTTATTTACGATTTTTATAAAATGTTTTCAGCTTTTTTTGACTTTAACTGAAATTTTTTTTATAAACTTTTTTAAATTTTAACCACAAACAGTTGCACTCATAAATAAATTTCGTACAAAAATGGATAAGTTTTAACTTAAGAAACGTCTTACCTGTTTTGTAAAAAAAATTAACATTCAGGGAATCTTAGAAATACCCTAATCATGTTGATTATGAAAATTTTGTAAAAATTTAATTAATTGATTCCAAGATAAAAATTCCATAGTGTAAATGTTTGGGCATTTCATGTTAATCGAACGAAATATCTCAAACAAATTTGTGCTGTAAACTGTTGAAAAAATAATAATAACAATTTTTAAAATTTTGTTTAAAATGAGATCATAAGATTTATGTAGCTTTTAATAGAATTTAATACTTTAAATAAATTGTTAGCAAAAATCTTGAAAAAATCTTAGCATTAACTAAAATCATTTTTAAAATTTGCTGGCCTTGTCTAGAGCAAGATTTAGCTGTAAACAATTTTAACATCTGATCACACTGATTAAGTATGCAAACAGTTCCTTGGAGGACTTAAGGTGAAGTTTATAATCTCTCACCGTGTATAATAATTTGCTTTATTTGTAGCCTTAATATACTTCAGTAAACACTTGGGCTCCACATTAGACCCTTTGGGCCGCGGTGCTTATGGCTTTTATATAATAATAAGAATAATAATAATGTTAGTATACAAATTTAAAAATTTTCAGTAGTGTCATTCAGGTGCGAACTTTGTAATTTCCTTTAATTGTGTGCCAGTTTTTTCTTGCTTATTATCGTGTGGCACTAAATTTCAGATATTCATGATTTCAGAATATGATTTCAAATCACGTGCTTTAAAATCATACGTGTGCTTTTGTGTTGTTCGGGAAATCATTTCGTTTTTATGTTTCTCGTTATGCTTTCGGCAATTGAAAATCACAACAAAACACACAAAAAACGGGACACAAAAATATCACACGTGTAATTTTAAAAGGCACATGTGATTTGAAATCACGTGATTTGAATTAAAGCGATTTGCGGAACAGGCCTGTATATCTCTCTTTTAAACTTTTCTTGCGCAAAATTTGAGTTTTGAGTGATGTGACAACCGTTATTTTTTTTTCTTACGCAATCTTTGTTTATAATTTTCTGTACTATAAGTGCAAAAATCTCCGTAAGTCGGCGTTTATGATTCTTCCTTTTTCTTCTTTGAACATGAACATGTTTTTTTTTGTGTAGTTTTTAAATACGAATAAGAAAGAAGAAAAGCGAATGAGAAAGCAAAGCGTACTGACAGTACATGCATGTGTGTACTCGTTTCTTTTCCCCTCGTCTCTCTCACCTATAAGTACCGGAATATCAACATTTAACAAAAACGAGTTTTTCTGTTTTCTTCCATGACTGGTTGATATTTTTCGTTTTTTAATGCAAGAAGTGGACAAAGTACAAACATAAGTGACAATGTAAAGAAGCTTTCACCGAGCTAAAAAATCTGCATTTTTAAGCCAAAAATCGTCAAATCTTCATTTTGTTAATTTTGGGGTATAGAAACTGCAAAATACAGATAAATCTGCAGCTCTGGCATCACTGGCTGGGTATACAGGTCTCAATTTACACGTTTCATCTTTTGATGCTCAACTTCTTTTAAATTCCCTTTTGAAGATGCCATTACGTTCACACGCAGCAACCGGTTTCAACTTTTTTTTGCTTCAAAACAACAACACTTTTATTCAAAGCGAACCAAAGAGAAAAAGAAAAGAAAAAAATTTACATGCAGCCATTGTTGTGCATATACCTACGAATGAGAACACAAAGCGTACTGCCCAAGTACGGGCATCTCCGTACCAACCACTTTTCTTCTTGCTTCCCTCTCCTTAAAACACAAGAGTTGAGCATCAAAAGATGAAACGTATGAATGTAGACAGACATATTTATTTAAAAGAAAAACCAGAATTTTGTAAAAAAAATATTTTTTTTATTTCCTGCGAGAGCTCCCGTAAGCAGCTAAAAAAATTTACGAAGTATCAAAATATGCCTCAAAATGCGCTATAAACTTAAAAAATGCAGCAGAACTGATCTTTTAACTAAATTAAGCAAAAAATGCTGTAAAGGGTAAAATATGCAAAAATATAGAGGAACATTTGAAGGGGATCTGCGTTCACCTTTTTAATAACTAATTGTTGGTCTACATTTTGCAGATTTTTTATTATATTGATCAAATTAAAAAGAATAACAAATTAAAGAGTAGAGCATAAAATCAAAACATAATACTGAAATTGTTACTTTTAATTCTTAACCACTTTTCTTTGCATCATAATAGTAGTGAAATGTCGATGCCAAAATTCATAAAAAGCTCTAAAACGCATAAATATGTCGTTTCTGCCTTCATTGGTGGCACAAGGGAAAACATGTAATTGCATATTTATGGTTTCCCAGGTGATCACCTATAGTTTCTTACTAAAAATAAAATTCAATCAGTTAGTTTGTATACTAAATGTTCACACTTTATTTCTATAAACAGAAAAAAAATTATATATTTTTATTATTTTAATTAATTAATTTTTAAAATTCTATATGGAACGTTTAATTTTAGATTGTTTTTATGTACTATTAATTTTAGTTCTTAATAATATTTAGCAATTTTATTAATAGTTGTCGTTTTAAAGATTCGCTTTTTATGCGCACAATGTATAATTTTTCATACTATTCAAAGGTTTACTACATAAACCGCACATTTTATTCTTGTAAACCGAATAAATTTCAAAATTTAAAATATTCAGCATATCGAATTGTATGGTCGAATGCATTAAAGTATTTTCCACAATTATAATATTTTGTTCGTTGACTTCGATTCTAAAATGGGAAAACATGAAAAAAATTAAAGAAAGATTTATTGCAATAATATTTTCAGTTTTATAAGAATTGGAAATTAATAAACTAATAGTTCCATTCTAAAGTCGAAAACTTAAATATGTGTATGGATATGACATTATTTCTTTTGCATTTGTTCTTACCTAAAATCGTAAATATTCCCTTCTTCTGGGTATTGATATGGCTGATTTCGTACATCGATAATTTTTTCATCCTTATTCAGTATAATATTCACTGGAGCCTTGTCATCGGTACTGTTTGATGAGTTAAATGTAAAGAAATTTTCCCCAATATACACTCGCAAGCCGTAATTAGAACTTAAACTATTTTCGCTAGATGGCATTAGAAAAACTGCCATTTCTCGCAAGTGGCTACAATCAGCTGCCAAAAGTGTCAAACAATTCTCGGCTTTGGTAACTTTGTGATAGTCCGAAAGATCAATTAAATAATCATCAAAACTATTAACCATTCCGTTTATTACAGAGCAGGAACCTTTAGAAATACAAAGAATAGCAAAAAAAAGAAAAAAAAAAAACGTTGCAAATCTTATAAAGTTTCTTAATTCGAACATTGAGCTTACGTTTTACACCTGAATCGTAAGAAATTTCATGTGAGGCATCATATTTGGAATCTAGTTTTTGTATAAATGGTATATGATAAATACGTCGCTTCACGCCATTCACCTCAACAGTCAGCCAGAAATAATCGTTGGGAGCATTTATCGAAACATGAATTTCTTTGTTCATATTTAAACGTTCTACCTTTTCGGTGGAGAAAGAGGAAACAAAATGATCCAAACGAGCAGACCAGAAATCAAACCAATCGGGCATCTAAATTATATAAATATATATAAATTAATGTATTTTAAATTAGCGCCATTTGCCATTCTCGAATTGCAAGAAATTCGTAGTTATCGAATGAATCATTTGTCTTTAGAATTATTATATGAAGAAAGGCGAATTCATACAAGGTGGTCTTACTTTGAAAACGGATACAACACTGAAAAATACTTTAACGTTGTGTCAAAATAATACAACACTGCTATAAACAATTCAAACAAACATTTTATTTTGTTTTTAATTTTAAAATCTGTGTTTTTAAATGTAATAATTTAAGAACGTTTTTAATTTTATAATTCTAAGTGAATATGATAGAACCTCCAGAACGGTATACTATTTTGACAAATGGTTACTTATCAGCTGTTGCTTACGTATCAAGCTAAGTCACCTTGTATGAATTTGCCTTGGTATGAAGTTTACACTTACATTATTAAATTGCAAATCCATGTCATATTTTGTAATCGAGGTGAAATTTTCAAAATTACTCCTCTTGCAATATTTTGAGGTGGGTATAGGAGAAAATTTCAATACTTCTTTGGGACAGAAACCAGTATCAGTTAAGGGATTGTCAGATAATAAGAACTCGCGGGCATGATCGGAGGGCTGCAAAATATTTGTTAAAAGATGCAAATAATTTAAAAAAAAATATTCATTTCACTTACCCCAGCTCTGCTATTGAATTGTATGCTAGAACCATTTGCTGGGCATTCACTGTCTGTGCTAGCGTTTCCAAATATTACAGTACCCATCAAAGTATGAGGACGTTTGGTAAATACCAAGGGAGCAAAGGTTACATTTACACAGGCCTTAAAAGAAAGCAAAGTTAAAATAAAAAATTACTTTAAATTTATATAAATAGTTGGCTTAGTTTTAAGGAGAAACTCTCATTTTTAAACAAGTTCACTTGGAAGCCATTGCGCACACTGGGCATATTATAATACCAAACAGAATTCTGAACAAACTGGTTGGTTATGCTGTGTTAATAAACGAATAGCGGAATAATCAAAGGAAAGTTAAGTGAACTAGTTAATCTGAATTAGAGGATTTTTCCTCATAAAAGGAGTTGTATTTAATATGTTGAATCAAAGATTATAGTTGCCATTGGCCGTGAATATCATTATGACAGAAATCCTCAAGAGACCAATGTTACCAAACAAATAGAGGAACATTTGAAGGGGATCTGCGTTCACCTTTTTAATAACTAATTGTTGGTCTAAATTTTGCAGATTTGTTATGTAAAAGATTAGTCGCTGCACAGTGGGATGTCTTCATACATTTTTGTGCAAAAACTATAAGGAGTGGTCGTAGATCGTTGAAATTTGGCACCGAGCATTATATTGATCAAATTAAAAAGAATAACACATTAAAAAGTAAAGCATAAAACCAAAACATAATAATGAAATTGTTTCTTTAAATTCTTAGCCACTTTTCTTTGCATCATAATAGTAGTGAAATGTCTCATTGCCGAATCTTGTATGAATTTGTACGTTGTTACAAATTAATATTTGTGAGAATAAAAATAATTTTGCTGAAATGTTTGGGTTACTTCAAACTGGCTACAAAATCCATTAGCAAAGCCACTGCTACATTGTCTAACGCTTTTACGTGAGTTAACAGTTTTCGGACATCATTAGGAAATATAATAAATAAATCAACGGAGATGGAGAATAGTTCAGAGTCCCTAAAATTTACGACTTTCTTAATATTAGCACAATTTGGTTGTTCAGGAAAGGCGGATTATCAGGTCATATATAAAAAAATTAGAATAAGTTTATATTGTTGCTGTGAATATAACTAAATAACCATATAACCTAATAACCATATTGTTAATTTACAATTTTCGACCCTCGATACAAGGCTCGATTATTTCAAAAACATTCGACTTAAACCTTATCGAAAAAACTTCTTATTGAGCTACTTAGCATGACTCTGCATTTCGAAAGTGTTGAAGACACAGTTAAAGTTCTAATAAGTATTCGAGAACTGGCGTTTGTGTAACAATTTAAGAGAATCTAAGGAGGATGAGCCTCGGTCCATACTAATCGATTGTTCTGCTAAAGAAGAAGTCAAGAGATGCCTTAGATCACCTTATATTTCTAGAGACGCAGATCCTCTTCTTTACTGGCGCAATGACATGTTACGATGATGGATCAATAAGCCCTTTCGAATTTCCCTCTTAGTTATATAAAATGCAACCGTGCTACTGTCTTTGAGCTTCTGTTTTGAGCAAGTTCTGTCATTTACTTTGCGGTTAACAGCTGTTCAAAACATACAACCTCGTGAATTTTTTTTTTAAATGGAAAAAAGTGAATTTCGAATGCTCATCAAACATTATTTTTATGCGAAAAAAATCGTCAATTAAACCAAGGAAAAGGTTGATAAATATTATGGGAACTCTGCACCTTCGATTTCAATGGTAAAAAAGTGGTTTACTGACTTTTGTTGTGGTCGCACAAGTACAAATGAGGTCAATAAGCCCGAAAATGTCGGAAAAATCCACGATATGGTGTTGGCCGATCAAAGAGTAAAAGTGCGTGAGATTGTTGATGCTATATGCATTTAATATGGCAGTGTGGTTTCGATTTTAAATGATCAGCTGGGTCTAAGGC
The DNA here is from genome assembly GCA_943735925.1 of Pollenia amentaria. Classification (NCBI taxonomy): domain Eukaryota; kingdom Metazoa; phylum Arthropoda; class Insecta; order Diptera; family Polleniidae; genus Pollenia; species Pollenia amentaria. Next base: position 53,197,371 of record OX031006.1, read on the forward strand.
AGTCTGCAAAACTGTGTTTCATTCAAAAAGCCGCGGTCGTTATTATTTTTTTTAAAGTCTGTTGTTAATAAGATACTACATAAAAATGGTTTTTCTTATTCTTTGTCGTTAGGCAAAAATGTCTTAGGTAAAAAAAAAAAAAAATAAATAAATTTCTTTTTCGTTTTGTATCAATAACTTAAGTCTATCACAATTACTTAAAATCGTAATCATCTGCTCTTTAGGGAAAAAGTCTATAAAATACACCAAATAAATAATTTTAATTTTAAAATTACGAAAAACTGCAGTTTCTGACTTAAGACCTTTTTAAATAACGCCAAGAATTTTGTTAAAATTAATTTTTTTTTTTTAAAATACGCACTTTATTTGCTGTAAACAAGCACAGTACAACACATGATTTGCCAACTCAATTCTGTGAACTGTATGTGAAATTAGACCCAAAAAGAAGAATTTCTGCATCATTCGTTTTGTCTTCTTACCTGCGATTTGAAGTTAGTATCGATTTGAAGTTAGTACTATCGTATAGGGGAATTTATCACGTTTTAGGCCCTGTTGTTTGACATAGCTCGACAACCCCTAGCCCAATTTAGTTGAAATAAATTTTAAAAAATTAAGAATTACAATTCCCTTAATCTGTTCATATATTGTTTTCCTATACAAGTAACACTTTCGAAGTTAAAAATGAATGTATGAAGGGAAAAAATTATTTTTTGCCTAAAAATTTAAATTTTTTTTTTAAAAATACATAAAAAATGCAAAATGGAAAAAAGTTTCAAGTCTAGTTATTTTTTCGCAAAGTCACATAACCTATGAGCAAAATGAGACAAAGATCATAAAAATCGATGCACGCGTTTCGCTTTTATTCGCAATTGAGTAAAGGTATGAATTTCAAAAATCAGTTATAGCCACCACCCTTAAAATAAAAATATAAATTAAAAAATTATCATGCAAAAAAAAACTTTATTTATAAAAACTTAATAAAAATAAAATAATATGCAATTAATACGCAATTATAATATGCATAAAAACAAAATTTAGAACATTTTTTCAATTATTGGCAATATCCATCCTTGTAGAAGTTGACGCTTGTGGTTCTGATCATCTTGTTTTCTTCGTAGGTTGTTCATATTCATGGTCTGAGTCTGTATCGTCTTGGCGTTGTCGGTATGATGTTGCGCTGATATTTTGCTGTGTGAGTTTTCTTCTCTTCAAAAATGATGTCAGCCATTCGGAGTCGTGTTGTGATAGTCCCAGCTTGGCCACAATGTAATCCATTTCGATTTGTGGTAGCGGTTGTGGTGCACTATTTTCAATATCGGGTATCCAATCAGCATCATCCAAATCGGTCGGATTGGTGAAAACGGTTTCGGCTAGCAGGGACACAGTATCCGCACTCGGAGGTTTAGGTGCATCGGTATCAGCAGGGCGTTGCACTGGAAGTGTGGCAGTAAATGCAGCAGTGTATACTTTTGTTTTCAATTGTTGTCTGTTTAATCCAGGACGAAAATTTATGCATGCATAGCACCTGGATTCATCATGTCCAGTTGTGTCTTCCACCCAAATTACTGGCTTCATAAAAGATAACTTTCTACTTTTTCCGTGAATCCATTTTAGAAGGGTAGTATAACAACTGTTGCACACTGTGTTCGGCGTAAAATTTGCACCACTTAAATCTGCTTCATCGAAATAATTACAATACGCGGTTTTGAATTGCTCAGTAAACAAATTTTTTCGATCTTTTTTCTGTATTTTTCGGACGATATGACCACAAACGTAACAATATTCATCCAAATATGGGCACTTGTTGTTTTCCATATTGATATATTTTATGTTTTGTTGTTATTCACTTTTAAAAAACTGGAGAAAAATCACTTTTACTGTTCGCGTTCGTCGGCACTGGCTGAATGCCAAAAATCGATCAATGCACACCTATAAATACTACGTATTTTTGAATATTTTACTGCCAGGTACTTATAAATGGGCGCATATTTTAAGGGCGGCTGGCTATATACCTGATTCAGCACTTGTACGTTTCAAACTGTGCAAAACTTTCCAAATAATGACCACCCTTAAATGTGGGTGCAATTTCTGTAAAAAAATCATATAGGTAGCCACCGGAAAAACCCAAATAATAAAAAGGTCCACTTTCCGTTTAATTGTCCACGTACATTTATTACCGCAATCATAAAAATCAAATAACCTTTTGTTTATTCCTTTTTTTTAATTCTCAGAATCATGAAAAAGGTGTCAATGTTTTCTCCAAATAATGTTGTGCATATCTCGAGCAAATTTTTGAAATTCATACATTTACTCAATTGCGAATAAAAGCGAAACGCGTGCATCGATTTTTATGATCTTTGTCTCATTTTGCTCATAGGTTATGTGACTTTGCGAAAAAATAACTAGACTTGAAACTTTTTTCCATTTTGAATTTTTTATGTATTTTTAAAAAAAAAAATTTAAATTTTTAGGCAAAAAATAATTTTTTCCCTTCATACATTCATTTTTAACTTCGAAAGTGTTACTTGTATAGGAACAGATTAAGGGAATTGTAATTCTTAATTTTTTAAAATTTATTTCAACTAAATTGGGCTAGGGGTTGTCGAGCTATGTCAAACAACAGGGCCTAAAACGTGATAAATTCCCCTATACGATAGTACTAACTTCAAATCGATACTAACTTCAAATCGCAGGTAAGAAGACAAAACGAATGATGCAGAAATTCTTCTTTTTGGGTCTAATTTCACATACAGTTCACAGAATTGAGTTGGCAATCAATTAACTGAAAAATGTTGTACTGTGAAGGTGACGGCATACTTTTATACAGTTATATCTCAAAATATGGAAAAACTTTGGACTCATCACAACATCTTGCTTTGAACATTACCTCCTAAAAATTCTTAATACTTTGCGCTTTCTATAATTTATGTTCCAAAAAATTCAAAAAGAGAAGCCCACACCTCTCATTCTCTTCTTGAATATCACTTCAATCTACTACATTTGACACAATCGTACATAATTAAAAAATATTCAATTGTTTACCTTTAATTACACTAAATGGCAATAAAACTTAAAATCGAACTTCTTTTAACCGGCCTTAACAAAGTTTAACGTTAAACTTTAAACAATGAACTCTTAAGTCCATATCATATTCTTCAGATAACTTATATGAATCTAGTGCTAAAAATACTAAAAATAGGATCTAAAAAAACACAATTATTTAATGCTAGGAACACAACTGGGATGAACGACGAATTTCGCCCAACACAACGAATTTTTCAGTACAAATTCGCTGAGTAAATTCGTCGTATGGACCACAATAATGACGAATAACAAGCAGATTTTATAATTGAGAAAGTTGATTGCTGTTTGTGCAAAGAGAGAGAAATAGTGTGACCATATTAAAAAAACTAATGCTTAAGAATTAAAACATAATCAAAACACAACTAAAAACTATTTTTATAGCAAAATACTTTGTATAAATATATTAAATGTTATACAATAAAAAGAAAAACATTTATTAAAGTAAAAAGCAACTTTATTTACTAAAATACATCTAAACTATAACCAAATATGGTCACCTAGTACTGATTTGTTCGTCGTTCGTACATATTTATGTTTATACATTTATTCCTTTGCAGATCTGCGGATGAAAAAATTGAAGACGCCATGGATTATTTGTGCGTTTTATTTGGATGTGAAATATTAAAAATTGTTCCCGGGCGTGTTTCGATTGAAGTAGATGCTCATCTGTCTTTTGAAACCGAGAAGAGCGTTGAAAAGGCTTTAAAATTGATTTCATTGTACGAAAACATGGGAATTGGAAAGGATCGCATTCTAAAAAAATTAGCCTCCACCAGGGAGGGCAAAAATTTTGGAATCCCAACACAATGTCAAATGTAATTTGACTTTACTGTTTTGTTTTGCACAGGCTGTTGCATGCGCTGAGGCAAAAGTAACTCTCATTTCCCCATTCGTGGGCCGTATTCTAGACTGGTATGTAGCCAATACAGATAAAAAGAAATATGAACCAAAAGAAGACCCCGTTGTTATTTTCGTAGCAAAAATTTAGAACTACTTCAAGAAGTTCGGTTATCAAACTGTCGTTATGGGGTCATCGTTTAGAAACACTGGTGAAATAAAAGCACTGGCAGGCTGTGATTTGCTTACAATCGGACCTTCTCTCCTCAAGGAACTCGAAAATGACGCAGATGAAGTTACACCACAATTGAATGCTGAAGATGCAGCCAACGTAAATTTGGAAAAGATCAACATGGATGACCCTACTTTCAGATGGATGCTTAACGTGGACGCCATGGCTACCGACAAACTTTCCGAAGGAATTCGTAAATTTGCCGTTGATGCGGTTGCATTTTTTTTAATTTTAGAAGGGACATTCAAATTATTAAAGGTCAAACAGTCTAAAAAGCATTTATAATTGGTACAGGGCCCCAAATATTCCATATCTTGTAACACTTTATTTTTGTATGATTAAAAATAAAAGAAACAGGTATTTCTTAAGATTTTTAAAAATCTTTTTATATATTTGAAATTATTTTGGGTTTCCGCGAAGCTTGCGTTAAAAAAGTTGTTTAATGTATTCTTATGAATTAATCGATTAATTTAATTTTGCTCAAATACGCAGTTGGTATCATCTTTATGTCTCCATTGAGTTCGCATATGCTAGTGTCTTTATCCGAATGCGAGACCACTTTACCGACCGATTCCCGTTCATCACCATAAATAACTTTGAAATCATCTCCAACTTCTGGTAAAACAGGAGCCAAGTGTATAGTAAGTGTAGGATATGGTGAAGGTGCTGGACTTGGACTGGGATTATAGGGGCTGGGCTGTAGCTATTATCGGAGCCATAAAGTGTTCCAGGAGTTTGCGGCGGAAATTGTGTATTAATCTGATAACCTGGAGTGCTAGGGTTATAGCCAGGACTGGGGCTTGGTTCTTCAAGTGAGTAGTCAAAGTCATTGCTTCGTGCCGGTGTATTTGTAAAATTTGGATCCCAAGCTCCATGACGTGGAGTCATACTGCCGTCATGTAATAGAGTCATCGAACTGCTATAAGGCGTGCGACCTTCAGAATCCCAGTTTGGTGTTTCACGATCCCGTGTAACTTTAAAACCGCCGCGACCACCTCTCGATCCTCCTTGGCCACCGCGTCCACCAGATGGATGCATAGGCGATTAAATACGTGGAGACATATAACCTAAGCCACCAAGAGGGCCCAAATTATTGCTTTGTGATTTGCTGCCTCCAGCAAGTTGAAATATACACAAATATACCACCATTTTCGGTATAATGTAAAAATGCTAAACTGGGATATAAATGTTTTATTTCTCCCGACCGTCCCTGATGGTTGAATAGAATAGTCATACATTTATTATCAACATGTATCCAAACTATTACGTTTTATTCATACTAACCGCATGGGGACCTTCCATAACTTTTACAATGTCACGCCGTCTTATTTGATTTTGATCAGCATCTAGAGCAATTGTGTTTCCATTTTCCCTTCTTTTGTGCAGTGCAGTAGGTTTGCACTCAACTACTTTGCCATGCATACCCAAGACATGGAAATTTTCTCGCTCCAAACGAACAATAACTCCCACATTTTGTGCGCTATTGAACAAATCAAAATGTTATTTCAAACTTTAACAAATATATTTTAACCTTTTTCACTTACTCTAGTTGTACCAAGTCACCCCAGTAGCCAGTAGCGACATCTGAGCAAAGCTGCAAATCTCTGGGAAACACTTCTAATTCATGATTATTCAAATCAGATACCACAACGACCCGTGTGGGTTCAACTCGAATAATTAAAATGTCTTCACGTGTTGTTTTTTTTTCAATTTGTGTTTTTATTTTGAAGGCACAGTATTGCTTTTTTTTTGACGGCTTGGTTCAAATACAAAAACAATTTCGCCTGTTGTTTTTGTCTTGTTGTACTTGTTGTAGCAACGAGTTTACCTTGTGTAGTTGTACCATGATTATATTCAACATTTTTTATTTTTCGAATTTATTCTATGAGTTAAATTTCTGTTATGTATTTTATAAAGCTTTTTGTAATAGCTCTATTCCTTAAATTTTTTAGAAATTACTTTATACACTTTATACACTCTTTTAAGTCTTATTATAATTTATGAACTTTATTTTTTAGAATTCACCTAAAATAAACTTAGGAGACAAAAAACTACCATTTTCTTCTCGAAATAATGGTTTTGGTACAATAGCGCCCATATCATATAAGACGGGAAGGCCAACTTTGGCACAGATATTTCTTATATAAATATAAAAAAATAACATAAAAAATAGTACATATGTGACGCGCAAAATAGAAAGGGACCTAAGGGTAAAAACCATTTAAAACCATTTTAAAGATTTAAATACGTGTATCTTTGGTGTACCATCACTGAGCGTTTTGGTATTGGTCTCATTTGAAAGCGACACATCTCATGACGTCAGGAACGTGTTGGTCAACCTTGAAAACGCGCTCAGATGTTGTCCACATCAAAAAAAAAAAGTAAAAATTAATTTTTTTTTACCCTTAGGTCCCTTTCTCTATGCGCTGTCACATATTTAGATCAGAAGCATAGAAAAAATTAAAAATTGTTTCTAATCACCAAACTTTTATCAAATTTATAAAATCAAGCAAGCAAGTTGTTGATTTTGAACCTATTACCAAAATGATTATATTGATTACTAAAAATTGTAAATTTGTAAATATTTTTTTTCAATAAATGATATTTTTAATTTTAATTAAGAAAATGATCAAAAAACTTTGCCATTTCAAACAATGTGTTAATTTATATAAATAAATATTGACCATTCCCAACAACAATTCTATAAGTATAAATTATTTTATTTTAAACGATTAATTAATATTTTAATTAAAAATTTATTTTAAAACAACTTAAATATTAATCAAATCAAAATTATATTTTTATTTTCTTTCAACTAAAAAAAAAAATTTATTCAATTATCACATTAATTAAATTAAACTACTTTTTAAACCATTTTTTTTTTTGATAATAAACTTTTTTCTGTGAGGAAACAATTGGCTTTTCAATATTATGAAGAGAATATAAGGTTCGGCACTCTTCTTGTTTTTCTTTTGCAGATGACGGCAACCTTTGCCATTCCTATTCATTTGATTACAGGCCAAGCGTGTCTGAAGTAAGTGCTCTGAGGCAGAACATAATAGACATAATTTCAGAATGGGGTCGTTCGAATAGGGTCGAGTTTAATGCAAGAAAGACCCAATGTTGCGTGCTCACGCATAAACAATCAAGGGATCAAGGTGCCTCATCTGTTTATATGGGTGGTATAATTATTGAGGAAACAGAATCTCTTGATGTTCTGGGCATAAGGATGCCATGTGATGTCCGATGGACAGAACAAATATTTAATGTGTCGAAAGAAGCATTCAAGTGCCTCGGTTTTTTGAAACGGTGTAATTCACTCCATCAGATCTCCTTACTATTTATACCACCTATATCCGACCGCGAATGGAATACAACTCTCATGTGTGGGCCGGTGCTTCAAAGTCTATTTTGGAGCTTCTCGACCGCGTGCAGGAGAGGGCGAATGTTCTCATTGGTGGCAATAGGGTATCCGCAATGTGGGTTGTATTTGCCTGTTTTATCTTTACTACAACGGGATGTGTTCTGATGAAATTAGAAATTTGGTTCCCGAAACCCATACCTTTGTTCGTAGTACACGTTTTTCCTCAAGAGCCTATCCTTTTGTGGTCGATTGGCCAGTAAATCGTACAACGCATTACAAGGAAAATTCGTTTTGTGGAATAACCTTACTGCTGAAGTGTTTCCTCTCACTTTCAACATGAATAAATTCAAGTCGAATGTTCACAAGCACTACTCCCTCTTTCCTCCTTCCCAGAACCTATTTTCTTAGTTCCAACACAATGCATTGCATTTGTAGGGGTCATCCCCTGAGTGCAGGTCCTAACCAAAAAATGTATTGTTTTTTTCCTTTGCAATTTTGACCAAAGTGGTGAGTGAGGGAGAGGGAGTGAAATAAATAACGCTTTTTCACATTTCATACATATCATGGGTGGTCTAATGAATACTTTCAGGCGATTAATACGTGAGTTAAAGGTGGGAAATACAATAGAAAATTGTTTCATAAAATGGCTGCCCGTGTAAATTAGCTTAATTTATCTGTCAGCTGAACGCCTTAAAGGTCAACAATTTTTTGTTAAATTATTCTCTTAAAAAAAATATTGATTCCTTTTAGCAACGCGAAGCTAATTTATTTGAACTATCTTTTGGTATGTAATTAATTTTTCCCATTTATTTACAAACACACACAATAATCGAGTACATAACTCGTGCTTAAATAATATTTATATGCTCATAGTTTTACTGTTTTTGCTGACAAAAGATATAACACGTACAACCTAATATCCTTAAGAATCCTTATAAATACCCATAAAGCTTAACAAAATACCAACATATTTTCAAAACTTGTACACGCACCCACACTTATTATGGCAACATTTAAACATTTAACTATAATAGGAACAACGACAGTAATAAGGAAATGATATAAGTCGGACAAGTGCATAAACTTCACAAGAAAAAATAAAAAATAAATAATAACTATTCTAAGAAGTAACCGCAGTTCATACTACACGTAGCTAGCCAGCATGTCCTACTGCAAGAAGGACTCAGGGACGGAAAGGAAACGGAAATAAGAAGCATAACAACAACAATTACAAATATACAGCGACTCTTGTCACAACTGTCGCTACAGACAATTTTCCAAACGCCAACAAAACAATACACTTTACACATAATCACCATGGCAGTATTAAGGACATATACAATAGTTTTTTTTTAGCATTGAGTGCTGAGAAAGAAACAACTTCATATACATATTTAAGACTATGTGTGTATATGTGTATGTATTTACGCCTACAAAAAAATATGTATGAATGAATAAATGAATGGAATATAATATGAATGAATGAGCATATGCAGTCTGAATAAAAAAAAAAAGAAAAAAAAACAAAAAAGAACTGAAGGACATTACATTACCCTCAAGTATACTATAAACCACCAATACTGACTATCACTACAGGAAAAACAGCAACGGTGGTAGTGTTATTAAGTATATGAGGGGTTTCGTAAACAAAATGATTTCATACAAATTTATAAAAAATTTTTTTTTTAACATTTTGAACAAGGCGAATTCATACAAGGTGATCTTGGCTTGCTACGTAAACAACAGCTGATAACTAAACATGTGTCAAAATGGTATAACGTTCTGGTGGTTCATAAATTCTATAATTTTCACTTAGTATTATGAAATTTAAAACGTTTTAAAGTATTACATTTCAAAACACACAATTTAAAATTATAAACAAAATGTTTGTTTGAATTGTTTACTACAGTGTTGTATTATTTTGACACAACGTTAAACTATTTTACAGGGTTCTATCCGTTTTCAAAATTAGACCACCTTGTCTGATTTTTTTTTTGGTAGGACCAGCACACAAGGGATGACCCCTACAAATGCAATGTATTGTGTTGGAACTAGAAAAATAGGTTATGGGAAGGAGGATAGAGGGAGTAATGTTTGTGATCATTCGACTTGAACTAAACATTTGCATGGTCATAGAAAAAACTGTCTGGGTAATCGCACTCAATTTTTTATGATTGTCTTTAAGCCATTTCTAGAAGTTCGCCATGATGGTGGCCTTACACAATGTCATTTTGGTTTAGAACTAAATGCACAACAAAAACAATTGTGGTAAATTAGAACATGAACATCAACACGCATTCGCCACATACAAGAACATGAATTTTGAATTCAAAGAAAATAAGTTTCTTTATAAAAGGGATTAGAAGTTTTAGAAGAATGTGATGACGAAACTGAAAGTATCCAGAGGTTATATAATGTTCTTTTGAGGCAAACATCTCATTGACAGGATTCTTGATTAAAATAATAAATAGTCTGTCAAAAGATTCTGTTAATACTTGTGCTGTACTAAAATTATATCTTCAAAGAAATATTTTGTAATATTAAGTGAAAATTTTTTCAAATAATTTAAATTAAAAAAATTTAAAATAAATCCTGTTTTCCCGGGAAATGAAAAAGATCGGGGAAAAAAACTCTAGTCGCAACATATTAACGGTAATCCTTAAAACTTCTTTTAATATTTGAAAAGAACACGAAAAATTTTCGAAAGTATATTGTGGTACTGGAGAAAACTGCGAATTGCTAAAAAAAAATATCACATCTCGATTATTCCAAACTGAAAAATTGAGCAGAGCCTTTTACTTTTAGATTCCTTTGGTTTTCATGTTTTAATCTAAGGTTTTTGGTATCTTCTGATATTGACAAATGAAAATCAGATATTAATATAAAAACATGTATAGTAGAAGTGCCAAATAACCTATGGAGAACGAGTTATTAGTCATCTGTCATTAAACCTTAATCGACCATTTCCAATAATCAATTACAATTCTTGCGTAGTAAATAATGGGATTCTACATTCGTGTGGGTGGATGTTGACAATCTGGGGTGACTATGTTATTTTCGCAGCAAAAAAGGATCGTGTACATTTTACGGCAGATGCGATGGGCCTTTAAATTTGAACAATATTTGCCATGACAATCAAAGTTTATGGGAGATGCCCACACAATGTTGCTGGTCATCATTGTAATTTCGACAGGCTAGTGATGCATCCAAATGACAAACGGGATTCAGATCGTTAGGTAAGGTAGAAATGGTAGTCAGTACTCATCTCACACAATTGGACCCAATGATCCATTATAATGCCATGAAATTCCACAAAAAAAAATTAAACCGTAGAATCAACCTTAAATTGTAACATAGTTCAGAATTCACTCCAGTTTTATGCCATCGATATCGCAAAATCCGTTGAAAGTGGCGGATTCCATTTCGGCCAGTCACCTTCTCACTAATAAGGGACATTGACGGAGGAGTAATCATAGTGTCTATAAGACAATGCCCCATGATAACAGATACCTCCCTATAAGTCATCGATAATACTGTCATCCATCTGGGCCACAATTGCCTGGTAATCAGTGTTCGCGGCCCATCTATCGTAACCAGTAACGATTGTCAATCGCCGAAGTTTAAGTTTCCCGAAGGGCAAAGGTACATTAACGCCTTCCAAATCCAGTGGAACTGAAAAGTGACGAGTCTATTAAGCTCACCCGCCGTAATGTTATCCAGTATATCGCTGTGTCCTGGGACTCATATTATCCTGATAGCAAACTTTGAAGCCCACTCCTTGTGATTGGAAATATCCGTGTAGAAATTCACGCCCATCCTTCTTCCTGGAAAACCGTTTCTCCACGCATTCCAATTTTTTGTAAGTGTCTATAATCACGACTGGAGAGGTATGATCAATTCTTCAGTTCAAGATCGCCGTGTTCATAACCTTGCAGCATCCGCAGTTTTACTCCACTGACGGGATAATTTTTGGCGAATTGCAGAGTTCGTCGCCATCTCTTTGCCTGCATGATCTAAGGGGTATATGTTAAGAATAACAAGGCATCCGTTGGAGTGGTGAAGTTTGAGGCCATTATCATCACCTTTCTTAGTCTTTCCAAGTGAATCCTTATATCTTAAGTTGGCCAACATAGACCCATTGCCAATGGCCATTTTGTTATGTGAAGAGAACTCCACTTTATGGGATTCCTCTATTAACAAATCTATTTCAGATAGTTAAACCTTCAATCTAAATTTCTGTTATATAAAAATATCTTTCAATTTAAAATCAAATGAATCAAATCCAGTTCAATATGAAACTCCCCCATGCATTTAAATGGTTTACATAAACTCATGCACAGACAACAAACATTTCAAAGTGGTCTAGATACGAAAACAGTTGTAGGAAACTTGTCGTTTAAAATACATGTGTTTTTTATTTACAAATAGTTTGATTTTGGTCTCGCTAAGAAAATAAAACAATATCCGTCCGTGGCTCGGCTACAAACATACTAACACCCCATCACACAAAAATTCTTAAAAAACGTTTGATCAATACATAAAAAAAATCAATCAATTAAAGTAACAAGTGCTCAAATATAGACGTCATTGATAAATTATTATTTAAAAATCTATTTCAAATAAATTGAATTTTATGTTTTGAAATTGTAAGGAAATTTCTTTAAAACACATTTTAATTTAGATTTATACTTTTGAAAGGTAAAAAACTAATAACATTTAAAAAAAATGTCCTCGGTAAGTATTTGAAAACAGTTTTCACTTCCAAAAATTTATTAAAATTTTTTCTTCTTAAAACAAAAAGATTGAATCAAAGCGTGTCCAGTATCGTAAATATTTAGAACGGGCTGGTGTTATAGATGCTTTAAGTAAAGCTTTAATCAAACTTTATGAAGAGCAGAATAAGCCAGATGATGCCATACGGTTTGTTAGGAAATTTATGTGTGAATCTTGCCCTGACGACACCGAATTTGATGCCATGAAAAATGACTTGGAAGAAGCTTTAAAGAAAATTTCAATACTGGAGCAAGATTTAGAAAGATGTAAAGCTTTAATGTAGGTTTTTAACAAAACATTTTATTCGGTAAAATAACTTTTACGTATAAAACTTTTCTAAACTAGCAAAAAAACTCCCGCCGAAGTGGCAGAATTGTTGGAAAATGGTTTTAAGTCCCTCAGTGAAGATGAGGAACACTCTAGTTCTCTTTTACGTAAATATTTGACGGCTGAGCTTTTAAATGAATACAAAGAGGTATTTACCTCTGCCCCCGTTGAGGCCTCTTTACTAGACTGTGTGCAATCTGGATTCGATCATCACGACTCGTCTTGTGGTATTTATGCCGCTGATCCCGAATCTTATGATGCTTTCAAAAAACTATTTGACCCTGTCATACGTGATTATCATGGCCAGTTGGACAATGAGAAAGAACAGCTACAACCTGATACCGATTTTGGCAATATAGATAATATTGAAAATCTTGATCCTGAAAGAAAATATATACTTTCAACTCGTATACGTATTGCCCGCAATATTGAAGGATTTCCTTACTTTGCCAAACTTACGGAAAAACAATTTAATGAGTTAGAGGAAAAAGTAAGAGCTGCTGTGGAATCGTTTGATGGTGAATTGGCCGGTGCATATTTTAGCATGAAAGATATTAGTGCCGAGACTCAATCTGAAATGGTTAAACGTCATATTTTGTTTAAGAAGGGCGATAAATATCTACAGGACGCTGGTTGTTATCGTTTTTGGCCTATTGGTCGTGGTATTTTTCATAATCCGGCAGAGACATTTTTGGTGTGGGTCAATGAGGAAGATCATTTAAGAATAATTTCAATGGCAAAGTGTGGAGATTTGGGTTTGTTAGAATTTTTTAATAAATATCAAAACTTTTTAATTTTTTTCTTCGGTTTTCCTTCTAGGTGATGTTTATAGTCGTTTGGTCAAAGCTTTACAGGAACTTGAAAAGAATCTGGTTTTTGGCCGTCATCTGAGCTATGGAAATCTAACTGCTTGCCCCACAAACTTGGGTACCACCCTAAGGGCCTCGGTTCACATACGACTACCCCTATTGTCACGTGACAGCGAGCGTTTAAAGACTTTGGCCAATGATTTAAATTTACAAATTCGTGGCACAGGTGGCGAACATACCGCAATTGAGGAAGGTATTATGGACATATCAAACCGCAGACGTTTAGGCTTTACAGAATACGCCCTAGTTAAGTCTTTGCAAGAAGGTATTATAACGTTAATAAAGGCAGAAGAGGAATTGGAGGCAAAAAATTAAATCAGCGAAATATAAATTAATAAATTGTTGTTTTTTTAATGGTCATGTATATCGTTTGTTTCTTTAAACAAGAAATAAATATATGTAATTAAAACGTTTTGTGTGGATTGAAATTTTGAAAAAAAGAGTTTAAATCTTTTAGCTTAAATCTAGTTTACACAAACTTTTTTTTTTTTATTTTACTTAAAACTAAAGTTTTTGGCCGACTATTTAAGTCATATTGCCAGGGTATCCCACGAATCTTTGGAGCCTCTACCACAAGTCCTCGTTCGACCTAAACCTTCGTTTAGGAAGACGAGAGCTTCCAGAATCCACTCCAGAGTATTTTTGGTCTCCACCAGTAAACGTCTGAGTTTTTTATGGTTCTCCACCAGTCACGTTAAGTTATAAATGGTTCTCCACCAGAAAAACACGTTAACAAATTGAGGTTACGAACGATTTTACAAAGTCAATGCTGACAACCGCAAAAAACCGTAACTCGGTACAGTTATACAACGCCAAGCCATTAACCAATGCGAGGTGACAACGCAAAACGCACGAAAAGTAGACAAACAAGAACGATCTGATTGTCCTTAAGAAATAATGACAACGAGTGCGAGCTGCTTCCCCACTCAGAGCAGTTTTACGAGTGTTTACACAAGCTTAAGATATTGACTTCAAAATTTTACCACTAACCAGTGATGTCAGTAGAAATTTAAAAAAATCCCTACGTGTCTAAGAAAAATCCGTTTTTTTCCCTACAACCAAAATAAATTTACCCTACACTGTTCCCTACGTTAAAAATTTATTGTTTTTAGCAACAGGCAAACAAATACATATAGTTGTTGTTAACATTTTGTAAATATTATAATACAAGCATTTATTAACAACAAGAAAAAAACCAAAATGAATATGTACAATGTACATTGTACATGCTATACACACACACATTCAAATTAAATTTCAAAAATAACACTAACAAATTCAATTTTTCTCTAGAGACAAAACTAAGTCAAACTGCGAGCTTAATTTTTTTTAATGCCTCATCTTTTGCCCTTTCTCCAGGAGTTCACGTTTTTCAACAACACTTATTTTAAATAATATTTTTTTAATACACGTATCTAATTTTTTTATTACCTTCAGCACCCTTGAACATAAATATACAAAAATTTCCTTCTTAAAATATATCCTTTCATTAACAATTCTTTAAAAATTCCATATTGATTTTATAAGCGAATGTGAGTGTGAATGCATAAAGCAAAAATTAACGAAAAGTTCGTAAATGCGAACTTGAAAATTCGTTGCCCCCTTTTATATTACGTACATGGTTTTACATCGATTACCTTCAAAAGGGTAAAACAATAAACGGCGAATATTATGCCAACTTACGACCCCATACGGCCAAGAAAAAAGTTATTTTTCATCAAGATAATGCACGGGTGCACTCGTGTGCAGTCTCAATGGCAAAATTACATAAATTGGGCTACGAATTCGTACCTCATCCGCCATATTCTCCGGATTTAGCCCCCAGTGACTATTTCCTATTTCCGAACCTAAAGAAATAACTCGGTGGAAAGAGATTTAGCTCCAACGATGGAATTATTGGTCAACAAAATGCATATTTTATGGACCTCGAAAAATCCTATTTTTTTTGGAAGGGATATACAAATTGGAGAAATGCTGGACTAATAAAGGGAGATAATGTTGAAAAATATTTTTTTTTAAAACTGTGTTTCATTCAAAAAGTCACGGACTTATTGATCCGCCCTCGTACTTAATACTTTAAGTACCAATTACACAAGAAAACAAAATTGAACATTTTTTTGCACTTTAGTGCAAATTTTTTTTTTACTAATTTGAGGTGATTTCAAATCTAATCTCCGTTTTACTCCATTAGCTCGCATTTTTAAGTTACAGGTACTAATCGTATTTTTGCCTTTTCCAAAAATTAAAAGTTGAAAATATCATAACTTTACTCTTCTTTAATCGAGTATATTTTGATGATTTTGGCCTTTAAGATACAGAAAACTCCCATTCCGTTCATGAAAACAAAAATGGTTTCATTCCGCAAAGTTTTTTCGTAATTTTCTGAAGCACCAAAATACGGAATGAATTTCGTTTCCAAACGGAATTGTTCTCTGTGGCATGGCTGATAGTTTTTGAATTCGGTTTACAGATAGGAAATTTTTTCAGTTTATATGAATTGTAATATTTTAGTTCAAGGCGAATTCTTTCCAGGTAATCTCGGTAGTACAACAAGTACAACTCGTACAAAAACCACAAGCAATTTGTTTTTGTAAAATCATTGTACAATGTCAAAAACCGAAACAAATCAAAACAGAAACAAAGATAATAAACAAAATTTTGACATCCAACAATTATAAAGCTAAAGAAAAAAGTTACCAGTAGGGCTTTTAGGGTCACCTGTAATGAATTCGCCTTGCTTTAGTTATATTTTATTTTTTTGTTATTATGGTTTTTGAAATTTTTTTAAGACAAATAGGTTTTTGAATTTAATTTATTTGTTGTTCACATGGCCCAATTAGTAGGTCTGCGCACAACTACAACAATAGGTGCGTTCGTTTACCCCAAAATTTGCACAAGTTTTTACTGGATTTTACTGAAATGCGTTCGCTTACACAAAAATTTGCAAAAGAGAGCATCTACTGAGAGAGTAAAGTGACAGTTGTAAGCAAAGAGTCTGCAAATTTTTACTGAACAAATTTTTACCAGTAAAAACCAGTAGAAAACAAAAACATATGTTTCATTTAAGTAAACAAACAAAAGTAAGCAAACAAAAAGCATACAATTTGCAACAAAAACCAAAAATATTTATTACATCCTAAACAATTTTACTTACCACTTTGTACCTTCCCAAATGTTCCGGGAGAGCATGAAATATTAAGTTTTCTTTTTTTGGCATCCATGGTAAAATTTGTGTTAATTGTTCAATATTACTTATTTTTGTTTTTGTTTACATTAATATTTTAGAGATGTAAAGCTAATGAATATATGATTACTTCTTATTGCATATAATTGAGGGTACCAAATATCAAAAATCAAATATTGATGTAGTTTCGTATGTAATTCAACTAGAAACAAAATTAAAAGTCATGTACAAAATAAAGAAGTCTTAAAACTTGCACAGAAGCTCATTTAATAAATAGATTTGCTACGAATTTATAATCATTACAATGCATTTCATTAAGTACCAAAAACATTATGTACTGGGTAGTCTAAACAACACATATTTTACAACACTAAGCTTTTTAGCGATCAGCTGTTTGAATTAACCTGCAAGTTTCTGCAATTTTTCGGTTCGTTTACTTTTTTGTGCAAGAGCTATTTTTGAGAGTAAAATTTTCATATTGCCCAAAATTTACTCAACTACTGGATTTTACTGGAAAAGTAAACAAACGCACCTAATGCAACAATAGAAAAAACAACACGCGCTTTGTTTGTGTATACAAATGGTAAAAATGTCAAAAACTTGTCACCTGTTAAGAAAAATGTGTTTTGTTTTTATCATGTATTTATTTTGTTTAATGAAAATTTTCAATTGGAATTTTGGCGTACAATGCTTGCTTCCGAAAAATGGTCTGCGCAAATTCTATGTGATGGGGCCAAATTACTGCCACAAATTTCATCCCATTTTGCACATTCCACTTGGTCTTTTGGCACTGAAAATAACGTACCGCATCCACTTTTAAAATGATTTTTACACACTGCACAATAACGTTTTTTAATGTTATTACACTTTTTTTTATTATGGTTATTTAAAATTTTTATTCACAATTTTTTTTACAATTATTATATTTTATTTTTATTTTCACAGTAAGAAAAACGATTTCTTGAAATCAAAAAGAATATTAAAAAAAATATAATAAAAAATGTAAACAACTTTTGACATTTTGCCCATTTATGCCTATGTATTATGATTAAAAACACAACTCTACAAAAAATCAGCAGGCGTTTCGAGCAGACCTACTAATTGGGCCATGGTTATTCATATAAAATTTTGTAAATTTAATTTAATGACGATTTTAACCAAAGGTTAGCGAAATATCAATAGAAATAAATATATATAATATTTTATAAAGAAAAATACCTCAAGCTTAAACAATTAAAAATAATTGTTTTATTCTTGTAAATTAACACACTTGTTTACTACAGCTTTTTGTTGGATTTTTCAACAACAGCGTAGTAAATTTTAGTCTAATATATTTTGTTGTTGCAGTGTTGTAAATGTTAGTACTTTAACTTAATTAATAAGATTAACAAGGGACTTTACTATCACGGGAGAAAACCGCTAATATTCAGTTCTTAATCAATAAAAACCTTGTCCCTTTGCGCTATCTTTACAAGAACAACCCATAAAACTAGAAAAAACTACGGCCAAATAGGAAATAATTCGAATAAAATTTAAAACAGAACCCTATTAATATATGTAGATACATTAGCTTTGCATTTTTTTAAATTAGGACCACGAGGGAAGGTAGTGGGAAATTTTTGGCACTCCGAAACAATCTAACCGATTTTAAGGAAATTTAAAACATAGATAGATCCTTATTTATGTAGACACATAACCTATAAATATTTTTCAAAAATGGTACTCCGAGAAGGGGGAACGTAGTAGCACACGCTAGAATCTGCTAGTATTCAATAGAAGCAAAACAACTTTTTATTTAATGATAAAAGCATATGAAAAAGAATTTTTAAAAGACCGTCGCATAAGCAAAAAGTAGCTGAATATTTTAAAAGTGAGTAGATATGAATATTACGTGTCGTTTTTTTCCATAAAGTAAAAAAACAAAAATGTTGAGTTAGTACCCTTTTTTATGATAAAGTGCGATACGTATGTATCTGCATTTGTAGAAACAACTGTTCTAAAACAAGTTTCTTCTAAGATTTCTAAATTCTATCAGCCGTATTCATAACGAAAATTTGGCATGAAGTTAGCACAAAGTTCATTCATAATACACTAACCAAACTCTGGATAACGATTTGCTAAACTCTTGTTAACAAGCTGCCAAACGTTTGCCACCTTGTGAAAAACAGGCGTTTAATGTTGAATAATTTTGTTTGTTTTTTTTCTAATTCACTGTCTGTTTTTAATTAAGTCCTTTTTTAAATTTATTTTAATTTAAAAATATTTAACATTTTTATATGGGGAGGCAACAACAAAAAAATAAAAAAAATTATGAAATGAAATGACAAAACCAGCGATGATTTATGCAAAACATGTTGCATTTTTGAGCACTATAATGTGGGTTAATGCAAACGGATAAAATTCGTTATGAATTAACTCTGTGCTAACAAGCTGCTAAGCTTAATCGGCATTTTAGTTAGCAGCTCGTTGTACGTAGTGTACAAACTGTGGCTAACTTTTTGTTATGAATACGGCAGTATATGTTTAATTCTTAATTTATATTGTTATTTTGTGAATCTTGTTGTTCAATAATGAAATTTTATTAACAAAATCTCAATTATTAACGGTCTATTTCGAATATAAATTGCAAAATCTCAATTTCAATTTGCGTTTCTTAATTCAAATTGCCCGCAAAAAATATCATAAAACTATCACAAATTCCAGCATGTGCCTAATAACCCTCAAGTTATTGAACCACCTTTACCTCCATGTAGAATGACAAAACTTTCAAAGTCAGCCTTATAATAATTCAAAAATGAGTTTTAGCACAACGCTAAAAATGAAACGTGCAAAGGCAAAAAACAAGAACAAATTGATTGAGTTTAACCGAAATTAAAATAATTCCAGATCACCTTCTCCACTCCAAGCAGTTTTGCAAATGTAAAATATATTTTTCTAAAATACAAATCAAAAATTCATTTTAAATTTAATTTAAAGGCAAATTATTTATAATTAAAAAATTTTCGTTTCTGCATTTAATGTAGAAATTCCTATTTTTTAACGCTATTTCTGAAATTTTTCTATTCAGAATTTAAAAATCTCATCTTAATTTGTTAATTTTTTTTTTGTAATAAATGTGAAAGTTCGCAGCTTTTTTTGAATAACTGTTAAAAAAGTAACGAAAGAATAAGGGCCTACTTACCTTCCAATCAGTTTGTGACATTTCCTGCGTCTCCGCTGCTGTCCGCTGCACATTTCCAGCTAAATTAAACCAACTGGTTTTTTTCGAAGATTGTACATCCATATTTATAACCCATTTATGAAGACTTTTTTCTAAATTTTGATCATCCGTATGTATAAGTGTAAAATTAATATTACGATTAATATTATCATGGGAAATCAGTTCTTCTGTACTGCAGATGGCACCCTCAATCTACACAAATCAAATAAAAAATAGTTTAAAACTTTAAAATATTAAAACAGAGTATAACAGTTTTGCTTACCTTTGTCAGTTTCTCATTCGATATTAACAAAGTGAAATTACGATCATGACCCAAATGTATGGAACTTAATTGGGCCACACCAAATACATACATCAGGAAATTTATAATCATGTTACGAGAAAAGCCACTAGTAAAATTAAAAAAAAAAAATCATTTAAATATGGTGAAATTGTTTTGCTTTTTAGTTTGAAACTTACTTTTCCATAAATTCCGATTTTAACAACATGCTCCGATATTTGTTTAGCTCATTTAAATTTGTATTTATAATCATTGACATGCCCAAATCTTCCATATCGTATTTAAATAATTGAACCACATCATGATGCCTCTCCGGATGCATTATTTCCTCAAACGGCTCATTAGATGATTTTGTTATTAAACCCCTAGTAGTAGTAACCGATCTTGATTTAAACGAAAAACCACTCGTTAAATTAGCCGGACGATTGAATGAGTACTCCCAACAAAGTCCTGCATAATAATTTATGCTCAAATAGAGCGGCACATAAATCAAGAATCCCTGCTCACGATTTATTTCATGATCTAAATTAAGAAAAGGATTGTAACTGCGACTGCGGCAAGAAGCATACGAAGAATAGCGAGCATCAATTTCTAAAGATGATTTCATAACATTTGGATGATGGAATTGGGTAATATTTCCACGCAAAGAGGTGAGTACAGTCGTTTGTAACAAGACATCAGCATTTGTGCCCAAAACAGTGGGCACAGCATATTTGGTCATAAAAGGCCATCTCACCGTTTGCATATTAATGTGACTATCGGCTCTTATAAGAAACGAAATACGATCGATTACTAAAATATAAATAAAAATTTTGAGATTAATGCAATTTTATTAAAATCATTTCCAAACTTCTTCAACTAACAATCTTTGTAGGTAATCTTTTGATAGGTGCGTTCATTCAAATAGTAAGACAATACCGCCTTGCCCTCCATTTTTAATATGAATTCCAAATGCAAAGGTTTAGTATCAACGATGGGAGCGTCTAATAATTTCAAAAGGTTTTGTATGCTAATATATTTTTTTGGATCACCGTTGGTTTTCATTAAAGTCTTGAACATGGTATCGGGTAAACCACGAGCTTTAATATACAACTATAATTTATAAATTAAAAATAATTTTATATTTCATTTAAATTTATTTTATAAACTTACCGCCAGTTGTCCGGTAAATTTACCTAAAGCCTCAGTATCGAATTGCAAATAGGCCACTACGGGTAAATCAGATTTTGGATCACCGACCAATAAAGCTTGTAACATGGCTCCAATACCAAATTTCGAATCACGATAATCGAAAATATAGTTACCGGTTACCCAGTAGCGAGGTTCAGGTTTCTGAGGCAAATGACGATGCATATATGACAACAAACGTCTCCTAAAAATTTGAGAGATTAAAAAAAAACATTCAAATTATACTTGTTCACACCAGTTGCCATCCAGATATAGTTCGACTCTTGTGCAGTTACAATTTAGTCTTTATTTAATTGTAGTTGAGCTCACTTAATTCTAAGATAGTTTTTATTCTGTTTAGTTTCATTTAATTTTAGTCAGTTCTATTTCGTTTCAAGTTAAGTTAAGTTCTAGTTTAGTTCAGTTCAAAGCTTGTCTAGTTTGAATTCAGTTCCAGTTCAGTTCTAGTGGAGTTTTTACTTACAAATTTTGATAACAGGGATAAGTAGTTTCCGAAATACTTGTAATTGTGGTTCTATAGTAATTGATCATATGCGGATCGGTTTCACTTTGAATAATGCGATGAATACTTATAAGACGTGCTGCAGTGGGATTCGAAATCAGCAGTAGAGTTACAGCTGCAACACGCAGTTCTAAACTGGCATTACGAGATTCAAAAATAGGCCAATAGATTTCATAGATCTAAAGGAAGTTGTTTTTATAAATTAAATAAGAATGCTTATTTAAGTTAATATATAATTTATATTTAGCTTTATTTAAAGATACATACATACACACATATATATAAGGCATTATTCGTGAAGCGGACATACCAGACATAAAAAAACTGTTTTTTTTTTTAAATTGTTGTTTCGAATGAGAAACAAATAAAACAAAAAAATTAAGAATAGTTATTCTTATAGAAATCATTATACATTTCCCATTAAAAATTGACATTATGTATGAGTGCCCCCTTATGGAATGGAGATCCCATTCTTAAACTTTTACAGTATAATGAGGACACCCTAGGCTAATTTGGGTAAAAAAATAAAATAAAAGAAAAAATAGGCCTAAGCAAGAAAAATTTTAATTTAAATTGGTCATTTCCAGTTTTGCAGAAGAAATGTTTTTTTTTTCAAATATTTTTTGTTGTTGAAAGATTAAACGATTTCCTATAAAAATCAATTATCTAAAATGTTTTTCAATACATACTTATTTGCTTCTAGTTCGGCACAATAATTAAAAAAAACAATTTTTAAAAAAACAGCAACACTTTAGCACCCCATAGCTCAACAAATAACTAACATACAAAAATTTTTTTGGCACACACATTCAAAGCTTCTAGAGGTAGAGTTATGCCAAATATAAAGGAATTTTCCGAAATTATTTCTTTTTGGTCCGCTTCACGAATAATGCCTCATATATGAATTTTTATGCGCAAATTGTATAAGTCAGTTTAAAAACGTTACTCACCCTTTCGGCACGATCGGGAGCCAAAGATAATGTGGTCCAAGCTGCCAAGAACTTTATATCCTGATTCTCTTCTCCATTACTAACTATAGGATCCAAATAATTGGCCACATTACCAACTTGCAAATTACTAAGGCCTTGTAAGTACAACATTTTGCTGTCATAATCGCGAGAATCTTAAAAAATATTAATAATTCAGTTAATCCATCTTCAAATTCCATTTCCAACTTACCCAAATACAAATTGAAATATTTCTGAACATATTCCTCAAAAACATCCTTATTAATACCCCCTGCAATATGTACATTGTAGACCAAAGTGGCAAAACTTAAAACAGCCGCTTGCATGACATCAGGTCTTTCGGGTCCAAGATTTAAGAAATCCTCACAACCCTTAATCAAATCATGTGACAATTCGAATATATGAAAAGGCATAGAGACTATTAATTGTACTGCAATAGTGGATTTAACTTCTTTCTTCTCCACCACTAGATATCGGGTTAAAAATACCGAAGCTTTGGTGCCAATTCTGGGTATAATTTCATGGAATATATTACGTATAGTTTCCTGTCTATAAGAAGTACCAATATCAACTTCTGTATATAATTTCTTCAAAGATTCATAATCCATTTCGGTTAACAGTTTGATCACATCTGATACTGTGGAATCATAGGGTTCACTAAATTTATAATTAGCATTTTCTAAGCCCTCCGCTAAGCTATCGAGCAGGCGGGAGGCTGCAGTAATAAGATTTTCCTGTTGTTGAGGAAAACGTCCCCCGGTGGGATCATTTAGGTCAACTTGTAGCAATTGCAAGCCGGAAACTTCATCAGCCATAGAAGTTTCAATATCAATTGGGTTATCAATTGAGGTTTCGTTCAGAAAGTTTAAAAGTAGCCTAGTAGAGTTTAATATATAATAAAAACTCATTTAAAAAAATAAATAGATTTAAATTAACATACTCCGAGTTAATAAATTGTGCTTCTCCTGTTGACTCAAAAGTGTGTATAAGCGACGAGCCTTTTACATGAGCCATGCTCAAAAAATAACCAGTTTCCGGGTGAGGTAACATGCCAAATATTGCCTCATTACCACTTATAACATTTTGTTGAAAATCAAATTTACAAGTGTTAGTTGGAACATTGCTGCGTGTTACGTGTATAGACTCGGCATAGGGTTTGCAAGAACTTAATTCAGGTGTTTTACGTATCGATATATAATTGGTTTTATTTGATATAAAGTATTCTGTTATGCACTCGCCGTGTATGCCCATCTGTTGATTAAACGTTTCATTAGTTAAAATTTTATTATTCATGAAATGCATAGACTCTTACCTCATCCACCACAAATGCCCCTGATTTCTTAGTCTGGAATTGTATCATTGAGGCAATAGCTCTTTTAAAATTAGTCGACCATATCGGATCGGTTTCTTTGAATACCAAATGTGAGATAGTTCCATCATCGTTTAAAGCAATCCTAAAGGGTTTATAAGCGGGATACATGTCCTTGTTTTGGAGAAATTTCTCTCCCGAATTGTTAAGTGTGACATCGTCAATGACGAGCTAATAAAAAAAGGAAAGTTTTAATGGTCATGTAACCCAGTGAATCCAAAGTGCTTAATCCTGTAAATAATTCTTTAAATTATGAAATTATGAAAGACGTGGACGTGACACAAAATAGAATCATTTATATCTAAATAACGGCAAGAGAAAAAAAAATTGTCCACATTTGGGACATAGCTGGGTTATTAATACACAACCTTTTTAAAACTATGGACTGGATTGCAGAAGTGGGCGTGGTACCTCCCGTACAATGGCATTATAGATTTCTGTATATCTGGAGAACAGCAAGAGCCAAAGGTTCCAAATTAGGTCCAAGTATCTTGGTTACATTTTGCCGGGGATCATCCGGCAAAATGTGGGCGGGATTGGAGAAGTAGGCGTTGCACAAAATATATTTATTTAAATCTAAATAATGGCATTTATACAACTTTCTGTTCTCATCGCACCGTGCTGAGGGGTATAACAAATTCGGCAAAGCCGAATATAGCACCGTTACTTGTTTATTCGCAATTTTATTTCGGTCTTTTTAGTGCATTATTTATAAATTATATTTTTGCAGTCGGGTTGTTAATTTTTACGATTGCTTGGAATCTGTTCAGACATTAGAGTTTAACAAAAGAGTCTTAGAAACATTTTGTTTTAAAATTCATAGCACCGATATCAGATCTTGATAACTGGGCCCTTTTTTATCGCGTCGTCTGAGATCTAAGAATATAAATCGTGGTAGAAATAAAGAGAACTGATTATGAAAAGCTTTCAAACTCATACCCAGCTTTGCCAATTTAGCACATTTTCTCTAGCTCATCATTATTTATTCTGTGTAAATTTCTTGCCGTGTTCAATTCTAAATATTTAAGATTTTTTTGGAAGATTTATGATTTCACAGCGTATTTTCAAAATCCTAATTTGAGTTTCAAGTTCTATTTCTGGTGGAGAAAAAATAGCATTATCTAGTGACTTGAGGAACAGTTGTCGAGAACTTTGACAAAACGGAAGATACTTTTAGGAGAGGATCCTGAAACTGGGTCAGAATTTACATCAGAAAGAATTGTATCGGAAATATTAACGGAAATTGAAGAAGTAAGCATATGAAGTTATATTTGAATCGAAAGTTCAATTCACACTTTCAGGAGTATTACCATGGGTTTCATATAAATATTCATATTGAACCACTCCTAAATTGCAGTATTGCTCTTATAAAACTATTTATTTTTTATTATTTGTTCAGCCAAATATTTGAATTTAAGGAACTATGATTAATAGTATTTTATAAATGAATTTCTTAAATAAGGTACATTACACATTTTATATTATTAGTAAAAATAAATATTTTATTTGTTTTTATATTGCAAGTATAAACTTTTTTTGAAATTGAAAATTCGATTTCGGAATCCCGAGATTTATTTAAAAATCCCATTTCCCGCAATTTTAAAAAACATGTTCCGATTAGCAGTATTGACTGGTGCGCAAAATGACACCAGGAAATATGGCCACAAAAAGAAAATGAAGAATGGCCCCAAACATGAGACCCAACAAAACGCAATTTTTGAGCAATGTTTTTATTTTTTTGGGGCTCTTTTTCATTTTTTTGTTGGGGTGTTTTTGCATTTTAAGTGTAATGTGAAAGTACCCCAATATCCCGGAATGAAAACTTATATAAATTGTAAATTTACAGAAATGAAAAATGACCCCAAAAATGTTATATAACTTTTGTAAAATTGTATACATTCATAGAAATCATAGAAATAGTATCAATATACCGATTGATTATACCAAAGTGGAGAAAATTCCTGCCGGCTATGCAGAGATGCTTTAGTTACCCAACAAACAAGAAGATTTGAAATCAAATTGAAAATGATTGGAAATCAAATCTTCTCTCAAACGACAAACGTTTAATAATAATTTGAAAATCATAGCATTCTCAACAAAAAGGGGAAATTATTTTCAAATCGAGAAATGCATTTATTTTCAACTTGCTTTCAAACGTTATTCTTAAATGTTTTTCAAATGTGTATTTTAATACAATGTGGAACATACATGAAAAATATTTTTTTTTATTTAAATTCATTATTTATTTAAATAAACTGTAAGCTTTACAATTTATTTACATTCTAACACTTTGTAATTAATTTTTTACTCACAATTATATTTTATATATTTTAGCAACAAATTAAGGTTTTTTAAAGGCGAATTCACTACACGTAATATGTAACTATTCTTTAATTGTGTAACACATTTAACTTTAATCGCAATTTTTTAATGTATACATTTATTTTTCGCTTCAGGGCTGTCAAGTTTTTTTTTTTTTGGTTTGAGAACAACAATTGATAACAACTTGACATCAAATTGATAAAACTTTGTATTCCAAATGTTAACGTTCAAATTATTATCAATTTGAACTCAAATGTTAAAATCAAACAGTTAAAAATGGTTTGAAAATTATGTTTGATGTCAAATGATAAAGTCATTTCATATCAAAGGTTTGACTTCGTATTTGTTGGGTAGCGAAGCCGGTGTTCGTTATACCATAGAGGAAAAACCGATATTATTAATATAACTTTTTTTTGGATTTTTTAATGTTAACTTTTTTTGGGGTTAAAATTCATTAAAAATGTTGAGCTGATTTTTTATAATGAAGAATAACCTCAAATTTGGGGTCATATTTCATTTTCTCTTTAGGGCTATTTTTCATTTAGAATAAACTTGGTTTTTTATTAAAAATGGGGTCGTATTGCATTATGAAAAATAGCCCCAAATTTGGGGTAAATTTTAAATTTTTTTGGGCCCATATTTCGCAGCGCCGCAATTTAATGTCACAGAACCTTTAATTCAAGTCAAAGATATTGCAGAAAAATTCTCGAAAACTCCCGTCACTAAATTACGGGAGTTTTAAAAATATTTCGCACGGCAATTCCTCACGAATAGGAACCGTATATCTAACTGACCCTCTGAGTTATTCACTTAAGCCGTATCCCAAATTTGATTAAATTATCTTTTATATGGACAATTAGATGGCCCGACATTGTCAAGTGTAAGTAAATAATTCGAAATCGATTAATATTCCGAAATGTTGTGTGATCTATTTTATTTAGGCGCTAACAGTTTTTATTAAAACACCTTTAAAATATTGTTTAATTTATATTTGTTTGATTTATACAAATTATTCCAACTTTATTTGTTAACCAGGTCAAAAGTATCACAGTTATTTAAATTTAAATACCAAGTGACTGTTTTTGGGTTTTTTTTATTGAAAAACCTAAATCCCAAGATCTGGATTTCATATATTTTAAAACAATCTAAGTCACTCAGTAACTGTACAGCAATCTAGTGTATTTAAGAAAAAAAAAAAAAAATAAAAAATTTCACTCAAGAATTATAAATTTTATTAAAACAAAAAAAACGAGTTAGAGATACCCTCCACCGACAGGAGTGAGCTCTATATGATAAATACATATATATTATTAACTAAACTTCACAAAAACGAGCGTCAGCATTAAAATTAGTTGCGGTTTAGACATGAATTAAATTATTGACCGACAATAAGAAAATTTTATGCGTTTCTTGTTAGGACTTTGAACATGCTTAAGTAAAATATCATTATTCGTAAAAGTTTTAGCCGAACTAAAATAATTTTTAGGAGGGTAATTTATATTGGACCTATGGTAAATTATGACCCAATCATCCCAAAATTCTGAAAACTGAAGTATTACAAAATATAAATTAGAATAAATTTCAATACAGCAGTGTAATTAGTTTTAGCGTTAACAGAAAATTTCGCAAATTTGCATGATATTTTTTCTGGCCATATGAATTTAAGAAAGACATTTTACCGCAATATCTATATCTGTGATGGTTTAAGGCGAATTTTATTATTTTCCCAAAGTGAGCTTTATTTGGTTTTAGGCGCAATAAACTGTTTTCCGAGAGTAGGGCTTATATGTGGCCTAGGGTAAATTATGGACCAACCTTCACGAAATTTGGCAATGTGATTTCTCGGCCTTTGAAACTTAAACGTACCGAATTTAAGTATGCTAGCGTTATTTATTACGGTTTTAGGCGTACTAAACTGTTTTCCGGGAGTAGGGTTTATATGGGGCATAGTGTAAATTATGGACCTATCTTCAAAAAATTTTTTTACAGTGTGATTTCTGGTCCTATAAAACTGTGACCTACCAAATTTTAATATGCTAGCTTTATTTATTGAGGTTTTAGACGTACTAAATTGTTTTCCGGGAGTAGGGTTTATATGGGGCCTATTGTAAATTGTGGACCGATCTTAAAAAAAATTTTACAGTGTGATTTTTGGTCCTATAAGACTGTGACGTACCAAATTTTAATACGATAGCGTTATTTATTACGGTTTTAGGCGTACTAAACTGTTTTCCGGGAGTAGGGTTTATATGGGACCTAGTGTAAATTATGGGCCGATCTTCAAAAAAGTTTACAGTGTGCTTTGCGGTATTATAAAACTGTGACGTACCAAATTTTAATACGATAGCGTTATTTATTGCGGTTTTAGGCGTACTAAACTGTTTTCCTCGAGAAGGGTTTATATGGGGCCTATGGTCAATTATGGACCGATCTTCACGAAATTTAAAATTGTATGTCATTCCGTGCATTATTCCATCATTTATGTTAGTTTTTGTATCAAAATTATCAATTTTTTTTGGGTAGTGGTCCCACATTTTGATTCATAGTTCTGATCCTACTAAGCCGATGTTACTGGATTTCAAACCCAAACTGCTTAGGATAACAACAAGCAATTTGGTACCAAGTTTATTCTTTTCTTTTGCGTTTTTCGAAAGTGAGCGTGTTTTCAACAGACGGAAAGACGGACAGACAGACGGACATGGCTAAATCGACTTAGAATTACTCAAGGAGCCAGAATGTATATACTTAATGGGGTCTTAGATGTATTATAAAAAAGTTTCACATGGAATGACAAACTTAGTATACCCTCATTCACCACAGTGGTGGTGGAGGGTATAAAATATTTTTAATAACACATTATGTACGATGGACTTGTTACGAAGTTTTTATTATGATTTCATGATAACAAAAAAGAACCAAAAACTCCCACGACCAGCCAAAGGTTAACAAGTAAGTACATATGGCAGCAACAAATCATAATAAAACCATACAGACCCAACAGCATCATCAACATGATTGTAGATGACATCTTAACCATTCACCACCATCATCATCATGATGATCATATGGTAGAGTCCAAAAGAATTTTTTCAGTTTTTGTTTTAAAAGAAATTAAATTGATTTTTATTTTCAAATAAAAAAACGATAAGAACGAGAAAAAAATGCTCAGAAATATTTTGCATATGAGGAGAAATTGTAAATTTATTTGTATACTACACACATGCTGAGATTGAATTGAATTCATGGGTTCAAAAAGGTTGTTTAGTACAACGCAAACTGTATTGGGTAAAAACGAAGAAAAAAGAAATAACGAAGTCACAATTAATTGAATTCAATTTCAAATGCCAATTAATTTGCACTTTTAAAACAAAATTTTGAAAAAAAAATAATACATACTTAATGTATGTAGATCTCTTGAAATAACTGCAATAAATAAAAAGAGTATTTTGTTTGAGAGTTTTATAATAAAAACAAGTAGAAGTGCTATATTCGGCTATCCGGAATCTTATAAACCATTGTATTGAAAAGCAGTGACGAAAATGTGGCACAATTGTGCTGTTTGTGGCACTTTTGATTGTTTGACGGCCCTGTGGAAATCTATTTTGGCTCTTTCAGGTCTAAATTTAACTAACTACTTTAAACGTTCAATAGATTTTTCAATGTTATTTTTTCGCTTCTTGGAACACTGCTTTTATTTACGAAATTGTGTTGATTGTTCAGGGCCAAAATAACCACATAAGCGGTTTGATCAATGATATAATAAAACATATAAAGCATGTTTGTATGAAATCGACGTTTCTTGCAGATATCTTGAAGACGTCGGACTGTTTTGCTAGCTGGGTTAAAATAAAACAAAAATGTACAAAAATACTCTGAAACAAGTAAAAGTGCTATATTCGGCTGTGCCAATTCTTTGATACCCTCCAACGGCAGTTATTATATTATATGGGGCCTATAGTAAATTATGGACCGATCTTTACGAAAGTTAACAGTGTGATTTCTAGTCTTATAAAACTATGGCTGACCAAATTCTATTACAATAGCATTATTCGTTACGTTTTACGCGTACTTTAACTGTCTTCTGAGAGTACGGTTTATATGGGGCCTATGGTAAATTATGGACCGATCTACACAAAATTTGACAGTGTGATTTCTAGTTCATATATAAATGTGACAGCCAAAAATGTATTACAATACCATTGTTAGTTAAGGTTCTAGGCGTACTAAAGTGTTTTTCGAGCCTATCGTAAATTATCGACCGATCTTCACGAAAGTTATTGGTATGATTTCTAGCCATACAGAATGAATTTGTGCAAAATCTTATATCAATATTAATCTCTTAATATTAATATTACTATCGATCCACATTTTCATATGTGTATAACTCTTCTCCTACTGAACTGATTTGGCTTGGTTTCAATCCCAAACTGCTTAGTAGAACTGGAAACAATTTGAAGCGTGATTTTAACAGACGGCCGAACATGGGTAAATCGACTTAGAATTTCTCTTAATAAAATAAAACACATACTTATAATATATTACTAGGATTTGCTATTGGTCTTATTTAAATACCCAGCCAGAAAAATAGTCCGACGTCTTCCAGATATCTGAGAGAGTACTTTGCTGGCTGGGTACAAACATAAAAATTAAATATATTTAAAATTTTTTTGGCCCTATCAAAGTTATTTTAGCCCTTTTAAATCGTCAATTTGGCCCCAAACAATAAAACTCAAAATGCATCACTGTTGAAAAGCCAATTGTTCACTAGCTTATGTGTATGTATGGGCGCTATCGTCTTAATATCATTATGAACTAATAGACCGTATTGCTGTATTTTTTAAACCAAGCTAAATATACAGAACAATTTTAAGCTCAATTTTGTACCCAAATCCTTAACGAATTTGGGAGGACACTTAAATGGGGGACCAAGTATAATAGTGACCTGATTTAAGTAATTCTTAGTTTTAAATACCCATATTATTTCAGAAATAAAAAAGAAATTATTTGTCTATTACTCGGTCATTTAGAAACTGATTTTGTTAATTTTCACTACTAGTATTCCATTCACAAAGTTTTCCTTTGCAGGTGAAAGTGAAAAAATAAAGTTAATAAATTATTATAAGACTTAAAAAAGCAAAGAATTGTGGGTGAAAATGATCTCAACCTTTTGTGGAGCAATCCAGTTGAATTTCAATAGCAAACTCAAGTGGACCATATGGGATGTGAATGTATAACAACCAAGTCCCCTTTATATTTGTGGGGTGCGGAAACTCAATTTCAAAATACAGACGGGCAACATACAAAAAGCCGCTATTATTTTCCATTAAAAATTTTAATCAAAAAAATTTTAATCAAAAAAATTTTTAATACTTTAACCTGAATAATAAATGCTCTTTCCACTATTGTGGTGTGGGTATAATTAAAACATATTTGTGTGAGAAATAAATTCGGCTATTTCCACTTCATGTCTTATAACCAGGGAGAGGGGTTTCATGTAAATACATGTTTTTCCCCTTAAGCCTAATAAAGGCTAACCCTAAATAGCTTTATGAAACTATGAATTTGCTTAAAAATGGCATCGATTTGTTAGTGCATATTTTTACATATTTTGATGAAATTGCATTTTTTGCATATTTTTGCTATAAATGCATAATTGTGAAAATATAAGATTTAAAAATTTTTTTTTTAAATAATGACGACTTTTTTTGGTAAGATGTTGTTAACGACCAATTTGACCTGATTTATACATACGCCCGTTTTTTATTTTTTAATGCTACCTGTGCACTACCCGTGTGTTTTAACGACTATAAAAAACACACCACAGTATATAAAGACACATTTTCGAGGTCTGACCACTTCTGTAACGCTTCTAGTCTCTTCAAATTTCTTTATAATCATGCAGATTCCTTGCACAGTGGGTCGATTATGAAGACCACATTCACTCCGTAATGCACGAAACGTGGCCACGCTTGTACCACCACTTTGAGTAAGTTTTAACTTAGAATGCGTTGATTCTAAGGTTGTTAAACGATCCGTATTCTTAAATGGCAAACTTTTAACTTAAATATGTTAAATATCAGTCACCCTTCAGATGACAGATATTTAACAGCACCAGACTTGCCAGATCTGCGATTTGAAACCACTAAATTGATAACCATGTACAGTTAATAAACTTCAACAATTTGAATGTGAAAAATTCGTTAAGCTCAAGGTCAGTTTTTTAAATTTTTTTATTTATTTAAAAAATGTTTCCAATATTTCGAAATCCACTGGATCTCATCTTCAGGGTAAAGAGGAACAATAATAAAAAACACTTCACACACGGTTTTACATTTAAAATTGCACTTTTAAATTTGCAATTTACCCTGAAGATGAGATCCAGTGCATTTCGAAATATTGGAAACATTATTTAAATAAATAAAAAAAATTAAAAAACTGACCTTGAGCTTAACGAATTTTTCACATTAAAATTACAACAAAAGGTCGAACAACACACATATTGAATATTCAACAATTTGTTGCACAACCAAATCAAAATAATTGACAAAGCTATAAATAAAATTAATGCGGTGGAATGCGCAATAAGTGATAAAATTCGGAGCAAACTAGCTACTGTTATAAAATAACAAAAGTGGATTTCCAATCATTAAACAAATATGTCTGTAGCTTAGCTACCTGGTGTTTTAGCTTCAATATTTTGTGATGATTCAGTTAAAGAACTACATATATTCCATTAACGCCTTAGGCCCGTTTTCACAACTTACCGATAACTAAAGCTGGTATTTTATCGTCAGTATAAAAAGTATTCCACTATTACTTCTTTTTTTTACCTCAAATGAACGATAAGCTAAGAAAGGTTCATCCAACGTGGTAGGTTAAAGTAAAGTTGTAATTATGGAACAGTTTCTATGCGGCCGATAAAATCCGATAACCTTTAGCTATCGATAAGTTGTGAGAACGGGCCTTAGAATCATTTAAATATGAGCCGATTACATCTGTAGATGTTGAAAGATCTTTTTCAATGTGCAAAGGCATTCCTAGATCAAATAGATTGAAATTTACATTTGAATATACATATAAAGCAAATGTTACTTTTACATGTGAATAAAAAAGAATAATTATTTAAAGTTAGGCAAAAAGGTCTTCAGTCAGAAACTGATGTTTTTCGTAACGTTAAATTGAAAACTATTAAATTGCTTTATATCATTTATTTTAATTGATTTATATCCTAAAGAGCAAAATATAACGATTAGAAGCAGTGGAGCCAGATTCAGGTTATTTATACCAAACGAAAGAATAAAAAATAGAGTTTTACCTAATCAAAAACTAAAAATGCTTTTTTTTCCTAACACCTTTTTTCCTAACGTCAAAGAAGTTTAAATTTTTATTAATGTACATTTATTGTATTTTTACAATTTGACCCTTCATATTTATGTTTTTCTAATGCTACTGAATTAAAATGTAATGTTTCTGTAAAAAAAAAATTTTAAATAAGTGCATATTTTTTTGTTTTTTAGTGCATATTTCGAGTTTTTAATGACATATTTTAGCTGCATAAAGTTCCTTTTTTGAGTGCATGAATTCCTTGTCCCTGCATATAACTTTCTTAATTATACCCACACCACAATAGTGAGAGGTTATTATGCATTTGTGCTGATGTATGTAACACGTTAAAAATATTGGTCCTTGACCCACCTGTAAGTATACCGGTCGACTCAGAATCCCTTTCTTAGTCGATCTAACGATGTCCGTCAGGTTGGCCGACTGGCTGTTCATGAAAACCTTTTGCGCAAAGTACAGGTCACGTATTGAAAATGGGGATTTTCGATCCATAATTTTACATAGTCATCATACAAGCTTCTCTTCGGCATAGTCTTTCTGCCCATAACTAGGGATGGGCAATAAATATCGATATATCAAAATATCGCCGATATTAAAAATACCCATATATCGATACATCGATATTTATCTACGACTATCGAATTCGATATTTTTAAGATCTATTTATAATAAAATTCGCTGATAGGTTTGGATTTTCTAAAATTATTTAGGAGAACGTTTCCTGATGATCTGGTCTAAGCAACCAGTGAGATGCTCATAGGAACAGCTTATCCTCCAATAATAAATTTCAGTATTTTTGTCAATTATAAAAAAAGGGAATTAAACACAATAAATAACATTTTTTAAGAAAAAAAAAAAATTATGTATTCCCAAAAACAACTTTTTTGATAATAAAATTCAACATTTTAACGGTTGCTCAACTGCTTACAATACTATTGTTTTTTAAAAATTGCATCATTGCATCAAAAATTGCATTTTTTAACTAATATAAGAAAACAACGCCATTTTTCCATTGTACATTTTCATAGAATACACAGTTCAGTTTTGTCTCGGTTTTTTAAGAGATGACAACAAAAAAATAAGCGCGAAAAAAATATTCTGGAAAGGGTTCCTAGAATTATGCAAAGAATCGACTTAATTACGGCGTATTAGCAGCAAAAGACTCATGAAAGTTGGAATGTTAATAATAAGAAAAATATTTAATTTTTTTTTTTAATTTTATAAATTAAAAAACAATTTTTAATTTTAATTTTTAATATTTTTATTTTTGTAACCAATATTTCGAGGCAACTCCGTGGATTATCTTCAGGTGCAATGTAAGCTTTGGATTGCTTTTTTTTATTTGAGCATGTTCTTATATATTTAAAATAAAATATTGCACAGTTTACTTGTATAGTATGTGTCACAAGTTTCGTTTACCGGCAGTATATAATCCGCCATTATATAATCCCAATTAATTTTTTTTTAGATTTCATATGGCGAATAAATACAAATTTTTTTTGTATTCTTTAACTTCGTTTGCATAACTTACATTAAAAACTTAATTTAAAAATTGATTTTTGTTTTAAATAAAAGTTAAGCGAATGAAAGATTCGTTCGAAATCGAGGGACAGTCAGTAAATTTGAAATTAAAAGAAACAAAAAAAAGTTAGAATGGAAATACATGTGATATGTTTGTACATATGTAAATATGTATTGACATAGCTATTTTAACTGCTAGGCCCAAAATGTCGACAAGAACATTTCTTTCGCATTTTTATATTGAAAACAATAATAAAAAATTTAAATTTGTTTTTGTTTTCAATATATAGATATGACAACAACTTAGGAATTCAAAAATTGGACTCATTAACTTCATCTAAAATCTAACCTTCAAAAATTATTGGATATTTGGAGTGTAATGAGTTACAGCAACGATAAAAAATCTTAAATGTTGCATCATACTAAGTTTCAAAAGTTCATTGATTTGAACTCATTTTAAAAATCTTGATGCTGCGGTAGAGGGCTGAAAGGAGGTCCTAATAATTCATTATTTTTGCAACGGGTTAGTGCTATTTGAATTTTACTTCTCAAAAAACTTGTACCGTTCCACCCTAATGTACATGCATATCGCACACTAAATCATAAAAAGGCACAACTCAAAATTTATCAAAATCGTTTTTTTTTTCATAAACCCGTGCTCAAATCAAATCTATAACGACCAAGAAAACTTCACTCACATACCAGTCTTCTTTAAGTTTTTTTCTTCAACATTTGTAAAATTTAATTTGATTAAAACTTGCAAACATGTTTTTGAAGCCTGTTTTCTGCCTCTCCTAAACATTTTTGATTAAGTGTGCGATATACATCTTTCTGAGCATCGCAGCCCGGGGTGGGCCAAAGCTTCTTCTACGATTCGCCTCCAAGTAACACGATCTTTTGCCAATGCCTCAAAGTTCTGAATTCTCAAAACATTAAGATCTTTCAGTACAACATCTATCCATCTTGATCTTGGTCGTCCTCGTGTTTTTGCACCATTCTCATCAGCTATGAGTAGTTCTCTATTTAGGGCTTCTTTTGGCATGCGAATAACATGAACAAACCATCTAAGCCGTTGCTCTTTTATAAATCATACTATTGTCTTGTGGCCAGCAATCTCTTCAATTTCATCGTTCCATCTTACTCTGTATGTTTCATCATCATTTTTTCATAGGTCCAAAGATTTTTCTAAAGATCTTCTGTTCAAAGCATTGCAATTACTTGCAGTCATTCATTTTGAGTCTCCATACCTCACAGCCGTATGTTAACACCGGTCTCACAATTGTAGCATATATTCTTAATTTTGAAGTTCTCGTTAGTAGTTTGGATTTAAAGAGATTGCTGTGGGCGTAGAAATATTTATAGGCAGAGGTGATTCGTTCCTTTATATCGTATGATGAATCCTCTGCACTGGAAAAAGTAACGCCTAGACCTTTAAACTGTTGTACACGTTCAAAACTATATTCACCAATGCGATATAGATATCGTTACATAAAACGCATAAGGCCCTATCGAACATTTTGAACATATTACAGGAGAAGAAAAAAACTTTTTTAAATAATAAATAGATAAATTGCCTAAAACTGTTTATAATTTATATTTCTTCTATTTTTCTTGTTAAGCCGCCTACCAGTTGTTTTGAAAATTTTGCATATTATGCAAACTGTTAAGTTAAGGCCGGGATTCACTATCCTATCCGACATAAAACTAATGTCTTCAAAATCTACTGTCAATGCCACACTATCCCTCAAATGACTCAGCTAATTTCCAAAAAATGCAGCTCTCATCGCATAGAATCAACCTGTTATGAACATTTTCATAAAAATTTGCAAGTCGCGAAGACTTGTCAAAAAAATATGTCACTCAATTGTTTTTTAAGCCACACTATCATACCTTACGAGCACATGCGATATTCTTTGACAAGCCGTACGACTGAATCGGATAGTGTATCGCCGGCTTTAGGTCTTTTAGTATATAATCTTTTGTAGATAGGGGCGTTTGTTTTTTGTTAAAAAAATCGCTAATTTTGGTCAAAAGATTCCAAAATTTGTTGTGGACATTTGTGTTGATGCAATACATCAGAATCAAATTTTTAGGTAACGATATATAAAAATGTGTCCCTATAGACTTCTAAATTACTAAACTGATTAGTCAAAAATTTTCACAGAAGTTTCCTGAATTACCGGCGCCTATTGTAAAGCTACAATGTGAAAATCTCCAAGAGGGCATGACAACACTAATACAATGACAATATAGATTTCTGTTTGCCTTGAGAATGGTAACAGTAAATGTATAAACATTTTGTGCAAAATGATTGGTTATCAATATACAATCTCTTGCAAAAAGTAGGCTGAATTTGGGAAGTATGCTCGGGGGGAGGGGGGACCTAAAATACCAAGACATTATAGATTTCGTTACCAGTACACGAGATTCGTATTAAATTTTTTTACTTGTTTGGTTTCAATGATGGAAGCGGATTAAGCACTGGATTAAGTCAGTTCTTAATACAAATTAAAGTTATTAAAAAGTTCAACTTACCGCTGCCGCCAAAGTAATATTATTTTGACGTTGCAATGTCAATTTACCGCGAACAATCCAACCGGTTGTAGGAGGCGCTGGTAATTCTTCTTCCTGTGGAGCTTTAGCACCCACTTGTACACTGCCCACATATTCATAAAGCATTTGCTTATTTAAACCGATAATATTGAAAGCATTTTGTGATGCCGGGAATAGCAGAAATAGATCTATAATAACAATTTCATTTTGTTTTAATTTGTTTTCAAGTAATAATTTGTATAAAAAAATCAAAACAAAAAAGCTAAAAATATTTTTTCAAAAGATCTTTTTATGTATAAAATATCTACAATTCAAATATAAATATATAGTAAAGTTTTGTTGTTCAATTTCACTACAAAAAAAAAAAAAAAAAAAAAAAAAAAATAATTATATAAAAATCTTTATCAACGCAAAATTAAATTAAATCGCATCAAGAGAAATGTAGAAATTTTCGATTTTTTATTTAGTTAAATTACTTGATTTTTTTTTTTTAGAAACTTTTCGAATTTTTGTATGGAAAATTACGTCATTTTTTAAATATTAAGTTAAAAGATTATTTATTTATTAAATAAAATAGTTTAAAAATTGTATTATTTCAAATTAAATACATACACACTAACACTGAGCACTTAAAGCGCTTCATATTTTATTTTATTTTGTTTATGCGAAAAGTTTAAAAAAATTTCCTTGGAATTTAATTTTTTTTTTTAGTTTTAATAATTTTATTTTTTTTTAAACACTTTCAGTTTTTAATGTTTAATTTTTTTAAAACTTTTTCTTAAAGATCGGGGCTGTTTTGTTGTTGTCTGATTATCTTTTAAAAGTCCAATTTATTATGTATTTAAAGATAAGTTTTCTTTATATTTTTTGTTGTTGTTTTTTTTTTTTAAATATATAAACGCAGTTTTAAAACTATATTCCGTATTTAAGAAAAAGTCCAAGTGTTGTGCTCGCATTTAAAACTGCTACTGATCTTGAAACTCAAAGATTCTATTTAAATTTGAATATTGTTCGTAATCAGTAATTATTTTTAAGAAAACTAAATGCAATATTGCTCTCCCTAATTCTCTTAGAAATAAATTTAAGAGTATAAGAGATAATTTTTTCTCTTTATAATATTATTTTAAAGGATTTTTAACGGTATATTTTCATTGCTTTCGCTATTTTCTCTCTTAAATGTATAATTCGCTCTTTTTCATTCTCTTTTTTCTCAATATATCTTACATTCTTTTAAAAAAACTTAAAGTAACTGACCATTTAAATTAATTTATTTTCATAATTTTGAAATTGTAAGTTTGTCATTTAGTCTTTCTGCGCGTGTGTGCTTCATGTGCATCACTTTTTCTTTATTATTTTCAAGAAGGGCTTGGATTTTCTTAATGACTGGGTTTTTTTTCTCAATCTTGAGAACTTTATTGTTGCCAGTTGGCTGTGTTGATTTTTTTTTGTCCGTCGATCTTTTTCAGTGTGTGTACATTTACACTGTAGTGTTTGAGGCCATTGATTACAATTCATTATCAGCTTCAAGTTCATGTAGATTAAGTAATAAAGCCAGCATACACATATGTTGCATATTGTTTTCTATTGTTGCATGATGCACTTTTTGCAGCCCAATCTGCCTGATGTCATTAAACTACATGCATTGCGTGTGCTGTTAATTTTTGCCTGTATTTGAGGAAATGTACTAGTATAAAGAAAAAAACCCATTGAAATACCATTTCGCTTTAGTTAGCCAGCCAGTATGGCGCAGAAAACGAAAGTCGTATTAGAAGATAAGAGACAGGGTGATAATGAAAATTATTTATGATTTTGCGAATTTAAAATAAAATGAAGGAGTAGCAAAATTAACTATCAATTTGTAACTAAGAATTCCAAATAATATTAGAGTATTACGAAATTATATGTATTTACATATCATCACCTTAAATTCAAAAGGGCGTAACAACACTATTTTTTTTACAGGAGAAGCAAATAACTTGACAAAAGTCGCCATTTTTGATCGCAGAAATCTTTGTGAACATGTAGTTTAATAAAACGATCAAAAATCAATCAAAAACTCTTTCGATTTTTGTTTTTTTTTTTGCACCCTTTTGCATTTTAGGTGTCGAATGAATTTATTTTACGAAATTTCAATAAAAGTTAATTCAGTCCAGTTTAGGTTCATCTGTAGTTTAATTTTAATTCAGTTTTAGTTCTAACCTAATGCTGTTCTGATCCAGTTTTAGTTCCAGCTCTGTTCTATATTATTTTACAATTGATAAAAATTTAGTCTTAAACCAACTCTTGGTTAGTTCTTAAATTGTTTTCAATTTGTCCTTTTTATTTACTTAAATTGTAGTTCAGTTTTAAATCCAGTCGAATTCAAGATAAGTTTAAGGTATGTATGTTCAGACCTAACAAATGTTTGACGAAAAAAAAAACGTGACCAGTAAAATGATTAAACTTTAGCTTAATTTTTAACAATTTCTATTGATTTACTCAACTTTATTCGCAAGAAGATAATTGAATAATGTAATTACGAAACTGTCAAATGATGTTTGATCTAACCAAATGTTTTGCAAAAGCAAATAACTTTCTAATTAAACTAGTGGTTACGTGTAGGACGTCAAATATTTAATAGGTGTGAACATGCTTAACTGTGTAAAATTTATATTTGATTATTATTTATGGGTCGATTACGGATGGCAACACAACTTAATTTGCGCTGTCAAAAAGCAACGCAACTGACATTTAAATTGCTATTAATTACGGGAACATTAGCTTTGTTTCTTTACTTTTTGGGTAAAGTTCGTGAAAATGAGAGTTAGCATAAATTTCTCTCACAAAGATACAAAATTACACAAAAGTACGGGAACAGAAAAAACCATTTTTAGCCCAAAATAAAAAGTCAAAGTGTTTTAACAGTCTTAACAAACCAATAAAAGTTTGCGCCAATTTTTAAAAATTGTATATTATCTGTAGAAATAAACTATATATTACCAAAAATAGAACAATACAAACACTTTTACAATAACTTACATAATTTTTCTTGATATTTTAATATAAAACTTTTTAACACTATTTTATTCCACAACACTTTCCAAAATTTTGTTCATTAGAATTTTTCCATACCTTTTTTTGTTTTGTTTATGTTTTACAGCTGTTTAACAATTTACACGAAGAAAAAGTTTGGGCTGTTTCGTGCAAGAAGAAGAAGAATTTAAATCTCTCAAACTCGCTCTCTTTTACACAAATTTAAAGTACGGGAACGCTTTTCGTGCAAATTGGGATCCCGAGGGATCCCAAAGTAGAGTAAAGAAACAGAGCTATTGTTTAGTTGCCAAAAAGTTATCGATAACGCTATTTTGATAGTTTGGCCACTGAAAATAAATAGATATAACAAAATGAACAAAAATATGATTAAAAGTAAATAAAATAAAATTAAAAA
Organism: Pollenia amentaria; assembly: GCA_943735925.1. Lineage (NCBI taxonomy): Eukaryota > Metazoa > Arthropoda > Insecta > Diptera > Polleniidae > Pollenia > Pollenia amentaria. Next base: position 53,238,732 of record OX031006.1, read on the forward strand.
ATATGATTAGTTCTGTGGACCAATTGTTCGCAGACCAAGAGGAGGTGGTAAACGTGGCATTTTTAAACGCTATTTAAGACATATATCAAAGCCTCTACCATTTGTTGTTGCCGCTCTTTAGTATGTTGATGCTCAGTCTCTTGTTCCAAAACAACAGCTAAGTTTGCCCAAAAACACGTTTAGGATTTACGGCCAGCTCCATCTGTAAAAGCTTGGCGCAGCCTGTTCAATCGGGGCCAAACTTATTTCCTCTGGCGGTCAGCCGCCGGTAGTGTATTCATTTTTTAGCTTGCGACATCTTTTTCTTAAATTTTGCCTTTAAATGTAACCATAATCGTTGCCAAAACTGTTAAATTTTTCTGCGATACGCTTTCATGTAGTTTAAGTGGATGGCTATTGTTTCTCCAAAAGACCGGACACCATTAGCAATTTTACTTTTATATTCTATTTCATGGATTAAAAGTTCAAGCTGATTTCGAGTAGTTATTTTTAACATTTTTAAATCTACAATTAAAGAAATAAATATATGTGTACTTAAAAACACGAACATTTTATAAAAAATATATTTGCTTATGGCTTGTTTACACTATCACACAAGTCTTACGTAGGTTAGGTTAGGTTCCATGGGCAGCCAACGAGAGATAGCTCTCTTCGGTCCTTCAGCGGTCCCTTTGTGATACCCATCGCCAATGTCCATCCCATAGAAAAGTTACTCAGATGGCGTGACTGCAGAGTAAAGCCAATTCGTCTTCCTAATGAAGAGAAGAAGCAATCTAAGATCTTGCAGATAGATCCCCCAAGCAGGAAATAACCGGCTCTCACAGGTATTTCTCCCTAATGCCCCTCTTTTAAAATTTTCAAACAATAGTTAGTTCAGAGATGCATTTCCGTCAAAATACTTAAGACTTGTGTGATGGTGTAATACAGCCTATCGACCCATAAGTTTAATGTCAGTTTTTAATATAGAAAACACGAAATGCGTCAAATGTATGAAATGGATTTAACCTTAAATAAGAAAAAGGCAAAATTTTGTTCGAATTTTCGAACATAATAAATTAACCACAAACTACCAGTTTTAAGGAAATACACACCATGCAACAATACTAGAAACATGGGCATGTTTTACTTAATGCTTAATCGTGTGTAGTAATGTTTCTTGTTAAAACTCGTGTTACCTCTTTGGTTTCTGAAATATATTATTTTTTTTATATTTATGTTTCTAGTAATGTTGCATCGTGTGTTGGCGCCATAATATAAAGATTTCTCAATATTAAAAACTCAAATAATAAGATATTTAAAATCACAGTTTTTGTTTTTTTCAGTGTGATTTTCACGTGTTCCCATACGTCTGATTTTAAAAGGCACATGTGATTTGAAATCAAGTAAATTTCAGAACAGGCCAGTCAGTTCGAATTTTTAACTTCATATCGCACTTGATGGACAAGAGGGTATTAACTTGAAATTTAAACATTTTCGCAAAACAATTTTAAATTTAACATTAAAGGCGTATGAAATAATTTTTAAGCCAACCGTTTCATTACCAAGAAGTAAACAAAATAGCACAACATTTATACAGCGGGTAGATTTGAATTTGACGAGTCGATTTTTTCCGCCAAAAAGTTAATATATAAAAATTTCGAGTTAATATCCCCTTGCATGGTACAATTAATAAGGTAAACCCAGTAGTCCATCTGAATCATGATTTAATTATTTATTCACAAAGAAGTAATTTTATATTGTTTACGAATCTTACATTATGACAAATTTGGTTTACAATTATTTTTTTTGTTTGTTCACAAATAAGATTATTTATTGTTGCTAGAAATACACATATTTTTTGACCATCTTTAAAGCCTCTAGTACACGGCATGTAAAAAGCCACATGCGCATGTGGTTCTGACGTAATTTTGACGTCATCACACAACACGCAATGCTTATTGTGGCTTTGCATTGACGTCAAAATTACGTCAGAACCACATGCGCATGTGGCTTTTTACATTCCGTGTACTAGAGGCTTAAGGCTTTTCTACCAACAAAATATGTACATGTTTTTTGCCTTTTTGTAGAACTAGGGTTACCCTATTCATTGTACCATGCCTTCTTGTTGATCAAGTGTTATATGTATATATAGGGGGGCATTTACACGGTGTCTTTTCAGATGTCTGTTTCATACATTCTCTTTTAACACTGAAAGGTTACTCTTCATTTTGGTACATTAAAGTTACTCTTCGTCGAATCGACGAACTTTTTAAAATAACATTCTAGTGTTACGATTTTTAAAGTTAAAAATCAATAGATTTTTTTTTGGTTAAGCGTTTTATTAAAAAATAAAATTAAATGAAGCATAAAAATTAAAAATGTTTCTTCTCTTTCAAAATTTGATAAAAATTTTTACTAATTTTTGTGTTTTAAATTTTTTTATTTTTTAAAGCGTAATTTGAATACACATAAAAAAGTTATATGATAAAATGTAAATCAGCTTCGTCGATTCGACAAATTAAAAAAAAACATGAAAATTCATAAAAACAAACATGAAAACTTGTTTCGTGTCTGTTTGACAATCCCTCTTTCTTCTCTAACCCGATCGCCTACAAACAAAACAAACGTGTTTGTAAGACAGTCTGAAAAGACACCGTGTAAGCTCCCTCATAGTAATAAAATAATTAACATACAATTTGAAATAAATATTTACAATGTTTGAAACTATTTAATATTAAATATTATATTGTTTAACTAGATATCCCTTAAGGCCAAACATTTTCACTTGCTGCCCGTTCGCCGATATCGAACGTTAACGTTCGCATAGAAAATTACATTTAAAACAAAAACAATTTTTGAAATTTTGTTTTTGTTTTAAATGTTATTTACTATGCGAACGTTAACGTTCGATATTGGCGAACGGGCAGTTGGTGTTCATAATGAAGCAACAGTTTTTTCACAAGCCACACATTTTCCATCAAGAAAATATTTTTTGAACCATATTGTTAAGATTTTCATTCAAACAAACTAAAATTGTTATAAAGGCGATTTACAATTTCATACAAATTGTTGATAAAGTAGACAAAATTTTTTTTAAAACTTCAGGTACATTTTTGTTCAAAAATAAATGGAAAAAATAGGAAATAATTTGGGAAAACATAACAAAGAAGAAGAACGAAATTGTTGAAATCATTGTAAACGAAGCTTAAAGATATGTTTAATAAATACGTAATTTTGTTTTGTGCAAAATTTGGAAACGTGTGTGCTTGTGATAAAAATTGTTGCTCTATTGTGAGCACCAAGTGAAAATGTTGCTGCCATTGTGAATTTGAATAATTAAAAAAAATATATGTAAGTCTGAGTCTGAAAATAAAAACCTCTTAAATTACATTAAAAACACAAAAAAAAAAATAGAATATTAAAAAAAAAATTAACAAAAATATTAAATTTCTCTTATCAAGCAGCAAAAATTGTGATTTTTTGATGTACATATTTCTTCTTCTTCTTTTATAAAATGTTAAAAATACCAACACTAATCTTTTACAAGTTTTCAAAAAACGTCAAAAGTTTTGTGTGCATTTTATTTAAAAATTTGTCTAAATTTCTTAAAAAATAAAAAAATTACTTTTCTCTCTTTTTTAATTTTTAATTACATATGTTTTTGTTTCTATAAATATATAGCGCGATTGTAATTTTTCTCTTTACAGCATCCTTAAATCACAATAGATTTACATACATATACATATTTTAAAGTCTTAGTTTTTTCTGTTCAAATCCCAATTATACAAATACACATTTTTGTTTTTTTTTTTTCGTTCAATAAAAAAAATTCAAGTCTTTATTTAAACTAATGAGCTCCACCATGACCATGGCCTGCTCTTAAAATGGCTGAAGAATTTTCGGCACCATAATTAGCATTTGGTTTCTCTTGCAAATTTTCTGAGGAAGTAGAAGGAGCATCCAGATTTTTCAATTGTTGCTGCCACATTTCAGCATAGAGACCATTTTCTTTCATAAGCAAATCTTCATGGCGACCTCGCTCGGCTATAGAACCATCTTTTAATACCAAAATTTCATCAGCATGAATAATAGTGGACAATCTATGAGCTATAATAATAGTAGTTCTATTTGAGCAAACACGATGTAAAGCTGCCTGAATATTTCTTTCAGTATTAGTGTCCAAAGCGGAAGTAGCCTCATCTAGCAAAACTAAAGACGGAGCTTTAAGCAAAGTTCTAGCAATGGCGACTCTTTGCTTTTCACCACCACTTAAACGTAGACCACGCTCGCCCACTTTAGTTTTATAATCTTCGGGAAAACTGAGAATACGGTCGTGTATATCAGCCAAACGAGCAGCCTCATAGACTTCATCACTAGTGGAACCAATTTTACCGTACTCAATGTTGTAGTAGATGCTGTTGTTAAACAACACTGTATCCTGAGGTACTACTCCAATTGCTTTTCGTAAACTTTTTTGTGTAACCAATTTAATGTCATGGCCATCAATAAATATTGCGCCCGACTGAATGTCATAGAAACGGAAAAGTAAACGTACAATTGTACTTTTTCCAGCACCCGAGGGACCCACAATGGCGACTGTTTTCCCTGCAGGTACCGTAAATGAAACATTTTTAAGAATAATCTTTTCGGGGGAATAACCAAAAGACACGTCCTTGAACTGTATGCTACCGCCCATTGTTTGTAGGGGACCACTGCCAGGAGCATCAACAATTTCCTCTTCTTCCTTTAACAATTCAAACATATTTTCCATATCAACAAAATTCTTTTGAATGGCACGATAATAAGTACCAAACCAATTAAGTGGCATGTAAAGATCCATTAGGTAGGTAAAGAAGAGTACAAAATCACCGACAGTTAAAGTTTGATGGTGCACCACTAGATAAACACACAACATGGAACCGCATAACAGGCCCAAACACAATATAATATTTTGAGAGGTATTTAAAATGTTAAGAGTCACTAGAGAAAGAAATTCTTCTTTCTGTAAAGGAAAAAAAAAAAAATATTAAAATACATGTTAATTTATAAAGTTGTAAGTTAGTTCAGTAAAGATCCAGTTCAGTTCTAGTAGTTTTAGTTTAGTTCTAGTACAGTTTTAGTTTAGTTCTAGTTCACTTCTAAGTTTGTTCTAGTTTAGTTCTAATTGAGTTCTAGTTTAGTTCTAATAGAATTATAGCACAGTTTCAGTTGAGCTTTAGTTCAGTTTTAGTCCAGTTAATATCTAGTTGAAATTTAATTTAGTTCTTGTAGTTCTGTACTGGGTCACTTCTAATTTAATTCTAGTTTAGATAAAGTTTATGGTGGTTTTGGGCATAAAAACTTACTTGATATTTTTTTATTGCATCTCTATAGGCATTCACTTCATACTGTTCAGCTCCATAATATTTAACTGTTTCGAAATTTATTAAAGAATCTACACTACGTGCTCTTTGCTCATTATCGGCCTGATTCATGCGTCTTTGGTATTGGGTACGCCATTCGGTTACCAAAATTGTGGCCACTGAAAGAATAGACAATTAATATTTTTCCTAACAATAACACACAAAACACTTACAAATATATAAAAACATGGTTAAGAAAACAATTAAACCAAACCACCAATTAAAGGCATAAACGAAAAATATTACAGCCACTAATAAATCCACAATAGTCGGTGTAATTGAAAATATTATGTAGTTTAGTAAATTATTTATGGAGTCAGTACCACGATCCATTATACGCAATACTTCACCAGTTTTACGTTGCAGATGCCAACGTAAAGATAAAAGGTGCAAATGTTGGAAGAGATCCACTTCAATTTCTCTTGTTGTATATTGTTGCACTCTGATCCAGAGAAATGAACGCAAATTATTCAATAAGCCCATAGTACCGGTGCCACCACCCTGGAGGAATGATAGAGCCACATAAATGAGAACATAGTCCCAGCGGAAAACAATTGGTTCAATGGTTAAGCTGTCCACTGTAAGAAAAAATATAAAACAGAATCTCTTGAAATGTGAAACGTATTTATGTAAAAGAATTTTGTGAAATGTTAAACGATTTATAAAAAATCGTTTGAATTCATAACGATTTATAAAAGTTGTAAAGTGCCTAACATTTAATTAGACGAAATATAAATAACTTTACTCAGAGTTAATCATGATGTAAACGGATTTATGATGCAAGTTTTCAAATTAAGACGTATCAAGGCGAATTAATTTTTCAGTTGGCGTTTAAACCACAGCTGAGCTACTTTTTTTTTCTTATTTAGATAGAGGAATGTCAACAGTTTCTTGTGTTTTTGACATATCGACCAACGAAAACAACAAATAAAATACAATGTTGTGTTTTTGGTGTTGCACTTATTGCAGTATCGCCACCACCGTTTAAATGAATTCAACTTGAGACGTACTATTAAAATTGGAGAAGCTATTTGTACTCACCCAGATTTTTGCGATAAATAGGTAAATATAATTTAATTACACGGCCAGCAGCCAATAAAAGAATACATAACAAAACTGCAAACTGAAGAATGGCATCTTTCTTTGGCCACAAATAAGGAAATAGTTTACGTAATTTCTTAAAAGCGTTTCGAAAGGCAGAACCTCTTTGTAGATTATCATTTTCGGGATTCTCCTCATCTAAACGTCGGTGTTCGTCATAAAAGGCTACAATGCCGGGAGCCTTAAGACCCAACACAAAGATTAACAATGACGTAATAAATCGCGAAACAAAAAAGCCCATTTCAATTTCATCTTTGTTGCTAAAAGGAAACAAAATCAATGTTACATAAGCTGCGTTCGAGAACACAAAAGTTTTTACTATTTTTTACTGAACTTTACTGCATTTTACTAAATTGCGTTCGCGTACACAAAATACAGTAAATGAGAACACAAATTGAGAGCGTAAAGTGACAGTTTTTGACTGAGTACTTACAAATTTTTACTGCAAAAATTTAGTAAAACATAAAAACATATGTTTCAAAAGGTAAACAAACAAAAGTGGCAAACAAAAGGCATACAAATTATGAAAAAATTGTTTAAAAAAAGAAAAGTTGAAATAAAACTAAAATAAAAATAAAAAATGAATTAATATTAATTAATTAAACTTGTTTGTGAAGAATTTATATGGCTAAATACCAACTTTTGAAACTTTGTTTTGTTATGTTATTTTTTTGGAGTTGTAAAAGTGTCAAGTACTCGGGTACTTAAAACAGACCTGGTTTTTAAAGTTATCAATAGTAAAAAAAGTATTCGTGTACTATTGATCAAATTTAGCCGGACACAAATTAGCAAATTCAAATAAAATAAAAAACAAACAATATGAAAGATTACATAAAATAATTTGCTTGTGTTTTTCAAAAATATTCGTGTTATAAAAAGTATTTAATCGAGTACCGATAAGAAAACGAGTTAAGTAGTCAAAAGTGTAAACATTTTTCAACACTTAAATTATTTGCGATCAGCTGTTGCCTTTATTTTACGAATTTTTACAAATTTTGCGTTCGCGTACTTTTTTGGACAACAGCTTTTTGTGAGAGAAAATTTTTAAGTTTACTCATTTACTGCATTTTACTGTAAAAGTACTCAAACGCACCTATATACATACATATGTATTAAAAAACTTTACTTTTATTATTTAAAAAAATACTTACGTTTTTAAATTAAACCACCAATCTTCATGTCTCAGATTAACAAAAGCCAAAGATTCATTAATAAAAGCCAATGTCCAAAATAGTAACAATACTAAGCCATGACCACGTGTAGGTAACGAAGGTAACATATAATTCCTCTCTATGTGCACCAAACAAATAGAAAATGTATAAGAGACACAAATTAAAATAGTAGAAAGGATCTGAAATATGAAAAATAAAATATAAAATTTTGAAAAAAAAAAAAAAATACTAAAACTAACCATATAACCATAAACCACACTATCTGTATAGATTCGGGCATTTAATATAAATCTCACTAATTGCAGCAGCGGAAACAAGCCCAACAGAAACAGTTGTAGACCATAAAGTCTAGATTTAACCAATAATAACGGAGATGATACGCGTGTGGCATATTTTCGGTACATATACAATTGAATTAGACCGAAAAGTATTATGAAACCACCGTACACAGAAGTTCCCACAGTGTCCATAAAACAATGTGAGATGCCATGATTAATCCAGATTTGCGAAAACGTTACGTTGGGAGGACAATACCGCATGTTGATAAACAATAATGTTTGGCAGCTAAAAATAAAAGAATTGGAATAAAAATATTTATATGTATGACTTGAACAAAATTTGTACTTTAATTATCAATCAAAAAAAAGTGGATATAATCGCGAGTCATTGAAAATAAAAAGTAAACAACTAAATTCTTTTATTTTAATTGATTGTACTCTACACCCAGGTGATGCGTTTTAAAATTTTTTTTTTTTTTTTTGAATGAAATAAAAAATTTCATACACAAAATACAATGAAAAGAAAAACATTTCATAACAAATTAAAAGAACCGATCAAAAGAATTAAAGGAAATCTTGATTGGTTTACATAGAATCGAATGAAAATATAGAGTTGAAAAATTGTACTCGTAAACTGGTGTATTTCACATATTCATATAGAAAGGAGTTAAATATGAACTGGCTAGAATCAAAGAAATGTTAAACGATTATAATTGTGTCAAATAAAATGGAAATCTTTTTATATAGATAAAACAACGTTAAGAAGCTATATGCATCCGGGACAGTTATTCTGGCTGTCAATCTTGACAGTTAGTTATTCTGACTTGGAATCTTGACATTAAGAGTAACTTAGTTCATATGTACACAGGAAGAAAATTTTTATTTATAATTTTGTATGACCTTAAGCTAAACAAATAAACAACAATATTTTTAAAAGTTTTGTATAAATCTAGTATTAATCTGCTTTTTTTTAAAGTACGACTTTCCTTTATAAAAACGCGTAAAAGTTATAACATTTAAGCTATTTTTTGTCAATTATTTGATGTTTTATGCAATTAGATGAAATTTATTACATAAAATTGAGCGAACTGTATTGCTTGGAATCTATCGAGACAGTAGAGTTCAATACAAGTGTTTTACCATACATTTCCACTACGTGTTTTTTTATTAGAAATATGGAAATATCGTTATTAATTTATATAACTACATATCGCTGGCTCAATATAAAAAGGTTGTAAGTGAAAGAGTAAACTTATGAAGAAAATCAAGTTGACATTTATTATTTTTATTCTACGATTTCCAAATAAAGTCACGCAACAAAACCGTCTTAAACTGGGTAACGAAAAATATGTTGCCGCCTATAGACTAACACTAACTGCTTGTTTTTAGAACGCGAGAGCATAAGTGACTCGTTAACTAACATTTCAAAATTGGTTTTTGTTTTATATGTTAGATAAACGAGTCACTTTTGCGTTCGCGTCTTAAAATAGGCAGTAAATGTTGCAAATTGTCATACACAGCCCTAAAAAATTATTAACTATTTAACGAAAGAAATTTTACATACAACCTTCTAATAAATCAGTAAGTGATATATTCGGCTATGCAGAATCTTTTATACCGATAAGAACAGAAAGTTATATAAATAAAGGGCGGTCCAACCAAACTGCATGATGTTAATTTTGAGTCACACCTTAACGTCAAGTTTTTTGCCCAACTTAATTTGATATTTCTTTGTTTCAGTGTTTGACAAATTCCCATAAGAAGAGGTACGCAATTGAGCTGCGCGTTAAGATTGTTGAAGCATTTTACGAAAATAGGCGTTAAAATCATTTTGTGATTTTTTTGGTCAGCATAATCGACCTCAGTGAATTCGTAAACAAGCAGAATTTTCGCAAAGAGTGACTGTTTGGTTCGGTTTATATGTTGCGGCGTATCCGGACCGAACTTCTTCGAAAATCATGTCGGCCGAGCAGTGTTCGCTATCGCGAGATGATAACAGACTTCTTGTGGCCAGAAATTGAGTGTATGGACCTGGACGATACGTGGTTCCATAAGGATGGTGCCACTTCCCACACAGCCAACGAAACAATGATTCTTTTGCGCGAGAAATTCAATGGCCGTGTTATCTCACGTCGTTGCGATGTTAATTGGCCGGCAAGATCATGTGATTTTCACACATTGGACTTCTTTCTCTGGGGATATTTAAAAGTAAAAGTGTAGGTCAATAAGCCAAAAACAATTTAAGAGCTTAAGGATGAGATAATTCGGCACATTGATGTCAATTATGACTCAGAGTCATTGAAAATATGTACTATCGGATAGAGGTATGTCACCGAAGCCGTGGTGAGCATTTGGCCGATATTTTGTTCCACACATAATTGTCATAAATCCTTCTATCATATTAAAAAATATAAAGGTAATTGTCTGAAAACTTTGGCGGCATGAAATAAGCCCCCACGAAATAAGTCCCCAAAAAAATATGAAATAATTCCCCAATTTTAAAATGAAATAAAACCCAACGAAATGAAATAACTCCCCAAATCAAAATGAAATAATACCTCGATTTGTAGGGACGTATTACATATGAAATAAAACCCCAATTTTAAAAATGAAATAATACCCCAATATAATACATATCTTTCAGTTTTGGTTTTAAAATTTGCGGGATAGATAGGATGGTTAAGATTTCGGCCGAGCCAAGGATTTTCTCCTCTATGGTATTCCAAACATCGGCTTCGCTAACAAAAGCTTTTCTGCATAGCTGGCCTTTGACCGGGCGTAAGGATTTTCTCCTCTATAGTATAACAAACACCGATTTCGCTAACTAAAGCTTTTTTGCATAGCCGGTCTTCGATCGGGCACAAGGCCAAATTAAGGAGCATTAGTTAGCGAAGCCGGTGTTTGTTTTACTATAGAGGAAAAAATTCTTGCGCCCGGCAAAAGGCCGGCTAAACAGAAAAGCTTTAGTTAGCGAAGCCGGTCTTTGTTATACCATAGAGGAAATACGGCTATGCAGAAAAGCTTTAATTAGCGATTCGGGATTCTTATATTCGGTATTTTCGAATTCGAAATTATAAAGTTCGAGACTTAGAGCTTCCGATTTCTGAAATTCGGGACATAAAAATAATCCCAATTTTTTTTAGGATTCTGAAATTAGAGTTTTTGATACTTAGTCCCTTTTTATGTATGGTAAACGTATGCAGTGAATATAACAAAACACAATTTGCCACCATTATGACTTTTAAAATATATAATTTAAAAATTAACTAAGTCCCAAAATATTTTTAGGGAGTTATTTCATTTCAGATTTTTGGGGATTTATTTTATATGAAATTACTCCCCAATATACAAATGAAATAAGTCCCCAAAAAAAATTAAATAAATCCCCAAAAAACGTTGTTGTTGCCTATCATATATTTTTTTGGGGAGTTATTTCATTTCCGTTTTAGGGACTTATTTCGTGGGGGGTTATTTCATGGCACCAAAAAAATTTTTGTTTTATTTACAATTAAGATCATGCAGTTGGTCTACCCTTTAGAATTGCATTTCTTTTCCTCTCTCCTAAAAACTTAAAGAATGCAAGCCAGCACTTTTGTTTTATTTACAATTAAAGAATGTAAGCCAAACATCTGCATGAATCTTAATAATGATATTCATGAAACCTTCATTATAATTTTTTATTCGCTTCGTTTGTATTCAGTACGATAAATAACTTTGCAACGAAAGCAACAAACACTCGATATTAAAGAGACGAGCAAGACAAAGTTAGTTTGTTTACTTATACAATAGAATATGAACACTAATAACTCTGAAACAAAACAACCACTGAATAAATGTCGAATAAGTTCATGGAAAAACACATTGAATTAAAATTCAGTGCTGCCAGTTGACGGAAAAGAAAAACATTAGGCAAGATAATAAAAAAATTACCATTAAGTGTAAAAGCAACAAAAAAAAAATATACTTTGTTTTCAATGTAAATTAATTGTCTTCAATGTAAATTTTAAAATAACAAAAAAATTTTATTTTATTTTCAAACACATTCACTAACTTCAAAAACATTTTTCAGCAATATGTTTTGCTTGGAAGTACATAAAAAAGTAGTTAGCCAAAAAATTCAAAATGCTTTACAAATTACATATATTATTGTAATCGTAACAAAAAAAATAACATGAATTTACTAAAGTGGCAACATTGCTGTCGAGTATTTATAAAATAATTAGAGTGAAAACTGTCAAACAATAACCGCCCTACAAGAAATGCATAACCAAAACTAAAAAAAATATATTTAACTAGCCACTTGCAACAATTTTACGCAAGGACCGAAAATAACAGTTATTTTGAAATTTTAAAACAAAAAAAGCATATAGAAGTAAATACTGGCAAACTGATTCAAGTATACCATATTGATCCTTATGAACTTTTCTATGATAAAATATTATGATTTTTAAAGATTTGATTTTTGATTTGATATTTTTTCGATCAAAAATTACAGTTATTTTTTGATTTATATTTTTTTGGACAAAAGTAACAGTTATTTTTTGATTTTTATTTTTTTGAACAAAAATAACAGTTATTTTTTTATTTTTATTTTTTCGATCAAAAACAACAGTTATTTTATGATTTTTATTTTATTGAACAAAAATAACAATTACTTTTTGATTTTTATTTTTTTCGAGCAAAAATAAAAGTTATTCTTTACAGAAATGTACGTGTTATAATTATTGAGTTATCTTTGAATATTTATTTAAATGTGTGATCATCATTGGGATATCTTATAAATATTAATAGCCTATTTCCAATGTGCGAAAGAATTCTTTCGTTCGCATAACTACATTGAAAACAAAAACAAATTTCTTAAGTCAACCAAATAATTATAACACGTACATTTCTTTAAACAATAACTTTTATTTTTGCTCGATTTGATTGAAAAAATTAAAATAAAAAAATAACTATTATTATTGTTCGAAAAAATAAAAATCATAAAATAACTGTTATTTTTGATTGAAAAAATAAAAATCAAAAAATAACTGTTATTTTTGTTCAAAAAAATAAAAATCAAAAAATAACTGTTATCATCTGACTTTAATGAAAATAGGAATAACAGTTACGGTCCCTGATTTTACGTTTAATTAATAAGTTAGAGAGAGAGAGACATAATGATTTAGAGAGAGAGGCAAAATCACATGTACACAAAGTTTCAGGTAGTTTTTAATTTTTCTCTTAATAAACTAATAGAAACTATAACCAATATATCGGTGATCACTACTGTTAATCTAACTAGTAAAATGACCGGTAGTCTTCTTGTAGGGCGTTTCACTGAACAACCTCTTTGTGTTTGCCATATGAGACGAAATGTGTTTGCTAGTAACATGAATAAAACAACAGTTTGATCAGTAATCTGAATTTTACGAGTATTTGAAAATTAACTTCAGTGGATAAACATTTCAGTATGTTTATGAATGAAGTTGTTCATGCAGCCCTTTAGCAAGCTCTTAAGGCCGTGTCAGATACAACTTTGTCGCTTTGCGTGACGTTTCTACCTACGGCAGAAAAACGCAAAGCAAAAGGTGTATGCCACAATGAAAACTTTGACAATACTCACGCATTGTTTGTTTACTTATAAAAGCGGTTGGTAATTTGTACATTTAATTATTTGTTACAAAAATAAAAGTTAAAAATTTAATTCGACGGTTTTTTGGAATTGAATTTGGAAAAAAAAAAATTTAAAAAAAAGAAAATTATACTAGCCAATTGTCAAAGCGCGCAAAAAGATGAGAGTTGGCGAACTTTTTGCTTCGCTCCGCTTTGAAAGTACTTTATGTGACATGTTTCGTATAAGTACGTATATTTTATCTTAGATGTCAAAGCGAATCGGTAACGCAACGCGAAGCAAAAGTTTTATCTGACATGGCCTTTATTGTGCTTCGTACGACGAATTTACTTAGCGAATTTTTACTGAAAAATTCGTCGTGTTGGGCGAAATTCTTCTTTCGTCGCAGTTGTTTTCCTTGCATTACTTCTATAACAATTTTTTGTTTAATCACTTGTTCCAATAACACCGTGGTAACAGTTTCAACAACAGTTTGTACAAAAAGAAATAAAATCATATTCAAATAAAATATAAACTTAAAATCCGTTTAGCAAGTTGTAAGGTATTATTATTTCGACTTAACGGATTGTTGCTTTTTTTCATAATAATTGATATTTAATCAGTTGATGTGCTGGGATTTGTGCAAAAAAGGGGGGACGAAAAGCTATTATAAAAAAAATTGTCAATAAGCAAGTATATTTAAAAGTGCTACGAAATAGTCTAAGCTTTAAAGTGTTAATTTTAACACATTGATATCAATTTGCAATTATAATTATACATTCTGACGTTTTTGTTTAAAAAATGTAAATCCAATAGAAATTAATGCTACAACCAGGGCTGCCAGATTTGACAATTTATCGTCATTTTGACGATTTTAGGTTCCGAAATTAGCAAAGTGCCGCTTTGCTGATTTTTTTCTAAAAAGTGACGATTTTATTCAGTCTTCAAAATAAAACAATTTTAAATCTTTTGATGTTTGTTATTAGGCAGCACAGGAAAAAAACATTTTTGTAAATGATTTTGTGCTTCAAAGTCTATTTTGGAGCTTGTTGACCAGGAGAGGGCGAAGGGTATCCAATTCTATTGACTTCCTTTAGCACCATCGCAATGTGGGTTGTATTTGCCTATTTTATCGTTACTACAACGGAAGTGTTCTGATGAAATTAGGAAACCCATACCTTTGTTCGTAATACACGTTTTTCCTCAAGAGCCCATCTATTTGTGGTCGATTGGCCGGTGAATCGTACAACGCATTCCACATACGGTCTGTTCGTATGTGGAATAACCTTCCTGCTAAAGTCTTCCCTCTCACTTTCAACATGAATAAATTCAAGTCGAATGTTCACAAGCACTACTCCCTCTTTCCTCCTTCCCATAACTTATTTTCCTAGTTCCAACACAATGCAACGCATTAGTAGGTGTCATCCCCTGAGTGCTGGTCCTAACAAAAAAAAAAAAAAAAAAAAAAAAAATTATACGAGAAATTTGTGCTCTTTTCCATAACAAATTTTATGGGCAAAAGCAAAATTTTGAGTCAAGTCTATTTAAGTAAAAATTCGTACAAAAACTTTGATATTGAGATTGAGAGTTCACTCGTGTGGAGAGCGGGTGCAGTTATGGACTGATTTGGCTCATTTTTAACATACATTTATGTGACAGCGCATAGAGAAATGGACCTAAGGCTAAAAAAAATCAATTTTCACATTTTTTTTGTTTGATGTGGACAACATCTGAGCGCGTTTTCAAGGTTGACCAACACGTTTCTGACGTCATGAGATGTGTCGCTTTCAAATGAGACAAATACCAACACGCTCAGTGATGGCACACCAAAGATACACGTATTTAAATCTTTAAAATTGTTTTAAAGAGTTTTTACCCTTGGGTCCCTTTCTATTTTGCGCGTCACATATGTATATGAAAAACTTTTAAGCCAAATTTTATCCTCCTAGCTTATAAGGGTGCCAAAACTATAATTTCGTGAAGAAAGATTATTTCAGGTAAAAAAGAAAAAATAATAATAAATTATAAAAAGATTTAAAGATGTTAAGGTTTACATGTCAAAATTAGAGAGGTATAAATTACAGGCAGTCGTGGTTTTTTGTTCATATCTTAGGCATTTGTAGACCGATCTGGCTGAAATATAATAACACACTATTCCGTACAATATCTAATATAAATGTATAACAATGTTTATATACGAGTCTTCGGAAATCACATTTCAACAAACACATGGTTAAATTGACATCATTAAACCAACTTTGCTATTTATAAGGACTCAGAATATATGTACATATATACTTTATAGGGCCAAACATTAATATTGTAGCAATTACAAAAGGAATGACAAACTTATATAAAAACGAACTTGTATATATGTATACCCTCTGTTGTGAAAGGTATACAAATTTGATATTTTTTAGAAAATGGCCCGATTAAAAATATCTTTTATTTTTAGGATTTTGAAAAACCTTAGATTATTATAATATAGTAATTAAAGGTTTACAAAACAAATTTTTTATGAAAATTTTCCTTAACAAACGTTTGTTAAATTTAACGAACAATTTCATAACCATATGGGGGTACATGTATGTATATAATATGATTTTGTTTGCTTGTTTTTAAATACAAATCGAACAAACTTTGTTTAATATATAAATTTAAATTGTCCGATTTTTTTGACGATTTTTTAAACAGAAAAAGACGATTTTTTTTATTTTTTTTTCAGGAAATTTACGATTTTTTCACAATTTTATCTGGCAGCTCTGGCTTCAAATGAATATCATTGATTGCAGTTATAAACACAATTGGGACGAACTTCGCACAGCCGAACAAAATTGTTGCCAAGCATTTGCTGTGTAAATTTGTCGAATAAGACACAATTATTGCGAAAGGAGCAGCTATGAATGTGATTTTATTTTTATTTATCTCTTTAAACGCTGCCGATTTTAATAATTTTTAAAAATTTCAACTAATTTTAAATGACTACTATATATGGGAATTTCCTGGGGTCACGGACGAACGTTCGAATGCTTTTGATGTACAAATAACATAGAAAACAAAACCTTTCCTAGCATTTTTTGCGATTCGATAGCATTTTGGTAGCTCTATGTTTTGTGCAAAAGATAGATTTTATCGAGTTTAAGTTTTCATAATGATAGTTAAGGCCGGTATTCACTATCCTATTTAGTCGCATGATATGTCAAAAAATCGTGTGTGCTCATAATGTATGACAGTGTGGCTTAAAAATGAATTGAGTGACAGACTAGTCTATCAGTACCGTGGTTGCGGATTCGATTCCCGCCAGAGACTCTGGTCTCCTGCAGACAAGCAAAAAGCTTCGCGGGGTTTAGTGTAGGAATATTAATGATACTTGCAAATGTTTATGAAAATTTTCATAAAATGATAGATTATATGCGATCAGAGTTGCATTTTCTTGTAAAGTAGATGAGTCATTTGAGTTTGCATCTTTTTTGTGGGTTAGTGTGACATTGACAGCAGATTTTGCAGCCATTTTTTTATGTCGGATAGAATTCCGTCGGATTTTCGTGTGAATGAATCGTACGATTATGTAGGATAGTTAATACCGGCTTTTATAAACATGTGGTCACGAACGTACGCAAAATAGAAGTCAACATTGGTTGACAGTAGTGAAATGTAAAAAATCTGCGAAATGGAACGGAATATTCAAAAGTGATTAATTAATTTTTAAAGTGTATTAATATAGATCTCTATCCAGTATTTACACAATAAAATAGCTCTATTGGTTTTTGTTTAATTGGCTTAAGTACCGGTCGCGAACGTACGAGTCGTGAACGTACGATTAACGCGAACGTACCGTTAATCGAACTTTTTTTTTGTTCTTCTTACACTTTTCTTTTCCTAATTAATTCTAACAGAGAGATTTTGAAGAAAGAATGCAAACATAACACATTTTTTGCATGTAAAATAATCTTATAATCTTTATATATATAAAAATGAATTATGTATGTTTGTATGTTTGTTTGTCGCTTTATAGACTCCGAAACTACTGAACCGATTTTCCTGAAATTTTTACAGTAACATCACGTGAGCCCTAAAAATAAAATAGGCTACTTTTTTTTTCGATAGGGGCAGGGGAATTGGTACCCCCCATAGGATGCCAATATTATACTGAACCGATTTTCCTGAAATTTTTACAGTAACATCACGTGAGCCCTAAAAATAAAATAGGCTACTTATTTTTTCGATAGGGGCAGGGGAATTGGTACCCCCCATAGGATGCCAATATTAATTATCGCATATCTTAAGAGCCGCTGCACGCATTTTGCTGAACTTTTTGTAGTAGGATCTTCTGAGCCCCGGAATTGAAATAAAATAGCAGCGGGGGTATAGGAATACCCCATAGGACGCCAATGTTTAACATCGCATATCTTAAGAACTGTAATAGTGAGAATGTTCAAACTTTCTAAAAGTCACTCTTATGGTATACTACACTTTTGAAAATAAAAATAAAGCGGGTAGGCGCAGGGGGGAAATACCTCCCATAGGATGCATACATTAAATATCGCTCAACTGAAGAACTATTAAAGGGAGAGTCTTCAAACGTGGTTAAAGCTACTATTATAGTAAACTATAAATTTCAATATAAAAATGTGCGGGGTAGACAGAGTAGGAGCAGTACCCCTCATAGAAGACATATTAAATACCATATATCTGAACACAAGAGCTATCAACCTTTACAGGACAAATTTTTTTTTTGCCAGTGTAGCGAAGCGCACCGGGTTAAGCTAGTTAAATATAAAAATGTCTTAAGAAGTAGCATTAAAAGAAAATATTAAATTTTCCAGTTTCCACCCCAATTTCCCCAAGTAAATCAGCTGATATATGCTATGAATCCAGTCTATTAAAAAAACAAAGACTTTTTTTTATAATTATAACACTAAAACACGATGATTATCAACATTTTATTTTTCCATCCTGGTTGACCATTCGGAGGAAATGCCCATTAATTAACCGACCATCCATAATTTTTATTTCTATTTAATTGCGCTTATGGTTAATTTGATTTATATATTTTTTTTTAAGAACTAATAAATTTTATTAATCATTAAATTTTCGTAGCTCCTTCAGTTACGTTCAGGATATTAAAAAATATTTACAACAATTACATAAAAACAACTATGTACTTAAAAACAAATTTGTTTGTATATTATTGTTGTAAATATTTTTTCAATATCCTCAAGACGTAACACAAAGGGAGTTACGAAAACTTGATGATTAATAAAAATAATTATTTCTTAAAAACAATAGCAAATTGACCACAACCGCAATTAAAAATTATGGATGACCGGATAATTTATAATAATATATGCAGTTGTCATTTGAAATTTTTTGGAATTTATAAAAACTATTAAAATTTTAGACATCGAGTTCATAATTTTTGCACGGCTGCTTTAAAAAGGCCTGTAAACATTTTTAGAAAGGCATTAATATTAAAATTATTATTTTAATTAATTTATTAAAATAAAAGTTATACAAAAACAAGACACAAGGAAAAATTATATTTTCATTAAAAAATTATTTGGAATTAACAAAAAATTGCTCTAAACAAATTGCCTGTTTTTAACAATTAAAGCTAAGCATTAATTTTTAACTTCCTCGATAATTAGATATTTCTCTCCATACATATTTTTTTAATTGTATTCAAATTGCGCCAATTTTCTAAATAACTAATTGAAAAAGTTTAAATATAAGCAAAAAACGATTTTAAACAATTGGGTTGCACATTATCAGGTTATACGGTTATGTAGTTATATTAACAGCAACAAAATATATTAAAAAAAATTAGAATAAGTGTATATTGTTGTTGTGAATATAACTAAATAACCATATAACCTGATAACCAGCCTTCCGTGAAAACTCCAAATATTATTTGCGTCGCTAACCGAAATGACGCAAACTTAAGCACTATTTTCCATACATTTCTTATTGATATTCATTTAATTAATTCCAAGATTCATAACTTAAGCTTTTCAAAATAAATTTTGACTTGATAGACTTGATGACGGATAATTTTCTTTTAGATCTTCAAATAAGGTTAAAGCTTTCTTTTGTATTACCATTTGACTTCTCATTTTTTTGACCTGTTTATGTTGTTACGTTGTTGCGTTTTTTTTAATATTATCAGCGTCTCTGAAACAACAAATGGATTTTTATTGTAGAAGGTGCTATTCCAAGGTTTCTTCTAATTCCAACAGTCTTTTCCCCAGATTTTGAACGTTTCAAAAGGTACAGTTTTTATTTTAAGCCTATTTGCTTTCTTTTTTGACTCATTATTTCAAAATATTAAGATTTAACTTCACTTCTGCAAATGTAATTTGAACCTACTAACGACCTTCAGCTTGAAGACATTTGTTCACATATGTACATACATACATATTTCCCTTAGACATTAACGGGAAATTCCCTTTTTCTGTTTTAGCTTTGTACCAACATTTTTATATTAACAACGCAAATTGAAGCACTACGACGCAACTTCGAAGCCATGCGACGCAAACTGAAACAAAATCGACTCAACTTCGAAATCACAGAAATTTTAAAAAGCCACAACTTCGAAATGACGCAAACCCAAGCGACCCAAACCGGGGTATTGGTGTATAAAAAAAATTGTTAGTAAAAAATAAGCCAAAACACTAAGAAATTGGAAAGAAACACGTTCACTCTGTCTCAATTTGGTTGTCGTTCGTCGACGTAAGCAATGGAAATAAGCCTATCGCTGAGTGCGTTATGCACGACGTATTTCGGCCGACCCAGTGATTGTGTGTATTTTCATATATGTGCTATTCGTTGCGAAAAATTCGCGATCGTCCCAATTATGAACTTGCATTTTTCTTTTCTAAATTTTTAGAATAAAAAAAATAATATTTATAATTTTGTTGTGAAATGAATGACAGAATTTAATTCCGCTAACTTAATTATTTTATCAAGATCAAATTTTTAAGAGCTGAAAACTTTGCTTTATAAAAATTCTATAATAAAGTTTCTATATCATTTTGAAGGAATTTAGAATAATCATGCAAAATGTGTTATCTTGTCATTTTATAAATATTATTATAAATAAATAGAATGTGAGCATTGTTTCTTTTTCATAAATTATTTTTAATTATATTAACCATTTTTTCGAATGTGCTTCTATGAGTTGTATTTCAATTTATAAAGCTTTTTACAATAGTCTTATTCCCTCAATACAAGATATTCTGGTAGTGTTTAAAGTCATTCCTAAAAGTATTAGTACATATCTATAGCTTTTCAATCATAACCAAAGGTTGGCTTAAGCTAAAATATATGCAAAATATTCTAAAAAGCTTTATAAATTGAAATACAACTCATAGAAGCACATTCAAAAAATGGTAAATATAATTATAAATGTTATACTGGATAAGTTTTCTTTTTTGTAATTTAAAAAATAAAAATTTTCGTTTGGGAATTTACATTAAAAAAACTCAATTTAGATTTTGATTTTAATCACCGGAACGGTAATTGTATTTTCTTAGTTGTTATTAAAAATAATCGGTTGCTATTGAAAGCCATATCTTAATATCTTAAACAAGCCATACAATTGATTAAATGTCCCTAAAACTATAACGAATGGCAAAAATTCGGTAAAAATTGTTAAATTAGCGGAAATTCGCCAACAGCGGCATTATAGAAGAGTCTTATATTTATTAATATTCGTTAACGCTGTAAAGATTGAGAAAACTTACTGTAAAAAATCGCTTGTATCGCGAACATGGCAAAAATTCGCGAAAAAATGTATCAAAAATTAGATTAGTGGCGATACATTTTTTTTTGCAAAATTAGTATTTTTTTTGTTTTCAAAAATTCATGCAAAAATAATAAGGAAAAAATTGATATTTTTATCATTTATCTGAAAGGTATATTACAAATAAAATACGTCATGTGTATATCATGAAAATCGAAGGAGAAATTTAAGTTTTATGCTTTAATTTTTTGTGCATGACTAATATTTCGAACGAAATAAATCGATTATGCTAATATATTTTATCATGGCTTGAGAACGACTGTCTGACATTTTTATAACCTCATTGCTGTTGATAAGGCTTTTTACCCCAACTATTTCACTTGCGGGGAAAACGATCTTTTAGCACTTAATTTATTTTTATTCAATTAGTAATTGGCTAAACTGTTATGAGGGTTACATTTTTTTTATTTATATAGAAATTTTTGTATGTACAATAGAGTGCTCCAAAAAAATGAATTGGCGAATTCTAAAAAATTCTAACAATTTTGAACATTAACGTTCACATAGAAAATTTGTATGAAAAAAACCCAGTTTTAAAATATTTTTCATACATTTTCGTTCGAAATTATTGAACAGTCAGTTCAAATTTGAAAATGCATTTCTGAAACTGCCGTTAAAAAAATTATTTTTTTTTGTCGTACCTGGGATTAGGTTAACGGTATCCAACGTAGGAAAAAACTCACATACAAGTAAATACGTGTAAATTTAAAGTAAAAATTAGCTTTTATCAATTATTTCTCAAAAAATTTAAATATTGTTCCTAAATTTCTTGTACAAGTGGGCTGAGACATTTTAATATTTTTAAACAAATTTTGTTGGCATGATAATTACGTACACATTTTGATTATTTTACATTTTGCAAAAGTAATTATTTGATGGTAACATTTTTAAAAAATCCGAGAAAATTAATTTTCCCCCTTGTGATGCACCTTCAAAATTCAGCGTCGTTTCGGCGCCAGTTAACGTTATCCTATTATCTTCATATTTTACAGAACGTAAATATAAAATAAATAGAATAATTTCATAGGAAGGGGAGGGGGGGGGGGGGGGTATTCACAATTTAAGGGTTTATCTATATGTTTAACAGATCAAGCATTCACTGAGTTTAGTTACAATTTTATTTTATTATTATCATTTGAAAGCTTTCGAATAGGTATATCTTTCTGGCTAACTATACAAAATGTATTTTATAATGCTTTTCCCATTAGGAAGCGGAGATGATTTTGTGAAATGCTATACAAATAAGCTTTAGTTAGCGAAGGAAGTGTTTTTGATACCATTGATGAGGATATCATTGCGCCCATATCAGAGAAAATTCTTGCCCCAGGCCAGAGGCCGGCTAACAAGCTATATTTTATTTAGCGAAGCGAGTGCTTGTTATTTATTTAAACTTTCTTTTATACTTTTGTTTAAATAAAATTTATGTTTACCTAGTACACTTCCAAAAGATCTAAAAACGTTTTTAAATAAATTTTGTATATCCAGAAAGATCTATTCAAAAGCTCTCAAATGATACAATATTGGCCATATTTAGTGGAAAATCGCACATATATGTAAATATATAAAAACTTCAGAGGTCCATAACTCGAAAACTATTCGTTTCGACGTTTTCCATATAATATTTTCTTCTTATTTTTCAATTCTCTATCACCTTACCTAAACTCTTATTTTTTTGGAGCTGTGTTGGTAAAAAAACAAAGAAATGTATGCAGCTGAAAGAATTCGGTTAATGGGCACATCTTCATATTTTTAAAACTTCCATCACTCACCTTTATGCCAAAAGCAAAACTAGAAATTTCCTAACACAAAATTGTTTTTACTTAATAAAACATTTTACAAATGATGTTTTTTACTTTTTCTAATTTAACTCTACCTATGCGTGAACAAGTATCACTAAAAATTTTAATTTTTAAAACGACACTGATAATAAAACACAATAAATTAATAAGGCAACAACAAATTATGCAATTTCCACTCTTTTATTCTTGTGGCCATTAATTTACTATCGGCGTTGTGTTTTTTTAAGAACAATGATAAGCAAAAATTTCTGTTGTTTTTTTTTATTTCCAAGTTGTTTCTTATTTTATACTTTTTTTAAAATAATTTCACAATATATTTTTCACTAGATTCGATTAGATAGTTATATTGTTTTATATCCGAATGGCTTAATAGTATAAACTGATTTCGTTATATTTTTTTATAATTACACACCAACCAATTTTTTATTTTGTTGTGACGGGTGAAAGCAAAAAAAAAAAAAATAGAAAAAATTCATGTCACTTTGATTTTGCTGGTATTACCGGATGGTTTTGGGCAAATAGTAATGCCAAGTCTGTTAAAAACGGCAACTTTAGTATAGAACGTCAACTATTAGTTAAATCGTCATCATTAAGAAGAAATTTATATTAATTTTAATATGTGTATTTATAAAATAAGAATGTGGGAATTACATTTTTTTATTATTTAATAATTTTTTCGAATGAACTTCTTTTAGTCCGAATATGCATTATTACTTCATTGCTAGCCAAAGAATAGCTAATGTGAAACATGTAACAGAAGTTTACAAGATATTCTGGCAGTGCATAGAAATGACATTTTTTATGGCCAAGCTAAGCGCAACAAATTGTACCGCATTATCTATATCTGCTACAGTTTTAGGCGTATTTAATTAATTTACCAGAGTTGGGTTTATATGGAACATATGGTAAATAATGGACCGATCCTCACGAAATTTATTATGTGGTTCCAGCCCTATAAAAGTGAAGTATTAATTTTTTTAGGATATCATTATGTATTATGGCGTAAGGCGTACTAAACTGTATGATTTCCAATCGTAAAAAACGAATTTGTGCAAAATGTTATACCGTGCATTATTCCACTGTTTATGTTAGTTTTTGTGAAAAAATTATCGATTTTTTAGTACGGTGGAACCACATTTTGATTCATAGCTCTGATCCCACTGAACCGATATTGCTGGATTTCAACCCCAAACTGCTTAGGATAACAACAACCAGTTTGACACCAAGTTTGTTTTTTTTTTTCGAAAGTGGGTGTGTTTTCAACAGACCGACATACAGACGGACATGGCTAAATAGACTAAGAAATACTCAATATATAATATAATAATCAGGGCTGTTCTGGAAAATGAAAACGCAAAACGCAAGAATTTAAAAGTCGTTTTTTTACTAAGATTTTTGTAGTAAAAGAAATACAACTACAATACAATGCAAATATTTCTCTATTAAACAGAATTCTATAAGAAAATTATAAAAAATTGTTTTAAGAGTGTATTAAAAAGAACTTCAAAATTCTTGCGTTTTCGATTTCCAGAACACCCCTGAATATTATACAGTGGTTCACAAAATGTTTCAAAAAGTACCAATTTTAAACAGTAATAATAACGATTTTAAATCAATGGTGAGCGCTCCATAGCACAATTGTGCTGAGAGATTTCACACGTATTCTATGCCTCTTTAATTTAGTTTTCGATGAGACAGCGTCGAATGCACATGAGGCGGATGCTTACATATTTTCTTGTATTTTTTATATTATTTTTTGGTGGGTACTTCTGCCATCTCACTAATACTAATAAGCATCAATACAAGCACAGTTTTAGTTGTGCCCACTTCTGTTTTAAATTGAAAATGAAATTTAAAAAGAGAAATAAACTATATATAGCCCTTTTTATACAATTTTGGAAATATGTAAATTTGAAGATATTCCAAATTCTCAAGGAAAATATATGAAAAAATCGCAATATCGCCCAAAGTAAATTTCCATTGCTAAAAAGGATATCCAAATTTGACGAAAAATCGCCACATTTGATAGCACTCACATTTTTAGTTATTTAATTTTTGTTGGTTTTTAAAACAGTGAAGTGCAAATTTTGTTTATTCTAAAAGCCAATTAAAAAATAAATTAAATTTATAATCTCTTAATTGACTAAATTTTGTATGGAAATTTAACGCGCTTTACTCTTATAAAACAAAACAATTTTTTATAAATAAGGTTTCTCGTCATTTTTCCAATATGTAAAGGAATAACATTAACTATAAAGTTTAAATAACCTTGGTATTACAATGCAACTTAAAATATATTTTAATGTTTTATTCATTAAACAGAAGCATTTTAAATGTCGTTACATGTTTTCACATTTGGTAACTTTTTCAACAATTTTGGTTGTAATAATTTATCCGTGGCAGCACTGTTAACCGACAATACATGACACAATCCCACTGATTGGCATTATTAAGATAGTCTGGCAGCCTCATTTACATTAATCTTATTAGTTTTTTCGCTTTTTCAACCGGTTAACAAGTAGTTGGCTTGGACTGCTAGAAAATTGCATAAAAATAAAAAAATAATTCTACAACAGTTCTGAAAATATAATAAAAAGTATTTTGCCAGTTAATTAATATGTTGTGCCTTCAAAAATAAATGGAAATGTATAAAAAAAAGTGCTACAGGTCAAAAAAGTATGTGTGCAAAAAAGCAATGTAGAAAGAAGTGTTTAGAAGTTAATAAAATTCGTGTTGTGGTTGTGAATATATGATTTAAATGTTATTTGATATTTAGTTAAAATTTTATTCTATCGAAAATTAGTCAAATTATTTTAAAAATGATAAATTATTGGATATTAAGTGAAATTATGTCATTGTAAAAAACTATTGTAAAAGAGCGCCAAAAAGTAACAACTGCAAGAGGAAGGAAAATAAAACTTAAAATAGAGTTGCCGTATGGTTCCTTTTACAGAAAAAGTAACATGGTGAGTTGTCAACTTGATTTTTGAACAGGGACTGTTAAATTTGAAATTGTTGAATGTATTTGGTGTTTTGTTGAATTAAAATGGCTGTTAATGAATAAATATTTTTGAATTGATGTTTAAATGGAAATTTTAGTAAGTTTTATAAAAAATAAGAAAAACATTCAAAAAATAAATGTTTGGACTAACAGATTAAAAAAATAATTTGCTTAAAAATAAAGTTTAATAAAAAAACTTTTAATTTTATTTTAAAACATAAATTTTTTTTGAATAATTAGTGTTGTGGTTAATTTATTGAACTGTTTATGGTTTTTAATCCAAATTTTTCAAATTTTAATCAGGCTAAAATAAATTTAATATTCATTAAATTATTTTTATGAAGAAATGAATTTTACAACATGAAATGAATAAAACTTTATTGATAATTATTCATTCTTGACTGACCGGGGAATTGAACCCACGTTCACGGACAGGTTGATTTGATATGTTTCAATAGTAATCACACTATCCCCTTAGAGAATCTTTGACTTTTAACACTCACCTCCCTTGACGACGGCTGGCAGGCAATTGCCAAACATCAATCTTTAAACCAAATTGGTTTTATTTTTGTTGGAGAAACGAAAACTTTGGGTTGTTAAGGCAACTTAAATTTTTTTCAATCCTATGAGTTACTTATTTAAGAGGTTTTAATCCTAAGTTTTATCCCTTATCTATGATATTTTAAAATACATGTCAATCTCTTAAGGGCCACCGTGTAGGTCAGATATTACAATATTGTAAGCAGGCGTTGCCAATAGAATTATTTTTCTCACAATGGTGCCATTGTCAGATGCATTAATTTTACACGTCTGCCAAATACAAATGAGCTTACAATGTTCACACAGTTGCACGACATTTAGTAAAGTTTTATGCAATTAAATCAACGCTGCTTACCAATATTGTAAGATCTGACCGCCGTCTATTTGGCCCTTTAGTCCAAACGATGTTCATAGTTGTTGCAATTCTAATGAAAAATCTCATAAAAATTTATTTAATTTTTAAAAAAGCATACTACTGAATAAAGGAAATTATAAAATAAAAAAAAATTTTCAATCCACTTCTTAGAGGACATCTGATTATTTTTTACGAGTAATTCTATACTAATATTTTAAGCTGAAAACTTTATAGGTTTATATGTTTGTAAGAGGTAATCTCCGGAACTGCCGGTCAGATTTTTTTCAGTAAAATAAAGAATAAAATAAGTCCAGAGGCGCTAAACCTCCTATACTCAGAAATTATTAATATCGTTTTAGAACAGATCTATTAACGTGTGTACGCTGTTAACCCTCCATTTCGCGTCAAGTCTATCTGTCCGCTCGACCGTCCTCTGACCGAATGCGAAAGTGACGATTTTAATGAAATTAGAAATAAAGGCTTTTTATTTTTAAATCTAGGACCAAGAAGGGTGCATTACTGCCTCTCCGAAAATATCTAATCAATTTTGATTAAATTTGAATCGTTTATAGATTAGCGTTAATAAAACACACAGGGTTAATATTTTTCTAAGCTAGGAATATGAAGGGCGCGCACGGCTATCCGAAACTATCTTACCGATATTAATGAAATTTAAAACATACATATGGGCAAATCCTGCCCAAAGAACGTTACATTCGTACGCGTTTTCTGATTAATATATAAACATTTTTTAATTTTTCAAAACAGATAGCTTCATCTAATACATAGTGCTTAGTGACATTACTGTGTACTATCGAATACCTACTAAGAAATGCCTACTTAATTTCTTAGTAGGTATTTGTTGCGAAATAATTGATTAGAAAGTTTTGTGACGCACGTTAAAAAAGTGGAAGTTCCTTTAAAAGTTGAACTGTGTTTGGGTATTTTTTTTAAACGAATTTCGCATAATAAAATACACAAAATTTTATCCCTAAAAGAATAATGAGCATAAGCGAATTAAAACAATGACTTAATAGCAGTCAAAATATGTTGCCTTTTTTAATCAAATACCGTGAACCCACTGTGACGCACGTTTATTTTTTTTCCAGTAACATATAAAGAAACGCAATTGTATTTAGTTTAACAAATAAAAATTTATATATGTTTTTATTAACATTTTTTAAAACAAATTTTTTGTTTATAAATGCATTTATCAAAGAATAAATGTAAAGTTTTTATTAAAGAATTTTATATTTTGATGGCTGGAAGTCCATGTAAGCCTTGTGCGCAAAGTGCAAGTTGCAGTTTTGGATATAATTAAATTGAAAATGGGGACAATCACTCGATAATTTCACAAAGCCTCCATACAAGCCTCTTTTCGGAAAAAGAACTTTCTTATCTTATTACGTTAGTATTTATATTAAATTTGGTCCAAAAATATTTTAAATCATCCTACCAAAGTTTATTGGAATCGGTCTATATTTGACCGTAGTTCACATACCAATAACACTCCAGAAAAAAATATTTTTATACCCTAATTTTATTATAACTGTTGGTATTCCAATATGGTGGGTCTAGAATTTACCAAAGATGCCAGATAAACCCCCTCCTTAAAATCTCTTAGGGCTTATAAATCAGTCCAAGTTAAGCTCTCTTTTTGGTTTAAAATGTGTTTAAGCTAGCAAATCTTTAAATCAGTAAACATATAAACCATCTCTATACCTATGAAACTGGTGTTTAAACTCCTAATACAGACCATATGAATTTGACAACAAATATTGTTGGGCTTCCGCTTTATTATTTTTTTAAAATTCAAATTATATATGGGGCACTGTTTACAGCTGTTGAGTTTAAGCTGTTTTTAAACATTCACTGAATTATTAGCCATAAAAGTCGAAAAAATTCATGCTGGTACATTGATTTATCTAAATAATATAATACAACAGACTCTAATATGAATCTTCAGCTAAAAATATAATTTTGTTGTAGCGGGTCAATGATTGCCCCATGGGTAGGGTGTCATATGGTCTGGCTTGATCGACTATACTTTCTCACTGGCTTTTATATATCTATATGCTTACATTTAAAACATAAATGCTATTTATATAAAATTTTGCCAAACACCTGCCAAATATTTCGCTTCACAAAAGCTCTAATTCTGAAGAAAAGTAATAAGAAGCGAAGATATAAGAAAATAAAATAACTATTGAATCGGGTTTTAATACAATTTTTGAAAGAACTCAAATCGTGACGCACCCTACAGATGCTAATACGCAAAATTTTTTTATTTTCTTATTGTTGAATTTAAATTTTTTATTTGCTTAAAAAGCGGTAATAAAATTGAAATAAAATTATAGACGACTTGAAAAAAAAAAAAATTTTATTCGCAATAGGTATAAAAAAAAACTTATTTTTCGCGAGGCACGCTACAATTCTTGGAACTGACATTTCATACATAATATCAATCTTTCCAAAATAGTAAAAAACAAAATAATTCTTTATCAATATTCAAGAGAATTGAGAGAATAAAAATATTTCTTACAATCAGACCATCTATACTAACACTAAGAGATCTGAGGTAGGGTAAGATTTGGTTATAATTTTTGTATTTATGATCATCGAAATACATTTTTTTTATATTTCTGAAATTGTAGATCTAGTCCAATATTACATTAAACAAAATATGAAAAATTATCGGTTGATGGTAGAGATGAGCGATATTTCTGTACCCGTGATTTAATCACTGTTACTGAAAAATCACGAATCACAGTTGTGACCAAATTTGTCAAGTAACAGGTACTTTCTAAGTTGTTCTTTTTGTATTTTGTTACATATACAAATTTATGATATTTCACTGTTTTGAATGAAATGTCGAATGATATTGCTGTTCCTTTCATTCTCTCTTCTATCTTATTAGAATTTTTTTATGCCAAAATTTATTTGTTCAAGTATGTATGTATATGAAAGTAAACAGATTTGAAAGCTCTTACAATTTGTTGTTATTTCTTTGTAAAGTGCTTACAAAAGCTCTTGCAAAAGCTCACGCATTGTACATATACCTTGGCCGCAATAGCTTTAACCCTTTCAGTGTTTTTGTCGAATATATTCGACATTCCATTGTACTCTCTTTCTACGCACTTTTACTGTATAAAAATGAACAGTTAATTATATTTTTTTTGTTTTATCTGAAAGAGTTACACTTTTGATATTTTAAATTGTTATTATAGTAGACATTGACTTTCTTTTCTTATTATTGAGTGCATTGTCGTACCCAAGTCAGGAAATTTGTAAAAAGCAAAGATTTAGAAAAAAAAGAAAAAAATAATAATTTCGGGGATCAGGCAATATTAAAAAAAAATTTTAAGTATTGATAACTGCGTAAATAAGTATTTTCTTAAAAAAAAAATATTGCAAAAATAAAATGTAGGTTCTTTTGTGGACATTTGAAGGTCAATTTTGAATATATTCGGCATTCCCTAAAAACCAGGGGAGCTGCATGAGGCAAAAACTATTATTTTTCCCGTCTTCAGCGGCATCACATTACCTTAAATACAAATTTTCAGATTTTTATCTTGCCAAAAATTATTTTTGACCCTGAAAGGGTTAAAAGAACAGAAAACTGATAAACCGTGATCACAATCACAGTTTAAAGGAGCAGTGATTTTTAAATCACATTCACTAATCACGGTGATCTTTAAAAATCACGGGATCGCTCATCTCTAGTTGGTGGACAGTTTCTGGGATTTGCCCATATGCAGATCGATCTATATACAATAAAACAAACAGGTTTTATTATTTTTTTCAAACCTTGGTCTAATAGGAGACGGAAAAGCAAAAGCCTCTCCGATTCTATCCATCCGATTTTAATTTTACTCTTATAGTAAATCAAAAATTAGCTCTGGGCGGACAACGGCGCACAATGGTTGAAAAGCGGCATTAGTTAATTTTTTTCATGTTCGCCGATTTGGATAATTTTTAAATATTTTTTTGTCAGATATCTGAATATTGTGATTCCGTAATATACATAAGTCTGATATATTTATTATTTGTTTGGACAGGCACGCTCAAAGTTCATATATGTTCGCTTGTTTAAAATGGCATGCAAATTTACTGTATGTTCAATCTTTTGGTAAAATCACAGTAAACTTATAATTTGACTTTGTTGTATATTTTCGTAAATAACAATTGTCATAGATGAGATTTGCATTATAGGGCATTAACATTACATCGAAATCTAGTAGATTTCATTTGAAATCTTCCTATAAATCTAGTTAGTTTACATTATACCTGTTTGACATTAGCGAGATTTGGTTTTCACAACAAAAACCGCCGACTGAAAGTTTTTTGTGTAACACAATTTACATATAAAGAAATAGGCATTTAAAAATTTGCATTACATTTTATTTATAATCAACTTCGTTTATTTTATCAATATTATTTGTCATTTGCATTTTTTTTTACTATTTTTCCAAATTTTTAAATTTTTTAACTATTTTAACAAGCAGCTATTATTGTTTTTGTTTTTTGTTAAAATGTAATTTTTTTCTTGTGCATGGAAGTAGTTTTTAGTGCTATATGGGGAAAAACATAGTTGCATCACTAAGTACTACTAGATTTCGAATAGATTTCGTCAAAATCTAGTCACGGAGTAGATTTTGTTTTGTACGGAAAATCTAGACAAAAACAACTATATTTGGCTCGAAATCTCGAAAGTACTAGATTTCGTTGTAGTGTAAATTGGCTATTAAAAAAGTTGGAAAAAGTGCGATATAAAAAATTTCGTAGAACAAAATATAAACAACATCAAAATTTCAATGTTCATCAACTTCAGTGGACTGCATCTTTTTAGCGCTGTGGAACGCTGTTTAACGAAAGATGTCAAATTACAGCTTTAAGTCTCAGCTAAAAGTTAAAAGAAAATTCAGCTGCTTTTACCTGCTCCTTTCCAAGAAAAAAAAAAACAGTAAAAACTATAAAATGATAAAGTAACAAAACATGAATTTTCGTTCATGCTTGTTGTTGTTGCCATAATTCTTTACTGTTAAAAATTTTTCCATAATGTAATATACATACTAGTCAATAGTGTTAATTGTTATGTATTTCATTGTTGAAAAAAGCATAAGCTTCAGTTGAATTTGAATTGTTGTTTAAGGCTATATTACACTATCTCACAAGCCTTACGTATTCCATAATACTTTGTGAGATGGAAATCTAATGAGTTTTGTTGTGACTGTCAAAAAATCTAATGTAACATTACAGTTTGTAGTCACACTATCACACATGAACATGCTTTTGTTAAAATGCAACCCTTAAAAAATTATTAAAAGACTATGCTTAAATTACGTTTTCATGTTTTTTCTATGGGAGTTGACGTAAAAGTGGGCGGATCAGGTATATATTTTCAGGAGCCCATTCTACAGTTATAATATATATTATTTGTGATAATTGAGTTGATGCATTACAAATCAAGGGTGTTATGCCACTTTTTCAATACAAGTTGTATGGGAAGTGGGCGGATATTTTTAAAATTTCACACAGATAATTTTGAGGGTTTAAAAATGAGCAAAAAAAAACAATGCGGTAGGTCAAAATTTAATTTTGTATGGGAGGTGGGCGTTTAAGTGGGCGGATCATGTTGATTTTTCCATTTTTTCTTGATTCAAACAAAAAATGTCTATGTGCAAAGTTTCATTATCCTTCGACAACTTCTTCTATATTTTGCCGCTCGTTCTATGAACTTCAACGAATGTGCGCCGCGGTCACGGCTAGTTATGTATAAATATATTTTTTCAAATTTTATTTATTTAGAATTTTATTGTTCGATTTTTTTTTTACTAATACTTAACATTTTCTATGTAATAAAAACTAATTTAAAATATTTTCTTTGTTTAAAAACTACAGAAATTTATTTACAAAACGAATTTATTAATATTTTATTTTTTTTTAATCTTTAATTTTTATTTTGACATTATTTTTGATAATTTGTTACATAATTTTGCTACAAAAAGAGAATTTTAGTTTAAGAAATGTATTTAAGACAAGGAACATTGTTGTTTTGGGTAGTCTTAAATTTAAGTTTTCTAAGAACAATTTTTAATACCAAGAAAATAATAAAATTTTGATTCAGAAAATATTATGTAAATACTGCATTAATTTTAATAAATATTTATGAATTTAATCACATATTTCCGTTTAAAATTAATAAACAAATTTATTAAGTTTAGGGATTTTTATAAATAGTGGCCTACTATATAGTTAAATAGATACATATTTTATTAAGTAATAGAAATTAACTAAATTAATTTTGCTTAAAATGTAAAGTATCACTAAGTTAAAGGAATACAACTCTGGTTTAGAAAAAAGAAAAAGAGAGTTTAATTTCTTTAATTTATTTCTCCCAAAATTGTGCACTCATTTAGATTTGCATAGTCGCAGTTTTTTTTTTTATTAAAGTTAAAGTTTCTTAAATTTATTACTATGAATTAATTTTTGTCAGTAATGGTTGTGTAACAGCATTTACCGTTGTTTGGTGAAGATGATTATGATGTTGATGATTTCCTGTCGTTACACTCCTTTCGCTTTCCTCGTCATGCAAATGTGTTTTTGGATTTTTGTTTGCTGGTGTCTTGCACTCATCTTCTAAACCATTTGGAGAGTTTTGTAGCAATTGGAAATTTCTACAATTATTTGCTTTAACTAAATTTTGATATTGACTAGTGTTGGTATTACAATTATTATAATTAGTAATTTGTGGAGGGGCAGCACGATGCTGCGGTTGACGTTGATGATGATTGTTGTCCGTAAAGGACTTGTGATTAACTAAATAATTATCGCCATTTAAAGCGTTTTGAGTTGGTTTTAAAGAAGACGGTACTTCTAACTCTTCTTCTGTGTCTTCTGCCTCTGCCTCACCCTCCTGGTCTTCGTATACACGACTGGCAACTAGATTTTGAGTTTCCTCAGGATTTTCATTAATATTAAATTTAAT
Organism: Pollenia amentaria; assembly: GCA_943735925.1. Classification (NCBI taxonomy): domain Eukaryota; kingdom Metazoa; phylum Arthropoda; class Insecta; order Diptera; family Polleniidae; genus Pollenia; species Pollenia amentaria. Next base: position 53,272,741 of record OX031006.1, read on the forward strand.
GCGGTTTGCACTATTCAAACTTGCTGTTTCGCTTGAGTTCATTAGAGTAGTGATGGTGGGGGAATTTTTTAATCTCAATCGTGAGTGAGCCGGTTGAAGAACGCCGGTCAGGTTGGAGTTGGATTGGGTAAAGGGTAATTGAGTGTAGCTATGTTTGCCATTGCTGTGAGACTTGAGAGTACCCGATAAAGGCAATCTAAAGTTAGCCATTTCCCAACAACCCTCTTTGGAATCATCTCTTAGGGAACGGCTGCTGTAAATATCATTTGCGGGTGGTTTAATTGAATGCGTGGCAATACCTTTAGCACTTGCTTCCAGATAATTGTATAAATCATCAGTCTTATAATCATTACCATTAAGTTTCGGTGAAGAGGAGGAAATATTACGTTTTACCCTCAAATTTGGAGAGTTATGACGACTATCCACAATATGCTGCTGGAGTGTTTGAAGTTGATAAGGTGGCAGGAATTGTGCTGCATCGGAATTTTGTTTATGCAGCAAACCGTAACGTGGTACTTGCTTTAAGGAAGATCTCCGAGATAACATTAACTTTTGTGGTGAAATAGGTGACTCCACCTTTTGTACTTCCCCCTCTAGCCAATAGGTAAGCATTTCTCCCTTCCCCTTCATGGGCACATAACCCCTTTTGGTGGTTATGAAAGACCCAAATTCATCTAAAGCTAATTTGGTTTTCTCACTTATGTGTATTTTTAAAGCTTCACCATTTGATTCCATACGTGAGGCGGTATTTACAGTATCCCCAAACAAACAATATCTGGGCATTTTCAAGCCCACCACACCGGCCACACAGGCGCCTGTATGCAGACCAATACGCAACTTCAAACGATCATTTGGTCGATGGTGTATCTTAAAATTATGCACAGCCTCCAGAAGAGCCAAAGCAAGACGGGCGATTTCACGGGCATGTTGATTGCCATTGCGTATGGGCAGCCCGGAAACAACCATATAAGCATCCCCTATTGTCTCCACTTTGTAGACATCGAAATTCTCCACGATGGAATCAAAACAGGTATAGAGATCATTAAGGAATTGCACCACTTGCATAGGGGTACTTTCGGCGGAAATAGCCGTAAAACCGACTATATCGGAAAAATAGATTGTCACTTGATCGAAGGTTTCGGCCACAACCGGCTGACCACTGATCAGCTGGGCGGCTACACTTTGCGGCAATAGTTGATACAATAATTTTTCACATTTCTTCTTTTCTTCTATGTAATCCTGGGTACGCTCTTCGACTAATTCTTCCAAATTATTGGCATACTGTTCCATACGTTTAAGTAAATTGTCGACAATGTTGCCAGTTTCGTTGTCTCTGAAAGAAAAGTTAGGAAAAACATTGTAATGCTCCTTGAATTTTTTAAAAATATTTTTTTTTTATATTATTTACTTACTTATTTATATTTCTTATAATTGTCTTTAAGGCATTAAAATCTGGCCTTTCCAGTGGATCCTCTGACCAGCATTTTTGCATAACCGTATTTATTTCTTTGTAATTATTTGGTATATCAACAAGTTGTGGCCTAAAAGGATATTGAACTATATGTGGATGACCCTTGACCAAGTAAATGATTTCTGTAATGAAAGAACATAAACACAATATAAATTTCAATTGAAAATGGCTTAAGCAAATAATATAATGCTGCTGACAACATTATATGGGTATCAAAAAATAAATAGCAATGTTACATTAAATTATTGTTTTTGTTGCTGTCATTGTCATCCAGTAGTAGGTAAAAATGTCCCAAATGAGCCCATTTAATATGAAATAATGTCTAAAAGGTAAATAATTGATATACATACTTGTCTTGTTAACCATTTAAATTATGTTAATGATGACAATCATTAGTGTATGTGTGTAAATACATTTATACATATAATGTAAGAATATTAGGGCAGGGTATATTTTACTGTAACGATATATCTGGTAAGGATTTCTGTATTTAATTTAAAGCTCTGATAAGCTGTGTGTATGTGTGTAAATACATTTATACATATAATGTAAGAATATTAGGGCAGGGTATATTTTAATATAACGATATATCTGGTAAGGATTTCTGTATTTAATTTAAAGCTCTGACAAGCTGTGATAACAAATTTTTAAAAGTGCTTCAATTTAATTTTAGAAAAATGGAACTGTTCTTTGAAGTAATGGGAGCATATAATGATCCTCCAATGAACAGATAGGTAAGGATTTCTGTATTTAATTTAAAGCTCTGACAAGCTGTGATAACAAATTTTTAAAAGTGCTTCAATTTAATTTTAGAAAAATGGAACTGTTCTTTGAAGTAATGGGAGCATATAATGATCCTCCAATGAACAGATATGCTCTGTGCTTTCTTTTCACCAGTTGTATAGAAATCTATATGGTATTTGTATTGAAGTTGTTATATGTGACCGTTCTCTAGATATACAGAAATCTAGTTTGATTCGCGCCCAGTTCTCCAATCCCACATATTATAACCATTAGCCATTCTAATTGCAATAAGATGCCAGGTCTAACAATCTCAATTATTCTAACATTTCACCGTATAGTTCCATGAGTACAGATGATATAACATTAAACTTCTGAGCCGTCTCATTAAAGTATAAATAACAATCCAAAACTGTTTATGTTTTTAGGAAGGAGAATTAAAGAGCTGTAAAAAATATATACGATAATATATTTTGTTCCCAATAGTTAGATAAGGAATAGAAATTTATTTCCTGCCTTTCCATTACAATTCGATAATTGCTTTTTAAAATTTATTTTTACATCACCAAATCAATTTATTAATTAACGCCACCCTAATATCTCTTACTCGTAGCTTTAACAATTTTTCGATTTAACAACTCATTTGGCTTAATGTTCGATAATTTGATTATACTTTTGAACGTTATGTATGCCGTATTCAATGTGAAATAATTGGACCTGCCTGCCGGTTTTACCGCAGGCTATTTCAATGAAAATGTGAACATTAAAATTGAATTTACAGATTTTCAATTGGCGGGAATTATTGATTGTTTTGATTCAACTACAGGGAGTTTTTAATGTTATGTTAAAGGAAGGAATTTAACTTAATTACATGTGGGAGTATATCGGGTGTTTTTATTTTAGCTGCATGAGACCTATCGATATCGATAATTATGGTTTGACAGCAGTGATGGAAAATTTAAAAATTAAGATGGTACTGACCACCAACAAAAGAATACTTTATACAAAATGTTGGTACTTTTTATAAAACACATTTCTTATTAAAAAATATACTCAAAAAACACAAAAATTTCAAAAATAAAAAAAATATAAAATTTTGGTAAACAAACACACAGAAGAAAATCAACGTAAAATCGTCGAAAACGAGGTTGATTTTACATTTTTCGTTTACAATGCTCGTAACTTGCTAGCAATATGTTTCTTTTAAAATAACTTCATTTAATATTAGTTTACCATTCCAGTAAAGTGAGAGCAAAATGCCATTGATATTGAAATAACACTACGAATCACGTTGAATTAAAGTTCTTTAAAGTAAAACCAACTTGAATTTAATGTAGAATCTGTTTTATTGGAGTGTGAAATAACAGTGAGAAGAAGCTTTAGAAACAACAAATGTTTTTGTTTTAGAATGATTGCAAACACTTACCCCCTGAACTTGAGAGAGAGAAGGAATATTATTATTTATATTTCAGTTGCACTTTGTTGTTTTGCCCGATTAAAAGACACCAGCAGAAAAGGCCCGATATGTTTTCGTCATCATTCTACTTCGAGAATACGGTAATTTTTCTTCCAAAAGAATACGGGAATTTTTCTTCTTTTTTAAAATTATTTTAAATATAAAAATAAAAGATTCATGTATTTCTTCTTGAAGTGTTGTTGTTGTTTTCACATATAACACGTAAAACAGGATTTTATGTATTCAATATTGAACAATGTTATTTTAACATTATTCATTTAAAATTAATATGAAACAATGATAAATTTAAATAAAATCCGTACTTTAGCCGAAATTGATTATGATTTTCAATCAACATTGCGCCTTGTTGATTTGACATTGGTATTTTTTCTGTGTGCATGTATGAACATGTACTTTCTAAAATTGTATAAATCTTAACCCATTGGAAGCAGCCTCCATGTTTTGCAAAGTTTCAAAGCATCTATTTATTTTCGTTCTTCATTCCCGAACAAAAAGTTAATGACATATTTTCTTGTGGTGTTCAAACTATGTAAACTATATAAACTAAATACATACTATATTATACTGTTATTAAAACCATGTAGTTGAAACGCATTTAAAATGGTGCTTGAAGAATATCAATATTTTTGCAACAAAAAACATAAACGAAAAAGAACAATAAATTGTATGTGTATCCTGTATGTAATTGGCCCGTAGAATATTTTGTCAATGTTTAAAAAAAGTCACCCTGGATTTCTTTACAAGAAAGTATACAAAGAAAAGAGTACTTAAACTGACGTGCGGGTACTGTGATATTTATGAAAAGAAAAAGTACTGAAAATAGTACCATAGTACTGAATTTTCCATCACTGTTTGACAGCTAAGAGTGGGTTTTTAACATCGAGTTTAATCTTCGCAGCAAACTATAATTAATTAATCTGAGAATAAATTTAATTGTGCACTAATTGTGTTTGCCGTTTTTAAGTGGTAGCTTAAGCCTCGCAGCATTGCCATACTGAATAACAAAAATGGCAACAACATATTTTATAATGTCAACTTTTTACCAGTGCCCTTCGCATTTTATACAGAAGAAGAAGAAAAAAATACACCCTTTGGGTTCCTATAAAAAGAAATTTTCTTCTTATAATTGTTTTTTTAAAGTTTTCATATGTTCTAGAATCACTAAAGTCTTCATATTCACTATAGATTGATCCATTTTTCGCTTTTCTAAAAAAATATTTTTTTTATGTATGTATGTATATGTTTTCTTTGTTTATATTTAAACAGCTGCTATTTCATACATATAAACATGTGTATGTGTCGACATTTGTTGCTTAAGTTTAAACCACCGACATTGATCGCTTAAACTGGCAAATAAAAGTAATTAATCCTCATCTTAAAAACTAAAAACACAGATTAAGGATGACCAAATCTCTGATCTCCATGTTAAAAACCCACCCTAAGAATGTCAAATTCTGTTAACATTACTGTTCAGTACGGTTTGGCAAGTCATCATGAGTTAGAGATGAGCGATATTTCTGTACCTGTGATTTAATCACTGTTTTTGAAAAATCACGAATCACAGTTGTGGCCAAATTTGTCAAGTAATAGGTACTTGCTAAGTCGTTCTTTTTGCTTTTTTGATAAATACACCAATTTATGATATTTCACTGTTTGTGTGGGAAATAGCGTTTTTTTTTAATGTAATAACGAATTATGTTTCTGTTCCTTTCGTTCTCTCTTCTACCTTATTAGTAGTTATTTATTTAAAAGCCAAAGTTTATCTAGTCAAGTATGTATGGATATGCAAGTAAACTGCTTTGAAAGCTCTTACAATTTGCTGCTGTTTCTTTGCAAAGTATTTACAAAAGCTCTTTTGCGAAAGCTCGCGTATTCTACATATAGCTTGGCCGCAATTGCTATAAAAGAACAGAAAACTGACAAGCCATGATCACAATCACAGTTTTAAGGAGCAGTGATTTTTAAATCACGTTCACTAAGTACGATGTTCCTTAAAAATCACGGGATCACTCAACAACGCTTCCAACTTGTGGAAATTCACTTTGAAAAAATCTGTTAGCGAAGTTCATACAGAACTTTGTCATTTTTACGAAGCTTATTTCTGGTTAAATGGCCATGCTGGCTGAATTTTTTTTCCCAAAAATTAATCAGCTAAACATCAACGACATTAGACTTCCAACAAGAAGGCGCAAGTTGCCATACAGCGTGCTTAACAACCAATTTGGTGGCAAATTTATTTCCAAAAGTGGTCCTGTTTACTGAACCCTCGTTCGTGCGATTAACGCCTCAGGATTACTTTTTTTCGGGCCATGTTAAGTAATTGACTTATGACGACAAGCCAGCAATTTTAAAGAATTGAAAGCCACCATTTACGACATACGGCCAGATTTATTGGAAAAAGTAGTCAAAACTTGAACTGATCGAAATGATTAAAAATTAGTGCCATGAAATTATCTACCAGATTATAAAAAGAAATATCATTCTAACAATTTTTTGACTTGTTTATCATTTTAAGTTCTTATTCAGTTAAAAACATTATGAGATTAGCCCTACGCAGAGAAAACTTATTTTTCTATATGGTTACCTCCAGCAAAACTATTTATTTTTCTGCGTGTACACACAAAAAAATATACTTATGTCAAATTAAGATGGCGCAATGTTGATTTAAGATCATAATACATTTCTGCAAAACTATAGACTTTATTTAAAATTATCATGTTAAAATAACATTGTTCACTATTGAATCAATAAAATCCTGTTTTACTTGTTTTGTGTGGAAACAACAAAAATACTACAAGAAGAAAAACTTACATTTTTTATATCCATGTTTAAAATAATTTATAAAAAAAAATGAAAAAATCCCGTATTCTTTTTGTCTAAGGTATTCAGTTAAATAAATAAAATTTTCAAAGTAGAATGATGACGAAAACCACATAAGGCCATTCTACTGTTGTCGTTTAACTGTGAGTTTTTCTGCAAACAAAGAGAAATACAACAAAAGTGAACAAATTTTTTAAAGGAAAATAAGTAATAATATTCTCGCTCTCCCTCTCTCTTTCTCTCTCTGGCTCCGGGGTAAGTGTTTACAATTATTCTAAAATAAATACATATGTTGTCTCTGAACTTTTTCTCACTGTTATTTCACATTCAAATAAAATTGATTCTACATGAAATTCACGTTGTTCCAATTTGAAATAACTTAAATTCAACGAGATTCGTAATGTTATTTCAAAATCAATGCCATTTTGCTCTAGGTTAGGTTAGGTTCTTCGGGCAACCCCTTTTCGGAGAAAGGCTCAGGGGTACAATAGTCCACCCCATCAGGGACAATCGACTGCCTGTTAATCCCGGTGTTGCCATAGTCACGAGCCGTCCAGCTGTGCGTTGCATTCAGCCTCGTCGCCGAGCAGAGAGCCATCTATCTGGTCGTAATATCCACCGGGAGCCAGCTTAACAGTGTAAGCAGCGCCCTTGTGGGAGTGGATCGCATTGATCCAGTGATCATAAACCCAACCAGTCTGTTCTCTTTCTCAATCATCGCACGGTATCTGCCCTTATCCATCGCAGTCTACCATACAACCACCCTGTAAAACAGAGTCGTCTTAACTACAGCCTCAAAGATCCAATTGATACACCGCGGGCCAGTTCCTGCCGATTGCACCCCTGCACGCATAAAAACATTTGGTCCCCACGATAGTTTACTATCCAGAACCACGCCCAGATACCTGGCTCTATCGGAGATCTGAAGCTTAGTCCCATTTAACCTAGGAAGTCTGAAACTCTCGATCCTATATTTCCTCGTGAAGAGTACACCCAGTCCACACGATGTGCTCCAGGTGTAAGGTACCTTCAATGCAGCCTCCATACACTGAGACATTATATTCAAATGACTCCCCGTGATGACCACGGCGACCAAATTTGACTAAAATTGAACAATTTTCAACGACGACGGCGAAAATACAACCGCCGGCTATAACAAAAAATGTAAAGTGCAACTTTAATGTTTGTTGATTACAAAATTGCTTTGAAAACATTCGTATATTTTTCAAAAAAGTTAAAAGCTATATAATTAAACTATGAAAAATCTGCCAAGAACAAAATACTTATCTCCTCCGTGTTTATATTCATTGCATTTGGCATTTTTAATTTATTTTTTAGTGTTAAAATTTTTTCTCATCCCTATTTTATGCGTGAGTTTATTTGACAGTTCAAAGCGGGAACTTTCTCACAAAAATTTTACAGACACACTTTTTCAGTATATTGGCGAGAAATTTCCTTACGTGACAGTTATTACTCGCCAAAAATGTTACAGACGCAGTTAAGTGAGAAAAACAGCTGTTTGTTTCAATTTATGGCATTTTGGGTATTGCAAGTTTGATTTTTGCTGCAATGTAAGACCACTTAGGGGTAAGGGGTTGAATTACCGACATTTTATCGAAGTCATAATGTAACTTATAATTCTATTAAAAAAAGGTGTAAATTTCTTTCAGTGCATCAAAATTGTTATAGACTGTTCAAGGTGAATTCGCCTTGAGACTGTTTTTATAAAAAAGAAATTATAATAATTTGAAAAATATTTTATTTTTTTACATAAAAGAAAAAAAAACAAACAAAAATTAGGCGTAATTTTTATTTTTGATTTACAAAATGTTTATATGTAGTATATTCTAAGATTTTTTAAAACTTAATCGAATGCATACGATCAAAGTTTTTGATTCAATTAAATCTGTATTGTCTTTGTAAGTGTTCAACCTAAAGAATAATATGTCAAAAAAATCCTCTAACATTTGGAGCCGTCATTTCTTGCAATCCCATTTAAACAAGAAACTATTAACCAAAACAATTTGCAATTTTCAAGCACAACAGCCTTTACAAATACAACAATTAAAGGAAAATCTCGCAATTAAATCTCGCAGAAAATTGTATAAAACCGCAAATTGTAGCAAAGGATATGGCACGTCAAAGGATAAATTCAAATGTCATAATTGTATGCCAAATAACCGAACAAGACCAATACCTACAACAAGGAGAAATCTAACAAGAACAGTGCACTTCAATGCAAATTTACTATGGCGCAGAGCAAGTCTAGAGCCAGGTACCCAAAACGAACAACAACCAGCCACCGAATCACAATATGACAAAGAAAGACAAAACAATCAAAATGAAAATCATAATCTGTATATGAATTGTAAATGTTCAGTTAAATTGTTAAACAAACAATATCGGCAGTCGCAGCTAAATAATTTATCCAAACGTTTTCAACACCACTTGGAAAAAGATAATACTCATAAATCCAACCACATGAAGTGCGAAACATTTTCACCAGCCTTTCCTACCAACAAAACCCATAAGTGCATGTCATGTGTTTACATTTTACCTCGAAAGATGGATAAAAATCATTATCATCATCATTTGCATCTTCGTAATGGAATTCGTAATTTGTTACAGTTACATGATGTTTTGTTAAACGATTCTTTATCCACCATCCAACTGAGTAAATATCATTATGATGAACATAATTCCCACTTGTCATGGCTGCCACAAGTGGCACCACATCAAGAATATTTATTGGACATGTTTGAAGTTTTACCTCCACTTTTTCTTGTGAAATCAACACCTGGATTTGAACCAAAGCATCAACATCAAAATCATTGTATATTAGAAAGCATTCAACATCAATGTCATGCCGAAGCGATGAGTGCCAAACTAGAAATCCTCCAACCCAAGACCCGGAGTCAAATGGAAAGTTTTAATCAGGATTATGGCAGAGTATTAAAATTTCGTAAGTGAGATCTTATTTGAAAAACAAAAAGGAAGAAAAGGTTTTAGTTCTTTTTAAATTCAGGAATTTATTTAATACTCCTAATAATTATTCTGTCCGTTTTGATTATCTGTAATATTGTATGGAATCTTTTAAATAGTCAATCTTTTTATTAGAAACATCATCGAATTAGGCATTTACTAAAATATTTCTCGATGACTATTTGTTTTATTGTACTTTCTAAGGTCCCTAAGTAACCCAGAATATTCACACATTCAGAATATTCCAAATGCTTAAAGGAGTTTCTTATATTTTTGGCGCTTAGCTTTACGACCCAAAGGAATCGTAGAAAAGGATTAATCGCTGTTACAACGACATCTACGAAAGTATTGTCTAGCTGATTAAATCTAAAAATAATTGAATTGTATTTCGAAGTTGTTTACCTGAAATTTTAATCAGATTTTAAATTAATCACATTGTGCTCCTAATAGCGGTCCAATGCGTCTCCCATGTATATAATGTATACGTACAGGTAGCAGTTCAGGCACATTCCTTTTGAAATAATCTTTGCTAACGAGATTATCTATCTTAAACAACAGTTCTCTTGAATAGCAATAGCAAACCGATTGCATATCTATCGACAGATTAAACACTGCCACACAATTAAAACAACATATTTTTAATTGATCTTTTTAATACCTTTTGTCCAAAACCCTAAGGTCGTGGATGTTTTCGTTTCCATTTCATATATAATTTAAACCTTAGTCGAATTTACCTTACAAGTTGTTGGTAAATTGATTTGAAACAGTGTTCGAAAACAAACTTTATAGAATGTTCCTAAATGCTAAAACTGCTTGTGAAGCGAATACCTTAAAAACAAAAACGTTTTTCTGTCTGTGATCTTCTTACACGATAGTTCCTAGTTCTCTGCGTGCTACCACGTTAACCAACCAACCAATTACACATGGGCTACACATGCAAGTAAAAATTACACATAATATGAGTAAATACACATGGATTGGCTACACTGCTGCAAACACGCAGGCTATTCGTGCTTTGGTCACAACAACAATACTAGTGAGAAGCATTGCTGCTTGCTCATTTCTTCATCAACGTTAAAAAAACACTAAAGATCATTAATATATAATAGCTCTGTTTCTTTACTCTACTTTGGGATCCCTCGGGATCCCAATTTGCACGAAAAGCGTTCCCGTACTTTAAATTTGTGTAAAAGAGAGCGAGTTTGAGAGAATTAAATTCTTCCTCTTCTTGCACGAAACAGCCTAAACTTTTTCTTCGTGTAAATTGTTGAACAGCTGTAAAACATAAACAAAACAAAAAAAGTTATGGAAAAAATGCTAATGAACCAAATTTTGGAAAGTGTTGTGGAATAAAATAGTCAGCCTTATTACGCTTCTCGATGTCGAAAACGACTCTGTAGTAGATTAAAGTAACACACAACCTGTTTTCTTTAATCTTCTACAAAATTCGAGTTACGATGTTACCGACATCGAGAACCGTAATAATGCTGAGTGTTAATAAATAAAAAAGTTTTGTATTAAAATATCAAGAAAAATAATGTAAGTTATTGTGAAAGTGTGAGTTTATTTGACAGTTCAAAGCGGGAACTTTCTCACAAAAATTTTACAGACACACTTTTTCAGTATATTGGCGAGAAATTTCCTTACGTGACAGTTATTACTCGCCAAAAATGTTACAGACGCAGTTAAGTGAGAAAAACAGCTGTTTGTTTCAATTTATGGCATTTTGGGTATTGCAAGTTTGATTTTTGCTGCAATGTAAGACCACTTAGGGGTAAGGGGTTGAATTACCGACATTTTATCGAAGTCATAATGTAACTTATAATTCTATTAAAAAAAGGTGTAAATTTCTTTCAGTGCATCAAAATTGTTATAGACTGTTCAAGGTGAATTCGCCTTGAGACTGTTTTTATAAAAAAGAAATTATAATAATTTGAAAAATATTTTATTTTTTTACATAAAAGAAAAAAAAAACAAACAAAAATTAGGCGTAATTTTTATTTTTGATTTACAAAATGTTTATATGTAGTATATTCTAAGATTTTTTAAAACTTAATCGAATGCATACGATCAAAGTTTTTGATTCAATTAAATCTGTATTGTCTTTGTAAGTGTTCAACCTAAAGAATAATATGTCAAAAAAATCCTCTAACATTTGGAGCCGTCATTTCTTGCAATCCCATTTAAACAAGAAACTATTAACCAAAACAATTTGCAATTTTCAAGCACAACAGCCTTTACAAATACAACAATTAAAGGAAAATCTCGCAATTAAATCTCGCAGAAAATTGTATAAAACCGCAAATTGTAGCAAAGGATATGGCACGTCAAAGGATAAATTCAAATGTCATAATTGTATGCCAAATAACCGAACAAGACCAATACCTACAACAAGGAGAAATCTAACAAGAACAGTGCACTTCAATGCAAATTTACTATGGCGCAGAGCAAGTCTAGAGCCAGGTACCCAAAACGAACAACAACCAGCCACCGAATCACAATATGACAAAGAAAGACAAAACAATCAAAATGAAAATCATAATCTGTATATGAATTGTAAATGTTCAGTTAAATTGTTAAACAAACAATATCGGCAGTCGCAGCTAAATAATTTATCCAAACGTTTTCAACACCACTTGGAAAAAGATAATACTCATAAATCCAACCACATGAAGTGCGAAACATTTTCACCAGCCTTTCCTAACAACAAAACCCATAAGTGCATGCCATGTGTTTACGTTTTACCTCGAAAGATGGATAAAAATCATTATCATCATCATTTGCATCTTCGTAATGGAATTCGTAATTTGTTACAGTTACATGATGTTTTGTTAAACGATTCTTTATCCACCATCCAACTGAGTAAATATCATTATGATGAACATAATTCCCACTTGTCATGGCTGCCACAAGTGGCACCACATCAAGAATATTTATTGGACATGTTTGAAGTTTTACCTCCACTTTTTCTTGTGAAATCAACACCTGGATTTGAACCAAAGCATCAACATCAAAATCATTGTATATTAGAAAGCATTCAACATCAATGTCATGCCGAAGCGATGAGTGCCAAACTAGAAATCCTCCAACCCAAGACCCGGAGTCAAATGGAAAGTTTTAATCAGGATTATGGCAGAGTATTAAAATTTCGTAAGTGAGATCTTATTTGAAAAACAAAAAGGAAGAAAAGGTTTTAGTTCTTTTTAAATTCAGGAATTTATTTAATACTCCTAATAATTATTCTGTCCGTTTTGATTATCTGTAATATTGTATGGAATCTTTTAAATAGTCAATCTTTTTATTAGAAACATCATCGAATTAGGCATTTACTAAAATATTTCTCGATGACTATTTGTTTTATTGTACTTTCTAAGGTCCCTAAGTAACCCAGAATATTCACACATTCAGAATATTCCAAATGCTTAAAGGAGTTTCTTATATTTTTGGCGCTTAGCTTTACGACCCAAAGGAATCGTAGAAAAGGATTAATCGCTGTTACAACGACATCTACGAAAGTATTGTCTAGCTGATTAAATCTAAAAATAATTGAATTGTATTTCGAAGTTGTTTACCTGAAATTTTAATCAGATTTTAAATTAATCACATTGTGCTCCTAATAGCGGTCCAATGCGTCTCCCATGTATATAATGTATACGTACAGGTAGCAGTTCAGGCACATTCCTTTTGAAATAATCTTTGCTAACGAGATTATCTATCTTAAACAACAGTTCTCTTGAATAGCAATAGCAAACCGATTGCATATCTATCGACAGATTAAACACTGCCACACAATTAAAACAACATATTTTTAATTGATCTTTTTAATACCTTTTGTCCAAAACCCTAAGGTCGTGGATGTTTTCGTTTCCATTTCATATATAATTTAAACCTTAGTCGAATTTACCTTACAAGTTGTTGGTAAATTGATTTGAAACAGTGTTCGAAAACAAACTTTATAGAATGTTCCTAAATGCTAAAACTGCTTGTGAAGCGAATACCTTAAAAACAAAAACGTTTTTCTGTCTGTGATCTTCTTACACGATAGTTCCTAGTTCTCTGCGTGCTACCACGTTAACCAACCAACCAATTACACATGGGCTACACATGCAAGTAAAAATTACACATAATATGAGTAAATACACATGGATTGGCTACACTGCTGCAAACACGCAGGCTATTCGTGCTTTGGTCACAACAACAATACTAGTGAGAAGCATTGCTGCTTGCTCATTTCTTCATCAACGTTAAAAAAACACTAAAGATCATTAATATATAATAGCTCTGTTTCTTTACTCTACTTTGGGATCCCTCGGGATCCCAATTTGCACGAAAAGCGTTCCCGTACTTTAAATTTGTGTAAAAGAGAGCGAGTTTGAGAGAATTAAATTCTTCCTCTTCTTGCACGAAACAGCCTAAACTTTTTCTTCGTGTAAATTGTTGAACAGCTGTAAAACATAAACAAAACAAAAAAAGTTATGGAAAAAATGCTAATGAACCAAATTTTGGAAAGTGTTGTGGAATAAAATAGTCAGCCTTATTACGCTTCTCGATGTCGAAAACGACTCTGTAGTAGATTAAAGTAACACACAACCTGTTTTCTTTAATCTTCTACAAAATTCGAGTTACGATGTTACCGACATCGAGAACCGTAATAATGCTGAGTGTTAATAAATAAAAAAGTTTTGTATTAAAATATCAAGAAAAATAATGTAAGTTATTGTGAAAGTGTGAGTTTATTTGACAGTTCAAAGCGGGAACTTTCTCACAAAAATTTTACAGACACACTTTTTCAGTATATTGGCGAGAAATTTCCTTACGTGACAGTTATTACTCGCCAAAAATGTTACAGACGCAGTTAAGTGAGAAAAACAGCTGTTTGTTTCAATTTATGGCATTTTGGGTATTGCAAGTTTGATTTTTGCTGCAATGTAAGACCACTTAGGGGTAAGGGGTTGAATTACCGACATTTTATCGAAGTCATAATGTAACTTATAATTCTATTAAAAAAAGGTGTAAATTTCTTTCAGTGCATCAAAATTGTTATAGACTGTTCAAGGTGAATTCGCCTTGAGACTGTTTTTATAAAAAAGAAATTATAATAATTTGAAAAATATTTTATTTTTTTACATAAAAGAAAAAAAAAACAAACAAAAATTAGGCGTAATTTTTATTTTTGATTTACAAAATGTTTATATGTAGTATATTCTAAGATTTTTTAAAACTTAATCGAATGCATACGATCAAAGTTTTTGATTCAATTAAATCTGTATTGTCTTTGTAAGTGTTCAACCTAAAGAATAATATGTCAAAAAAATCCTCTAACATTTGGAGCCGTCATTTCTTGCAATCCCATTTAAACAAGAAACTATTAACCAAAACAATTTGCAATTTTCAAGCACAACAGCCTTTACAAATACAACAATTAAAGGAAAATCTCGCAATTAAATCTCGCAGAAAATTGTATAAAACCGCAAATTGTAGCAAAGGATATGGCACGTCAAAGGATAAATTCAAATGTCATAATTGTATGCCAAATAACCGAACAAGACCAATACCTACAACAAGGAGAAATCTAACAAGAACAGTGCACTTCAATGCAAATTTACTATGGCGCAGAGCAAGTCTAGAGCCAGGTACCCAAAACGAACAACAACCAGCCACCGAATCACAATATGACAAAGAAAGACAAAACAATCAAAATGAAAATCATAATCTGTATATGAATTGTAAATGTTCAGTTAAATTGTTAAACAAACAATATCGGCAGTCGCAGCTAAATAATTTATCCAAACGTTTTCAACACCACTTGGAAAAAGATAATACTCATAAATCCAACCACATGAAGTGCGAAACATTTTCACCAGCCTTTCCTAACAACAAAACCCATAAGTGCATGCCATGTGTTTACGTTTTACCTCGAAAGATGGATAAAAATCATTATCATCATCATTTGCATCTTCGTAATGGAATTCGTAATTTGTTACAGTTACATGATGTTTTGTTAAACGATTCTTTATCCACCATCCAACTGAGTAAATATCATTATGATGAACATAATTCCCACTTGTCATGGCTGCCACAAGTGGCACCACATCAAGAATATTTATTGGACATGTTTGAAGTTTTACCTCCACTTTTTCTTGTGAAATCAACACCTGGATTTGAACCAAAGCATCAACATCAAAATCATTGTATATTAGAAAGCATTCAACATCAATGTCATGCCGAAGCGATGAGTGCCAAACTAGAAATCCTCCAACCCAAGACCCGGAGTCAAATGGAAAGTTTTAATCAGGATTATGGCAGAGTATTAAAATTTCGTAAGTGAGATCTTATTTGAAAAACAAAAAGGAAGAAAAGGTTTTAGTTCTTTTTAAATTCAGGAATTTATTTAATACTCCTAATAATTATTCTGTCCGTTTTGATTATCTGTAATATTGTATGGAATCTTTTAAATAGTCAATCTTTTTATTAGAAACATCATCGAATTAGGCATTTACTAAAATATTTCTCGATGACTATTTGTTTTATTGTACTTTCTAAGGTCCCTAAGTAACCCAGAATATTCACACATTCAGAATATTCCAAATGCTTAAAGGAGTTTCTTATATTTTTGGCGCTTAGCTTTACGACCCAAAGGAATCGTAGAAAAGGATTAATCGCTGTTACAACGACATCTACGAAAGTATTGTCTAGCTGATTAAATCTAAAAATAATTGAATTGTATTTCGAAGTTGTTTACCTGAAATTTTAATCAGATTTTAAATTAATCACATTGTGCTCCTAATAGCGGTCCAATGCGTCTCCCATGTATATAATGTATACGTACAGGTAGCAGTTCAGGCACATTCCTTTTGAAATAATCTTTGCTAACGAGATTATCTATCTTAAACAACAGTTCTCTTGAATAGCAATAGCAAACCGATTGCATATCTATCGACAGATTAAACACTGCCACACAATTAAAACAACATATTTTTAATTGATCTTTTTAATACCTTTTGTCCAAAACCCTAAGGTCGTGGATGTTTTCGTTTCCATTTCATATATAATTTAAACCTTAGTCGAATTTACCTTACAAGTTGTTGGTAAATTGATTTGAAACAGTGTTCGAAAACAAACTTTATAGAATGTTCCTAAATGCTAAAACTGCTTGTGAAGCGAATACCTTAAAAACAAAAACGTTTTTCTGTCTGTGATCTTCTTACACGATAGTTCCTAGTTCTCTGCGTGCTACCACGTTAACCAACCAACCAATTACACATGGGCTACACATGCAAGTAAAAATTACACATAATATGAGTAAATACACATGGATTGGCTACACTGCTGCAAACACGCAGGCTATTCGTGCTTTGGTCACAACAACAATACTAGTGAGAAGCATTGCTGCTTGCTCATTTCTTCATCAACGTTAAAAAAACACTAAAGATCATTAATATATAATAGCTCTGTTTCTTTACTCTACTTTGGGATCCCTCGGGATCCCAATTTGCACGAAAAGCGTTCCCGTACTTTAAATTTGTGTAAAAGAGAGCGAGTTTGAGAGAATTAAATTCTTCCTCTTCTTGCACGAAACAGCCTAAACTTTTTCTTCGTGTAAATTGTTGAACAGCTGTAAAACATAAACAAAACAAAAAAAGTTATGGAAAAAATGCTAATGAACCAAATTTTGGAAAGTGTTGTGGAATAAAATAGTCAGCCTTATTACGCTTCTCGATGTCGAAAACGACTCTGTAGTAGATTAAAGTAACACACAACCTGTTTTCTTTAATCTTCTACAAAATTCGAGTTACGATGTTACCGACATCGAGAACCGTAATAATGCTGAGTGTTAATAAATAAAAAAGTTTTGTATTAAAATATCAAGAAAAATAATGTAAGTTATTGTGAAAGTGTTTGTATTGTTCTATTTTTGGTAATATATAGTTTATTTCTACAGATAATATACAATTTTTCAAGAGTGGCGCAAACTTTTATTGGTTTGTTAAGAATGTCAAAACACTTTGACTTTTAATTTTGTGCTAAAAATGGTTTTTTCTGTTCCCGTACCTTTGGTTAATTTTGTATCTTTGTGAGAGAAATTTATGCTACCTCTCATTTTCACGAACTTTACCTAAAAAGTAAAGAAACAAAGCTAATGTGTGGTTATAGAATCACTACAATTGTTTTTATTTAACTATTGGTGTTATCGAAACCACGAAGTTGAAACGCATTTAAAATGACATTGGTGCTTGAAGATTATCAATATTTTTGCAACAAAAAACATAAACGAAAGAGAACAATAAATTGTATGTGTATCCTGTATGTAATTGGCCCGTAGAATATTTTGTCAATGTTTAAAAAAAGTCACCCTGGATTTCTTTACAAGGAAGCATAAAAAGAAAAGAGTACTAAAACTGACGGGGGGTACTGTGGTATTTATGAAAAGAAAAAGTACTGAAAATAGTACCATAGTACTGAATTTTCCATCACTGCTTCACACTATCACACTTTTACATATTACTTGAGGGTTTGACATGTATAAATGCAAAGTATAATAGTGTAAACTGGTCTTAAAGGCTAGTTTACACTATTACCCAAGGCTTTGTGAGATAGAAATCTAATGAGTTTTGTTGCGACTGTCAAAAAATCTAATTTAACATTACATTTTGTAGTCACACATGAGCATCCTTCTGTTTAAATGCAAATTATTAATAAGTCACTCGCAACTCTATCTGCTAAGACTTCTGATAAGGAAAGAACTCTTTGTTTACAAATCCTATTAATTTTTTCACCCACGCTTATTCCTATTCCATAAATCTGGACTCATCTTTCTTAAAAGCGATAACATTAGTTCTGCTAAGTAGCTAACATTATTATGTTAGCACAACAGAATGTGTTTAGGAATATAAATTTTAAAATTTACAGCCAGTAGTGCGATTCACTAACTTTTTTACGATAATCGTATCGTTAAAAAAAATATAACGAAAATTTATCGAATTTGCTATTCAGTAACATTTTAAACAATATTCGCTGTCGATTAAAGTCAGCTGTTACTTTAAGCAGTTGTTTTTTGTCGTTATTTTAACGACAATAATTTACGTTGTGTTTATTTAATCGATAAAGTGTATTTTATGTTTAAAGTAACTGAGGCCCGACTTCTTACATACATACATACATATGTATATATACCCTGCCGAAGAATGAACTAGTTCCTAACTAGTACCAAACTAGTACAAACATATCCGGTACTAGTTATCAACTGCAAACTTTTCTAAAGCATCTTAATGCCCTAATTAGTATTCAGTGTGCTGAAAAATCACTAGTACTATTGGTTATAGACATGTACTAGTACACTATGACCACATTGGGTGCTTAAGAACCAGTTTGTTACTAGTTCTTGTCTATAGAAAAAATTAGCATTATGCATTTTAACATTTTTTTTATAATATAAATGGCATAAATAAATGATTTGAAATCAAATTTAAATACAAATATGTATATGAATTTTAGTTTTGTTACAAAAAATTCTATTAGTATACAAGTGGTGCCCTTGTACTACATCAAGTACTGGTACGCATAAGCACTAGTATGTTTATTTAAAAACTCTAACCCCGTTAGCACTAGTACTTCTTTTTCCAGTAATTGTACTAGTGGCATTTTGACAATTAACACTTAATCTCCTGCATTGTATGAACAAAAACAAAATTCTAAATTCAAAATGTACAAAACAAAGCAAATTATGAACAAAAATAAAATTCTAAATGTAAAATTCACAAAATAAAATATAAGAACAGTAAATTAAGCACAATTTCATTTGTTTTTTCTTTATTCTCTTCTGTGCTTTTCGTTTATTTTAACATTTTGTAGACAGAGCTCGCTTAAGTTGTCGACCGACATCGGGGGCCTGTGGTGCGATTCACTAACTTTTAACGAACCGACAATCGTATGTAATTTTTGTCGACATATACGGGCATGTTCTACAAATCGAAATGAAGTGGAATTGAAATCGAACGAGATTTTGATTTCAATTATTTACAAGATGACTGTAGTTTTTTCTGTTTTTAAGAGTTATTTTTGTAAATATAATTGGTACTCAAAGAATGAAGTATACAAAAGGAATATTTTTATGAGCTCTCTTTACAGGCTCGTTTTCAAAATTAGTTCGATTTCAATTTCACGTCATTTCGATTTCTAAAACATGCCCGATAGTGTATATTCCTAAAAAAAAACACCGTAATAGACATTAACCCGGCGTTTACACATGCAAGTGCAAGTTCGAAAAACTCAATACACTCACACATTTTTACTAACACCATAACATTTTTCGCACTTGCAGCCCAACTTGCAAGAGAATTTGCTTGCAACTAAATTTTTGACGCTTGCAGCAAGTAAAATGACAAATAAAGAAACAGTGTTACGGTGGATGCCTTTGGTATCAATTTACTAGTACTTAGTAATATAAAAATATTTTAAAAATAAAAATAATTTTTTCATCAAGATGGACCAAAAATAAAATAAAGAAATAATTAAATTATTTATATTTAATATTACAGTAAGTGCGGGTAATGTGGTATAGGCTGGTAATGTGGTACAGTGCCTTTTTTCTTAAACTAACAAATCAAGCGTAATGAAACAAATCTAAATGGTTTGCCGCTCTCAAAAAATTAAGAATACTTTGATCTGGGGCCTGATTCTGGCAGTCTTGATCGAGTTCTTTCTCGATTCGAAAGCAATTTAATATCTTATTATTTCAGTCAATAATGAACGAATCGGAATTATTTTTTCAGTGTTGTAAAGCATTAATTTGAGTTTCACAATACTGAAAAAATAATTTCGATTCGTTCTGTATCGACTGAAAGAATTATAAATAAAATTGCTTTCGAATCGAGAAAGCACTCGATTACGACTGCCAGAATTAGGCCCCTGTTTTATTTTTGAAAGTCATTCTTAGTGTGAGTGTCGAAAAATTCGATTGGCTGCGAAGTAGACTTTTTTTGGGTGCTGTTAACAAATAAAGTTTTCTTGTAAAGGTGCATTTAAAAGTTTTTAAGTGCATAACTAAAGTAATTGGGAAGTACCAAATTAGTGAACAATACATGCAATTACTCAATAGCTGTTGTAAATAAATTAAAATTAATAAATATCTGCATTAACCTCAAGTGCGCCTAATGTGGTATACCTTAAATCAGCTAATTTGTTAAAGTATACCACATTACCTGTGAAATAAAATATTAATGAAATTGTTGTTTGTTTACATGAATTGTTGTTGTTTTCTTGCTTTTTTTTTGCAATAAAGTAAAAATGTATATATAACACGCTTTGGTAAAGTAGTTCACTATACCACATTACCAGCACATATATTAAAGTCGTATCTAATGAGATTTGCAATATTTTCTTATATTCCTCTGAAAGTGTGGGTTTAATATTTTTCGCAAATAGCTTTGTGGGAGCCTAACATATGAAGCATGTTAATAGGTTAATAATATTTTAACCAGACAAAAATGAAAAATTTGTCAATCTAAAAACAGATAGGTATACCACATTACCCGCACTTCCTCTATTAAATAAATTTCGTGATAACATTAACATGATAATGTTTTTTTTAACCTAAAAATTAAGCTTTTTTCATAAGATGTTTTCGCTTCGAGAACATTTGAAAAATAAACTTACAACTGACTGTGTAAACACTCAAGTTACTTGCAAGACTTTCGGCTATTTTTTCGACATTTCCGTTGATAATACATATACACTACTTGCAAGTAATCCCTTGCATGTGTAAACGCAGGGTAATAGCAGACTTATCGTGAACTTAAACCCATTTAGCTTAGATTAAAACCAACAGTAATTTATATTGTGTGAAAAGTCCTTAACTTATTCCTGTTCGTCTCTTTATTTAATTGTTCCTCTGTAAACTAATTTTTTTTTACAGTACAAACAAAATCAAAGCCATCTGATCATGATGTGATTTTTGGTAATGCTTGTCTTCTATTAAGTAAACGTTACGGTTGGGAAACATCACGTATTGAATGGCTTTTACAATTGGAACAAAAGAATCATGCTCACAACCAAAAAAAAAGATCAACTAGTGTAATAAATACTAATAATCCAATATGACTATCAACAAACGTATTATCTTGTCATTAAAAAACAAACAGCAGGTACAAAGAAAATATTTAAATTAATTTTGTAGTTGATACGAAAACGAATCTGTTAGTCTTTGGAATATCATCAACCCAAACCAAACCCCCCTAAAAGGAAGTAGTTCTCAAAAATGCAATTTAATTATAAGTGTCATGATTATTAAGTTTTTCCTATAACTGAAGTGACAAAAAGCATTTAAAAGAAGATTTAAAACAGTTGGAGGAAATGGTTATTTTAATACTGATGACGATGACACGGTCCTGTTGCTTAAATGATGTGTTGACGTTTGGTAACGGTTTTCCCTGATGTTGAGAGAGTTTCTGCTTCAAGTGCTTTTTTTAAGTTTTTTCATAATATGTAATTAATTTTGAATGTTTTATATTTCAAAGTTTTTTTTTTTTGGATTTTTAATTAAGTCATTTTAAATTTAAATATAATGAGAAGGTAGAACAAAACAAAAACTCATTTAAATGTTTCTTAATTGTCTAGTCATTAAATAAATAATAAAATGAAAGACTTAAATTACATAAATATGTCAAAAGCTGTTCCAAGTAAATTTTACGATTGATGTGGCTGATGCTTTTGTATTGTTTTCTCAAATTTTTAATTAAAATAAAACAAATTGATACAGAGAAAAGTGGAAATTAATAAATGGTGAAATATTATTATTATTATTATAATTGTCATGTTACTGAAATGTTACATTATAAAAGTTTCGAAGTAGCGATAAGGATGAAGGGACTTAATCTGACAGTAAATGTGAAATCTGTTTTCTAGGTTACTTAATCCTGAAAGGTTACTATTCATTTTAGTACATTAAAATTACTCTTCCTCGAATCGATAAACTTTTTTAAAAAAAATCTAGCTGAACGATTTTTAAGGTAAAGCACAAAAAATAAAAGTTTTTCTTCTCTTTCAAAATTTGATACGAATTTTTACTCATTTTTTTATTTAGATTTTATTATTATTTTTTAAACTTTCGTCATCAGTTAACGTTGTTGAAAAAAGGGTAATTTGAATACACATAAAAAAGTTATATGAGAAAGTTTAAATGAGCTTTGTAGATTCGACAAACAGTAACCATCCAGGGTTAAACGTTAATTCTGTTTAAATGCCATTGCGTTAGCATAGTCTGCATCCGGGAAATTAAGTGCAACCAATAACTGTAATGTGGCAGTTATTTGAAATTGAGATCGTGGCTGATCAGAAGTCCTATCTGGTACTAGGGGAGTCAGTAGCCCCTGGTGCTTCGGCACCAGACTGACTATTGTTTGAGGCCCCAAGGGCATACTTTTTGTAGAAGAATGCATTTCGTAAAATTCGGTTGTGCCGAAACATGGATACCCTCCACCGGCAGTTAGAATATTTCAGGTGTGGGTCTTTCAGTGGACGTCAGTATTAAAATTCGTCGCGGCTTAGATCTACATATGTTAAATTATTGACCAAAAATCAGAAAGCTTTACACTTTTATTTCTAGCCATTTAAAACTTAATTTGATTAATTTATCAAAAAATAAAGTTGGGAATTAAGCAAGTCATAGAGAAATCTTATTAATAATAAAATAAATTTTGTATTCTCAAAAATAACTTTTGATAATAAATTTGCATGTGCCCGTGCAAAAAAAAGCTGAACTGGCAAGTTACTTTAATAAGCAATTTTTTTCTTTAATTTTCTTTTTTTTCTCTTTTTACCCACCAGCCAATTGTAGGGGAATATAAGAAAAGATTAACTCACTGTTTATTGTTGTTGTTTTATTTAACCTTTGATATTGTTACAGGTAACACCTGAGTGTTTAAAATTCTTATTCGCTTTACCAGTTAGATCTGGCCTAAGCAACCAGTGAAATGCGCATAGAAACTAGTTTTCCCTCAACAATAAATTTCAGTGTATTTATCAAAAATAAAAATTGGGATTTTAGCTCATCATAGAGAAATATTATTAATAATTAATTTGAATAAATTTGAGTAAAATATCATAATTCGTAACAGTTTAAGCCGAACTAAAATTATTGTCGTGAGGCAAGTTTATATTAGACTCATAGTAAATTATGGACCAATCATCACAAAGCTCTGTAGAGTGATTTCTGGTATTAAAGAAAACTAAATTAAAACAAATTTCGATATATTTAGTAATTAAATTTTTTATAGCGTTTGAAAGTGGTAAAGTGGCTTCTTGATATGAGATCTAAGGTTAATTATGGACCGAAAAAAAGTGTACTTTTCTTTGAAAGTGCCCATATTGAGCTCCAACAAAAAAATGCAACAAATAATATCTGAAAATTACAATATTTAAATTTTATTTTAGTATTATTTTGTACAGGTTGCAGAAGAAAAAAAATCATATCTTAAAAAAAAAAAAAAACACCTTCAAAATTTCAGGATTTTTAAAGAGCAGTTTGAGGAACTACATAAAAAAAATCAGCCAAAAAAAAAAAATTAGGTTTTTGACTTAGTCCATTTTTAAAATTTAATATTTTGTAGATTTTTTTTAATATATTGTTTGTAGCCCCAAGTATTCTCTTTAAAATGACATACAAATCATCATCGTATGTGCAGTAGTTTTTGAGACATTGAAAAAATAAGCTCAACACATTCGGCTAATTCGACTAATTCGGCTCCTTATAGGATGAAAGGAAACTTCACACGAAATTTTATTCCAATCGAAGGTGGTCGGGTCCCACTCTTGGTCGATTTGACATGGAATTGCCCATACAGCGTTTGAAATTTAAAAATTCAGTATGAATTTCTGGAGAGCGTAACAACAAAATTATAAATAAAATATTTTTGACTTTGTTTTTGCTTTCCATATACTTTTTCGCGTTGCGTTGCGTTTTACACAATTAGGGCCTAACAGTAGGTTAAGCAAGCGCCCCGACCAACTACAAAAGTTTAAAGGTACAAAATTTAAGCCTTTGCGACATTCTTGTGAGTAGATGAATCATAAATTTCCAGAAGTTTAAAATATGTTCATCGAGCTGCAGAGGAGTTAAGTGTGAGGCCAAGGTCGTCGAAAGGCTTAAATTATTTAATTAGGATTTGGAAATTCTCCCGGCTACCCGAAAATTTTTGACGACGATAAATTAGAGGCTTTGGTTTTGCGCTTGCAAAATTGTTAAGAGTAGATCAATTTACAGATGTTAAAAAGCACCTAAATTCATAAAAATACAATACGAACTGATGTTAAGAGACTTCGGAAATCTAAATTATGCTTTAGCAGCACTAAACGAGTTCGTTTCTGCATACAATCGTAACGAGCGATAAAATGTGGAACTATACAATAATTTAAAGGATAACAAGTTAGAGTGCTATATTCGGCTGTGCCGAATCTTTGGTACCCTCCACCGACAAGAGTGGGCTCATAAAAACGAATGTCAGCATTAAAATTAGTTGCGGTCTAGACCGACAATAAAAAAATTGTATGCGTTTCTTGTTATAACTTTGAACTGGCTTGAGTAAAATATTGAGTAAAAGTTTTAGCCGAACTAAAATAATTTGTATTGGACCTATGGTAAATTATGGACCAATCATCCCAAAATTCTGACGACTGATTTCTGGTATTACAAAAAATAGAATAAATTTCAATGCAGCACTGTAATTAGTTTTAGCGTTAACAGTAAATTTCACAAATTTGCATGATATTTTTTCTGGCCATATGAATTTAAGTAAGAAATTTTACCGCAATATCTATATCTGTGATAGTTTTAGTCGAATTGAATTATTTTCCCAAAGTGGGCTTTATTTGGTTTTAGATGTAATAAACTGTTTTCCGAGAGTAGGGTTTATATGGGGCCTAGGGTAAATTATGGAAAAATCTTCACGAAATTTGGCAGTGTGATTTCTGGTCATATAAAACTGTGACGTACCACATTTAAGTATGCTAGCGTTATTTATTGCGGTTTTAGGCGTACTAAACTTTTTTCCGCGAGAAGAGTTTATATGGGGCCTATGGTCAATTATGGACCAATCTTCACGAAATTTTACAGTATGATTCGAGTCGTATAGAGTGAAATCGTGCAAAATTCTTTGTCATTCCGTGCATTATTCCACCATTTATGTTAGTTTTTGTATTAAATTTATCAATTTTCTTAGGGCGGTGGTTCCACATTTTGATTCATAGTTCTGATCCTACTGAACCTATTATTGCTGGATTTCAATCCCAAACCGCTTAGGATAAATACTAGGGAGATCGATTATTCGACTTTTTTCAACAACCGGTTTTCGAATATATAGTTGCTAATTTAAAAAAACCGGTTTTCGGTTAAACATTTTTAAACTAACCGGTTAACCGGTTTTAATTCGAATACATAAAAACACCTACAAAATACATAGATATGACTTAAGGTATGGTCAGACCTAACAAATATTTGACGATATAATCCAAAAAACGAGACCAAGAAAATGATCAAACTTTAACCGCATTTTTAACAATTTCTATTTATTAACTAATCTGTTTTTGTAAGACGATAATTGTATAATATAATTTAAAAACTATTAAATGATGTTTGATCTAGCCAAACGTTTCGCATGAGCAAATAAAATATTATAGGAATTTAATAAATTTATTATTTGAGATATTCTCCTAAATTTATTTTAAATGAGTCTTACGTGCTGTTTCTGAATAACAGGCAAGTGATTGTGTAGTAAAATTAATATGAAAATCACTCAAAAAACTGAGTGCTTTTCATATAAATTTGACTACACAATCACTTGCCTGTCATTTAGAAACAACACATTAATTTGTTGGTGATTAAGCCATCTCTATATGAATCAGTAGACTTTAACCATATTTTTTAAAAGTTGCAAACAAAACCTCTTAGCCTGGATTATATATATCAAAAGATTTTGTTTCAGCATTATATAAACGATTAGTAAGATGAAAAAAATGCTTTTTGTATGAAATATTTGTCAATTCGTCGACCACAATTTGAAACCTTCCATGACATTGTTTGATTTCTCAATTTTGTTTTTTAATTTTTGGTATTTTAAAAAATAAAACTGATGAATTATTTCCATATCGTTGATTCCACCGGAATGTTGTAGTTTTAAGCATAAAAAAATGCTGGAACTATTTAAGAGTTTTTTAGTATCTTAAGGGGCATTCCGTCCTCGGCAACACAACGGGTTTATATTTCACCTAATGATTCATTTTTGGCAGCGTATTTTAGTACAGTATTATTTGTCGACCCTTTAGACCTACTTCGAACGGGGTTAAGTTTTATTTGGGGCACATTAACGTCAACCATATGGACTAATTAAAGGTGATTAATAAATCGTGACGTGGAAACCCCTTCGCCACTTATCACTTTAGGATACTTCAAGAGCCTAACTTTGTCGAAATATCTCTAGAGATAAAATCGATATATAAAAATATTTTTAATATTTAGAAAAAGGTCGCACAAATTAAATACTATTTACGTTTTAACTGCACACGTTTTTGTAGTATTTTGAAAAGTTTTTGGTTTTTTTTTTTACAAGAACACACGCATTCATAAGTGGTTTTTATTTACAGTGTTCAAATGTTTTTTTTTACTTTAGTTACATTTTGTTTTGACATTGTACATAAAAAGTTTAAATTTGCCTAATATAGAATTAGAAAAATACTTAAATTACGGGTACATTTACAACAAGAGTAAGAAAAATGTATATTAATTACACATTATTAAAATAACCGGTTCATTATACCAAAATAACCGGTTTATTCGATATTCGAAAAATGAACATTTTAAAATAACCGACTTGAGCAAAGCTAAAATAACCGGTTAAAACCGGTCGAATAATAACCGTTCGATCTCCCTAATAAATACAAGCAATTTGAGACCAAGTTTGTTCTTTTCTTTTGCGTTTTTCGAAAGTAAGCGTGTTTTCAACAGACGGACAGACGGACAGACAGATGGACATGGCTAAATCGACTAAGAATTACTCAAGAAGCCAGAATGTATATACTTAATGGGGTCTTAGATGTATTATAAAAAAGTTTCACACGGAATGACAAACTTAGTATACCCTCATTCACCACAGTGGTGGCGGAGGGTAAAAAAAAAACGAAATGTAAAATCGTTAAGCCAAGGACATTGATGCCAAATACCATTGACGTTCATATAATGCCCAGTTTAGGTGGCAGCATCTGTTATAAAGCAAGTACGAGTGCCCTGTACTAAACGCAATTGGTACGCCTAATGATAATATTTAACGAAAACCGCCACGAATGTGCAACTAGATACTAGTCCATTATTTTATATAATAAAAATACACGACCTCATTTTGCGTATGTAGCTTTTACATTATTGAATCTTTATAATGGGGAATTTTGTCTTAGACACCATAAGGCCTAGATATTGCTAATTCTGACTACTCTTTCTTGCGTTTGAAGACAAGCAAGGAATTGAACATTAACCTGATCCATTTTCGCCCTCAAGTGATGAAAATATATGTATAAATAAAGTGTTTACTTTTAGTAGTTCATTTTACAAAACTAAACGACAAACGTTAATAAAATTGTGTACGAATACTATAAAAACATATCCCAGTAATTTTCAAATAAAATTGTCGTAACGTTTATCGTTTCGTCTTATAAAATTAACACCTAAAATAAACTTTATTACAAAGTATTTTGTTGAAATAAAATCTCCAACTATTTATTATTTATATTGCTAACAGTTTTCGAAATCCTTGTCATCATATAAAAATCATCACATTCGTACACAAGTTTATCGTAGAAATAACAAAAGGCAATCAATTGACAAACAATCTAAAGAAAAATAACAAGGTGTATAGTATTTCAATATCATTGACAATTGTCATCAATATTAAATGGCAGGTGTTGTGTTTAATTGCCAGCTGATTTCAGGAGTGCTATTGAAAGAGAAAAATGTGAAAGTAAATGGAATTTATGGGGTGGAGTAGAAAAATAACAGTAATAGAGCCAACAAATGTTAGAAAAAATAGTGAAGTCAGAGAGTTCTTTTGGAAGGTTTAAGCTATTTCTGCGATGCGAAGTCGTTTGCTGACTTACACATATGGGCATTTCCTGGGGTCACGAACGTACGTTCGTAAGCTTTTAACGTACAAATAATATAGAAAACAAAACTTTTCCTAGCATTATTCTTTGCGATTCAAGAGCATTTTGATAGCTCTATGTTTTGTGCAAAATATGGATTTCATAGAGTTTAAGTTTTCATAATGATAGTTATAAACATGTGGTCACGAACGAACGCAAAATAGAAGTCAACATTGGTTGACAGTAGTGAAATGTAAAAATCTGGGAAATGGAACGGAACGTTCAAAAGTGATTAATTTATTTTAAAAGTGTATTAATGTAGATCCATACATATCCAGTATTTACACAATAAAATATCTCTATTGGTTTTTGTTTAATTGGTTTAAGTAGCGGTCGCGAACGTGCGGGTCGCGAACATACGATTTTTCCATATGCTTTAACCGTTAATTAACCGTTAATCGAACTTTTTATCTTCTTACACTTTTCTCTTCTTAATTGATTGTAATAGAGAGATTTTAAAGAAAGAATGCAAACATAAAAAATTTTTTTGCATGTAAAATAATTAAATATAAAAATGTCTTTAGAAGTAGCTTAAAAAATATTAACTTTTCCAGTTTCCAGCCCAATTTCCTCAAGTAAAACAGCTGAGATATCATAGCATATCATATATACCATTCTATTATAAAAACATAGACTTTTTTATAATTATAAACAATAAAAAACGATGATTATCAACATTTTATTTTTCCATTCTGGTTGACAATTCGGAGGAAATGCCCATATCGCACTTGTTCCTTGAAACAGAGTCAACTCAAAATTTATAAATTTTCAATACATAAAATTTTTTTTTTTATATGTATTCTTATATTACAAATGGGGATAAAACTGCATTATTTGAGGCAAAATACTAGAGAAATAAATCTAAGATTTTGTCAGTGGGTAGATAATTCCATTGTTCATCGTTTTCGTGCAAAAAGTGAAAATTGAAAAATTTGAGTTGACGCTGTTTAGAGGAACAAGTGCGATATGGTTAATAATATCGTAATATAAGCGTTGCCCACCACTAAATAAAAGATTTAATACTAATCAATGAAGGGGTTGTCATGAACCTTGGAAAAAATTAGTTTTATAAAATTTGCTAAATTCGCATATGACAGCAGCATTTGTCATTCATTTTCGTTTAATCATAGACCAAGCCTAACTGAGGTTGAAGGTATGAGCCAGAATATGAACGATACACTACTCAATAGTGACTTTACGACAATCTCCGAGTGGGGTCTTGCGAATAGGGTCGATTTTAATGCTCGTAAGACCCAATGTTGTATGTTGACCCGCAGACGTCTGTATCCATGGAAGGTATATCAATTGCGGAATTAGACACTTGATGTTCTAGGCATGAAAATTCAATGTGATGTCCGTTGGAACCAACATGTATTTCAAGTCTCGAAAGAAGCATCCAAGTGTCTTGGTTTCTTAAAACGGTGCAAGAACTACTTCACTCCGTCTTATCTCCTCACTATTTATACCGCCTATATCCGACCGAAACTTAAATACAACTCCCATATTTGGGCATGTTCTTTAAGGTATATCTTGAAGCTTCGGGGTCGGGTGCAAAGAAGTGCGTTAAAGATCATCAAGGGCATCCACCTCTATTGACTCATTGGATCATCACCGGAATGTGGGTTGTGTGTCGTCGTACTATCGCAATTACCACGGTAAGTGTCCAGCGAAAATTGGTGAACTCATCCCTGAGACGCGGGTGCATGCCCGTAGTACTCGGCTTTCCAGCAGATCGCATCCGCTTGCAGAAAATTCGTTTCTTGGTCGAACAAGCCTCCCGGTAAAAGTCTTCCCAGTCGGCTACAATTTAGAAGAGTTCAAAATAAATGTCCACAGACACTACTCCCTCTTTCCTTCTCCTCATAAACTTTTTTCCTAATCCCAACACAATGCATTGCATGAGTATGGGGTTGGCTCAAAGTAAAAAAAGCTCGTATCCGAAAACCCAATTAATGCGCATTTTAATGAAACAAATAAGTTTAATTTCACTATAGATTGTGAAATAATATATTACAAAACCTTTTTAAATAATTTCCATTAGTAATTTGAAGACCTCTTTGTACTTCCGTGATATTTTAGTTATAAAAGAACACAATTGCCTGATTTTTAAATGCAATCTTTAAAAACATAACCTAAAAGAATAAGAGAAAAGATTTTAACCAACTGACGAATACGTTTTTTTTTATCGATTTTTGCGTCCATCCCCTTTTTTTAGAGTGTAGAATATAGACACTGATCAAAATGACTTCAATAAAAAAAATAAAGGGTGTAAAATTTTAACATTTAATTGATGGTTTGTACAACTATTTCTTAAGAAAACGTAACTAATTGTTAGTTTGTGCCTCTTAGTGGCTGTTATTCTATTTAATTCTATATTAAAAATAAAATAACTTAAAGTTTTTATTTGCCCATAATTACAGTTTATAAATAAGTGGGAAATAATAAAATTTTATGATAAAGACGTTCATTTGTTCGGCTTCAGAAATAGAATAGGCGTTTCATATTGGCAGTGTAAATAAGTTATCGCCGTTTTACAACAATCATTTTACCATTAAAACGTTGGGTCATTAAATCGGAAAATATTAAAAAAAATGGTTTTTAGTTTTTTATTAAACTGTAAATGGAAAATTTTGATAGACAAAATTTTCTTTTATTTTTCTCAATGAAGGAATAATTGCCCCATAATATGCCTGCCAGGGACAGTGGTTTGGTAAAAGTAAAAATATGATTAAAATTTCTTTTTAAAAAAATACACAGAAAAAATTAAAAATTGTCTCTAATCACCAAATTTATACCAAATTCATAATATCAAGCAAACAAATTGTTGATTTTGCACCTATTACCAAAATGATTATATTGATTACTAATAATTTTATTAAATTATATTTTTAATTTTAATTAAAAGAAATTATCAAAAAAATTTGCCATTCCAAACAATGCGGTAATTTATTTAATTAATAATTGACAATTCCCAACAACAATTCTACAAGTTTAAATTATTTTATTTTAAACGAAAAATTCAATTAATATTTTTTGATATTTAATTAATAGTATTTTAATTAAAAATTTATTTCAAAACAACTTAAATATCTTTCAACTAAAAAAATAATTGATTCAATTATCACATTAATTAAATTTTAATACTTTTTAAAACATTTTTTTAATTGATAAAAAAACTTTTTTCTGTTTTGTGTATTTTATTTTGTTTTTACAATAATAAAAAGATGTTTTGTTTGAAATCAAAATGATTTCAACCAAACTGATTTCAAAACTATTTTAGTTTTCAAAATGAAATCTTATCAAAATGGCAATATTTTGTGATTTAAATTACTTTTAAATTATTATTTTTAGAAATTATTGAATGCAATTAATTTAATTGAATTGAAATTCAATTAGTTCTGAAATCACAACGCGAGTGAAATTTCATATAATATATACATACATACTTGGAATCTAGCGGTTGTAAACAAAAATTATTGGAGTCAAAGAGTCGGCATACTAGTTGTATACTATGGCTTTCATTTTGAAAACAACGGTATATCTAGAAAAGTCGAGCTGATAGAGAAAAATGGAGATTATATTTGAAATCAGAGACCTCAAATTAGTAAAACTTTGCTATAGATTTCCAGGCCTCAAAATGAATGTTCCCCAGTGTAATAGTTAAAGACAGAGAATGACATAAAAATAATAATTAGGGATTTACTTAAATGAGATATGCGTCAACGTTTTATTTACTTATAAGGAAAACGAAAAGGATAAAGCTGAAAATAATTAAAATTCATTCAAAAGCAAGATATTCGGAAGCCTCGCGTATTTAGATTCAAAAGAAAACATTTACGAGGGCAATTTGTACCGAGTATTACGGCTTTCGTACTTTGAATGAACGGACGTTTTTTATACTTTATCGAAAACAAAAAATCCCTTTCAATGTAGAAATTCTCAGTAACGAACAATAACTTTACCTCAAATTTCCCATTTTTGGCTTATAAATACAACTCTGCCTTCGTTTCGAACGAGTTCGAAAATCGTTTTAAACAGTATAAAAATTTCGAACTTGTAAATTATTTCTTTCGAATCGAAATACATCGCCAGAAGTAAGAAGACGTCGAAAGCTTAAAAAGCGAATATTTCTCGAATGATGCTATAAAACTAGATTCAATATTGGAAAATGAAAACAGAATTCAAATTAAGTTTCCAAAGTTGTATATCATTCTCTGATTGTAACATTTTTCTTGAAAAACTTTCCATTTGTTATCGATAAACTGACAGTTGATACTACACTCACAATATTATTACAGTAACGGACTGTAGGTTATTTAAGAAGTATTCCGTTCAGTAATTTTTAAATACGTAAACAATTAAGATTACAGGAAAATTTATTTTTAGCTGATTCTAACATTTATTAAAAAAACTAAGTGCACATTATTACGGATTTTTGGTTGCATTTAATATTGTCTGTTGATTAAGGAAAAGTATTCTGTATGTTAAATTTAATGAAAATGAAATTTATAACAACTGTAAATTTACTTAAAAACCGATCTACTTATTTTCAATTTCAACGAAAAGTTCATTTAATTTTTACTGTCAAAAATTCAACCGCGTTTTCGTAAAAAATTAACCACAAATTCCGTAAAAACAAATAAACTTTCAGATATTTAATATAATTTAACTATTAAAAAAATAACCGACAAATTCCGTAAATTCAAATAAATTTTTAGTTATTTTATATAATTTAACTACTAGAATCTGGGAATTATTTCTTTTTTATAAGGTACAAGATAATAGTCTGGTAGTGTACACCCAGTAAAAAAATTGTGTTTTTTGAAGCGCTTAAAAGAAAAAGCGCATAATTGAGCGCTTAAAATGGGAGCTCTTATACAGAAATAAAGGACAACGTATAAAATGTACAAAAGAAAAGCTGCTATCTTAGTGCTGACAACGAAGAAGGTTTGAAAGCGAAAAAAATATATAATGGTTTACGAAAATGGTAGAAAAAAAGGCATTTAAGCCCGTAAAAGCAAAACATTAATGAATAAAGTTAGCCCTTAAAAAGCACTATAGGAGTGCTTTGTTTGCATATCTTATTAGGTTAAAAGAAGCGCTTATTGTAAGCAGAAAATAGTCCTCCAAACCGGGAATACCCCATACAAAAATCAGGCATCCCATCAGCAGGTTTGAAGCGATTTGAGGTATGAATTCATACATAAAACCTGCTCCTTTTGGAGCACATTTTTTACTGGGTAAAGTCATTCCTAAAAATTTAGGGAATAGAACTATTACAAAAATATTTAAAAAAAAACATGACTGAAATTTAGCTCATAGCATAAAATCGAAAAATAAAATAAATTTGAATATAATTAACTTCCAAAAAATGAATTTTTAGTTATGTATTTATAGATCTGTGGCAAAAAGTAAAAGTAAAAAACGATTTGATTGTTTTGTGTAGAATATTCCCATATTCTATTTGTTAAAATTATTTCGTTAAATACATCAAATTTTTAAAGTAAAGTGATTGCGAATACCATGTCGGTCATGCTGCTGGTGTCTAAAGCATAGACGTTTCAATTCAATTGGTAATTGTGTCTTTCAATTGAATTAATTCTTGGCCACATACTTCATAAACTGAATTGAAAGATTTTCATTATTTTTAAATTAATTTAAAAATTCAAAGAAATTAAAGACAATTTTTAAAATACTTAACTTTTTTTTTGCAAAAGAAAACTAATTAATTTTATCAGCTGATCCAGAGACTCGAACACACACAGCACAATCGAATTGAAAGACTTACTAGCCAACTTGAAAAAATCAAAATCTTTTGATTTTCTTCAACCAACTCGACAACTGCCAAACTAATCAATTGACGGAGCCATACACGCCTTTATTTGGACAACACTCGACTCAGTTGCCAATTGGATTGCAACGTGTATGGGAGGGATGCTTTATAATTGAAAGATCTTCTGTAAACAAAGTGGTCAGTACAACAAAAGAAAACAAACATGTATAACGGGCAGTGTGGCCATTTTGTAATTTTTGCAGCTAAATTTGGCATTAAAAATTTATATTTAGCTGCAAAATTTTCATTTAGTACTTGGCATTTTTGGAAAATGTTTTTAGCTTTTTTTAACATAATTTATTTTAAAAATTAGGACGATTAGTTTTATTGATTTTACTAAAAAAATTTTATAAATTATAATAAATTTCGATATTTTTTTTTTTTAATTAGGCTTAAGTTCATTGAATTTAATTTTCATTAAATTATTTTTATGCAGACAGGAATTAATTGAAGTGAAATTAATTAAAGTTTATTGATAAATTTCCATTCTTGACTGCGCTGAGAATTGAACCCAGGCTTTCACGGACAGGTTGCCCTGACTAGTTTCGATTGTAACCACACAATCTCTTCGAAGGGGTTTGCCGTTTTACTCACACCGCCATTTAAGACGGATGACGTCAATAGTGAAACATCAATCTTTAAACCAAATGCTATTTTACCTTGGTATATCGAAATTTGCTTTGAATGAATGATTTTCTATTTAATTGATTTACATGTTCTTCCTAACTTCTGTTTTTTCGTACTTTTTGTCAAGAATTTCTCTTGAAATCCAAAGTACATTTTTTTGTTTTTCATGTTTTTGTCTTTCTTTTTTCTTGTTGACCTTTTTCAGCGCAACTTGAAGGACAAATGTAAACATAGCTCGTGCCTTAGTTGTTATTAATAATTAGTATTGTGGTTATTTTATTTACAGGTACCTGTCCGTGAAAGCCTGGGTTCAATTCTCAGCGCAGTCAAGAATGAAAAATTATCAATAAATTTTAATTAATTTCATGTTGTAAAATTCCTGTCTTCATAAAAATAATTTAATGAAAATTTAATTTAATGAACTTAAGCCTAATTAAAAAATACCGAAATTTGGATTAAAAACCATTAACAGTTCAATAAAATAACCACAATACTAATTATTGAATTATAATAAATTTTGACTAGAAATAGTTGTACCCAAAATTAAATTTCGTGTAAAAATGGAAAATTTATATGTTAAGAAACCTGTACCCATGTTCTGTAACTTTGGTGAGAACTTCTCGCATCGAAAACATGTGAAACAAAATATTCCATCGTTTATCGAAAAGTGAGAAAAAAACTGTGTCTGTAACTCATGTCGAAAACAATCAAAAGAGATTACGTCGTTACGCTATAAATGTCGTAATATTCCACTCGAAGCCGATATTAAATTGCAGATGTTGAGAACGCCAGTCAAACATATCGTTGACGGCGACCACAATTGACTAAAATTGAAAATTTTCAACGACGGCGGCAAAAAAAAAAACCGTCGGCTATATCAAAAAATGTAAAGTGCAACTTTAATGTTTGTTGATTACAAAATTGCTTTGAAATTATTCGTATATTTTTCAAAAATGTTAAAAGAAAAATAATAAAGCAATGAAAAAATCTGCAAAGAACAAAATACTTATCTCTTCTGTGTTAATATTCATTGCATCTTGCATTTTTAATTTATTTTTTAGTGTTAAAATTTTTTCTCAACCTGTTTTTGTTCTTGATTTTATTTGACAGTTCAAAGCGGGAACTTTCTCACAAAAACTTTACACACACACTTGTTCAGTATATTGGCGAGTAATTTCCTTACGTTACAAAAATGTTACAGACACAGTTAAGTGAGAAAAACAGCTGTTTGTTTCAATTTATGGCATTTTTGTTTCATTTCTCACATTTCAATCGAAAAGTTTCTCGACGCGGGAGTTACAGAACATGGGCACTGTCTTGTTTAAAAAAAAAGTATGTATAATATTCAGGGAATATTAGAAATACCCTTATCATGTCGATGGTAATTATTATTAGTCCTTTGATATTACGATATAAAAGAACAAGGAAATTTAACTTTGTATTTAGATAAAAATTCAATGGTGTAAATGTTTGAAAAAATTTGTTGCTCTAAACTGCTGAAAAAATAATTATTTTTAAGATTCAACTTTTCTTAAACTATAAAAAATAAAACAATATAAAAAATTTTGTATATGATAGAAATAAATCGTTAAAATTTTGCATATATCAGAGGTTTACAGGCCAGCTAAATTTAAAATTTGATCTCAACTACCTGCGCTACATATTTATATGTATCAGATGCTTTACCAAAAATTTAGCCACTTTACCAAAGTCTAGCCACTTGCTTAAATACAATAACAATTTTTACTGCCTGTTTAATTTTTAGAATTTTGTTTTTGTTTCAAATATAATTTTCAATGCGAACAGATGAACAGGCTGTTAGTTTTTTTCCAGAGTTTCTTTATTGAATCTTCATATATTAAATATGAACTAACAATATGTAATCAAATCTAATCCTAATACTTTAATTCATGTCGTCCAGTGCCCGACAAATATTTTTCTTATCACAGTTTCTGTTCAAATATTTAGGTGTTTATCGCTCTTCTGATTGGGTGAGTGCAGCAGTGTCTCTTCTCCTTAAGCTTGTGTGGCCGCCATCAGTTCAAGCCTTTTTAAATATTTTACTGCGTATTTTGTAATCATAGTTTTAACCAATGGCACGTTGAGATCCTTGTGGATATTCGAGTTTTTAACATACCAGGGAGCAGCTGTGATTATTCGAAGAAGTTTACTTTGGCGCCTTCGAATTTTTTCGATATTAGACGCTGAGGCAATGCCCCATAATTGAATACCGTAGCACCAGTTTTTAATTTAAGATAGAGTTGTAAAGTAGAAGTTTGCAATTGAGACTAAGGACAGAATTTCTTCCAATAAGAAAATGAATTTGAATGGCTTTTAGTTTCATTTGAGTTAATTTTGCATCTATATGGCATTTCCATGTTAAACGCCGATCAAGATGAATACCGAGATATTTTACATGCGATTGTTGAGGTACTAATTGATTACACTGTGCAAGAAATTGACACTTTTTTTTCGTGACAAGCTGGGCACCTGGCGTTTTAACATAATTCGGGTACGCTTAATCCAGTGGTGCCCGCGGTTTTTTAAGATTGGCTCTGGTTTTCGAGATATACCGTTATTTCGAAAATGGAGGAGGTTGCACAACACATGTTCGCGTAACTCAAAAACGCTTTAGCTTATTGAAAAAACTTAAAAAAAATTCCGCAATAAAATTTCCTTTAAGAAAAGTAAAACGTCATTCTAATATCCACAGTCGTTTTAGAAACATAATTTTTTTTTTGGAAAAAAAAATAATTATGTTAAAACGCCTGGCTTGTCTGTTTTTTTAACTAGCATAGTGTTATTGATTTTAATAGGGGGGCATGAATCCCGACGCAAGGTGAATGTTATATGTACGCATTTTTTCTCGTTGACTATTATCCTCCATTGTTTTAACCACCTTTGCATTTCAAATATATGATTCTGCAAGAAACGAGATGCTTCATGACAGTTTTCGTGAACGCTTAAAAAAGCAGTATCATAAGCAAATATTGAAGTTAGGGTCTGGTTGTATATTGGCAAGTCTGAGGTATATATAACAGTGGGCCCATGCTTCCCTGCGGGCCTCCAGCGTCAATTGGCTGAGGGAAACTTAGGCCCTAATCATATAAAACGCAGCGCAACGCCAAAGATAACATTGAAAGCACAAACAATGTCATAAATATTTTGTAATTTTGTTGTTGCTTCCTATAGAAATTCACATTGCGTTTTAAAATTTCAAACGCTCCATTGCTGGTTTCGTTGAAAATTTTAAAACGGTACATGAATTTCTGTGGAAAGCAACAACAAAATTACAAAATATTTATGACATTGTTTGTGCTTTCAATGTTATTCTTCGGCGTTGCGCTGCGTTATACATGATTAGGGCCTTAAAAAATCGCCTTCTTTAATAATAAATTGACGACCGACTAAGTAGCTTTCTAACAGCTTGTGTATG
Source organism: Pollenia amentaria (assembly GCA_943735925.1). Classification (NCBI taxonomy): domain Eukaryota; kingdom Metazoa; phylum Arthropoda; class Insecta; order Diptera; family Polleniidae; genus Pollenia; species Pollenia amentaria. The sequence goes on from OX031006.1 coordinate 53,311,310, forward strand.
TTTGCTGGTAAGTTTTGCTGCAGTTTCATTAATAATCCTTCATGTCAGACTTTATCAAATGCTTGAGACACATCGATGAAGAGAGCGGAACAATATTTTTTTTCTTCAAAGGCTTTTCTTATGGCGTTTACTATCCGATGGGTTTGTTCAATTGTGCTGTGTTCTTTTCTAAAACCGAACTGATGGTTAGGAATACATCTATTTTCATTTAAAATTGGGATTAATTTTGACACAAAGAGTTTCTCAAAGCTTTGATATATTAGATAATAAACTTATAGGCCTATACAACTCAACTTTTGTGTGATCTTTTCCTGGTTTAGGTATCATGGTAACTAAGGAAACTTTCCATTCTTGAGGGTGGTATTTAAGACGTACAATAGCATTAAAAATAAAAAGAATAATTTTCTTTGCTATGCAAGGTAGTTCCAAAAGCATTTTATTACTGATCTTGTCAAAACCAGGAGCTTTCATCATAAATAGGCTTTTGGATTTCTCTTATCTCGAATCTTAGGGGAACAGCTGCTCTAACATCAACAGGTGGTAACTCCACAGCAATATTGTGTGATGTATGAGGGGTAAATACGTTTTTCAAATGATTAACAAATAGATTTCCCTTTTCTGTATCATTTCTTGCCCAACTTCCATTAAAGTTTCTTAAAGGTGGTTTAGAGCTTTTAGTTTCGAATAAAATTTTATACTGGTAGTATTTTTAAAAAAATCTTTAAAAATTTTAGCATTATTTTAGCGTATTTTAAAATAATTTTTAGCATTTTTTGGCCATGTCTTAAGCCAGATTTAGCTGTAAAATTTTTTTAGACCTGGCCACACTGATAACGGGGTAGGTAAATTAAAATAAATATTCTCTCTTTCTCTCATTAGAAAAACAATCGGACAGTTGTCTGGTATTTTTTTTTAGAAATTCGAGTAAAACCTGTATTATATAAAATAACCGAAAATTCATTTGTTTTTACGGAATTCGCCGTTGAATTTTTGACAGTAAAAAATAAATGAACTTTTCGTTAAAAATAAATGAAAAATAACTAGACCGGTTTTTAACTGAATATTCATTTATTTTATATTACAATTTCAGTTAATTTTACGTACAGAATATTGTGAGTGTACAACTGCCACAAAACCTTAAATTCCAATCGAAAACTTTGCGAAAAATGTTCTGAAATTTCCCTTCAAAAAATTTCCCAGAATTTATAAAATATTTTTTCCGATAAGAAACTGTACTCCAAGAACCCTTTGCCTTTTTTTACTTCAAAGTCATAATAAAATAAAGTCATATAACTTTGTAAAAAAAAAACAGGGAGAACTTATTTATACCACCAATAATATAATCGTTATTTGTAAAATACCTTTTAAAAAACTTTTTAATCAAATAACATTTAATTACATGAATTCAATTCTTGTTAGTAACATTTTTATTATGACCATCAGGTTTTTAGATTATTTTTTTTTTTGCTTACCTTGTGGCGGTTTCTCTTCTTCCAATTTACCCAAATAAAAGGGTCCTTGTCTGGTTGTTATTTCATGTACAATTATTCCAAATGAATAGACATCACCTTTTTGTGTGCCCTCGGGTGGACGATTACTTTCCATTTTTAGCAGCTCAGGTGCTGTCCATAATAGTTCTGTAAAAAGAACAAAAAGTAAATTAAGGTAAATAAAAAAAGAAATTAAAGGAATAAAAAAAGACTTATTTGCAATTTAAAAACTTTTAAGGAATTGACAAAAAAAAAATCTTTTTAATATCATCTAAACTCTTATACCAAGACTGTTTTAAACATAAGGCCATCAATTATACCGTGAAATGGCGAAACGATGGGGTATTTTTTTTTTCAAATTTAAAGCGTTTATTGTGAAACATTAATTTAAAACGCCATAACCAAATCAAGCCAATTTCGGATACCCTGTTTTAAAGTGAATCATATGTGTTTTAATTAGAGCGTTGTGCACCGATCGAAACAAATGATAGTCGGATGGGACAAGGATTGGATTTTGTGTTTTGCGGGTGTGGAAAAACTATCCCATTAAATAGTTTTTAACTTAACTGGTCCTGCACGATGTGGCCGAGCATTGTCATGATGTAATTTTAAGTGTTCATGTCTGGTCGCATATTTCTGTCATTTTTTCGGTCAATGCTAGCTCTCAATGAATTAATTCTATTTTTGGTTTCCCTTTATATAAAAAATTAGCCTGGCGCCATAGATATTTGGCTTTGGCGTTGATTCGAGAGGGTAATGCGTTTGTGTTGATGCATGTAACACCTTACAATTTAAAATACCGATCGACTCAGAATCACTTTTTGAGTGGATCACACGGCTGTCCATGTAAACCTTGTGCGCAAATAAGACAAATTTGGTACATAGGTTCTGATTGTTACAGGGACCTTTTGAAAATGGTAAGAATCGGTACATAATTTCACATAGCCCCCCCTTCAAGCTTCTTTCCGGAATGGAGTCTTTGTGCACAAAAACCCTCTTATTATGTTGGTCTTTAGATTTAACTTGGTCCAAAATAATTTGATTGCACTTTAAATCATCATACCAAATTTAATTGGAATCGGTCCATATAAAGGGTCCGCCAAATAACTTTTTTTTTTTTTGAAAATTCTATAAAAAAAACTACTGAATATTTTCTCAAATTTTTATTTGAAAGTACAATCCTTCCGGTTAATAATGGAAAATAATTTCATTCAAATGGCTGCCTCGGCTGGCCATGCAGTAGCCTACCCGATCGGTCCAATTTTTAAGCACATTATCGATTGTGTGCAGCTGTATTTCACCAATGGCTTCACGAATATTGTCCTTTAAAGCGTCAATTGTCTCTGGCTTGTCGGCGTAACACTTATCTTTGACGGCACCCCACAAATAATAGTCCAACGGTGTCAAATCGCAGCTCCGAGGTGGCCAAACGACATCAGCTCTGCGGCTGATAATGCGATCTTCAAAAACACGGCGCAAAACATCGAGTGTAGCTTCGGCTACACTGCGGCACGTAGCGCCGTCCTGTTGAAACAAAATGTTGCCAATAACCTCATCTTGTTCAACATGGCCCGATAACGATCGCCATTGACTGTAACGGCCACTCCTTGCTCATTTTCGAAGAAAAATGGCCCAATTATGCCTCTGGACCAAAATCCGCACCAAACAGTGACTCGTTTTGGGTGTATCGGCTTTTCAATGTATGCGTGCGAGTTTTCTGTGCCCCAAATGCGACAATTTTGCTTGTTTACATACCCGCCAAGATCAAAATGAGCTTCATCTGAAAACATGATTTTTTTTTGGCAAAATCGGCATCTTCTGTAAGTCGATCGCAGGCCCACTTAGCGAAGCGAAAACGCATTGGATGGTCAGTTGGCTTCAACTCCTGAATCATACCAAGGTCTTTATTCAAAATTCGTCTCAATGATGTCTCCGAAATGTTCAATTGTTGAGAACGACGGTGAATTTATGTTGATGGCGCTTCACGCACACAGCAGCAATATTCTCGGGTGTACGCACTGTTTTTGGCTTTTCACGCTTTGGTTTATCGATGAGGATGCCAGTTTCTTTCACTTTTTTTCACAAGATAACGAACATACGGAGGTGACGGTGCTTCTCTTCTTCCAAAATCCGTACGCAATTTTCGCACACATTCTGCAACATTACCATGATTTTCAAAGTAATATCGGAATATTTCTCAGCGTTGTTCACGCGTAATGACAAAAAATCTCATATAAATGAATTTATTTAATTAATATTTTGCATAAAGACCTTTAACATGAATTCAAACCATATAACATAATGTTGTTCGGCCATGTCCATAATTGCCCATGGATCCTAGGGTACACTCTCGAAAAGTTGTCTCTAAATTTTGTGGTGTTTTGGATATCATTTGGTCGGGCTTGACCGACTTTACTTTCTTATTTGTTTTCATTTAGTTTAAGCAGCATTTCTTTTAAAGTCTTTTAAAAATTTTAAATTAGCTAAGTGGCTTCCATTTGGCAAGTTCTATTATGTTGCACAAACTTGTTAATAGATTGAATCCTCAAATTCATCAACATTGAACTTTAATAACCTTCATTGATAACAAAGCTGCTTGTACCTTGTTTGGAAACTTTGGCTCTGCCGTTCTCCAGATATCCAAAAATCTATAATGTCTTTGTACGGGAGGTTTAACGCCCTTTTCTATGATCCCAGCGATTTTTATAGAGAGTTTGTATTGATAGTGAAGTTCCCGGATAGGGAAGTTTGGCTTGGATCCAATGGGCTGTTTGAGGGGTGGGAAGTATTTACGGACGTCCAAGATGTTAACCGTCACTGGTGCCGGTGTTTATATTGCGGACGCTGACGTGAAAAGGTCATTCAGAGTGCACAGTGTAGTGTCTTCCAAGCTGATGAGTGCAGTGTATACCAGGCTGAGATCCTAGCGATCTGGAAGACCACGGCAGTGAAAGACATCGTGGGTGGATCTGTGGTGACAATTTACGTCGATAGTCAGGCTGTGCTTAGGGCATTGAAAACTTATACAGTGCGATCGTGCCTGGTGCTCGGTGTTGGAATGCTCTGAGGGAATTCGTGGAGGTATTCACTGTAAGGCTGTGTTGGCTACCCGGACACTGCAAGGTGGATGGCAATGAGGTGGCGGACGAACTCGAGAGAGGGGTTACGTTCGTAAATGCAGTTGTTGCGCATCACTTGCGCATCAGTAAATTTTAGTGTTCGTAAAAGCATCACTTGTACGAAACTTGGCATCACTGTCATGGGTCAAAAGTTTTTTATGCAATGATGCCGCAGCTCTGCTGCAAATTTTTGCAATTATTGCATCAGTTAATTTTCTGATGCAATAACTTTTGATATAAAATAAATCGTTTTATTTTTCTTTGTTGATGCTTTTTCTTGTTACTTATAAGAAAACTGTCCCATTTTGTTTCAATATATTCAATAAAATTTGTCATCACTATTGTTGATAACATTTTTATTATTATTTTATGTTCGTTTATGAAACTTTTGAAATTTAGCTCGTGCTCAACAATTCAAACTTTGCACAACTGTTGTGCAGTAAAAAAGCAGAAGCATCACAAATGCAACTGGTGATTACACATCAGCAACAAAATTTTGAATCACTGCAACAGTGATGCACAGCTTTTATGCATTTACGAACGTACCCACGGTTCGAGCCTAAACTTAGTGTTAAGGAACGGTGGGTAAAACCCCCTTATGTCACTACTATGGGGCGATACGGGAGAGATTGCGTGATGCCGTTAACAGGTCCTAGAGGGATAAAACGGATTGCAGGGTGTCAGGGTGATTGGGCGCAGGGTGGGTGGTCTCAGGACACTTATAGAGTTCTTGACGGGTCATTGTTCTGTTAGGGCTTTTGTGAGTAAATGCGACAATACCATACCGGACTTCTGCAGATTATGCGAGGCTTTTTAGTAGCTAGAGACGATTGAGCATGTAATGTGCCACAGTCCTAGGATGAGAGTCTCAGGCAGAAATGGCTTGGAGATTGGCTTCACGATGAACTGGTGCATCGCTGCATGTAATCCAGTCGATTTAATGAGGTTTGTCAGGGAAATAGGACGGTTGTTTTTGATGAGGGGGCTGTAGAGGGAGTTCTTGTTCTAAGTAGTAACTATTAACTACCTTAAATCTATCTGTTTTTCCTTTCTTTTTTACTTCTCTCTTTCTTCTTCCTCTTTATTGAAGGGATTCATAATGTACCACATTGGTTTCCGAGTGAAAGTGTTTCTTTGGGTGCATATCCCTTCTTAACTTAACCTAACCTTGTGTATTGATAACCCACCCATGTGTACAAAATTTTAGCAATTTTTCCCTGCCTTTTCTTTAGATATAAATAAATATATTTTGTGCCACGCCCCTATCTCCAATCCCGCCCACTTTTTTCAACTGATACACAATATACTTGTGCCTAATTTGGAAACCTTAGTTCTTGCCGCTCTCCAGATATACATTTAAAAATTTAAAAAAAACAACAACAGCAAGCGCTTTATGGGTTAAAGTCATTGGTTTTTTGCTTATATCTCAATCATTTGTGGATCGATTTGGTGAATTTCCGGAGCAAACTTGACCGGAGTGCATGTGACATAAAAAGAAAACAGCCTAGTCCCCCAACATATCTTTGGTCTTCGAAAACCCCATTTCAATACACACACGGACAGATGGACACCGTTTAATAAAAAACGTATACTAAGTAAACGCTAAATAGTGAATCTTTTATTACAAACGTTTTTAATATGATTTTTCGTATCCTTCGTAGCCAAAAACACTACGCATATGACACAATTTATTTGTTCATTTTCAATACCTTAAAGTATAAATGTAAATATTAGGGTACAAAATACTTTAGCGCCAGATATTTAAAATGCAGAATACATTTTGGAAATGTATTTAAAATGCAATATCAAAATATGTATTTGCATTTTAAATACAAGTATTTTAATTCCTATCCAAGCCTGGCCATATCTAAATTATACGTCTTGTGTTGTGAATCCCTTATTTTTTGGCGTCTGGTACATTTCCAAAGTTGCGACCAGGGCACCTACAATAAGGTATACTGTTACTATTACTCTGGAATCAAAATACCAATATCTGGCTCAAGGCCATGGAAAGGACGTGCTGTAGATGACGTGGCTGTTGTGGCTATGAGTAAGGATCCTAAACTCTTGTCTGAACTTTTGCAGCCCACACTGAATGTCCTATCAAAATGGTGACAGGGCTGTGGGCTGGATATAAATCCTGCCAAAACGGAGCTGGTACTTTTCACAAGGTGATACAAGATTCTCCAATTTGGCACCCCAAAGACAAATGGGAACACATTGAAACTATCCACCAAATATCTTGGTCTGTTATTGGTCAGCTAACTGAACTGGAAGATAAACACCATTTCCAGGGCAACTAATGCGGCAACTGCACGATTTCTGTAAAAGCGCCATTGGCCGGAACTTGGGAATCAACCCTAGGAATGTATACTGGTTATACGAGTATGTCATTTAATCCATTATTTTCTACGGTGCAGCTGTTTGGTGGTTGACACTCAAGGAAAAGAATCATCTAACTGATTTAGAATGTATAGTGGCAATAACGGTAAAAAAATCAAAAGTTGTGCACAGATTGCAATGAAAAAAGCTAATTTTATTCGAAATACGAGGGCGGATCAATAAGTCCGTGACTTTTCGAACTTCCCTCGTAGTTATATGAAAAAGAAATATTTTTTTTCAACATAATCTCCTTTTAGCTCAATACACTTAGTCCAACGTTTCTCCAATTTGTGTATCCCTTCCAAAAAATAGGATTTTTCGAGGTCCATAAAATAGGCATTTGTTTGACCAATCATTTCATCGTTGGAGCTAAATCTCTTTCCACAGAGCCATTTCTTTAGGTTCGGAAATAGTCACTGGGAGCTAAGTCCGGAGAATATGGCGGATGAGGTACCAATTCGTAGCCTAAATCATGTAATTTTGCTATTGAGACTGAACACGTGTGCACGCGTGCATATCTTGAAGTTTTTTCTTGGCCATATGGGGACGTTTTTTTTTAAATTCTCGTTAAATCGGTCCAATAAGTTGGCATAATGTTCGCCGTTTATTGATTTTCCCTTTTGAAGGTAATAGATGTGGATTATCCCGCGTTCATCCAAAAAAAATGTTGTTTAACTAAGGCCCTAATCCTGTAAAACGCAACGCAACGCCAAAGAATAACATTGGAAGCACAAACAATGTCATAAATATTTTGTAATTTTGTTGTTGCTTTCTACAGAAATTCATGTACCGTTTTAAAATTTTCAACGGCACAAGCAATGAAGCGTTTGAAATTTTAAGACGCAATGTGAATTTCTATAGAAAGCAACAACAAAATTACAAAATATTTATGATATTGTTTGTGCTTTCAATGTTATTCTTTGGCGTTGCGTTGCGTTTTACATTTTTATTTTTTCAGTATTTTCATTGCTATTGTGGTCTACTTTGAAACTTTCAAGTAAAATTTAAAATCGTTTCAAATATTTAATTAACTTTAATATTAATATTTACTGAAATGAATATAGTATATTTTTTTTTGTTTACAGGGATCTTTAAAAGTTTTCTTTCTTTCTTAAGTCATCATGAAAATATTTGGAATTTCTTTTAAATGTTTTGTGTTACAGTTTTTGTGTAAAGTTTGCAAGATTTTTTTTTGTATTTATACAGCAAAAGCCTTCAAGTTGTTTATTAAAAATAAAAATAAAGTAATCGATTATGTTTTTATTTTAAATAGAAATAAAGGAAAATATTTATGTCTGCAATGTGGGCAGTTTCTATTGAAGTGCAATAAAAGAAAGAAAAACTTTTAACATTATTAGCTTTTTTTTTTGCCTTTTTATGGAGAATATAAAATAATTCCAATATGAAACTTCGACGAGCTCCATTAAAATGATAAGATATTAAGGGATTATTGCATGGCAATACTCCTTAGATACTAAAGCAGACCAACAACAATAGCACTCAATCTTTTATGAAAGGCTACAGGAAGAAACTTTTTAACTTTTCACTTTTGTACACTAAATGACAATGATGCTACACGAACTAGTGCTATCAACTGCTTAAATTACACGCAGAGAAAAAATATGATTGGAGAAAATTCTATTCAAAGAGTAACATACTATAATTGAAAATGATTATGTTTGCCGGTAACCATAGGTTTCATGGACAGCCATCGAGAGACAGCTTACTTGGGTCCTTCAGTGTTCCCTTTGTGATAACCATAACCGGCTACAATAACCGTTAACCATACAATGATGGAATATCACCATAATATAGTTACAACTAATAATAATTTGCTCGAAAACAACCATAATAAGGTCCAAATTAAACATAATTTGTTCAAAATTAACTTTATTAAGGCTCTCTATTTCCCACAGAAATGTTTTAGGTTAACGGTAGCTTTTATAAGGGGCCTAAGTGTACGCCGATCTATAAATAGATTAAATACAATGCGTCTACTAATGACCCCGTGCCTAAAGCACTCACCAGTGGCAATTTAATACATGATCGATCATGCACTTACCTCTTGCTTAAGAAACGTCGCTATCTGACCTTAACTACAGCTGCAGCTTCTGTTGTATAGCAACAGCAAGAGCCAGCAGACCGAATTTTGTTCTAGCAAAAGTAAGATATTTCTCCCCGCGATTTGATTTCAAACTACAGCCATCGCGCAAGCCTATTAGTTAATAATTAGCTTAAAACCATGGGACTATTGACTACCGTGGTACCAGATAGGACTCTGGTCAGATGGCGAAAAGATTTACTTGAGCACCTGCCATATGATCTTATCTGATGGTGGATCTTAACCACTGGATTGCAAATAATCCGTTTAACAAGCGCCCTGAGTGCGAGAGCAACCAATAAACCCAGTTAACAATTTTAGTGCATAATAAGACAAGATTAGACACTCGACCCGTTTTTAGGAGCTGAACCTACCCTACGGGAAATTATTGTCAATTGTTCTTAAATCACTTATCCCGTTACCAGTGAACATACTAATGGAGGCCTTAACTAATAATAAGACCAATGCCAACTTTCCCCGGGGGAGAACTTTGGGCAGCAACGTTCTGGGAAATTCGCCAATTTTAAGTCTCCAAAAAGCTCTAGGCATTAGCTGTACCTATTTTCTCTTGAAAGTGCATTACAAAACTGTGTAAGGCTAAATAAAGAGTTCCTCAAAACACAATGTAATCGCCTTTTAAAAAAACTTCTTCACAAGTTTTTTAATGGTAGCAGATTAATTAACAACGATTATTCAGCGCCCTGTCAGTTTTAAGTTCTCAAATAAGCTAAAGGATCTGGGACTTATAACCTCGGGAGTGCAAAAAAAGAGGCTGATTATATCTCATACGCAAACCTCTTGACTATAGGAAAAATGGCCATGTAAAACGGAGTCATTTATACCCATTAAATGGTTGGGTCCATATCCAGCTTTACCAAATTTAGATCAATAAGTAAAATTACTTTTGAAAAGTCTACTGAAAACATACAGCGAGTTATTACGCGTTGTGCAGCGAAAGCCTTATTTAATATTTTTTTTAAAAAACTTTAATAAAATTAGTATTGTGATTATTTTATTGAACTGTTAATGGTTTTTAATCCGAATTTCGATATTTTAATCAGGGTCAAGTTCATTGAATTTAATTTTCATTTAACTATTTTTATGAAGAAAGGAATTTGACAACATGAAATGAATTAAAATTTATTGATAGTTTTTCATTATTGACTTAGCTGGGAATCGAACCCAGGTTTTCCAGACAGGTTGCTCTGACTTGTTTCGATTGTAACCACTCAATCTCTTCAGAGGGGGTTGCCGTTTAACACTCACCGCCATTGACGACGGATGACGTCAATAGTCAAACATCAATCCTTTAACCGAATGTTATTTTAACTTGGTAGATCAAAATTCGCTTTGAATGAAAGATTACCTATTTTAATTGATTTACATGTTCTTCCTTACTTCTGCTTTTTCGTACTTTTTGTCAAGAATTCTGCTTGAAATCCAAAGTACATTTTTTGTTCTTCATATTTTTGTCTTTATTTTTCTTGTTGACCTTTTTCACACAACTTGAAGGACAAATGTAAACATATAGCTCGTGCCTTAGCTGTTAACTATAATTAGTATTGTGGTTATTTTATTGAACTATTAATGGTTTTTAATCCAAATTTCGATATTTTAATCAGGCTAAAGTTCAATGAATTAAATTTTCATTAAACTATTTTTATGAAGAAAGGAATTTTACAACATGAAATGAATTAAAATTTATTGATAATCCACTTAAGCCTGATTAAAATATCGAAATTTGGCTTTAATAAAATTCTTTTCTCTAACTTAAATAAAAACTGAATATTATACTTACTACTCCAATATGCGTGACTATTACAATTTTCAATGTCACTACCTATATCCTCGTTCGTCCTTCTCAGCGTATGTAAGCCAAAATCACAGATCTTCAGTACAAATCTCGAATCGACTACACAATTTGATGACTTCAAATTTCCATGCGATTTAATATCAGACGTGTGTAAAAAATGCATTCCCCTTACAATGTCATGCATTAAGGATAACTTAAACATCCAGTCCAGCTGGAATTGATCATTCTCTAAAATATCCTGCAGCGAACCCTTTGGGCAGTACTCGGTCAATATAAAACTTTTAGCTGGATCTAAACAGGCACCATAAAACTTAACCAAATGCTCATGTTGCAGATCTTTCATACGTTTCAGTTCCAACATTAAGGAACGTGTTAGGTTTATATTACGCTCATCGATAATTTTAACAGCTGCCTTGCAGCCACGAAATAGTCCAACGGGTATAAAAATTTGGCGGTCACCGCTAAGCGAGCCCATGTCATCGGACATGAGTGTAATTTGAGAGTTGTGTTTGACCAAGGAATGTAAAGAACCGCGAAAACATCGGCCAGCCGAATTGTGAAATACAACATCATCGATGGTAACACGCCAAGCCATGGAATTGATTTCGGCTTCGGATTTATAATGGCGATAGCCGAAGAAGAAACAAACGCTCATAATGACTACCATAGCGCCGAGGACAATGGAAAGTATGGCATAGCCGGGTAGGGCTGCAAAGATAAAGAGAAAGAGAGAGAGAGAGAAGAGATAAATAGTAAATTATATATAAAAATTATGGTCCTTCAATCAACTTTTCTTCAAATCAATACTCACAGTTATCCGGACATAGGGAACCATCATAACCACACACTGGCCTATCTAGTGGTGGCTCCAGACGATTACCAGCCCAATGTATTTCCTTGCCCGGCACATATTCCAATTTATTATGATGAAAATGCGCCACTATTTCAAATCTCCCTGTTGTAGGATTCATATCCAGCAAGGAGTATGCTGAAATTCTATCACCGTTAGCATCTATGGTCACATTACCAGTAATGCCCATAAAACTGCGATTCCACATGCGTCTTACCATATCGGTGCCATTTATTGGCCTTGTCAACACCGAAGGATCTTCCCTTATGCTGTCGTTTAGAGCATTCGCATACAGTAGTACACCATCAAAGAACGATGTGACAAATGCCGAAATTGGCTCATCATCTTGAAAGGTATAATTGTATTTAGCAGCAGCGATGGCCTTAATCTGATGTCGTTAAGAAGCGTGTAGGATGTTGACACAAAACCAGAAAATTTTACAAGATAAAAAGAAAGAAAGAAAAAACAATCTTATATTAAATTATAAAAGTAAACATAATAAGATTATTTAACAACTTTCGTTGCCACATTATTGAGGTAAAGACTTTTTTTTAATTCTTGCCTGGTTACGAGTGAAATAAATACATATGAACGTAAAGGCAGAGCTGTAAAAAAGGTATTGTTGAACATTTTCGAACAATAACGGACAAATAGTGTACATTTGATTGTAAAATAAATGATGAATGCTTTAAGGATTTGGAAAATTGGACTTCTAACTAAATATAAAATATACCACGAAGCAATCTGGTGTGTAAAAGAGTACAAAGGCGTGTAGATCATTCTTACTAAAGCCTTGTATGACAATGCGTCATGCAGAATCCTACGTAGAGCTCAAATGAGTGACAGAATCAGCATCCTTGCAGAAGTATCCCGGTTTAATAGAGATATTAACAAGAATTAGCAAAATAATTAAAAAAGCTGCCAAAGAATCGTTGAACAATTACTATATGGCCAAAATAAATCAAATACAACATGACCCAAAAAAATGTTGGAGATTTTTAAATAACACTTTGGGAAGAAATTGTTTGAAAACTATTAATTTAACTGACAGCAATGGTGAACGAATCGAAAATGATTCTGTGAAAGCTGAGGTAATAAATAATTACTTTCTGCAGTCAATACGGGATATAAGATCAAAAATTGAACAATTTCCAGAAGACTCTTGTAATTCATTAAGAACGCTTATACAACATAACGATAGGTGCTATTTTCACCATGCACCATACGATGAGATGTATCAAATTATAGGTAATTTAAAACCAGGAAAAAGTACTGGTCATGACAATATATTACCATTGTTGCTATTGGATAATAAGGATAAATTTACACCATATTTAGTAAATATCATCAATAATATGATAAATACTACTGTTTATCCAGAAATTTTAAAAATTCACAAAGTGGTGCCGATTCCAAAGAAAATTAATTCTACTACACTAGAAATGTATAGACCGATTTCTGTATTATCGGCTGTTGACAATGTGTTTGAGAGAGTTTTATATAATCAGGTATCAATGTATACGGAAACGAATCATTAACTAAATGATTTTCAATATGGATTTAGAAAAGGATGTGGTACAGAGGAGGCAGTAGTAAACGTTATAAATTTTATCTGTAAAGGATTGGATGAAGGCTATTGTGGTGTTGTTGGTGTATTTTTTGATTTGACAAAAGCATTTGATCTTATAGACCATAAAATGTTGTGCAGGAAATTGAGATATTATGGTATTTGTGGAAAGGAACTTTTACTGCTTAAAAGCTACCTAACGAGTAGGAAGCAGTTTGTTCAAATTAACACGTATAAGAGTGCTGTTCGTACTGTTGAGTATGGTGTACCACAGGGGAGTGTGTGTTGGGGCCGTTGTTATTTTCCATATACATAAATGATATTAAAAATATAAAACTTTTTGGTAAACTTTTTGTATATGCAGATATACATATATGTAATCCTTTAATTCCCTGTGGAACATAGCGCCGATAGGTTTCAGTAACCGTTTTAGCTTCGGGGAGAATAAGTGATTGGCCTATAGCTCTCCTAGGCTGGCGCTGGGGATGCCAGCTAAGCCACCAGCCTGGCTTGGTGAAAGTCAATAGCTAACTTAGCAAATATGCCTACTTCCCGAGACGTCATTTTTTTTTATTTTTTTTTAAAATGACCATTCGGATATGCTGAAGACCGTCGCTCGAATTCGCTCCCACCTCAACAGAGGTGGTCCCCAGGGAGTACCACGAGGAGGCCACTGCCGTAGCAATGGGATCAGCGCGCTGACCTACGAGTCGACTTGGAGTGAATTACTAAGGATAGTGTAATACCTTATACTCGTCAGTTTTTGGGATGACAAGTCTTACTAAGGAACGCTTTAGCCAGTTTGCCTTACACACTCCCATACTCCCTTATGCAGATGACATTTGTCTATTATATCCATACAAACATGAAACAGTTGCAAAAGCGTATGTTAAACGAGATGCAGCGTTGGTATCTGAATTTGTGAGGATTAACTAATTATTTTTAAATGCAAGTAAAACCCGTGTACTAAGATTTAAGCCATATTGTGAACGCAATTGCAATTTTAGCATTTTCATTGATGGAAATGAAATTTTTGAAAGTAATTCAATAAAGTATCTCGGCATACATCTGCAGAACAACCTTGTGTGGAGCCAACATATACAGAGTATAAAATCCAAGGCTGCTCAAGCAATTGGCTTCTTATACAAATTAAAAAACATATTTAACAAAAATGCTAAATTATTGATTTACAATTCACTAATTCAGAGCCATTTCAATTACTTAGCTATATTATATGCATATAAAAATAGTACTTAATTAAAATCATTGCAACGAATACAGAACAAAGCGTTAAGAGTTGTCTCTAACCTTCCTAGGACATATCCAACAGCATTAGTCTATAAAGATATATACAAAACTATTTTACCAATTCGCGGCATATACAAGATGAAACTGTTTACGTACGGTTTCAAATGCATACATAATATAGGACATCACACCATTTTCCTTTCAAGGAACCAACACACAGTTAACACACGAAATTGTAATAATCTGGCAGTATCCAGGTGTCGACTGGAAACAACCAAGCAGCGAATAGAATATATGGGTAGTCATGAATACAACAACTTGCCTATTTATTTAAAAAGTCTAACAAGAATCTCAACATTTAAGACAAATTTAAAGATATACTTACTGCATCAAATAGAAGAATTGTTAATATAAATTGTTAATTGTTGAAAGAAGGAAAAAATTCACTATTTATTGTTGTGTCTTTGTTGAAGCTTTGATATTGTTACAAGTAGAGCTGAGTGTTTAAAATTCTTATTCACTTTATGGTCTTACTTGTATAATATTTTTAGCTTTTCTAAAGTATTTGGAAAAAGTTTCCTGACGAGCTGGCCTAAGCAACCAGCGAAATGCGCATAGAAACTAGCTTTCCCACAACAATAAATTTCAGTGTTTTTTATCATAAATTGGGATTATTAGCACATCATTAATAAATGAATTAATTAATAAATATTTCATTCCCGAAAATAATTTTTGATTTGAGAAGTTCATTTAACTGAATTAAAATTTTTATTTTTCCCTTCTTTTATTTATTTTTTTTTTGTGTAATTATAATTATTTTTTTATTTTATCATTGTTATAAATTATTAAAAAAAAAATTTATTTTTTCTTTTTTTTTATGATGTATATATAGAGCAATTCCATATGAAAACGATCAAAATTGGCAAATTTTTGGACGACCCCTCTCCGATTTTAAAATAAATAGTCTCAATCGATTGCCCAGCAAAAAATAATGTACCTACATATTTTTTTTTTTTTTTATAGTGACTGGTTTAGTGGTGGTGTACACCACTGTCATGTGAAAAATTGAAGAATTCTTCATAAGGGACCTCATTGAAATTTGTTTTAAAAAAAAACTACTAAAGCGATCGCAACGAGTGATAGCTCGTTGGAAAGGTATTGAATCAGGCTTTAATAAAAATAAAATTTTCCTAATTTTTCTTAGAAATTTACCTTTAAATTTTCCCAAGAAAATTTAATTTTCCGATTTTCCACAGAAGCTCTTAAATTTTCCGGCTAATTTTTTTTTTTTGGATTCCTCATAATTTTTGCTTTAAGAATCAGCAATAAAAAAATGGGCCCCGACTCCTTGTTTGGACAGGAGAAGAGCATTTAAGAGACCACCTTGTTAAAAATACATTTTAAAAATTACACTGTGCACGAAATTGACACTTTTTTTTCGTGACAAGCTGGGCACCTGGCGTTTTAACATAATTCGGGTACGCTGAATCCAGTGGTGCCCTCGGTTTTTTAAGATTGGCTCTGGTTTTCGAGATATACCGTTATTTCTAAAATGGAGGAGGTTGCACAACATATGTTCGCGTAACTCAAAAACGCTTTAGCTTATTGAAAAAACTTAAAAAACCGCAATAAAATTTTCTTTGAGAAAAGTAAAACTTCGTTCTAATATCCGCATCTGTTTTAGAAACATAATTTTTTTTTTGAAAAAAAAAATAATTTTTTTTATCAAAATATTGAAATTTTTGTTTTTTAAAAATTCATAAAAAATTGAAAAATGCAGCGAGGCTTCTAATTTTTGTAGGCATATAAAAAACGAAGCTGCAAACAAAACAAGCCATAAGCGATTAAAATCTGTTAGCAACTTTTGATTTTATTCACAAAAGTCGACAAATTTTGATTAATTTAAGAATCTTAAATATTAATTTAATTATTAATTTCGGTTTTTTAAGTTTTTTCAATAAGCTAAAGCGTTTTTGAGTTACGCGAACATATGTTGTGCAACCTCCTCCATTTTAGAAATAACGGTATATCTCGAAAACCAGAGCCAATCTTAAAAAACCTAGGGCACCACTGGATTCAGCGTACCCGAATTATGTTAAAACGCCAGGTGCCCAGCTTGTCACGAAAAAAAAGTGTCAATTTCGTGCACAGTGTAATTTTTAAAATGTATTTTTAACAAGGTGGTCTCTTAAATGCTCTTCTCCTGTCCAAACAAGGAGTCGGGGCCCATTTTTTTATTGCTGATTCTTAAAGCAAAAATTATGAGGAATCCAAAAAAAAAAAAATTAGCCGGAAAATTTAAGAGCTTCTGTGGAAAATCGGAAAATTAAATTTTCTTGGGAAAATTTAAAGGTAAATTTCTAAGAAAAATTAGGAAAATTTTATTTTTATTAAAGCCTGATTCAATACCTTTCCAACGAGCTATCACTCGTTGCGATCGCTTTAGTAGTTTTTTTTTAAAACAAATTTCAATGAGGTCCCTTATGAAGAATTCTTCAATTTTTCACATGACAGTGGTGTACACCACCACTAAACCAGTCACTATAAAAAAAAAAAAAAATATGTAGGTACATTATTTTTTGCTGGGCAATCGATTAAGACTATTTATTTTAAAATCGGAGAGGGGTCGTCCAAAAGGTGATCGCTTTCATATGGAATTGCTCTATAATAACTTTATTTATAAAAAGATTGTATTTGCCAACCTGCTTCAACAATGCCTATAAGGCGCTGAAGCTCTAAACTGCATAGATTTACGTACTGTAATAAATGAATTAATAATAAAAAAAAGTATGGTAAGCAGGCCTACCATATTTGCCGATTTTTTGCTTTAAAATTAGCAAAGGGTCGATTTGCCGATTTTGCTCCAAAAATTACGGAATTTATGAACACTAAGAATTTTTTGAACTTTTATGACTAGTATTTGGGCTTATTAGCTAATGAATTACTATCAAAATCAAAACTTAACAAAATTGTTAATTTTTAAATAGAACTTGCAAACCAAATATTAAAACCTTTTTATTTTGAGCCAAAATCTTATAAATCTTTAAATATGATAACCCCAACAAAATTATGAAAAAGGAAAATATTTCTTGTATGGTAATTCTGAAAGAGTACCCCAGTTTTATTTCTGGAAAAGAAAAACAAATTTTAGACTCTGAATTTAGAGAGTTAAAATTTTTAAGAAGATTTAGAAGGAATTGAAGTAAATTTGCAAAATTTTTGGAAAAAAATTTCAGACTTAAAACGTGGGGATTCTTCGGATGCATTTCCAGTGCTGTCAAAGTTTGTACAACAAATTATGGTCCTACCACATTCTTCCGCGAATGTGGAAAGTAATTGTTGCCAAGTGAACCTTAATAAAACCAAATTGCGATGTTCCCTGGAAAATGAATCCTTGCAAGGAATTGTTTTTTTTAAAGATAACTTAAAATTGAATAATGCCAACTGTTTTCATGTTGATATCAAAATGGATTTAATTAAACTATTAAACTCAAATATTTATCTATAAAATATTTGTTAAATCAACATGTTGAAAAAAAATTTTCAACTATAAAAAGAATTTTAACGTAATGTACAAAATCTTTTTGAATTTAATTTTTCATTCATTTATATTTTTTTAAATGGTTTATATCGAGTCATTACCGCAAAAAAAGCTCAAGCGACAAAAACCAAATTTTACCGCTTAAGCTAAAATTGTTTTTGCTATAAAATCG
Source organism: Pollenia amentaria (assembly GCA_943735925.1). Taxonomy (NCBI): domain Eukaryota; kingdom Metazoa; phylum Arthropoda; class Insecta; order Diptera; family Polleniidae; genus Pollenia; species Pollenia amentaria. The sequence goes on from OX031006.1 coordinate 53,329,593, forward strand.
TAACGGTTCCTTCTGTGACCATGAGATTTTAGGAGATGATGCAAGTGTTGCCAATAAATTCAGTTATTAAAGAAACGAAAATTGAAAATGATGTCGCTTAAGCTTTCTTTGCGGTTATGCCTCGATATGCAAGTTAATGCTGAATTACTCTGTTTTGTTATTTTTTGTGTATATAATAAGTTTTATTGTTCTTAAAATGATTAATTTGCCGATTTTCGCCGATTTTTTTTTCTAATTTAAGTGCCGATAATGCCAATTTTTTTTTTTTCGAAAATATGCCGGTTTTTTTTATCAAAATTATCTGGCACCCCTGATGGCAAGGCCGTTTGCTTTCCTCTCTGCTTTTTAATTTCGTTTTGGGCGTAATTATGAATAACGCAATGAGATACTCATGCAGAGTACATTGGGGTTACAAGGAAGCCTACTCGACCTTGACTAGACTACTCAATCACAAATATTAACATATTGTTATGAAAGTAACTTTAGTTAAGAATAAGTTTAATTTATTAGTTATTTTTTATTTGCTAGTAATTTTATTAGCTTAAATTGTTGTTACGCATATTTTTAATGTAAAACCACTGTACAGAATTTTCTAGTACAAATGCAACGTTATAATTGTTATACATAATTGTATAACATAATAGTGTTAAGATTATTTTTAACCCATAAAGTATGCTTAAGTTTATTGATGTATAATAGCTCAATTTAAATTCAGCCATAGTGTTTATGCATAATGATATTAGCTGTTAAGATTATAAAAGTTCGAATGGTCCAGTTAAAGTTCGTCGATTAGACGAAGAGTAACTTTACTGTACTAAAATAAAGAGTAACCTTTCAGGGTTAATAAAAATACCCTGCGGGAAATTTGTGTCAATTGTACCAACAGACTGTACCTTTGATTTGTGAAAATAGAATAAGTACAAAAAGAAAGAACTCATGACCAGTGAAAGGAGAACCAACCATTTAACTGGTATATGAAGAACCAAAAGGTAGAAAAAGTAATTAATTGCAGTACAGTATTCACTAGTGGTGTGACACATTTTTTTGCAACTTTCTAAAATTTGGTTCCTAAATTAAGTTATAGGAATTGTTTTATTGAAAAATTATTACATTGTATTGAACAAAAACTCCATTGTAGTAACGAACACTAAACACGTTCGTTGAGAATAGATGTGTGGCTTGTCAAATGGTGGCTGTTAGGTGTCAATTAACCCCCTTCAATGACAACCCCATGTAAAAGTGATAGGTCCCATTCATATAAAATGTTAAAACTAGAACCGGTCTCCACCACCAAAGACCTATCGCGGGACTACTTTGGTGTCAGTTCGCTTCCCTCTAGGGTAGTTTTACATTCTAAATCAAAAGTTGCGACCTTAATTAAAGGAATTAAAAAAAAACTATGTTTCGAATTTTTAGTAGTGCCTGAACTGGAGATTTTTTATAATCACCTGGGGGTATTAACATATTATAGGATTTTCTAGTTTTTGATTTTATTCTGGATTATCTTTGATCTTTCAAAAAATATCTTTATACTGGTAAAATCATTGAGATATTTACAATTCAGTTTTTAGCACCGGTATCGATTGATGTTATTATTAAAATTTTTACCGACATAATGAATTAATTCTTTTCCACAAACTGGCTGAATACGTACAAAAATCTATTTACAATTATTTTAATACATACATTTACACCTTTTTACACACTTAACTCCCAGCGGTAAATATTGAAAGGACCGCAAGTAGCAGGCCTTTTTGAAGGCCTCTATAATCCTTTCTAAGAGATTTGTTTCTTATGATATCTTCAGAAATATAAATTTCTTGTAGAAATACCTTCCAAAATATTCATTACACATGCGCCAGTCCCTTCTTTAAGAAGGGAGAAACGAAGCTGTTAAGTTTTCTTCTTTTTTTTTAGTGACATTCCTGACTCCCTTCTTTGGGAAATGAAAGAAGTTGTAAAATTTTTATTTTTATGACGGTGCGTTGGGGATGCACCTAATAAAATTGATATTCTCCTTCGTTTTTACGTATCAGCTGTTAATTTGAGCTGAGAATTTTATGTTTGTTTATGGTTATTGAAAAAACGAACATTCTCGACATACACGACTTTTTTTTTTATTATTTTATACGAAACGCACAATTAACAAAACATATTCCCTTTTTAAAGTCCCTTATCTACAAGCCTTTAAGAATGCCTGTAAAAAGAAGGGAGTGTGGAAGGGCTTGCTCCCAATAACAGCCTGCGTAAAAATTAATTAGTAGGGAATGCGGCGAGGATTGCTTGTGGCTGCTAAATAAGGCCTTATATTAGGCCTCTTTGCTTATTCTTTAACCGCTGTGGGTAAATATATCACTGTGTTCATAAATTTATGTCACAACAACATAAACCGGTACACATTTGTATTCCTGTGCTGTTGTTTTTTTTTTCATAAAGTATTACAAAATTATTTTAACGTAGAGGAAGGATGTTAAGGATTTGAAGAAAGATAAGTTTATTACTTTGAGAAATAAATACATAGACATAAGTTCTTGTTTGAAATACTCATATGATTGAGTGAAATATTTATTATCTTAACACATTTGTAAAATTGAAATAATTTATGTTAACAATATTAATAAAAGCAGCAGGCAGATCTTTTGACAGGTTGCCTCTTGATTATTTGTTGCTATAGTTTTAAATAAATTTATGTAAAGATGCATTTTTCGTGTATTATTTTGAAATTTATTTGAGATTATTAAATTTTTTTTTTTAAAATATGTTATATCGATTTTTATGTTTACGAAGAGACTTTGATAATATAAAAGAAAATTTTTGATTGTTTTCAATGTTTAGCATGGCAAGTTTTTTATGCGTAAAAAAAGTAATTGCTTAATTGCCAAATATGCATTTTTAAACAAACTTTGCGAAATATCAGAAAACTTATTTTTTCAAGAAAGAAGCCTGAAAGTTTTGCCCTGGTGATTAGCTTTATACCAATCTTAGGACTTTAGCTAAGATCACATTATCGACGGACATAAAACAATTTACGAAGACTTTTATCGGGCTTCATCAGCACATATTTCTACAAATTGCACAAATAATTTTTGAAAGATCACATTATCGTCGCACATTGTGGCAGGTTTTTTCGGCGTATATTGGCTTAACCATAAAACCAGACAATAAACGGTATAATATGGTCACACTGTCGTGCCTTATTTTTGCCTTTTTGTTGTAATCAGACATAATATTAATATTTTTGAAATGGATTGCCTTCAAAAAAGAAAATAAAATTTTAGCAAAATTTCGTATAAAAAGCAAATATTCACAGAAAAAATTGTCCAAAAATTTTGCACCAATTAAAGCATTAATAAAAAATAAAATCAATTTTAATTAAAAATTTAATCAAGTGAATTAAACGTTTAATCAAGTGAATTAAAAGTTTAATTGATACTAATTATTTGCACCAGTAAATAAATTCACTTGATTTAATTTTAATTAAAACTAATTTTATTTATGATTAATGCTTTAATTGGGGCAACATTTTTTTCTGTGTTAGCAATAAATCCTATATAAAAAAAATTATAGCCAAATTGCTAATAAAAAATAAATTATAGCATAAATATTAAATTTTAGCATAATTTCCTTAAAATAGTAAATTTTAGCAAAATTCCCTATAAACAGTAAATTTTAGCAAAATTTCCTATAAATTTTAGCAAAATTTTCTATAAAAAGTAAATTTTAGCAAAAATTCCTATAAATAGTAAATGTTAGCTAAATTTCCTATAAATAGTAAATGTTAGCTAAATTCCCTATAAAATGTAAATTTTAGCAAAATTTTCTATAAAAAGTAAATTATAGCAATAATTCCTATAAATAGTAAATGTTAGCTAAATTTCCTATAAATAGAAAATGTTAGCTAAATTCCCTATAAATAGTAAATTTTAGCAAAATTTTCTATAAAAAGTAAATTTTAGCAATAATTCCTATAAATAGTAAATGTTAGCTAAATTTCCTATAAATAGTAAATGTTAGCTAAATTCCCTATAAAAAGTAAATTTTAGCAAAATTTCCTATTAAAAGTAAATTTTAGCAAAATTTTCTATAAAAAGTAAATTATAGCAAAATTTCCTATAAATAGTAAATGTTAGCTAAATTTCCTATAAATAGTAAATGTTAGCTAAATTCCCTATAAAAAGTAAATTTTAGCAAAATTTTCTATAAAAAGTAAATTATAGCAAAATTTCCTATAAATAGTAAATGTTAGCTAAATTCCCTATAAATAGTAAATTTTAGCAAAATTTTCTATAAAAAGTAAATTTTAGCAATAATTCCTATAAATAGTAAATGTTAGCTAAATTTCCTATAAATAGTAAATGTTAGCTAAATTCCCTATAAAAAGTAAATTTTAGCAAAATTTTCTATAAAAAGTAAATTATAGCAAAATTTCCTATAAATAGTAAATGTTAGCTAAATTCCCTATAAATAGTAAATTTTAGCAAAATTTTCTATAAAAAGTAAATTTTAGCAATAATTCCTATAAATAGTAAATGTTAGCTAAATTTCCTATAAATAGTAAATGTTAGCTAAATTCCCTATAAAAAGTAAATTTTAGCAAAATTTCCTATTAAAAGTAAATTTTAGCAAAATTTTCTATAAAAAGTAAATTATAGCAAAATTTCCTATAAATAGTAAATGTTAGCTAAATTTTCTATAAATAGTAAATGTTAGCTAAATTCCCTATAAAAAGTAAATTTTAGCAAAATTTTCTATAAAAAGTAAATTATAGCAAAATTTCCTATATATAGTAAATGTTAGCTAAATTCCCTATAAATAGTAAATTTTAGCAAAATTTTCTATAAAAAGTAAATTTTAGCAATAATTCCTATAAATAGTAAATGTTAGCTTAATTTCCTATAAATAGTAAATGTTAGCTAAATTCCCTATAAAAAGTAAATTTTAGCAAAATTTTCTATAAAAAGTAAATTATAGCAAAATTTCCTATAAATAGTAAATGTTAGCTAAATTCCCTATAAATAGTAAATTTTAGCAAAATTTTCTATAAAAAGTAAATTTTAGCAATAATTCCTATAAATAGTAAATGTTAGCTAAATTTCCTATAAATAGTAAATGTTAGCTAAATTCCCTATAAAAAGAAAATTTTAGCAAAATTTCCTATTAAAAGTAAATTTTAGCAAAATTTTCTATAAAAAGTAAATTATAGCAAAATTTCCTATAAATAGTAAATGTTAGCTAAATTTCCTATAAATAGTAAATGTTAGCTAAATTCCCTATAAAAAGTAAATTTTAGCAAAATTTTCTATAAAAAGTAAATTATAGCAAAATTTCCTATAAATAGTAAATGTTAGCTAAATTTCCTATAAATAGTAAATGTTAGCTAAATTCCCTATAAAAAGTAAATTTTAGCAAAATTTTCTATAAAAAGTAAATTATAGCAAAATTTCCTATAAATAGTAAAATGTTAGCTAAATTTCCTATAAAAAGTAAATCTTAGCAAAATTCCCTATAAATAATGGGTGATTCAAGTAGAGATACTTTTTTCAATAACCTTTTTTTGAGAGATCACGTGTGAGTCGTGTCATGCTGTCATGTTATTTTTGTTTAGTATTGTTTGGCATTTCATAATGGAAGGACTTACGCCTGAACAACGTTTACAAATCGTTCAACTTTATAACGAAAATTTACGTTCTGTGAGGAATGTGTTTCGTGAACTTCGCTCAACTAATGGTCAACATAAGCGGCCTACTGAGCGTACTATTTGCAACATCATCACCCATTTTGAGACCCAGCATTAATTATTGGATAATATTCGACCAAATAGACCACGTCCAGCACGCTGTGAAGAAAATATAGCGGCCGTAGCTGAGAGTGTACATGAAGACCATGGAGAGTAAATTCGGTGCCGTTCGCAGCAACTCGGACTGACGTATGGAATGACTTGGCGCATTTTACGTCAAGATCTTAAATTGAAAGCGTACAAAATACAGCTTGTGCAACAACTGAAGCCGCTCGACCTTCCCAAGTGACATCGCTTCGCTCTTTGGGGTCTTAAAAAGTTCCAAGAAGATTCGACGTTTTCGAGGCAAATTTTGTTCAGCGATGAGGCCCATTTCTGCTTCAATGGGTATGTAAACAAACAAAATTGCCGCATTTTGGACGAAGAGCAACCTACCCAGCAAAAACTTGGTAATGACTTGCAATTACTGAACAACTTCCTTTCAATGACTACTTCTTACCATCTGCATTACATAGAAGTAGTTGAGTAATGGCTGACATATAATCTGTTACATAAGTACTTGTTTATAAGTTGATTATGGAAATTTATAATTCATTCATAATAAATTGCATCTACGGTTTAATTTTTTTCAAATCTAATACAAATTGGTTTTTAATATTTATTCTTACAATTTGTTTTTTTTTTTTTTATTACACTGAAAGAAAAATGCTTCATATATTTAATGAATCATTTTCATAAAAAAATTTTCCTTGGGTAAATGAAAATTTTCATAGTCTAAATGGAATTTCATAGTTAGAATGAAGTATTTTCGTTAAAATCGCTTCATTGGATTTCGTAATTACGTTAAAAATTTTCATTGGATATATGAAAACTTAAGTTTGTCCAAGTTAAACAAAAAATTTTAATTGGGAACATAAAAAAACAATATACAAACATAACTATATTCATAAATTAATACAAAATTATAGTTTCCTTAAAAAAATGTTTAATTGTTAATTAAAAAAATGTAAGATTTAATTATTTCATACATCTAATGTTACATGTTTGCCATTAATTTTATGAAATCAAAAAATGTTTTTATAAAAGCAACATATTTCAATAATTGCCTTCATAAATTTAAATTTTCATTATGACAATAAAAATGTCATTTTAGTAATGAAACAAAAACTTTCAATCCACTTTCAATCAGCGTTTTTATTGTTATTATGGATAATTTAATCTCATATTTACGCTCTTAATAATTGAGTAAAAAACATAGTTTTTTTATGCAAAAACTACAATGCCCCAGTAGACAAGCTGGTAGTGAGCTAGTCTATCAGCACCGAGGTTGCGCGATCGAATCCCGCCAGAGGCAGAAAAAAAACAAAGTAAAAAAAAAAACAAAGTAAAATAAAATAAGAAAAAATAGAAAAAAAAATAATTAAAAAAAAATAATAAAAAAAAATTTTTTTTTAAGTCATTATTTAAGTCCCTATTTGTAAGCGAATGTGGTAATGACTTATTTAACTCCCTATTTGTAAGCGAATGTGGTAATGACTTATTTAACTCCCTATTTGTAAGCGAGGGTGGTAAGTACTTGCCTCCAATGACATCACCGTGTTAAAATAATGAGTTAAAATGCCAATGTATAAGTAGTGATGAGTCGTTATATTAGCTTTTTAACCCATTACTTTGCAATGTAAGTTTTTGCTGGGTAAAGAGATTCAACAACTGCCACTTCATTCAGAAAAAACAACGGTTTGGTGTGGTTTGTGGTCCGGTGGAATCATCGGTCCATATTTCTTTAAAAATGATGCCGGTGCGAACGTAACGTAAAGCACTTCGTGCCATGATAACCGACTATTTGATGCCTGAAATTGAAGCTCGTGATCTCGGCGACATTTGGTTTCAGCAAGACGGCGCCACTTCCTACACATCGCATCAATCAATGGATTTATTCAGAGAACACTTCGGGGAGCACCTAATTTCACGTTTTGGGCCGGTCGATTGGCCACCAAGATCGTGTGATATCACACCGTTAGAATTTTTCCTGTGGGGATATGTAAAGTCTAAAGTTTATGCGGACAAACCCGCCTCGATTCAGGCCTTGGAGGAAAACCTCACGCGTGTCATTCGCCAGTTACCAGTCGAAATGCTCGAACGAGTCATCGAAAATTGGACTCAACGGATGGACCATCTGCGACATAGCAACGGCCAACATTTGATAGACATAATCTTCAAAAATAAATGCCAAAGAATGTTCTTACAAATGATAATAAACATTCCCCATTAAATTTGAATTTTCTGTGTTTTTTTTCTTTAAAAAGGAGGGAAACTCGAAATGGATCACGCAAAATTTCCTATAAAAAGTAAATTTTAGCAAAGTTTCATATAAAAAGTCAACTTAAGGGAAATTTTTTTATAAAAAGTAAATTTTAGCAAAATGTCCTATATAAAGTAAATTTTAGCATAATTTCCTTAAGTAGTAAATTTTATCAAACTATTCTATAAACAAAATTTGCTATAAAAAGTAAATTTTAACAAAATTTGCTATAAAAAGTAAATTTTAACAAAATTTGATAAAAAAAAGTAAGTGTTCAAGCAGATTTAACATTACATTACAATAAAAATTTGTCGTAGAAAGCCGTCGTAAAATAAAATCTATTTTTTTTTGATAAAATTTTTCTTATGCTCTTACATATAGATACTTATGCTGGTAATTTTTACAAAAAGATATTTGGTCTCGTCTTCGTACCTAATAGTTATCTTTACCATTTTCAACGTCTATTTGGACTACGTGTTTTTACTTCATATTCTAAACGATAATTGTGATTTATTGTTTTATTGCGAAACTTGTGTTCTTTTGTAAACGTAAAATATGCATCACTTGTTAAAAGTGCTGCCAAATCACATGTAACACTTATGATACACTTTTTTTTAAAAAGAAAACGCCATAAGTGTTAGGAATTGAACCGTTATTTTGTTTTTTAAAAATCGAAAGTTGAAAATTTTAATTTTTACCGCTAAAATTTAAAATCGATACATACTGCACTCTCTAGGTATCAGTAAATATTGCTTGGCTATGGGTTAAAGAACTTCATAGTTTTTCTTATTAACTTTCCATCATATAAGTATAAAAATTTTAAAATGTACCATTTAGGGTCGAAGTTGATAGTTTGAAATAAAGTGATCGGAATGTCATAATAACGTTAAATAAATTAAGTAGTGTAATAGTTTTTGTTTAAATCTATTCTTATCGACTCAAATGGAAAGTTTTTTTTTTGTGATTACATTTAAAAAAACGAATGGCGCAAACTTTCAGATTGGATATTTCTATTCGGCGAATATTAGCACAGATATTCGTATTCGCGAATATTGAAAATTTATATTCGTAACATCACTATTGCATGTTACAAAAAACATGTTTTTACTTTAGATGTGGCTTTTTTAAACTTTTTCTTAGCATTTTTTATTTGTATTAACGTAAGACAACAAAATATTGCTATTAGAATATGATTCAAGAAGTTTTATTTTTTCTCATACATCAGTGACCCACCCTAATGTTCATCTCTTTCGAACGAAGAAATAAACACACAACTTCACTGTCCGCGTAGTAAACCCAAACTGATCTTTTTACAGCGCATTATTTTATATGTATGTATTCTATCAAAAATATTTCCTGAAAGAATATATACTTTTCAATGAATGAATTGCTTGCGTCTGAATCCTCGAGAACTTAAGAATCGTTAGGATACAGTAATATGCTTTTTTGCAATACAAAGCGCGGGCTCTTACACTAAAAATAAATTAATAATATTTTACAGGTGTCTAATGCAGACAAATATACAACATATTTACGCTATTAGAAGTCGTTACGAGAAAAAATTTTTTTTACCCACCCTAATGAACATGTTATAGATGAACGAATTTGATGTATTTGTTATTGATATTGAATAGTTTTTGTTGCATTTTGTCGTTTTTTCCATTATTGTTTTATTAAAGAAACAAACTTGGCTTCACTTAAGTGCCTTCTTAACTAAGTTTTTAAACAAAAAAAATTACTAAAAAATTTAATTATATGAACAAAATTGAGTACCTAATTGAATTTGACTCAACTTTCTATGAAATTAAATATTCAGCGCAACCATTTTGTTGCATCAGTCAAATTTTTCGTTTTCTTGAATGTTTTTATCAAAATTTAAATTAAGCAACAATGTTAGTTTGACAATAGTGCGTCTATGGTTAAGCTTCTTTGTTACTGTAACTTAAAAAAAAAAAAAATTATTAGATGTACGAAATAGATAACTTGGGCCTCTCTGGTATGCAACATTTAACCTTTTTTGTTTTAAGTCTTTGTCACTTCTTTTTACTTTTTATTGCACTTGACATGGCAGCACTATATTCTTTAGGGAATATCGGAAAAGATTCCATTCTTTACAACATTTTGTTGAACTTTTATTTTATGGCACACAATGTTGTTGTTTTAGTTGACAATTTATTTACTAGCAATATAAATAACAAAACTAAGTTCACTTTAACCGTAATGGACAATATTAGGGTGGTAAAAAGGCTCCAAGATATTTCTCTTAGGCAAAATATGAAAAATCAAACAAATCTTGTTAAATAGTCAGCTAGAACTAAAAATGTGGCCACAGAAAATCTCTCTGTTATCAATTCCTGACAATGAGTGTCACCCTAATGCTTACATTCTGCTAGAGACAACCTGACACTTTTATACTATCATTATAAATAAGAATCTTGCTAAAGACAGATTGCAGCTACAGGTTTAAAAAAAAATATGGCGGATAATATATTTTATGTCGGGTACTTGTAAAGAAATTTGAACAAGTTTAAGTCTTATGTCTTTTTCACCATAAAGGTCGTTTACAGTAAATATGTACAGTAAAATAATTGGTTTATTTAAAACTTTTTTTTAAAATTTAATTTAACACTCTTTAACTATAAATAATTGAGAAAAATGCTACACATTTTATCTCAGAGAGAAATTCAGATATTCTTATGGAATTTTGGTTACTCACCTCATTAGACACTCGAGTATATTCATCATCATTCGGCTGCTTTGGTGTCACTGTCAACATGGCGGTGTAGGCTTTACGTGCTCTTGAATTATTCTCTTTTGTATCGTTTTTATCATACCAGGGTTGGGATGTTAGATGAGGAACTCTAAAAAAAGACGGAAAAAAATTATTTAAATACAAAACAAAAACTCTAGAAAAGAGAATCACAAATAATTTTTGTGACAACCATTTTGTTATGGAATAAACTTTTGCGACAAATAGAAAAATCTTTTTTTTAAGAAATAGATATACAGTGGCTCACATTTAAAGTCGGGCAGACGCATGAAAATATTTCTGCACGCTATATCTCTGTTTTGATAAAAGAAAATACATCTCAATTGTGTTTATATTAGCACAAAAACTCTTTTATTTAAAAACAACAAAAAAAAAAAAAAAAAAAAAAAAAAAAATTATTCTAAGTTGCTTATAAAATGTACATGAAGGTAAAACTAAGAAAAATTCACTTTTCTATCTCTCATTGAAAGTCGGGCATTACATAAAAATTCAATAATATTTAAAAAAACACAAAGTAAGTATTTTGTTGCGCAACCTTTTTAATTCCCAACAGCATGTAGACGGCTTGGCATCGATTTCGTTTTTTCCAAACATCGGGACTAATCTTATTGCACTCTTTTTGAAAAGTGCTTTTCAAGAATTTTTTTTATGTCCTGCATCCTGCATCCAAATTCGTCCCATGAATGTTTAATTTAATTGAGTTCGGGACTTTGTCGAGGTGTCCGACTTTAAATGTGAGCCACTGTAGAACAATGTTTGCTAAAAAAAAAGCTTAAACACACATAAAAACGTTTTCAAGTTAACAATTTTTTATAGAAAGCTTTAGGATAAATAAATTTTCAAGTGGGCGTGGCACCTCCCATACAAAGTCAATATAAATTACACAATACTTGGAAAATGGCTGCAGTAACAGTTTAAAAATTAGGATCGAATGGGTTATCAACACAATTAATCTGCCAAAAAAAAAGAGGAATGGCCTAGAGAAGTAGGCGTGGTACCTCTAATACAAGAGATTTGTATATATCTGTGCCAACAAGCAATAACAGCTTAAGTCGGGTTATGAACAATTTTACTTATTTCTTTTTAATTATAATAACCAGCACTCAACTGTTGTTTTTGTTGAAATAATTTTTTTTTCTGTCAGTTACTTAGAATCTTAATGCGTTATTATATTGTCAGTTTACTTTGTGCGGCGAAAAATGGGTTAACTGTTGCTTCATTAAAAATTTAATTAAAAATTAATTAAATAAAAATTTATAAAAGTACGAACAAAGTGCCAAAACTGTAAGCTTAATCAAAATTCCCTAATTTTTGGCAACGGTTTTTGAGTTTAAAAATGCTCTGCTGAGCACCTGCCTAAATCGAGTGAAGTTGTTATTGCTTTTTGGCATAGATATATGGAGAACGTTAACATTAAATTTATTTAAGTTTTGTACAAATAGCTTGTATGTTAATACACAACATCTGTGAAAAAATGGGCTGAATTGGAAAAGTGGGCGTGGTACCTCCCAAACAAAGACAATATAAATTTCTGCAAATCTCAGGATCCGTTATAGTAAAAGTTTTTAAATTTGGTACAAATGGCTAGGTGATCAGCGCAAAACATCTGGCAAGAATTAAGCTGAATTTGAGAAGTGGGCGCGGAACCGTTGATATGAATATCAATTTCTGTATATCTGGAGAACGGTTACAGCAAAGTTATTCAAATTTGAAACAAATAACTTTAATTATCAATAGACTACATCTGTTAAAAAGTGAGCTCGGCTAGAGAGGTGGGCGTGGCACCCAACATACAAGGACAATATAAATGTCCTTATATGTCCTCATAAGAAAAGGGGTGGAAAGCTGTTACAACAACAATTTTTCTAAAAAAAAAAATTAAAAAAAATAAGAGCCAACTTTAATCTAATAGAAAAAGATTTAAAAAAAGCTTTAAATATATAAACAACTTGCTTTTACCCGTGACTTAGTTCACCTGAAAATTAGAGCAAAATTTAAAGAAAAGGGTTTCTTCTATAAAAAAATGTACAGACATTTTATGTAGTTTTCTGCATCTATACTTATTTTATATTTCAATTTACAACGTTATCGCAATTGTTATTTTGCGCCAACACAGACATATAAGTTTTGAGCACTCGATACTCTTGAGCAACCGACATTCGACTATCTATATGAGAAGCAAGGGGGTCTATATATGTATATTCCGGCCACTGGACCACATAATGAACTCTGTATACCAAATTTATCAAAAACAGAAAAAGTAACAAAAGTAGCAATTTTTTTTTTCGTTTTAAAATCACAAAAAGTACTCCCTATTTAAGTCTGGGCCCAGGGGTGCCAGATAATTTTGATAAAAAATCGGCAAATTTTCAAAAAAAAAAATCATTATTATCGGCACTTTAATTAAAAAAAATCAGCAAATTAATAATATCCATTTTAAGAACAATAAAACATATTTTTATTAACAAACAAAACAGAATAATTCAGCATTTACTTACTCATAACCCATATAAAAACATTAAAATTAATAAAAAAGAATATTTTTAAAAATAAATTGTAGTTATTTATAAAAAATTTTGTACATTAGGTTAAAATTGTTTTGTAGTTGAAAATTTTTTTTCCACATTTTATTTTAACAAACATTTTATAGATACATATTTGAGTTTAATAGTTTAATTAAATCCATTTTAATATCAACATCTTGCAAGGATTCATTTTTCCAGGGAACATCGAAATTTCGTTTTATTAAGGTTCTCTTGGCTACAAATTCTTTCCACATTTCCACAAACTTTGACAGCACTGGAAATGCATCCGAAGAATCCCCACGTTTTAAGTCTGAAATTTTTTGACAAAAAGTTTGCAAATCTACTTCAAAAATCCTTCTAAATCTTCTTAAAAATTCAAAAGTTTTAACTCACTAAATTCAGAGTCTCAAATTTGTTTTTCTTTTTCAGAAATAAATGTGGGGAACTCTTTAAGAATTTCCATAAAAGAAATATAATTTCATAATTTTGTTTGGGTTATCATATTTAAAGATTTTTGTTCAAAATCAAAACGTTTTAATATTTGATTTGAAAGTTCTATATAAAAATGAATACAGTTATTAACAATTTTGTAAATTTTGCTTTTGTTGAGTTTTGATTTTTTTATAAAATTAATTAATACTATTTAAAAAAGACTTTCTATTTGGTTGTATAGGTTATGACAAGTGCTCCAAAGTTGCTTAAAATTAATAAATTTCACGTTAACAAGTAAAGTTAACGTGGTTAAGGTGTTTATCAAAAAATCGGCAATTTCGAGCAAAATTCGGCAAATCTGCACTTTGCTAATTTTAAGGCAAAAAATCGGCAAAATGCCGATTAATCGGCAAATATGGCAGGCCTGCCTGGGCCGTATGTTATTTCTAAAACATATTTTTCAAAACGAGAAAAAGGACCAAAGGTTCCAAGCTTTTTCTCATTTTAGGCGGTGTATGTTAATGTAGGAAATAAAAGTAACGATAATATTCCGTTCTATCCCTTAAAAAGTACAAATTTTATCCCTTAAAAAGTACCATATATTTAAATTCTGACCCTATGCACTGCATTACAAATTTATCAAAAAATTAAAAAGTACCAAAGTACAATTTTTTCCAAAATTTTACGCTTTAAATATACCCTACAATTGAATCTTGACCATATGGTATCATTCGACCAAATTGCATCCTAATCCATTAAGCGGTTTTCGCGTTATTGAACCATAAACTCCCAAACATACAAACTTGCACATTTAAAATATTAGTAGGATTTAAGTAAAAGAAAGAAAAATTTGTGCTCTTAATAAAAAAAGAAATTTTTTTGTTTCGAAAAACAGTTGACACAGATATTTGTTTTATAAAAACATTTAGATATTTCTCTGTGGAAAAACATTCATTACAAATATTTCTCTATTATAAAAAACTATTTGGGACGGATACTTTTCTTTGAAAAATTCTTTCTGCAGGAAATTTTTTAAAGAAAAAACTTTTATATCGAAAGAACTGATGTTCAAATTTTGTTAAAAAAAACCTTTTTGGGACAAATTTTTTTTTATTGGTATACATAATTTTTGGCAAATTTTTTTACATTGAAAGTTTTGGAAGAAAACTTTTTTCATTGAAACTATTTAGAACATACTTTTATTTTATCAAACCAAATGATTTCTATTAAAACGGCTGTGCGACAAACTTTTTTTGGCACAAAAATTTTTAATATAGAAACAATTTTGTCATAAAATTTTTGTTATTGAAACAACTTTGGCATAAAATTTTTTGTTATAGAAACGATTTAGCCACGAACTTTTTTCTAATTAAACTACTTTGGTAGAAACTTTTTTCCAAATAAGCTAATTTGGCGCAAAATTTTTTCTATAGAAACAACTTTGGCGCAAACTTTTTTCTATAGAAACAACTTTGGCGCAAACTTTGGCGCCAACTTTTTTCTATAGAAACAACTTTGGCGCAAACTTTTTTCTATAGAAACAACTTTGGGGAAAACTTTTTCTATAGAAACAACTTTGGGGCAAACTTTTTTCTGTAGAAACAACTTTGGGGCAAACTTTTTTCTATAGAATCAACTTTGGGGCAACTGTTTTTCTATAGAAACAACTTTGGGGCAAACTTTTTCTATAGAAACAACTTTGGGGCAAACTTTTTTCTATAGAATCAACTTTGGGGCAACTGTTTTTCTATAAAAACAACTTTGGGGCAAACTTTCTTTTATAGAAACAACTTTGGGGCAAACTTTTTTCTATAGAAACAATCTTGGCACAAATTTTTTTCTATAGAAATAACTTTGGGGCAAACTTTTTTCTATAGAATCAACTTTGGGGCAAACTTTTTTCTATATAAACAACTTTGGGGCAAACTTTTTTCTATAGAATCAACTTTGGGGCAACTGTTTTTCTATAAAAACAACTTTGGGGCAAACTTTCTTTTATAGAAACAACTTTGGGGCAAACTTTTTTCTATAGAAACAATCTTGGCACAAATTTTTTTCTATAGAAACAACTTTGGGGAAAACTTTTTCTATAGAAACAACTTTGGCGCAAACTTTTTTCTATAGAAACAACTTTGGCGCAAATTTTTTTCTATAGAAATAACTTTGGGGCAAACTTTTTTCTATAGAATCAACTTTGGGGCAAACTTTTTTCTATATAAACAACTTTAGGGAAAACTTTTTCTATAGAAACAAATTTGGGGCAAACTTTTTTCTATAGAAACAATCTTGGCACAAATTTTTTTGTCATAGAAACAATTTGTTAAAAAAGCAAATTTGGCCCAATGTTCAATAGTTATGACTTTGGGACAAACTTTTTTGCCATAAAAAAAATTTTCCTACAAAAACTTTGGGACAAACTTTTTTCTATAGAAAAAACTTTCGACGTTTAGTACAATATTTATAAATTCGATCTTTCCTTAGCCATAAGTTGTAATTCTGTTTTGTTGTTTAATTTCTGATTGATTCGTTTTATTCAGCTGGTATAAAATAAATGGATTTTTATTTGTTTTTATACCTTGACAATATATTGTTAATATATTATTACAATCATATTAATTAGACTATAAAAAGCAGAAACCTAAGCCCAATAAATTATACGAGCATGAAATTTGATAATTTGTTTATTGAAAATATTTATTACATTTTAGTAATAATTTTGTAAATCAATAAGCTCGATGGCCTTCCCAGCCAGACTTTCGGTCAATTAGTATCAATTATTTGTTTATCAATCAAGCACAGTGTTGTACTTAATCGTTAATATGTATGTCTTAAAAAGTATTGTACAAAATATTTTATAAACACATTTAAGTCTATTGTTAAAAATGTCTAGAAGGTAAAAAAAACTGATTTAATAAACAAATAATGCTTTATTACATTAAGATGTAACAAAATTTTTAATAAGATGAAAGTTTGACATATGTGACGTATGATTGAGGAATATTGCCTAAAGTAGAAGAGCTAATCAAATGGCATTGAAAAATAAAAAAATTCAGTTTTTAAAAGTATTTCTCGTTTTAATACACAAAAAAAAATTAAAAATTGTCTCTAATCACCAAATTCATACCAAATTCATAGAATCAAGCATTTTGTTGATTTTGAACCTATTACCAAAATCATTATATTGATAACTAAAAATTTAAAAAAATTAAAATTTTGAATATTTTTATTTTCAATAAATGCTATTTTTAATTTTAATTAAAAAACTTTGCCGTTTCAAACAATGTGTTAGTTGAGTTAATTAAATATAGCTCAGGTTTTGACAATTCCCAACAACAATTCCACAAGTTTTAATTATTTTATTTTTAACGAAAAAATCAATTAATATTTTTTGTTATTTCATTATTATTTTAATTAAAAATTTATTTCAAAACAACTTAAATGTTAATTAAATCAAAATTATATTTTTAATTTTCTTCCAATTAAAAAAATAATTGATTCAATTATTACATTAATTAAAAAACAGGAATGAGAACAAGCTATTTATCTTTTATCCCGGTAAATCCAAAAATTATAAAATTCATCGCGGAAAATAAATTTTTGCTGAAATTGGACGTAGCTGGACCGATTTGAATGAAGTTAAATTGTGAATTAAAACGTACCAAAAATAAGTTGAAATTTAAATAAAAAAGTGGCAACACACATCAAAGATGTTTTTAAAGAAGTATCAAACCTATTTGGATTTTTTTAAAAGTGTTCCTTATCGTAATAATTTAAAAGTTAAATTTTGAATAAAAAAATATATTTTTATAAAAAGTACCAAAAATCAGTTAAAATGTCAGAATTAAAAAAAAATTTATCAAAACATATTCCCGATGTTTAAAAAAAAAAATTAAATTCAATATAAATTTCAATCCTATCTTTAATAATTTAGAAGATAAATTAGTTAAACAAGGTACATACTTAAATTAGTTGTTTACCAGTTTTACACTCATAGAAAAATGCATCTTAATATTGAATTGTGACAACAATGTTTTTACAAATGGCATCACATGCGGCAACAAGTGACATCAATCCAATGACGAACGTCATCCTAAACTTTTATCATATTTTATGCGCCATCTTCGCTATGACTACAGTGATATCAAGTCGATGCCACATTTTGTGTACACTGATAGAAAATGCGACATAACGCCGATGTATTTTAACATCAGTACAAACTGTCATCAAAGCGACGACATAATATATCATGTCATAATATATTTTTAACATTATTTTCATGTTTAAAAAGTAAAATTAGAAGCAAAAATTCCCATATTCTATTTATTAAATTATTATTTTAAATAAATAAAATGTTTAAAGTAGAATTACTAAGCTAACCATTTCAGGCATGCTGCTGGTGTCTTATACAGTGTAAATTCGATAATCCGGACTCCACTAATCCGGAATATTCGGTAATCCGGACAGAATTTTGCAGCTCATTACGTATTCTATAATCCGGATTTATTGCAACTCTATAGTCCGGATTGAATAACACCCGTTTTTATTTATTTTTTTATTCAAATCACATAATTTTTTTTATTTTAACTGAATTGTACAAATTAATATTTATGTTTTTATGTTTAATTTTGCTATGAATTATTATAATTTTTAACAAATACATGCATGCGTAGTAATCCGGATAATTCGCTACTCCGGATAAGGATTTGCAATCAATTATCCGGATTATCGAATTTTTCTGTAATTGAGAGTTCTTCTGTTCACAAAAGGCGGAACACAGCAAAAGTGAAACAAATATGTGTGTAACGGGTAAGTAAATAATGATATTCTCTCAATTTGATTTAAGGTCAATTACAATGGCTCATCATGTTTTATAAAACCGACTCCAATTCGTCATTTATGTGGTGCCAATGTGGCATCCCATTGATGACATAATTTAAATTGTTGACCCTCATGACAATTTGGCCAACTGATGTGTCATCCCATTGATGATATAATTTCAATTTGGACAACGATTTGACCAAGAGATGTTAAGCTGACATCACAATAATGAAAAGTGCCATGGGGTCAAAAACGAAGACGCTTGTCATAGAACTGATGTCAAAATACATCAGCGTTGTGACACATTTTCTATCAGTGTACCTGTGTACCGAATCTCTGGCTTTAGCCGCTGGGCTGGACGTTGAAACAGTGAGTGAGTGAATCTAGGAATATGTCAGGCCCTGCTTTTATGTATATATATATACAGACTCGTCTAATGTTAACGGGCTATTAGTTCAATATTAATGTGCCTAAGTTTAATATTTTTGAAAATTCAAAAAGTACCACATATAGAACGGAAAAGTAAAAGAAATAAATAAAATTTCGCGTTTTCCTAAAACAAATTGGTACTATTTTTACCCCTTAAACGTTCGATTTCGAAAAAGTTCTGAATTCATAGTTTTTTTTTACATAAGAAACGAATGTGATATAATTTTTATTTCAATGTTTATTGGTTAAAAAGATAAATGGTGTTAGAAAAAATTTTCAAAATACAGGTTTTACCCGTTTACTCCCCAATAGGGCTGAATTTCAAAAAAGTAGCAGAGAACCGTCCTTCATTTTTTTTTTAATGAACTACAATAAATGTTAAATTTATTTGTATCTTTTTTAGTTTAGGAGAAAATTTACCCGATTTTACCCTTTTTACCCCCTTATCATTTGAAATTCGAAGACTCCCGTCTTAGTGGATAGATTTGGCGCAAGAGCAGCCTGCAGTCCAAATTTCGTTTAGGCTGCACGATGATGAATCAGTAAGTAATGTTATATATAACGTACTAATTGCGTTAGCTAAAACGCAAAAAGGCGTAACTAATAAAAATATAATTTTACAGGAGAAGCAAAAAACTTTGTAAAATAAAAACTATAAACATTTTTAACCCTGAAAGGTTACTCTTCATTTTAGTGTATTAAGGTAACTCTTCGTCGAGGCCACGAACTATTTAAAAAAATTCCAGCGTAACGATTTTTAAAGTAATAAAACAAAAAAAAAATTTTTTTTTTAGTTAAGCATTTATTAAAAAATAAAGTTAAAGAAAACATAAAAAAAATTTATTTTTCCCTTTCAAAATTCGATACCCTGTTTGTGTTTTCAAATTAATTACCTTTTTAAAGCTTTCGTCATCAGCTAAAGAAAAAAAGCATAATTTGAATACAAATAAAAGAGTTATATAATAAAGAGTAAATGGGCTTCGTCGATTCGTCGAACAGTAACCCTCCAGGGTTAACGAAGTTTTTTCTTCAAGCAATTGGCAAAGAAAACCATTTCATTATATTTTGTTAGGAAAAAATAAGTAATTACGTCGTTTTGCATTTATCAAATAACCACACTTGTAGTTACGTCCCTTTATTTTTTGTTAATAAAAGCGTCATTTTAGATCGCAAAAGTGTAAAATGTTGTCAAGACATGTAGTCTAATATCATTCATAATAATCAATCAAAAACTCGATTTTGAGTTTTTTTAGTTACGCCTTTTTGCTTTTTAGCTAACGATATATATATTTTGTACTTTAACTAACTTCCATAGCAATTAATTTTTCTCATTTATGGCATTTCTTAATAACATTTTGATTTGACCTTAATGAAAATTTCCTGCAAATCAGCGAAATTCCATTAATTGGAAATATCTTTTTTTTTTTTAAGTTAGTAGTCAAATTGGTTATTTTTACTTTAAATGTTTGTATTTTGATTTTTGGCAAAATTACATAATGAGAAATAATCATATTTATTTTTGCCGTTCATTTCCCCTAGAGGAAATGACTAAATAGATTGATTTGTTTTGATATACGGTCACACCTGCAGGTGCTGTATGTTTAAATTTCTAGATTCATCTTGATAAAAGAAAAATTTCATCATCAGACCCAAATGTAAGAAAAAATAGTTTAATATATATCTACAGATGATTCATCAACACTATTAATTAATTGTTTAAGTGTTTTATCATTTATAGTTTTAATGGAAGTTCAAAAAGAAATCGTTTAATAATGATATCAAGTAGATTTTGTGTAGAGGAAAAACTTTAGGGGTAAGCTTTTTTTTCTATAAAACCTATGGGATAAACATTTTCCTTAGAAAAAGCTTCAAGATCATTCGCCGACTATTAAATTCTTAACAAACCTTGTTAACTGTACAAAATCTTAACGGCAGGCTTTGCACGAAAAGCTTTTAAGCAAACCTCTTAAAAATGCTATTTATATAGAAAGCAATTTTTGGAGAAACTTTTTTCCACAGAAAACTTTTTTTGAAAAAACATTTTTCTGTAGGAAACAATATTTTTTTGAGAAACATTTTTCTTTCAGGAACTTTTTCTATAGAAAACTATTGTTTAGAAATATTGGGCTGGCGATAAACAATTTCCTAGAGAAAACTATAAAGCATAAAAATCTTTCATTGAAAACTTTTTGAATAAACATTTTTTTTATAAAAATAACATTGTGAATAAAGATTTTTTTTAAAGAAAATCGTTTGGAAGATTATTCTGTAGAAAAATATTTCGTAAGAACATTTTATTTAGAGAATCATTTGGGACAAGATATTTTAGAGAAAATCATTTTGAACAAAAATGGTTCTATTGACAAAAATATTAAGGGCAAACTTTTGGGACAAGGAACTTTTTTAGAAAAACTAATTTGGAAGAAATATTTTATAACAGAACAACAAGTGCGACAAAGATTTTTAATAGCAAAATATTTGGGTCAAAGAATTTTTACAAATAAATATTTTATACTAAGATCTTTTAGAAAAATATTTACTACAAAAATATTTTTGTATAGAAAAACCTTTAAAACAAGGATTGTTCTTTAAAAAAAACACCAAGGAAGATATTTTGAATGTAAGACTTACCGTGAAAATAGTTCGATATTGATGAATACATATTCGCCACTGTCAATCATATTCAATTCCTCCGCTGTCATCATAATTTGCCGTATCGACTGGGGATCGGCACACATAATGACAACTGTAAATATAATAAAAGTTAAAAATAGTTATTAGTTTACATATGCGTATTTCCCTATTTATTTGTAGAATTTAAAAAAAATTTAAATAATGTTTAATTTAAAAAATTTTTGTTTTGTTGTTAATTAAAATTTTGGAATTTTATTTTAAATTGATCATAACAAACCACTCAAAAAAGCAAATGCCAATAAATAATCGTTATAGTGTTTGGAATACAATTTCAAATTTATGCTTTAATTTATTAATGAGCAATTATTTTAAAGTAAAACACCATTTCCACCAAAAAAAAAAAAAAAATTCAATTTATTTTCAATTTATAATTTTCAGAGAGTACCAGAATTTTTAAGAAAACAGATGAAAGATAAACTAGAAAACCCCATTATTGAAAGGAATATTTTTTTTATAGAAAAACCATTTAAAAGTGAACTTTTTTTCAAAACAAAAGCCATTTTAAGACTTTCTATTTTCGAAAAAAAAAACATTTTTGGCACAAAATATTTTCTATGGAAAATATTTTTGGAGTAAGCTATTTTTTAGAGAAAAAATTTTGGGACATAATAATTTCTTAAGAAAACATTTTGGGACAGAATATTTTCTTAAGAAAACATTTTGGGACAGAATAATTTCTTAAGAAAACATTTTGGGACATGATAATTTCTTATGAAAATTTCGGGAGAGAATATTTTCTTAAGAAAACATTTTGGGACAGAAGAATTTTTTAAGAAAACATTTTGGGACAGAATAATTTCTTAAGAAAACATTATGGGACAGAATAATTTCTTAGGAATGTATTTTGTACTGTATTTTCTACAGTACAATTTTCACACATAATATTTCTTTAAGAATATATTTTGGGACACATTTCCTTAAACAAATATTTTGGAACTTAAGTGTTTTCCAAACAAAACTATTTTCTAAAGAAACCATTTTGGGACGAAAAAAATTTTGAAAGAAAACATTAAAAATTAATATATTTTCTAAAGAAAACATATTGGTGCAACATATTTTCGCAAGTAAAAATTTTGGGATTTAAGACATTTGGGACAAAAATATTTCCTAAAGAAAACTTTTTAAAATAGAAAAAGTTTTTATAGAAAACAAGTTTGGTACAGCACATTTTATAAAGTAAAAGTTTGAGTACAAAACATTTTGGAACCAAATTCCAAATTATTATTTAAAGAAAACATTTTGGAATGAAAATAATTTTGAAAGAAAACATTATAAATAAAAATATTTTCTTAAGAGAAATTATGGAATGAATATATATAAAAAAACTTTTTGCGGAAAAAAAATATTTTTTAAAGAAAACATATTAAAATTGAGAAAGGAAAACCAGTTTGGTACAAAATATTTTATTTTAAGTATAAAATATTTTCTAAGGAAAACTTTTTGGGGCAAAATATTTCCTTGAAAAGAGTTTTTAACAAAATATTACAAATTTGGAAATTCTAACAATAAAGTAAAAATTAAAATTATTTAAACAAAATTGCAGCCAATAAAATTTAAATTGAGTATTTTTGAAGTGAAGTAAAAACATTATAAAATAATATTGAGCAATTTTAAATTACACTTGAAAGTTTTTTAATACATTAGGAATTGGTGTAGTCAGTGTAAATTTATTGAAGGGAAAAGAAAGACTGGAATTTAAATTAGAATTTATTTTTAGTTTTTAACTTAATGTTATTTAATTGTTTTTTGATTTTTTTGTTTTGTTATATTTTTTTTCATAATTTTTAAGTTTATTGTTCGTTGTAATTAATTTAATACTTCAGAAATACGCGTACTTTATGCCAACACAAATGTTTGTGTGAATATTTACGTAATGCTTAACGAGGGTGGTTACTATTAAAAAGAAACTTTTTGGATTCTAGAGAATTTAAATTCACAACTGATGTTGATCAATAAATTTTTTTCTTTTCTTTTGTAACATGTGGTTATTTTTATTGAACTGTTAACGGTTTTTAATCCGAATTGCCCTGACTATTTGCGATTGTAACCACACAATCTCTTCAGAGGTAATCATAAATTCAAAGCAAATTTCGATCTACCAAGGTAAAATACGATTGGGTGTTAAGATTGATGTTTGTCTATTGATGTCGTCCGTCGTCAATGGCGATGAGAGTAAAACGGCAAATCCTTCTGAAGAGATTGTGTGGTTACAATCGAAACTAGTCAGGGCAACCTGTCCGTGAAAACCTGGGTTCAATTCCCAGCTCAGTCAAGAATGAAAATTTATCAATAATTTTAATTCATTTCATGTTGTAAAATTCCTTAATTCATAAAAATAATTTAATGAAAATTAAATTCAATGAACTTAAGCCTAATTAAAATATCGAAATTTGTCTTACAATATTTAAAATTTTTTTATGCAAATTTTTATATTTCAAATTTAATTTTTATTAAATTATTTTAAAAGAAGAAAGGAATTTAGAATATGAAATTAATAAACATTTATTGATAATTTTTAATTATTGACTGAAGCTGGGATAGAACCCACGAACAAGTGGACTTGACATGTTTCGATAGTAACCAAACAATCTCTTCAGAAATCTTTTGGCAATCAGTAGCCAAATATCAACCTTTAAACCAAAGTGTATTTTACTTGGGGGATCAAATATTTTTTATTTAAAATTGTTTTTCCAATATATTTGATCAAATATTTACATCTACACAAATATTCATCTAAGATAAAAAATATTCAATTCAAAATTGGTAAACAAAATTCTTAATTTAATTTTTATTAACAATTGTGATTTTGTTTTTTAGCGTTTTTTTTTAAGTTTTTGATATTTAAATTAGGCTTAAGTTCATCAAATTTAATTTTCATTAAATTATTTTTATTAAAGGAAGCAATTTAGAACATGGAAAAAAGACAAAAAGAAAAAAAAAACATAAAAAGCAAATGTACTTAGGTACTCAATTTAGTTATTTATATAGTTTTATCTTTTAATGTCATTAGTTTTTATACACTTGATTAAATATTTTGATCAAATCCTACAAAAGAGTTCATCAATCATAAAATTCTTGGACATTAAAACCCTTAAAAATTTTGTTTTATATTAATTCTTTTTCTTTTAAATCCTCCCACACGTGGCACTTGTTATACTGATTAACACAACGTAAAAATTGTTTTACTATTGAAACAAACAATCAAAAGTGACATTTTCATATTTAAAAAAAAAAAAATTATTTTATAAATCATCTTTTTCTTGTTTAAAAACAATCTTCTCGTGTATCTTTATTAATTTTTTTTTAAACGAAAGTATTTATTTTTACTTTCCACCTGTTTAGAGATGAATGTAGTGTGAATTTTTATTTCATTCCTCATTCAGTTTTGGCAACATCTTTCATTTGCTAAATTATTAATGCGATTCTTGGCCAGAATGCAGCGAAAGCCCAACCAACAATCAAAGTGCATAATGCACAGCCACCACTGACCACAGACAAATACAAACGTTTAAAATAATTATGGTGAGACATTCTTAATTGAAGCCATTTTTCATTTCAATAATTTTCGTTTTGCTAAAATAATTTGTGGGGTTTTGCGGGCGGCTGGTTAATGGATGTGTAAAATATAAAGAAATTCTTTACATTATTAAACATAACGAAAAAATAAAAAAAATTGCAATTCTTTAGCGTCAATGAATGAATTAAGAACGTGATGTAAAAGGAATTTTAAGCAGCATGACAGCAACGAGGGTGGGTGGAAAGTGTTAAAAAATGTTGGTTGTAAAAATATGCTAACTTTGACTATTATTAAAGAAATTTAAGAAAGTCCTTTAAAAAAATAAATTTTTTTCTGGCAAAAGGACCCTTTTGAGGCAACATTTCCCTAAGGAAAACATTTTTGAACCAAAATTGTAATTAATAAATTATTTGCCAAAGAAAACATCTTAGAGCAAAAACTAAAAATAATTTTTGGATGACAATATTTTCTAAAGAACACATTTTACGACAATTATATACATATACATTAGTGTGTCCCATTAAAAAAAAAATTTTGGGGATCATTCTTAATTTGAATACTCATAAGGCTAAGAATTTTTGAGATTTTTTTCCGATTTTTCGGAGGTGGTTTAGAGGTCGCGCAAATTGATTTTGTACCAAAAATCGACCTTTTTGGGTTTTTTTTAATTTCGGTTGAAAATTGGTAAAAAAATAGATATTTCTTCAGCTTCTGAGTCAATATTCTTAAAGAAAATTTTCCGATCTTTAATTTTATGTGCATAAATAATAAGTTTCGTCAGGGATTTTCCACACTTTGATACATTATATATCAGTTTTTCGTAAATTTTCAGCAAATATGAAAAAAAATGCTTTATAACTTTTAAAATTTGTATTAAGACTAAAAAAACTAATGATGCAGTTTAAAAGATTATGAAGTTTTAAATAAATTAGCAAAAAAAAAAATGAATTTTCTCTCACCGTTCTCGAGTTATACCCTTTTAAAGCTTTGTACACATTGTATGAAATGTATAATACTATAAGGTGTGAACTAGGTTTGCATTGCTTTAAACTTTATATAATTGGATTTAGAAAATGTTTTACAAATAAAATAATAGTTACTTACCAGTCATACATAACAATAACATATGTAATTATTACAAGAAGTCCCGTCTTTTTAATTAAAATATTTTGTTAATCTGAAGTTTTATTGCTCCGGTAAGTTGAAATTATCATAAAGTAGTCCAAGAAATATTAGGTAATATTTTTTTAAAATAGATATGCCTTTGTCGAATACAAGGAATGTGTGGTGTGTGGGCAAAATGATTGATGACCTTGATACTGCCAAACCGCCGACAAAAAACCAAATACTGCTTTTGGAAATAGTGCACTTTTCCACTAAATGCAATTTAAAAAATCTTTTCAGTATTTGGTTTTTTGTCGGCGGTTTGGCAGTATCAAGGTCATCAATCATTTTGCCCACACACCACACATTCCTTGTATTCGACAAAGGCATATCTATTTTAAAAAAATATTACCTAATATTTCTTGGACTACTTTATGATAATTTCAACTTACCGGATCAATAAAACTTCAGATTAACAAAATATTTTAATTAAAAAGACGGGACTTCTTGTAATAATTACATATGTTATTGTTATGTATGACTGGTAAGTAACTATTATTTTATTTGTAAAACATTTTCTAATTCCAATTATTTAAAGTTTAAAGCAATGCAAACCTAGTTCACACCTTATAGTATTATACATTTCATACAATGTGTACAAAGCTTTAAAAGGGTATAACTCGAGAACGGTGAGAGAAAATTCATTTTTTTTTTGCTAATTTATTTAAAACTTCATAATCTTTTAAACTGCATCATTAGTTTTTTTAGTCTTAATACAAATTTTAAAAGTTATAAAGCATTTTTTTTCATATTTGCTGAAAATTTACGAAAAACTGATATATAATGTATCAAAATGTGGAAAATCCCTGACGAAAATTATTATTTATGCACATAAAATTAAAGATCGGAAAATTTTCTTTAAGAATATTTACTCAGAAGCCGAAAAAATACCGATTTTTTTGCAATTTTCAATAATAATTCAATAAAAGTCAAAAACGCTAGATTTTTGGTACAAAATCAGTTTGCGCGACCCCTAAAGCACTTCCGAAAAATCTGATAAAATTCTCAAAAATACTTTACCTTATGAGTATCCAAATTAGGAAAGATCTTAAGAGAAAATCCAAATTTTTATTTTTTTTGGGACAACCTAATATACATACATACATATATTGTAAAGAATAACAAAATTAAAAAAAAAAAAAAAAATCAATTTTGATTGAAAGTATTTTCTCAGGATAAGAATATTGGGACAGAATAGATATATATTTTCGTAAAATATTTATTTATTTTCTAAAGAAAATATTTATGGACAAAAATATTTTCCAAAGAAAATATTATGGGAGAAAATATTTCTTTTATAGAAAAAAGTTTCAGAAATATTATCAGCCAGTTCATCGACCTCGAACGTTAACGTTCGCATAGAAAATTCCATTTAAAACAGCAACAAACTTTTAAAATTTGTTTTTGTTTTAAATGTTATTTTCTATGCGAACGTTAACGTTCGAAATCGTTGAACAGGCAGTATATCTTTGGAAACGAAAAATTAATATAGAAAAACAATTTGGGAGACGGTTGATATGAAGAAGGCCATATGCACCGCGACCCAGAGGATCTTCGGTGCAACCTGTGTATATCACCATGTCAGGTTCAGGCTGCGTATAAATCTTATCACTCTGCCCGGTGAAAGAGCGTAGATTTCAGTTGGGCCCATCATTTGCTCCCCGAAAAATTTTCGCCTGGAAATCCCCAAAGCGGGACAACAGTAGAGGAGATGTTCCGATGTTTCGTCATCAACCTCACCCATTATATGTTGACGGTATCTGAGAGCGCAATGCCCCGTAAATTGACCCACAAGTAGCCTAAGCTCCCCTTTCTGAAGAAGAAGTAGCCTACTTGCCCTGCTACGGGACAGAGTCACAAATCTCTGGGACTGTCTTAATTCAGAAAAGGACGTCCATGTGGGAAGGAATTCACGTTCGAACCAAGTTTGCAACATCCCTCTAATGTGGCTGGCAGGGACGCCGACGAAAGGCTCAGTGCCTATAAATTTGAGAGAAAAACTTTATGTTAAAAGCTTTTGGGACAATTTAAAAAACAAAAAAAAGTAATTTTTTAACAAAATACTCGTATAGGCTGAGTTGTAAAACATCATAGTACAGTCAACGTCAAAAATCTATCATCCAGTAGCCCGTTTCTGTATTTCTCGCATCGTAAAATTTCCCCCATGAAACAAGATAATTATGACAAAAACAGTGCAATATGAAACAAAAGATAGTGTTTCTGTATCTTTACTTTGCGAGAATTATCGTGTCATTTAAATAATTTTCCAGCAATTATTGGAAGGACGTGAGAAAAAATGATGAAACAGAACTGGTTCTGAACGATGTTTTCCAAACAGTTTGACATAAAATTATGCCAGAGAATGCGGTCGAGAAATAAAATTAATTTTATTTTGAAAGCGTTTTTTATCATGCTCTCACATAGAGACAATTATTCTCCCAACAATGCTACCATACTTTCGTTCAATTTCATACATTTTGTGAACAAAGAAAAAAAATAACAAAAGAAAACGAAGGAAATGAGAGAAAATTCGCAGTTACGTCGACGTTTTAATTATGGGCGTAAGAGTTTTTGCCTGAAGTTGAAGACTCAATTCTGTTTTATCATAAAGTGTTTCTGTAACAATATTTTGCGAAAAGTTTCTTACAAGAACTGTCAAAATAAGTCACATGGGAAATTGATGCGAGAAAAATAAAATTTCAAAAAATGATGCCCAAATTATCCGAAAAAATAATTATGAACATATATAAATACATATCAATGGTCTCAAGTAGAAAGGCCCTCATAACTCGCATTTTTTACGAAATTGAGTTTTTCAGTGATTGCAATAAATTTTACACAAATACATCCGTCACAAAAATTCATTGCAATATTGTAAAGAATAACGGCTTCACAAGCAGTTGTATGAGCAAGTTTACATTATGATACATACAGTTTCTATTAAGTTTTTACCTTCTCCTATGCAGTTACAATTATTTGAGTTAGGGCCTTTCTACTTGAGACCAACGATATACACATGTATGTACACAAGTATTATATATATATTTTTTTTTAATTTAAAAATAAAGAATTCAAATAATGAAAAAATAAAACACAATTGTTATATTTTTTATTTAATTTTTTTTTTAGTTTTAATCACATAAACATATGTATTTAATAATCCAAGGAAATGGAAAGTAAACAGTTTTCCCTCGAAATTTTTGCTTTTGCCGATAAATTTTTTAGGGAACAGACAAACAATTTCGAGAAAAATTTTCACAATAGGGATAAATATAAAAATTTAAGCTGCCTTCTCTCTAAAGATATCTTTTTTCTGTGGTGCCTAATACACAAACATAAAAAAATATTTACAATTCTTTTATTTCGAATACTGAAAAATAAAGTCACTAGAAAATCAGCAAATCGGCACTTTGCCAATTTCGAAATAAAAAATCGTCAAAATGACGATAAATCGTAAAATCTGGCAGACCTATTTCTATATCTATTTCTTTCGTTGACGTTTCGCTTAAGGTACGTTCAGACTAATGAAATATTTGACGAAAATATTTGTTCTGATATTTGCTTCAAACTGTGTAAAACAAAAAAATATTTTGTTTAATGTTCAAACTAAGCTCAAATATTTGACAATTTTTGTTTGATGAAACAGTTGGCAAACAGTGTTAAATAAAATAAATTAATTCATGTTTCCCATGCGTTTAGACTAAAAGAAATATTTGCATCAAATAATTATTTAATGAAAGGGTTCAAAAATAAAAATATATTTCTCAAATAGTAATAATGAGCGCAAAACCTAATTTATTTATTTTATTCTGAGGATCAGCATCTCTTATGGTGTTAGAACAGGAGAATGTAAAAGATAAAAAATGGAAGCCACTGGGTCACTAGAACATGGCTAAAATTTGCGAAAAATTGCAAAGTTGGAAACAAACCCTAAAATATATTTGAAGTCGCTAAATCGGTTAAAAAACAAAATGTCAAGAAAAAACCAAAAAAATGTTGCAAAAATAGCGAAAATTCGCGAAAAATTTAGATATTTCCAACAAGCGATAAAATTTAGTAAAAGTGCCTAAAACTATAAGGAATGGCAGAAATTCTATAAAAATTGCTAAATTAGCGGTAATTCGCAAAAATTTGCTAATAGCGGCACGATAGCAAAGTCTAATAATTATAAAAAATCTTTAAAATTGTAAAGAATCCGAAAACTTACAGGAAAAATTGCTTCTATCCGGAACATGGCTAAAATTATTTGTCGTTGTTTGCTCTTACAATTTTTTTGTAATAATAAATAAATGTTTGCTCAAAAATTACTAAAATATTTGATTTTTTGTGTTCACACTAGGGATGCCAATCGGGACTGATTTTTGAAAATCCCGATCCCGAAATCGCGGGATTATGTGGATCCCGGGAATTCGGGATTTTTCGGGATCAATGTGTTGCCTTAATATGATACTTTTTTTAATAAACAACACTTTTTAAATATTCAAAAGGTTTTATATACGTAACATAAATTTTTAACAAGGAAAACAACAAAACAATTTATTTCATACATATGTTTATAACACTGCCCTCACCCATGATCAAACTGATCAGATTCTGAAAAAAGCTTCAAAAAATATACGTATCTCTTAGTTTTTCTAGATCAATTCATTTCGGTTTTTTGACGGCAATTAAATTTTTAATGTGAATTAAGTTGTGACGAAATTAATACACTGCAAAGTAAAGTCCCTCATCGATCTCGATAGCTGAGTTAAAAGCTGTAACACTATGTCGACTGCAGTGCAGTACACCTCCAGGTTGAGGCCGAGATTCATAATCAATAATTTAAGTACGTTTGAAATTTATTTTAAAACAAAATGTTTATACAAATGTTTCTTAAAACAGATTTCAAGTTTAAATAATTTATTTATAAATACGTCAAATGGTGTTTATATATAAAAAAAAATTATTTCATTTACCGTATGTTTTTTAAGCAAATTTTTTATTATTATTGGACCAGAAGGAATATGAGCTATTTCATCAATATTACAACTAAATTATTATAGATATTGGGAATTATTTCTTTTCATAAGCAACTTTATTATATTCAACATTTTTCATTTTTCGAAATTATTCTATGAGTTAAATTTCAGTTATGTATTTTATAAAGCTTTTTGTAATAGCTCTATTCCTTAAATTTTTTTTAGAAATGACATTATAAAAAGCTTTATAAAATACATAACTGAAATTTAACTCGTAGAATAAATTCTTAATTATTATAATTATATCAACTTTTATTATTTTGTTTCTGAATAAAACTTTAATTGGATCCTGAATGATTTTTATTTTTTGCTTGATATATAACAATTATTTCTTGATTTCTATATTTTGCATAAAAATAATCATTTTTATTTTGGCATTATGTCTTAGGCCAAAGCTGAACTTGCTAAACGTTTTAACCTCGTTTTATTTTTTTCAGTGCGTTTGTACATTTGCATTTACAAATATTTTATATTATCATGAATTCATTTTTACTGCCCGTTCGCCGATGTCGAACGTTAACGTTCGCATAGTAAATAACATTTAAAACAAAATTTCAAAAATTGTTTTTGTTTTAATTGTAATTTTCTATGCGAACGTTAACGTTCGATATCTGCGAACGGGCAGTTAGTTTGTTTACCAAAATTTTATATGTTTTATATTAAAATTACTTAATATTTTTTTAAATTTTTGTTTTTTTTTTTAAAAAAAAATATATATTATAAAAAGTACTTAAATGTTGAATAAAGTACTCTTTTGCTCAGTGGTCAGTACCATCTCAATTTTTTCAATTTTCCATCACTGATTTGGCCACAATTTGTTGTTGTATTTTTTAATTACTTTGTGCCGTTGTGGGCAGTGTGGCAATTTTTGCAATTTTACCGCTAAATTAAGCATTAAAAATTTTATTTAGCTGCAAAATTTGCAGTTAGCACTTGTCATTTTATTCAGCATTTTTGGAAAAGGGTTTTAGCTGTTTTTAGCATTATTTATTTTAAAAATTTAGAAGAATATTGTTATTGATTTTACTTAGAATTTTTTATAAATTATAATAAATTTTGACTAAAAATAGTTGTACCCAAAATGTAATTTCGTATAAAATTGGATAATTCTTATGTTAAGAAATATGCAGGGAATATTAGAAATGCCCTTATCATTTTGTTTGTAAATTTTATTTGCGCTTTGATATTACGATGAAAAAGTACAAGGAAATTACACTTTGTATTTAGATAAAAGTTCAATAGTGTAAATGAGTGAAACAAATGTTTGCTGGCACTTCTGAAAATTTGATAATTCAAAAGCTTCAACTTTTCTTAAACTATAAAAAATAATATGATCTAAGAAAATTTGTATATCATAGAAATAAATCGTTTAAATTTGACATGTATCAGGGCTTGCGGGCCCCTAAATTAAAAATGTAATCCCAAGTACCTGTGTGTCATATTTTTATGTATCAGATGCTTTATGCATTTATTTCAATTTCGTTTAAAAATTAGTCGCTAAAATACATTTAGTCTCGAAATAAATTTTTAACAAAAATCTTTAAAAAAAATTTTAGCATTATTTTTAGCATTTTTTTAAAACCACTTTTAGCATTTTTTGGCCATGTTAAATGCCAGATTTAACTGTAAAAATTGTTTAGACCTGGTCAGACCTGGCTGGATGTGTGTGTTTGATTATTTAGTTTGACTTATCAATTGGACACCACGTAAATATTTATTGATTCGTTTAATTAACTTTGTAAAAATGTTACACGAATATTTTGATTAATTTATTCTCACATTTAATCATTCAGACGCAAAATTATTTCTCATGTACTAAAAAAATTTAAAAAAAAAAAACAAAATTAATTTATTTTGAAATGCAACATCATGTACCTTTCCAACAGACATATTTACAACAGCGTGTCAATTTTACAAACAAATACGACTCACAGGCAGACAGGTAAAATAGATTTTGGAGCATAATTCGTATTCTCGAGCAGAATATTTTGCTTTGAGACTAATTTCTTTAGCCAGACAGTGTGTCTACTTGCCTGCCTGGCACGCTGGCTGGTCGGTCGGTCTTTCTATCTAAAATTCGTTTCGGTAATTTAATAATTTTTTTTTCATTTAATAAAAAAAAAAAATAATTTTTATCTGTCTGTCTTATTGTCGGTCTTTCACTTCTTGTATGATTTTTATTTGGATTTGTTTCATTATTTATTTATTCATGCCACAATTACATTGTATTTCTTTACGGTTTATTTCGTTTGTGGAATACTTGTGTTTTGTCAGTTGATTGCTATTTTTATTTAATTTATAAACAACTATTTTTGTTATACATTTTTTATATTTTTTTACTCTGCAATAAAAAGAAAAAAGTTAAGAAGTTTTAGCAAAAACATCATGAATACAATAAAAACGCCCAATAAGGAAATAAACATTGTTAAAAAATGAGTTGCTTTTAAATATTAATGTAGACATATTTATTATTATGGATAGTGGGTAGGAAAAGTATGTTAACGGGGGTTAAAAATAAAAAATGTTTAAAATTCCATTAAATTTATACGTGATAAAATGCGGTTTTATGTTCGCTCCAAAATAGCAGAACTAGAACATTTCCCATAGTTTTTTTTTGTTCTTTAGGCGAAGTAGAAGGAAGGAGCCTTCGAGATCGGTATACTACGGTGTTGCTGGAAGTAGTAAAAATATCCCTATATTTAGGCGCAGGAATAATCAGATATTTTTTAAGGAATAATCATATTATTTTTTAACTTTAAGCTTGTGCTACAAATAGACGTTAATTTCGTTTATAAAAAAACAAAGGTTGACAATTAAAACGAGTTGAGATAAGGGTATTCAACTTTTTATTATTTTACTATGAATATCGATAACGGTATTTTAATAAATTGGTTAAATGTGTCATACCTTAAAACCCCCTAGTAAGTCTTCAGAGGGGTATTCGGAATCTATTATCAATATATAAACTCGAATACTCTTCTACTCCAACAACACTATTTAAAACTAACATTTGTAAACATATTATGGTATGTTTACATTAGTCCTACATAAAGAAGCCACAACCATATTATGGTTGCCTCTTAACATGTTGTGGTTGAATATGAAAATTATTTATTTACCACTATTTAATAATTATTTGGTTTAAAGTTAAGAATGGCATTTTTCTCTCTTTCAAGAGCAAAGTTCAACAACCATGCTATTATAAGTGTTACACACTATATGTTATTATTAACCATTACATGTTTGTGGCTTCTGGATGGAGGACTCATTTAACGATAATATGGCGGGCGGTGACAAAAATATGGTTGAATTAATTATTGAATGTTTAAAAGCGTTCCTTAAAAATAGTTTAGCTCGAGTTGGCAATATTGATTTTTTTTTAATTAACAGATTTTGTTTGTTGTCCTTAATTCCGTATTTTTATTCTGGATAAAAATACTGAAATTCATTATTGGAGGATAAGCAGTTTATATGCGCATTTCACTGGTTGCTTAGGCCAGACCATCAGTAAACGTTTTCCCAAAAAATTTAAGAAAAGCCAAAAAAATCAGTAAATAAGACTACAGAGGGAATGAGAATTACAAACACTCAAAATGTCTTATTTGCAACGATATCAAAAGTTGGAAACAAAATTCCAACAATGAAACCGTGAGTTTATCTTTTCTTACATACTCCACTACAATTTTTTGCGTATTTATGTGTCTATATTTCTCTGGTTAAATCTATTTTATTGCTTTCTATTTGATAACACTGGACTGCATTGAAATCCTCCTTTAGGCAGTTAAGTGCGCTTTTTGTCCTAATTTTTTCTCTCCTCCAGATTTGTGGCAGATCTATTGTTCTCTGTAAATTTGGATTTTAATAGTTTGATTAGACAGTGTTATAAGAATGTAAAATTCGTTCAATACTATAACGGAATGGTAAAATATAAGCTTTGGATGTTTTGTGCATTTTTAAGAGTCCTCCCCGAGTGTTACTAAATCGGCCGATAATGACAGCCTCAATGAATCAGTACACAGAAAAAAGTGTTTTATTAATTAAAAAAATAGTTTAAAAAGTATTTAAATTTAATTAATGTGATAATTGAATCAATTATTTTTTTTGTTGAAAGAAAATTAAAAATTTAATTTTGATTTAATTAACATTTTAGTTGTTTTGAAATAAATTTTCAATTAAAATTTTAATTAAATAACAAAAAATCTTAATTGACTTTTTTCGCTTAAAATAAAATAATTTAAACGTGTAGAATTGTTGTTGGGAGTTGTCAATATTTATTTAAATAAATTAACACATTGTTTGAAATGGCAAAGTTTTTTTATCACTTTTTTAATTAAAATTAAAAATATCATTTATTGAAAATATTTTTTCAAAAATTTAAAATTTTGTAGTAATTAATATAATCATTTTGGTAATAGGTGCAAAATCAACAAATTGTTTGCTTGATATTATGAATTTAGAACAAATTTGGTGATTGGAGAACTTAAATAATTTTTTCTGTGTATATATTAAAAAGACTATTTAAGAAAATTTTATGTTAAATATTTAATGTTGTCTTACTTACGTCTCCTACTGTAAATTAATTCCCCTCAGGGAGTGTGTAGGGAAATATCCTACGAATATTTTACCCTTTGGTGTTTCATTCTCGACAGATAAATACGGAGAAAAATACCCTTTTATGGTAAAAGGAAAATTAATAGGATTTCCTTCTTTGCGATAATCACGGCTGAGCAGAGATGCTTATCTGGCACCACAGGAACCAGTCGCCCCTATTACATTGAACCTAAAAACATGAGAATCCTCACATAATCAAGTGGTGGCTCTGGTTTATACCCAAAAAACACGGGAAAGAGAATCTAAAGCCAGTTCGATTTTTCATTCATTGTGGGAAAATTTGGCCTGCTGGCAGATCTCCTTAGATGCAGTTGCCAATCAACATAAACTGCTTGCCTTTTAGCAGTAAAGGTGAGATAGCTGCAGCTCCAATGCAAAGGGCGAGTGCAGTGTGGCCTTTTTGGCAAATTTGCGGCTAAATTTTTCATTAACATTTTTAATGAAGTTGCAAAATTTTCATTTTCATTTAGCACTTGGCATTTTATTTAGCATTTTTAAAAAATGGTTTTAGCTTTTTTTAGCATTATGTTTTTAAAAATTTGAACGAATAGTTCTATTGAATTAACTTACATTTTTTTATAAGTTATAATAAATGTTAACTTGAAATAGTTGTATCTAAAATAATTTCGTATAAAAAGGTATAATTCTTATGTTAAGAAACAGTTTTTTTTCAAAACTGCTGAAAAAATAATAATTCTAAAGCTTCAACTTTTACTAAACTATAAAAAATAAAATGATCTAAAAAAATTTGTAGGTATATCATAGACATAAATCGCTTAAATTTAGCTTGCACTAGGGTTTTGCGGGCCCCTAAATTTAAAATTTAATCTCAACTACCTGTGCCTCATATTTATGTGTATCAGACACTGTTGCCAATTTAGCTATTTTGTCGTTAAATCTAGCGATTTTTAGTAAAACTTTGCGGAAAAAATTGTGGTTTAGCTATTAGCGGGAAATCTAGCGATTTTTTATTATGGGTTTTTTCGTTTTTTATAAATTTTTTGACACTTCTGTTAAAAAGTTGCTTGGAAATTAACAAAATGGCCATATAATGTGAAGTTTTTTTTGCCCTTTTGTTTATTTCAAAGGAACTTTTTAACTGTTGCACAAACATATAAAAAAGTATGAATCGTGCTTGTTTCCAATTCTTATTTCCAAAAAATATTTTGACTTTAAAGCCTCATTCACAATGGAAGCAGCCATTTCGTTTGCCATATGTCTCATATCTTTCCAAGATGTTTCATATAAATTCTTTTAATTTTAAGTACAGAAATGTAACTGAAGTTTTGTTAAAGAAATTAAAAACTTTTTACTACTTTCTTTTACTACAGCCCAAATTTATATGAAGTTCTAAATGACGATTATGATAATTTTCAAAAGTTTTGAATAAAATTTAGCTTAGCTTCGTCAACGAAATCCTAGCAAATCTTTTTTTCTTATTGATTACATTAGCCTTAGAGGGTGTATTTGAAATTTTTTATTAGAATTTGATCTCAGCAATGCCTATAGCTAAGCTATATTATTTTAGTTTTTTATTTACCTAGTACGTGTTTTTGTATTTATGATGTGCCCCGGTAGGCAAGCTGGTAGTGAGCTAGTCTATCAGTACCAGGGTTGCGGATTCGATTCCCGCCAGAGGCTCTGGTCTCCTGCACACAAGCGAAGAGCTTGCCGGGATTAGCGAAGGAATAAAAAATAAAATTATGTATGTATATATGAATGTATGTTCTACATGCTTCCTGAAATTTTATTCTTAAAAATAGCATTTGATGATGCTGGCAAATTGTTTCATTCACAATTTTATAAAATTCAACATAAATTACTAATTTCATTTGCAAAAAAGGCGATTTGTCGCAAAATTTGTCGAAAAAATTATATGCAAAAAGGTGTCTTTAGCGAAATATTTCTAAATTTTTTAATAAGCTAAAAATTTAGTTATTTTCTAGCTATTGTTCATTCTGTTTTAGCGATATTCTTTGGGAATCTGTTGGCAACAGTGGTATCAGATGCCTTACCAAAGTCTATCCACTTGTTTAAATATAACCATTTATTTCAATCTCGTTATTTCAAAAATAAGTCACTAAAATGTATTTTGCTTGGAATAAAATATCATACTGGTAATAAATTTTTAACAAAAATCTGTAAAAAATTTTAGCATAATTTTTCGCATTTTTTAAAGTCATTTTTAAGAATTTTTGGCCATGTCTGATGCCAGACTTAGCTGCAAAATTTTTTTAGATCTGGTCACACTGGGCGAGTGTATGAATCTGACGTATTATGCTCTCAATCTAGCCACATGTGTGCGTGTTGCTGGCTCTCAAATTTGGGGTCGTTGTGAACGCATTGCTTACCATTTAAGTTGAGAGCATCGTGGGGTTAGGCGGGCACCGCTGGTATTCACGTTAATCCCAACACACATCTATCTGTATGTCAAATGCAAAACATTGAAATGCATTTTATTCAGTTATTTGTAAAATTATTTAGGTTTTGGTTAAGTAAAAATATTATTGAAAAAAAAAACGTACTGAATAAAAACATTTCGGAATGGCGGGAATATCAATCAGCATTAAAAAAAAAAAACAAATTAATTTAAATTTAAAATCTTAACCCTTATCGTGGTTGGTGTATTTGAAATACGCCTGTGAGTGTTTGGCAATAGATTAAATGAAATATAATCGCAGGCGTATTTTAAACTCGCCAACCGCGATAAGGGTGTTTATTTTATAAAGTGTCGTTCTATATTTCTTAACTAACAAAACAAAATAAATCTTCAAAACAATTTCTTTTTCTTTCAGTGTATTTTAAGTGCTAAGACTTTAAGTACTTGGTCACACACTAGACTTTTGATATTTTTATTAGACAAGTCGTTTAAAGTCAATAAAGACATTTAATTACAATAAAAATGTAAGAACGGGGGAAAAAAATAATAAATACATACAAACAATAATATAAATTAGAAATAGAAACAGATTTATTTCTACTTGTTGTTCGTTCATTTAATCTGAAATATTTTTTTTTCTAATTTTTGCAAATGAATTCTGTTGATAGAAAACGATTTTAATTTTTAACATTTTTGACACGTACAATTTAATATTTATTACAGTAAAATAAAGTGATATTTTTAGATATTTATTTTATTTACATTTTAAGTGCAAAATTATTGATAATCTTCTTCATTATTAAAATACATAATTTCTTTTTTAATTTAATTGATTTAAACACAATAAATACAAAACTAAATGTAAATATTAGGTCATACTCAATTGGAGGGGAAAAATTGTCATTTTTATTACTATTCAAAGTTTTTAAAATGGAAAATAACTAAAATTAAATTTTTTTGCATGTTATTCTTGAATAAACACAACTTTTTTGCTGCCACTTTTTATGGGCCTTTTTTAATGTACCCTTTTGTATCATTTAAAACTAATTCATACTACGTTTTAATCTTTTTCGAAATTATGTGACAAAATTGTATTAAGAATAAATAAAAAATATTCTAAACTGAAGTTTTTCTTAGGACCAGGCCGGGGATAATTCAAGATGTATATTATCTTAAAATTTTTTTCAAAATCGATTTCATAATTGTCGAACTAGAGGCTTTAGTTAAAAAACTTCAGTTATCTTAAATAACTAAATGAGAAAATGTATTATTATTATTATAACACATAAAAAGTATATGTTTATGATAGAGGCCTGAACAAGTCCAATTGAACATACATTTAAATTATTGAAAAATTGTCAAGCTTTGTACTGTAGTGTCGCTGTCACAAACAAATACTGAAGAGAAGTATAGACGACCAATTTACTTACAGCCGTACCTAAATAAGAGCGGAAGGCGGAAAGTTTTCTTCAGCGTAGCTTTTGCGCTGAAATGCCAAACCTAAACAAGAGCGTCAGCGTTGTGTCACAAACAGTAGTGTTAACTATCGTGCTTACTAAAACCCTCATAAAAGAAATAATAAATGGAATTAAAACCGCTAGTTTGACCTAAAAATAGCTAATTTGCCATTATTTATTATCAAACGATAAAAACAGGGTTGTCAAAACAACAAATATAGCATCCCTGCTTATTTTAACGCGCTGTCAAAATCGGATTTTTCAATTGCAAAGCGTTGACGCCGCGCTATTTAGGGATGCTTCATACAAATTGTATGGGCATGGGGATTTTTGACAGCTAGAAAACGCGTTCCGCTCTTGTTTAGGTATGGCTGTTACGTGTATAAATGTGTAGAAACTAAAAACAGATGCTTCACTATAGCGAAAGTGCGGGTATAAAAAATACTCTCAAAAATTAACAAGGTAATGAAAACTACACGCAGCAATTAGAATGCAAACAAAGAATACTTACACTCTTTATTTTTTTTTAATGTAATTTTTGGATATGTATGTAAGAAATATTTTGTATGTTTATTTCTACCCAGCGGTAAAAAGAATGAGTAAATATTCCTAATAGAAGTCCTTATTTATTTAGCAGACACAAGCCCTCCTCGCCGCATTCCACTCCCAGGTTGTCATTGGGAGTAAGCCTTTTCACACTCCCTTTTTTTTTTTTTTTTTTTTTTTTGCAGTATTTATTTATTGAATCTTCATATATTAAATATGAACTAACAATAATTAATCAAATCTTATCCTAATATTTACTTAATGTCCTGCCAGTGCCAGACAAAAAGATTTAGTCATCACGGTTTCATGTTCACATATGTAGGTGTTTATCGCTCATCTGATTGGGTGAGTGCTGCAGTGTCTCTTCTCCTTAATCGAGTGTGGCCGCCATAATTTAAAA
Source organism: Pollenia amentaria (assembly GCA_943735925.1). NCBI lineage: Eukaryota > Metazoa > Arthropoda > Insecta > Diptera > Polleniidae > Pollenia > Pollenia amentaria. The sequence continues at coordinate 53,370,393 of OX031006.1, forward strand.
TATTTCGAGCTAAGGGATTTGGGTGCAGTTCCAGCCTTTTTAAATATTTTACTGCATATTTCGTTATCATACTTTTTACCAATGGCACATTGAGATCCTTGTGGATATTTGAGTTTTTGACATACCAGGGAGCGGCTGTTATTATTCGAAGAAGTTTATTTTGGCGCCTTTGAATTTTTTCGATATTAGAAGCCGAGGCAGTGCCCCATAACTGAATACCGTAGCACCAAATTGGCTTTAAGATAGAGTTGTAAAGTAAAAGTTTGCAATCGAGACTAAGAACAGAATTTCTTCCAATGAGCCAATTAATTTGAATTGCTTTTAGTTTCATTTGAGTTAATTTTGCTTCTATGTGCCATTTCCACGTTAAACGCCGATCTAGATGTATATTGAGGTATTTTACATGCGAGTGTTGGGGTATTATTTGATTATTGATTTTAATAGGGGGGCATGTTTCCCGACGCAATGTGAATGTTATATGTGCGCATTTTTGCTCATTGATCTTTATCCTCCATTGTTTTAACCACCTTTGCAGTTCAAATATGTGATCCTGTAAGTAACGAGATGCTTCTTGACAGTTTTCATGTACGCTTAGGAAAGCTGTGTCATCCGCAAATGTTGAGGTTTGTGTGTAGCTGTTTGTTGGCATGTCCGAAGTATAAATTAAGTACAATAGAGGGCCCAGGATGCTGCCTTGTGGGACTCCAGCGTTAACTGGCTGAGGAGAACTTAAAAAATCGCCTTCTTTAATAATAAATTGACGACCGACTAAGTAGCTTTCTAACAGCTTGTGTATGTTTGCTGGCAAGTTTTGCTGCAATTTCAGTAGTAAACCTTCATGCCAGACTTTATCAAAAGCTTGAGACACATCGATGAAGAGTGCTGAGCAATATTTTTTCTCTTCAAAGGCTTTTCTTATTACATTTACTATTCGATGAGTTTGTTCAATTGTGCTATGCTTTCTTCTAAACCCAAATTGATGATTAGGAATACATCTATTTTCATTTAAAATCGGCGTTAATTTTGCCACTAGTAGTTTCTCAAATAGCTTTGAAATATTAGATAATAAGCTAATAGGCCTGTATGACTCAACTTTTGTATGATCCTTTCCTGGCTTTGGTATCATGGTTACTAAGGAAACCTTCCATTTATGAGGGTAGTATTGAAGTCGTAAAATAGCATTAAAAATAAAAAGAATAATTTTCTTTGCTGTACTTGGTAGCTCCAAAAGCATTTTATTACTGATCTTATCAATACCGGATGCCTTCTTGGTGTTTAAATTACAAATAGCCTTTTCGATTTCTCTAAACTCGAATCTTAGGGGAATAGCTGCTCTAACATTTACAGACGGTAAATCGACTGCTATATCGTGAAATATATTATGGGTAAATACATTTTTCAGATGATTAGCAAACAGATTTCCTTTTTCAATATCATTTCTTGCCCAACTTCCATTCAAGTTTCTCAATGGTGGCTTAGAGATAACTGGCCTATTGAGGCTTCTAGCTGCACGCCATAATGAGTAATCTGATTGTGGAGTTGCATCAAGTCCCTTGAGATATTTTTCCAGGGAAGCCGTTTTCTGAGACTGCAGTAACTTTCTCAGCCTTTTTGTGCACTCTTTTAATAAAGTCTTAAGTTGGGGGGATCTGTGCAATTGCCACTCTCTACGAACTCTCCTTTTTTCAGTCAATAGACGCTCGACATCTGTAGAATATATGCTTTTGTTTTTGGTTTTTTTGAGTGTTATGCTGGAATGTTGAACAGCTAGTTTGAGATAACTGTCAAAATTAACAATAGCGAGATCCACGTTCTCCGGTGTGCTAAGCGGAATATTTTCTGTGCAATGGGCACTCAGATATTTTTTATATTTTAACCAATTTATTTGTGAGGCTGATGTCGATAAGTAACCAGACGGAGATACGATTCTATTTGGATTCATTATAGTAACAATTGTAGGTGTGTGATCTGAAGATAATTCTAGGGACGCTTCTACATGAATCGTGTCTATGGGGATGTTATTAACCACGCCAAAATCTATGACATCTGGAACTTTTTGCTGATCAGTAGGCCAATATGTTGGTTGTCCGCTCGCGACCACATTTAGGTCCATTTTACAAATTGTGTCAAACAAAACACGACCCTTAGGTGTAATAAGTCGTGACCCCCAGAAAGTGTGTTTAGCGTTATAATCGCCAGCAGCCAGGAAGCAGGGTCCTAATGATTTGAAATATTTATTATATTGGCTTTCTGATATTGAAAATCTAGGTGGGGAGTATAATGATGAAATTACTATGTTCCGAGATAATTCCTCAACGCAAATGCTCGTTGCTTGGAGATAATCTTCACGATGATCGCACATTAGGTAGTGTTTTACTCGATTTTTTATCAAAATGGCAGAACCTCCACAAGCTCTACCTCGAGGGTCCTTGGTATCGTATAATATATAACCATTGACTTTAAACGTGTTTCTTGAGGTCAGATGGGTTTCAGAAACCATCATAACATCAATTTGTTTATTTTTAAGGAAGTATTCTAGTTCATTTTTATGTTGGCGGATGCCGTTTGCGTTCCAAAAGCAAATTTTTAAACAGTTCATGGCTTGTTTAGTACAGCTTGCAATAACATCGATTGCATTCTTAACATTTCCTGCATCATATTACCCATTGTGTTTGTAAAGTTATTTACTGTTTGTACTAATGTTTCCATGGTTTTCTCTAGACGACTTAAGTTAGAAACTGGAGTTTCATCATTATTTGGCAACTCACCTTGCATTGGCATATGGTTTGATTTTAGGACGTTAGCGTAGGATGTTCTGTTATTACTAGGCTGCGGTACCTGAACGTCATTAATGTAAACTTGATTTGTTGCCTGCATTTGAGGGGGATTAGGTTTCGGTCCAACCGAGCGCTTGACGATAGAGTATACAGGGCATCCTCTATAGTTGGCCGTGTGATTACCACCGCAGTTGCTACATTTTTTTACATTGGGGTCGTTTTTAGACTTATCGCAGAGAGCTGTACCATGTAATTCTCCACATACGACGCAAACAGGGGTTAAATGACAATATGCTTTAGTGTGACCAAATTCTTGGCAGTTTAAACATTGCACGGGACCATTCCTTTTGTGCGGCTCCTCTATTGTTATTTTTCTATACAGGATATATTTAAGATTATAAATGGGATGCGTTTCGTTCTTTTTAAGCTTAATGTCGCCGGGTTCTAACTCCACTCGAAATAGTGGCTGGGGATTTTTTTCTCTATTTTTAATGTTTATTACAGTTTTTATTTTGAAGCCCTTCTCTTCTAAAAACGTTTTTATCTCACCTGGGTCCACGCATGAGTCAATGCCCTTAATCACTACCTGAAGACCTTTACTGCTCTTCAGTTGATATGTATAAAAATTCTTATTAAGTGCTTCAAATTTAGTTATTACCTTACGAAAATCTTCTTCACGATTAACTTGTATTTTTGTCTCATTAATACTACCCCGCTTTATTGCAGCTACATAAAAAGAATTTTCACCTATTACCGATATCAAATTCTTTATTAATTCATTTGAGTTTTGCTCTCTAAGATATATCGGCGGTGGCTTAGAAGATTTGATAACGTTTTGTGCTTCCGGGGATTCCTCATCCAGAATTGCAAAACGATTTTGTGAACTTGTTCTATCAGCTGTACCATCTTTTGAGACTTTTGAGACCGAAGCAACTGCTGAGGAGGTTGGGCTGCGACCCCGTTTAAGCACTGTTATGTACCTATCAATACCTACTTGTACTGGAGGCTTTTGAGCACTTTTTACTTGTGGAGCTGAGTTTTCCATCATGCCTGATTTAGGGGTAATATTTTCATCACTTATTAAAATCGTTTTTGCCGCTGGGGCACCGCTTGCAGGTTTTATATTTTTTATTGTATTAAGATCAACCGTATTATTAGACACCGAAGGTGATATTGAGTTATCTATTATGCCTGATTGGGGGTTAATATTTACATCACTTATTAAAATTGTTTTTGCTGTTGAGGCAACGCTAGCAGGTTTTATATTTGTTATTGTATCAACCGTGTTATTAAATACCGACGGTGAAAGGGATCGCGTGCGAGTAATAGGTTTAGCCGTTAGGTATTTGCTATCATCGATTCTTTTTTTTATTTCTGCATTTGTTTCGTTAACACTCACTGTGATATATGCATTTCTACTGTTTGCACTCATAAAAGTTTTTTTTTTTTTTTTTTTCTTTTACTGTTTACAGTTTTGCTCTTCTTATTTGTTATTGTTTATCAACACCGAGAATAAAAAATGTGTGTTTATGTATGTATGTACATACATACATGTATTTTTTTTTTTTTTTTTTCTTTACTTGTATTTACTTTTTTTAATACTTTATTTGTTCAAAAAAAAAATAAACCGTATGCCGAGCTTAGAAAACACGTCTATCTTCAACGAGCGCGACAGACAGAATCACTCCCTTTAATAACAAATTCGTTCCCTTCCCAAAGAAAAAAAAAAAAATTAAAACAGAGCAACATCCTTTCTCCCTTCTTTACTACCCGTCTCCATTATCCATCAACTTGGTAAGAACATCATGTCGCACATGAATTCTGCTAGTGTAGACTCTTCATGTTCATATTTCGTTCATGTGCTGCCATCGTTGGCTAAACATATGTCTTAGAAGCCATGTTAGCCATGATGGTCGCCTTAAAAGGTCATTTTCTGTCTGCAACCAAACGCACAACAACATGGTAAATCAGAACATGAACATCAACACGTATTGGCCACATACAAGAACATGAACAAAAAAGTACCGTTGCTATGCCGGTGTTATGTTCATGCCTTGTTCAAATCGATGGCGCACGGAGACGTGGAGTTAAGAAGGAAGTAGCGAATGGATACTGAATATTTTGGAAGGGTTTTCAAAAATAAATATATACCTTCTAAAAGGCATACTTCTGAAGGCAGGATATGATACGAAGTGAATCTTTCAGAAAGTAATATAGAGGCCTTCTTAAAGGCCTGACATTTAAGGAAAAGTTACCGCTGGGTATGATAATATTATTCAAAATCAGTTCTTTGCAAAAACAATTCCTTGATAATTTTCAAAAAGGCAAACATTTTTTACCTTTTTGATTTGAAAGTTTTGAAAGAAACAAGTACTGTCTGGAGTGTATTTCATTATGGCTGTAGACTAACGTTTTGAATACACTTTAGATTTTTTTGTGTGTGTTTGATTTTCAAATACACTTTATGCGGGTGTTTACTTTAACGTCGAAAAGTCTATGCATTATTCTCTTAATTTGTGAAAGACGAAGCTAAAAGAACCAACTCCGAGTGAAGTGTTTTTGTTAAAAGTGAAATGTAAAGCCTATTACTCTGTTTCAATTTGTGAACAATTTTCAGAAATACCTATTATTTGATACGAAAAATTTGACATGTATCAAAGTTACCTATCTCACGAGTTTGCACAATTTAACGTTTTTAATCTTTTTAAGTATGCGACATTGTTTGGCGTATGTGAACAAAACCCACATTTATTTTACTAAAAAATTATTTTTTTAAATAAAAATGAAAGTAAATATAAATGAAAAACTGTTACCGGTTGTGTCATTTTAGTTTTTTCTTTCTCATTTAATATAAAATTTTTCCATTTGCTTATTTTGCTTTCCACGTGAAATAAGTACAGCTTGCATTATTTCGCAGTTGCAAGAAACATTTCGTAACATTTTCACAAATTGAACAGAGTACAACTCTATCAACATAATTTCATAAAAATTCCGCACAAGTTTTTTTTTTTTATTGTGAGTTTTTACAACATTTCACGTGAAATGCTGAGCAGAGTACCAGGCTTAAGACACATACCCAGGGGTGTTCTGGAAATCGAAAACGCAAAACGCAAGAATTTTTTAAGTTCTTTTTAATACACTCTTAATCCGATTTTTTATAATTTTCTTATAGAATTGTGTTTGATAGAGAAATATATGCATTGCATTGTATTTGCATTTCTTTTACTACAAAAATCTTATTAGAAAAACGACTTTTAAATTCTTGCGTTTTGCGTTTTCGATTTCCAGAACACTCCTTACTATCTTTACATTGCTAGTCAATACCCTGACGTATTTAAAGAATGCACCTGTTGCCATCTCAATGGCAAATCGTTTTCACTTGATGCTACCCATTGATCATATATTAACACGCCAAGATTTTTTAAGCTCCTCACTCATTAGATTTCCTTATTTTAAATTTTAAGTGCCGTTCCTTTTTGTTGGTTTTTCCTGCCGAAATCGCGTATTTTGCTTTTGTTTTTTTTCATAATTTTCCGGCCATGCTTCGTTCAGTTTGTCCGTCAGCTTCTGAATAAATGGGCTTCATCTGCACATCGTATATTATGAATAAACATGCTGTTGACTTTTCCCGAAATAATCTTTATGGATATATGTGCATTAGAGCGACTCAAAAAAAAGTGATTTTGTTACCCCTCTGAAAATAAAGGCTGATATGTTTTATGATGATTCCCAAAATATTTTGGTTCTAGCGTTGACCATCCGTGAGCTGGACCATTTTTAAAAAAGGTATTTTTTCAGTTTTTCGAATTTTTTTGTACTTTGCTCCAAGACGACATAAATAAAATTTGGTATCATCGAAAAGAGTTTTTGAAGCAGCATCCAATGGTATATAAAACTTTACCACTTGCGACCTACTTATTGAGATATTTAACTTAATACATATTTTCGTTTCGGGTTTTCATACAAATTCTACGTTTTCCTTTGTCCTTCCATCTCGTATATTATAATATTCCAATGATTGTTAAAGTCTCCATTAGCTTGTCATGCTGAACAGTATCGAAGGGTTTTTTTAAGCAGAGGAATACATCTTTGTGGACATCCCGCAAGTTTTAAATAAGTACCTCAATACCAACTTAACATAATCAAATTATACTCGGACTACGATGTTATACTTAGACCGTGGGTCTCATGCATAAAACGTGAGCTTGAGCTCGGTCTCGATTTTTTGAGTAAAAGGTGCTTGTCGTATGCATAATAAAATTTGATGTATTTGCTTTTACTCACTGCTCACGTTTGATTTCGTCTTGCTCAGTTTAAACTAAGTTAGATGAGCTTGTGCTCATTTTCATATGCATAAAAACAAGCTTTTGCTTTATTTTGTGAGCTCTTGCTCAAATTTTGTTGAGCCTGCCTTATAGTTGACTCGCGTACACTAAAAAGGAATCATGGTTGAATATTTTGTGCCACAAAGAAATACAAAATGTTATCAACAGCGTAAAACAAATTTAGCAAGTGAGGATAAAAAATTATACAGATTTGTATTCTTAATTATTAATTTTTTTTATATAATGAATAATAATAAAAATAAAAACATAGGTTTGATGATAGAAGCATCTGCTGGTTGGCTAATTATTTTTTTGTGAAGTCAGAAGAAAGACGTGGTGGTGCCCTCAGCAACATTGATAAAATTCGTCTATATTTAAGACTTTGAGCAGATCCTGGAAAATGGTATAGCCATAGATATTAGAGTCCATGAATCAACTGTGTCGCGAACTATTGCGGAAGTTGCGAAACTTATTTGTGCCAAAGCAAGCGAGTGGATGAAATTCCCGAAAAATGCAGATGAAATAAAAGATGCTCACATGAAATGGCAAGCAAATTATTGATTTCCATTTGCAGTGATTGATTGTACTTTGGAGTGATTGATTGTACTCATACAAAAATTAAAAAACCCACAAATCAAAGCGATGAGTATATTTGTAGAATGTATGATTATATTTGCTTGGTAATTGACCCTTTTCTAGTAAATATTTATTTTGTTTTATTTTTTCTACTAAAAATTTAGAAATGTCGTCAGTTTCTATTTTATTATTATTATTTGAGTCTACTTCTACTTCACTTTCACTTGACGACATGTTTGCACTTCAATAACAATTAGACGTTTGATCTCCCTTTGCTCAAGTAATTGCAATTTGTTTGAAATCATTTTTATGCATACGAAATTGAGCAAAAGCTATTGCTGTTTGGTCGAACTCGACTTACGAGCAATTGCTCACCTGCCTCAACTCAGCGCGTTTACTCGTTTTCATGCATGATACCCCGTATTTTAGGTCTAAAACTCAGACTATCAGTTTGTACTCAGTGGCTTTACAATTGACGTTTTACTCCGACTACAATCTTATACTCAAACTACTGTTTTATACTTTAAGACTCTTTTTTGACTAAAGACTTATACCCAGACTAAGGTCTTTTACTTTTTTCGTTTTATAAATACTTTTTTTTGTTTCGTTTTTTTTTTATAAATTTTTTTTTGTATCGTACATTATTTTTAATCGCAAGAATTTGCTTTAATTAGTTTGTAGTCATCCCACTGTGTGTAAGTGCAAATTTTAAAATGTTTAAAAATGAATATTTTTTACTAAGGAATTTATTGTTTTTTTTTTTATTATTTTTATTCGCCCCAAGCAAATAAAAAGGAATTTGTTTTTAATACTGTTAACAAAGCATTTTTGCTATTGTGCGCTGTTTTTTTTTTCTACCTATAAATCGCCACAAGCAAAAATAATTAAATTGTTTTTAAATTTGCTGTTTTTTTCTTGTATCAAAATCACAGTAATTAACTGTTTTAAATTATTAAAAATATATAAACAAAAAAGTTTTTATTTTTATTTTTTTGATCTCACAATATTTTATGTATAAATAATAGCCATAACATTTTCTACACGTACCAAAATCTTGTATAGAATTTTAATGCTTTTCGGGAAGTTGGTCTGGTAGGTTGGCAGACCGACAATAATCTATTTTTAAGTTATCGCCCTCCTGACCATTAGAATAATACTCGGATTAATATGGATTTTATGTACGTAAATAATTAAAAATTTTAAGTTATTGAATAATAATAAGCACTTAAATGTTTTTCTTTTTTAGTTTAAATTAAACATTTCGAACAAGGAAATTCGGTGTGAAATAATTTGGCAATTTTTTGTGTTTGTTAGTTGGTTTTTTTTAGATTTTAAATTTAAAAATTTTTAACTTAAATTACATTCATATACTCAAAAAAGAGTATTATATTTACTTATTATCAAGGCACGGATTTTTATGCAAATGGATTTTTGTGGTCGTCAGTCTGATATCAACATAAACTAAATATCTTTGCGAATCATGAAATTTTAAGGTAAAATGGCATCGATTTGTTAGCGCATATTTTTGCATATTTTGGTATAAATGCATAGTTTTGCATTTGTTACTGACATTGCATATTTTTGTTGCATATTGTAAAAACAAAACTTGTTTTGTTTGTTTTATTTTGCAATACACCGTGTTGCAGAGAGATAAGAGGCCACTGCGATGATATTGATTTCTTATGGGAAAAAATGTTTTGCAAAGCACCTCGCGATTTGCAGGATATTAAGAGAAGTATCCCGATTTATTTCTTCCTCCACAGCCTATAACAACCAGGTGGGGTATTATGCTGAAACTGTTGACCAATTCAAGGCTGTGGTGGAGGGATTAAGGACGGTAATGCAGTTTTATTAAAAAAGCACATATATCAAATATAAAAACTCAGATAATGTTTGTGTCTTCAAATTATGGATTTATCTCTGCGACTATTGTGAAATAAGAGAAATCTATTCCATTGAGAAAGAAAATTAAATTATGAATTAATATTTTGAATTGCTGGATTAAATTACGTTATTCAGTTTTTATTTTGTATTAAAAGAGGTAATACAAAATAAAAAATGAATAATAAATTAATTGATAATGCCATAAATAAAATGTATGCAGTGGAGGGTAACTTTAGTAAACAAATTCGTATCAAGCTTGATAGTTTTTAGAAAAAAAGGATTCAAAACAATAAAACAAACTACTGGCATATTTTATTAAAATTTTTAAAAAATTTATGTATTTATATGAACAAAATTTTTCCTTATTGTTCTTAATTCATTTTATGTCGATGATCAAATATCTATCTAACAAGTGACTTAATTTACATGACTATTTTACTTTTGGGTTTTTTCTATATATTTTTGTGCTTCACTTTATTTTAACTTCTACTTTTGTGTTTATTGTACCTTATTTTCGTAAATGAGACTGAATTTTTACGTTTTTATGTTATTTTTCCTCTTGTTATAAAAGGTGGTTACATTTTAAGGGCCGATGATGATTTTGAATAAGACAAAAATGATTTAGGAAATTATTGTAATTTTTTTTTATTAACAAAATATCGGCCAAATGGCCGCACACCTCCATCCAATTTTCCAAATTTTCGATGACGCTGAGGCATAATTGAGGTTCTATGCCGTTAATGTGCCGAATAATCTCATCCTTTAGCTCTTGAATTGTTCCTGGCTTATCGTCGTACATCTTTTCTTTTAAATAACCCCAAAGACAGAAGTCCAACGGTGTCAAATCACATGATCTTGGCGGCCAATTGATATCGCCACCACGTGAGATAACACGGCCATTGAATTTGTCGCGCAAAAGAGCCATTGTTTCGTTAGCTGTGTGGCAAGTGGCACCGTCCTGTTGAACACATATCGTCCACATCCATATCTTCCAATTCGGGCCATAAAAAGTTCGTTATCATATCACGATAGCGAACACCATTTACAGTAACTGCCTGACCGGCCTTATTTTGACCGGTCCGATGATACCGCCAGCCCATAAATCGCATCAAACAGTCACTCTTTGTGGGTGCATTAGTTTTTCGAAAATCACTGTTGGATTATAATTCGCCCAAATGCGGCAACTCTGCTTATTGACGAATCCACTGAGGTGAAAATGTGCCTAATCACTGAAGATGATTTTCACGATATGCATTTTGTTTTGAACGCCCATTTTCATAATAAGCCCGAATAACTTTAACGCGTTGGTCGATTGTGTATCTTTCCGTGGTTCAAAAAATTTGACGTTTAGGTGTGGTTCACATTCAACATCGGCCCTTAAAATTTAATCACCCATTATTAATATTTTTTTTATCATTAATAAATGTGTAAAAACAATTTCAAGTGCATGTTTTATGCGCATAAAACGAGATTTTTACTGAATAAAAATCCCGGCCCTGCTTATTATATTATACTGCTTTCTAATACTTTAAATGTACTCATATACTGAACTTCAAATTTATACTTGGCTTAACGATGGCTGGTTTGGATATCGGCTTGTAGTCCGACTTAGGGCTAATAAATCAGAGCAAGTTAAACTCTATTTTTGGTTTAAAATCTATATCAACAAATCTATAAATCAGAAAACATATAAACCATCTTTAAACGCATAAAATTGGGCGTTTAAACTACCAATACAAACCATATGAATTTGTCAACATTTATCGTAGTGCTGCCACATGTTACTTTTTACACTACATATAATACATGGGGCACTGATTTACAACTGTTGAGTTTAAACTACATATAAACTTAAGTTTAGTTCAACTAAACCAGCGTTTAAACTCTCACTGATTTATTAGCCATTAGTGTTATGGTAGCGGTCGATAATGGAATTTTTAGGAATCCCTTGCAGGGAGGTGCTTGTGCGACTTCAATTAAGAATATTTTTCACAAAATTGGTCCTTCCGATTTGTAGTTTTCTTTATATAGATTGGTTAAAAAATCGACCACTAACAAGTCAAAAAAATTAAAAAAAATTTATGTTAATTTTTGTGAAAAAAATATTGCTGAGCCTTCATTTGTGGTGATTTATTTAAAAAATTATATCATATTTAATTTTCTTATAAATCTTTTAAATTTATGTGTTTTATTTTACATTATAAATCAAACCTCACGATATTATGCGACCACAAATGTTAAAATCAGTCACTTGTGTTGTGGTTGACGGCAGAGGCATTTTGTTGGAATATTAAACGAAACTTTTCTTTACACACCAAAACTAACTGCCTGTTCAACGATTTCAAACGTTAACGTTCGTATAGAATTTTATATGAAATTATTTTTTTTTAAACTGAGTTTTTTTCATATAAATTTTATATGCGAACGTTAACGTTCGAAATCGTTGAACAGGCAGTAAATATTTTTTTATAATTATATTTTTTTAAATAATAGAGTTTTATAAACTTTTTTTCACAAAATTCTATTCATAATTTTTGGATTACTGTTTTGTTTCTTTTGTGTTTGCTGCTTTGTTTGTGACCCAGAGATGTATGGCTTAATTTACATGTTTTGCTGATTTTTATTTTTGAACTAGTGTTATATTTGTGGCAACGGTTTTTTATTCGCAAAAAAGAATGTTTAATGAGCACTCGAAATTCACTTTTTTCCATATTTAAAAAATCCACGAGGTTTTATGATTTGGACAGCTGTTAAACGCAAAGTAAATGACGGAACTTGACAGTAGTGTATTAACAGGTGGTACTTGATGGGAGCAGTGCTGCATTTCATATAACTACGAGGAAAGTTCGAAAACTCACGGACTTATTGATCCGCCCTCGTATTTGAAAGTGATTTCGGGCATAAAGACAACGCGACTGTCTTTGGCGAAACGCATTCGACACGTCCAATTTTGGGCAACTTTTTCGAGCATTGCTGGCCGTATATCACGAATAACATGACAATGTTGGGCTTGAAGGTTTCAATTGTTGCTGGCTTAGCAGCACAACAATAAGTTACGATAATGATATCAGTGTGTAAGCTGCACCAAACGGTGTATTCTTAATGAATTTAAGTCTGTTGTGGATTAGACTCACTTCATATGCGGCAATCTTGATTATTTAGAAACCCGTTTAAATGAATAATTACGTGCGCCATAAAAATCATGTAGTCGCCAATAAGTTTAATCGAATCTATGACTGATATCATTATGCTAGTTAAAAAAACAGACAAGCCGGGTAACTGGCGTTTTAACATAATTCGGGTACGCTGAATCCAGTGGTGCCCACGGTTTTTTAAGATTGGCTCTGGTTTTCGAGATATACCGTTATTTTGAAAATGGAGGAGGTTGCACAACATATATTCGCGTAACTCAAAAACGCTTTAGCTTATTCAAAAAACTTAAAAAACCGAAATTTCGCAATAAAATTTCCTTTAAGAAAAGTAAAACTTCTTTCTAATATCCTTAGTCGTTTTAGAAACATAATTTTTTTTTTTTGGAAAAAAATGATTTTTTAACAAAATTTCGAAATTTTTGTTTTTTAAAAATTCATAAAAAATTGGAAAATGCAGCTATGCTTCTAATTTTTTGTAGACGTAGAAAAACCGAAATAAACAAAACAAGGCATAAATGAGTAAAATCTGTTTGCAACTTTGATTTTATTCACAAAAGTCGACAAATTTTAATTAATTTAAGAATTTCATAAAACGCAATATTTGTATGGGAGCCCCCCTAAGGGGTGGAGATATATGGCAACTATGTTTTAAGAAAATGTTAAAAACAAAACCATTGGAGGTCGGTCATACATTTTATCCCCCTAGGAGTGAATCATAGGCCTTAGAAACAAATGATGGGAATGAAAAATAAAGTTGCGCTGGTCATACAAAATTAGAAGCATAGCTACATTTTCCAATTTTTTATGAATTTTTAAAAAACAAAAATTTCGAAATTTTGTTAAAAAAATAATTTTTTTTCCAAAAAAAAAATATGTTTCTAAAACGACTAAGGATATTAGAAAGAATTTTTACTTTTCGGTTTTTTAAGTTTTTTGAATAAGCTAAAGCGTTTTTGAGTTACGCGAACATATGTAGTGCAACCTCCTCCATTTTCGAAATAACGGTATATCTCGAAAACCAGAGCCAATCTTAAAAAACCGCGGGCACCACAGGATTCAGCGTACCCGAATTATGTTAAAACGCCAGGTGCCCAGCTTGTCACGAAAAAAAGTGTCAATTTCTTGCACAGTGTATTCAAAGTAAATTAAAATAATTTGGTAAAACGTTAATTTAATATCAGGTGTAATTTTATCTAAATCGGGTAATTTTATTTCATCGCAAGTGTAATTTTGAATTTTTCTGGTGTTAACACTGATAGAAGTAAAAGTTTAAATCCGTAATTTTAGTATAAGAATTTCGTCAGGCTGCAAACTATTGTTATATTTAGTAACTACAAGTCATTAGATATTTTTAACTTGATTTTTAATTCCAAACATTCGTAAAGTAAAATCTATTTTTGCCTTGTGACAGACAGTAAGACGCCCAGTCACTGTTTACTGGGTTCACTTATTGTTCACAGTGTTGGATTAATTAAGTGTTATTTGATTTTGTATTAGTTTGATTGTTGTTTGAGTAAAAAACGACATGTTAATGACGGTGTTTTTTATATTATAAATTTATGATTTAGATGGCAATTTAATTGTGCAGAAAAAATTTATTATATATTTCTAAATAAAATGAATTATAATATAATTAACAAAAACTTAAAATATTTTGTATAATTTATTGCCCTAAGTTAACAATTAATAATTCGTTAGGATATAATTTTGTAGTTTTTATAAATTGTAATTAAAATAAAAAAAAACTTTTTTTTCTTATCACAAATAATTAATTAGTTTGGAATTTTTTTATTTATTTTAAGTAGAAATGAACGAAATGAACAATTTTTTTAAGTGGAAATGAGTGGAATTTAAGGGGCAGAGTTAATTAAAAACAGAATACTCAAAATCGACTTTGTTATTTAACTGATGTTTGATTACTGTTTGATTAAATTTCCTTAACATGTCTGGATTACAATACTGTTAAAAAATGAATCTCTATTTCAAAATGAATTTTTTTTTTTTATTAACATTTTCCGTGTACACTCTTTACACAAAAATTTATAATAATTTATCAATTAATTTAAATACTACTCCCGTTGAGTTTGATATTAATAGGAATTTTTTTAAATAATAACAGTTGCGCAAATATTAAATCATGACTTCGCAAAAGTAAAGTGAAAACATGGGCGTAATGAAAATTATCACTTAAAAGGTGTTTCGTATGAAATATTATTAGCAGTGCTGCCACGACTAATAAAATTCTTACAACCAAATTTTTTGAAAAAGTTACCAAATGTGAAAAAATATAACCAAATTGGAAATGCCTTTTGCTAATTGAGAAAAACATTAAAATTTATTTTTAGTTGCATTGTAAGACAAATGTTAGTTGCACTTAATAGGAAAATATTAATTATAAATTAAGAAAACAAAATAAGAAATTAAATTTTCGTTCATAGTAAAAAAAAAAAAAAAATAACAAGAAACTTAATTTAAAACTTTTCATTTATTTGAGACCTTTTTCATAAAAAATATTCTTATCTTATAAGAGTTAGACCCTTCAAATATTAATACAAAATTCAGTATATTGAATGTAAATAAATTGAATTTTTTGAATATGCCTTTTACAATAAACGAAATTTTTACTTCACAGTTATAACCCAGGAAAAGCTTTTTGCATTTTGGTAATAGGTCGTAGTTATTTCGTACGTTACCTGGTAAGTAGTTGTTATTACAATTATCATTATTCTGAAAACCTCATTAAGTACTGGCTAGTAATGACCTCAGTAAATACTTTTCACTACTATTATTTTCAGTTATGAATATTTGCTTATTAATAATTATCTAAATAACTACTTATTAGTTGTCTTGTTTTCAGTACTGAATATTTACTTACTGGTAACTAGCTCCATAACTACTTATAAGGTCTATTAACTAGAGTCAATTAAATAAAAACTAGTTATTTTTTGGCTTCTAGTAAGTATATTGTAAGTACTTACAATTCAACTTACTGGTAGTTAAATAATAACTAGATATTTTGTGACTTCTAGTAAGTGTATTGTAACTAATGAATTCTGTGGACAACTCGAACAAAAATTAGTAGTTATTCAGCCGAAAAATAAGTAGTGTTTATATTTCTCCAACATTACTTGTTAACTTACCAGGTAAGTAAAGTTTTTGCTGGGAAATAACAAAAAAGGAAGCATTTAATTGTTTCCGCCTTTTAACTGTCAGTGGCAGGACTGTAAAGTATGGCGATTTTTAATCATTTTGGCGATGGAAATATACGTTTGGCGATTATTTTGGCGAAATTTGAAAATGTTGGCGATATGCGAAATGCATTTTTTGTGAATATTTTCTAATTTACATATATCTTAAATGATATAAAAACGAATAGATATTGGGAATTATTTCTTTTTTATAAAGGCTAGTTTACACGATAATACAATGTGTTACGACATGTCAAAAAATTATGTAGAATGAGAAAAATCGTATCATGTAAAAGCAAAATGCATTGAGTAAGAGAGAATACGGATAAAAATATGACAATCGGTCGGTAAATGTTCATTTTCTAAACCATTTTAGAAACTTATGTATTCTCATCACACCAGAGTCGCATTTTAACAGAATATATTGAAGGTGGTAACATTTTTATAACATTACAAAAACAAGCAGAATCAACTCAGGAATTGTTCATGTTGTTTTTGTAAATATTGTAAACTGCAACCATCTGCTTTTTTGTTATTAACTCACTTTGCTTTTATTTTACTTAAACCATCCGTGTAAACATGAAAAATACTTACCAACAGATTTTTATTTTTTTATTTTAAACACGGAGAGAATTTCATAATATTTTGATTCCACAAAGTCGTAATACATTATATTACCGTGTAAACTAGCCTTAAGCAACAGTAATATACAAACAGCCCAACGCTATCTACAACTGTCACGTATAATCGTAATGAAATTCTGTTTTCTACAGGTTGGCACGTTACGGTTAAGTGACATTACAGTCAGTTAAGCATTTATACTGCTTTCCATATAACAGAAGCGATCAGCTGTTTACATTACATCTACATTTATACCAAGGCGAATTCAACAACAGGTGGTGTCGAAACGCCATCTGATTTTGACAGTTCGAGCCATTTTGTTTTGATTTGTTAGTGTTTTGTTAGGAATGGTTGACATTTTGGACCGTTAACACTAAAGCTGGAGGTCCACACCACGCGTTTTAGCCTCAACGCATTGCATGCGTTTTATACCTTACTTGCGTTCTACGTTTCAAGTTACATGCAACGCTTCTGATGCGGCATCACCACAAGTAAAAATAAAATTTCATTTGTCAAAATCAGCTGATTTATTCGAACGCTGCTTGTGACGCTTGCAAAAGTAGAAAGTAACCCTACTTTTCGCGTTCAACGCCTCAATGCATCCTAGGCTAATGTGCATGAAACTTGTTACATACACCTACACAGATTCTACTTTTTTGACAGCTGCGTAGACTGCGAAAAGGCGTGTAACGCGTGGTGTGGACCCCCAGCTTAATAATAAAATGCAAAAAACTCTATGTTGTTTGTGGATGATTGTTGTAGTGCCGACACCACCTGTAGTTGAATTCGCCTTGATTTATACATTTAAGGCCGTGTCAGATACAACTTTGTCGCTTTGCGTGACGTTTCTACCTTCGGCAGAAAAACGAAAAGCAAAAGGTGTATGCCACAATGAAAACTTTGACAACACTCACGCATTGTTTGTTTACTTATAAAAGCGGTTGGTAATGTGTACATTTAATTATTTGTTACAAAAATTAAAATTAAAAATTTAATTGGACGGTTTTTTGGAATTGAATTTGGCAAAAAAAATTAAAAAAAAAAGAAAATTATACTAGCCAATTGTCAAAGCGCGCAAAAAGATGAGAGTTGGCTAACTTTTTGCTTCGCTCCGCTTTGAAAATACTTTATGTGACATGTTTCGTATAAGTACGTATATTATATCTTAGATGTCAAAGCGAATCGGTAACGCAACGCGAAGCAAAAGTTTTATCTGACATGGCCTTTACGGTCGGCTAACGCGGACTTAATAAATGAATTAATAAAAAACTGTTTTATTTTTATTTTTTTGACATTAAGATTTTTTTTCAACCATCACCTTCGAGCACACGAAAACAAGCGGATTTGAGAACACTCGTTTATGAATTATGCATGCGGATTTAAAAAATTTTGCGTTTTCAATACGAGTCGAAATCTAGAACACACCTGAATGTCTTATTACATTGTATATAATATTAGTATTAATTTTTTTTTATTATTAATTTTCTATTTTTCACTTTCGGTTATAATTTTCCTGCATCATTTGCCTCAGGGTGTATACATATTTAATTTTCTTTTGATTGTGTAAAATTGTTTGATAATTAAATATTTGTTAAATAAATTTGTATTCTTTAGCAATATGAATAGATTTTAATTACAAAATTTTCACATTAAGTTTTCTTTAAAAATTAAATTTTTTTTTAAACGTAAAAATAAATACAAATGGCAAATATTTATTAAATGGCACATGCCTTAAGCAAATATTGATTTAGTTTTTTACTTATTTTTACAGTGGTTGAGATTGTGTGAGAAAGGTTTTTTTTTCTAAACCAGATATTACACTTTTAGCCAAACAACAGTCGTTGACTATCGTTTTTTACTCCGACTGCCATCATATGTTGGAACAATGGTCTAATTCTCAGAAGCCAGACCGGCAGGGCTGTCTGAATGGAATAACCCATGTTTTTTACTCAAACTGTTATCTTGTTCTAAAACTCTTTTTTTATTCTCAGTCTACAGATTTATACTTAAGCTACTGTCTTATACTCAAACACAACTGTCCAACATTCTAAGACAGTACTTAGTCTACTATCCCAGCAAAAACTTTTCTTACCTGGAAAGTTAGCGAGTAATATTGGAGACATATGAACACTACTTATTTTTCGACTGAATAACTACTTATTTTTGTTCGAGTTGTCCAGAGAATTCAGTAGTAACAATACACTTACTAGAAGTCACTAAATATTTAGTTATAATTTAACTACCAGTAAGTTGAATTGTAAGTACTTACAATATACTTACTAGAAGCCAAAAAATAACTAGTTTTTATTTAATAAGCGCTATTTAAGAGACCTAATAAGTAGTTATGGAGCTTGTTACCAGTAAGTAAATATTCAGTATTGAAAACAAGACAACTAATAAGTAGTTATTTAGCTGATTATTAGTAAGCAAATATTCATAACTGATAATAATAGTAGTAAAAAGTACTTACTGAGGTCATTACAAGCAAGTACTTATTGAGGTTTTCAGAATACTGACAATTGTAATGACAACTACTTACCAGGTAATGTATGAAATAACTACGACCTATTACCAAAATTCAAAAAGTTTTTCCTGGGTATTCTATACGCAGACTACCAGAGAATATTAAATAGAATCGAAACAATCTTATAATAAAACAAAAAATTCTTTCTTAAAAATCTGTACACAAAAAAAAATTGTCTATAATCACCAAATTTATATCAAATTCATAGAATCAAGCAAACCATTAAAAATATTTTGATTACTAAAAATTTTAATATTGTGAATATCTTGTTTCAATAAATGATATTTTTAATTTAAATTAAAAAAATTATCAAAAAACTTTGCCATTTCAAACAATGTGTTAATTTATTTAATTAAATATTGACAATTCCCAAAAACAATTCAACACACGCAGAGAAAAAACATGTTTAAATATGGTCACCTCCAACAAAACAATTTTTAAAGAAAATTTTATGCATATTATGTTTAAATTTAACCATATTATTGTCACTGGCAACCATATTATTGTTAAATTAGTCCTCCATCAAGAAGCCACAACCTTATTATGGTTGCCTCTAAACATGTTATGGTTAAATTTGACAATAATTTGTTTTTAAATTAACAATAGTATTTTCCTCTTTTTCAAGAGCAAAATGCTTTGGTTGAAAACCAACCATGCTATTATAAGTGTTAAACATATTTTAGTTATTATGAACCAAAATATGTTTGGAGGCAACCATAATATGGTTGTGCCTTCTTAAAGGAGGAGTAATTTAACTAAAATATGGTTGTCGATGACAATAATTTGGTTAAATTAATCAAAATATGTTTACAATTTTATTTAAAAATAGTTTTGTTCGAGGTGACCATATTAAAACATGTTTTTTCTCTGGGTGTATGATAACGAAATATGCAGTATAATATTTGCAAGTGTAAATTATTTAATTTTAAACGAAAAAAGTAAATTAAGATTTTTTGTTATTTAATTAATCATTTAATTAAAAATTTATTTCAAAACAACTAAAATGTTAATTAAATCAAAATTTAATTTTTAATTTTCGTTCAATTAAAAAAATCATTGATTCAATTATCACATTAACTTAATTTAAATACTTTTTAAACCATTTTTTTAATTGATAAAAAACTTTTTTCTGTGTACACAATCAAAGAGTTAGTTAGGTTTTTGACAGCTGATTTAGGGTTTCTTCTCTCTCTTTCTATTATAATCAATATTTTTCCAGACTACGATGTTTTTAGCCATACCATCCAAAGCCGAGACAATCATTCCATATTCAATCTACCGTTTTATACTCAAAGCACTTTCTTATAAACCCACTTTCGTCTTATACTTGGACTTTAATTTAAACACCAAACAGTGTACTAATACTATCGTTTGAATTGTAATCACAAGCCTACTTACACAGAAAAAAAATTAAAAATTGTCTCTAACCACCAAATTTATACCAAATTCATAGAATCAAGCAAACGAGTTGTTGATTTTGCACCTATTAACAAAATGATTATATTGATTACTAAAAATTGTAAAATTGTGAATATATTTTTTCAATAAATAATATTTTTAATTTTGAAATGGAAAAGTTTTTTGATCACTTTTCCATTTCAAACACGATTTTAATTGATTTAATTAAATATAGCTAAGGCGTTGACTCTTCCCAACAACAATTCTACATGTTTAAGTTATTTTATTTGAAACAAAAGGCATGGGGGCTGAGGCCTAGAATGATCTACTGGCCTTTTGTTGCGATAATCAGACCAATCTTGACCTATGCCGCCCTGGCGTAGTGGACGAAGACACAGGTCAAAGCTAGAGTGATACTCGGTAAGGCCTTATCGCCTGATCTGCGTATCGATCACGGGGGCATGTATACTTGCCCCAATCTGACTTTAGGAGCTATCCTGCACATTCCTCGGTTGCACATATCTATAAAGGAGGAGGTTTGCAGGAATGCTAGCAGGATGTCGCGAATTGCTGAATACAAGGCAGGTGGCTTTGTGGGTCATATGCGGATCCTTGAAATTGTTCAGAAATGATCCTTACATTATGGTGGGTGATCATATGCTGCCTAGTCTGGTATTTAATAGGAATTTTAATGTCCTTATACCTGATAGGGACCAATGGGTGGACCAATCTTGGAGGCACGAGTGCACGGCCCAAGTCTGGTTCGAAACAGATGAATGGTGATACATGGGCGGGCATCATGGGCCCGGGTTTCCCAAGGGTCTTGCCAATGGTCAAACAGCCTACGATCTTTCAGGCGGATATCTACACCATCCTCATATGCGCTAGGGAATGCCTGACGAGGAGGGTAAAGCGATTGAGATTGTTTATTATGTCGGATAGCCAAGCCGCTCTTAGATCACTATCTTCTTTGGAGGTGAAGCCCAAACTAGTCATGGAGAGTCTAACATATCTAAACGGGTTAGGGAAACACAATGACTTGAAGTTGTGTTGGGTGCCCGGCCATGAGGGCCATGCGGGCTACGAAAGGGCTGACTGCCTGGCAAATAGGGGCGCTCGGCGTCCATTCATAGGCCCTCGGACAAAGTAGAGGGACGGTGCAAAAATGCTCCGAACGTGAATTCCTTCAAACATGGGCGTCCATTTCTGGATAAAGACAGTCCAGGAGATTTGTGACACTGTCCCGTGGCAGGGCAGGTTATCTACTTCTGCTTGAGAAGGCGGAACTTACTCACTGTTTTTTAAGATACCACCAGTTTACTATGGGTAATGCATTTACCAATATATGCAGATTTTGTGAGGTGGATGATGAAACGTCAGAACATCTGCTTTGCTGCAGTCCCGCCATGGTTACTTTCAGGCAGGCATTTTTCGGAAGCAAATTATGAGCCCAACTCATGTTTGTTATCTTTCGCCAGGCAGGGTAATGGGCTTTATACGTAGCCTGAACCTGACAAAGTGAGATGTATTGGCTGCACAAAAGATCATCTGGATCGTGGGCCTCCTTTCTTACAGACATACATAAACAAAAAAATCAATTAAGATTTTTTGTTATATAGTTAATGTTTTAATTAAAAATTTATTTCAAAACAATTAAAATGTTAATTAAATCAAAACTATATTTTTAATTTTCTTTCAGCTAAAGAAATAATTGATTCAATTACAACATTAATTAAATTTAAATACCTTTTAAATAATTTTTTAATTTAAAAAAACCTACTGATAGTTTTTCTGTGTAAACAAATTATGTGTAAAGCAAATAGATACAACAATGTAGGGAAATATTTATTCTCAATGTATTTAAAATTTAAACCAATATTACAGCACATATCTACTCATGTTATAAACAGCTGTAATTTCCCACCCATTTTATTTTTTTCACATGTTTTCTAAAATCAATACAATGACAGATGTTTACAAAATTATTTCTCCAATTTACACACTAAAGGTGTAGATTGACAAGCGATAAAGATTTAAAAGCACGTGTCACCTCATCAGTTAATCGCCTTTTACTATAAATGAGAGTACAAAAAATTAAGCGTTATCTAACTAACAATCTATAAGTCTGTCCCTTCATTCATTAGTAACGCTGTCATTTTGATATTATCGCATGTATACACTGAAAGAACACCCAGAGAAAAAATATGTTTAAATTTGGTCTCCTCCAACAAAACTATTTTTAAAGAGAATTGCAAACATATTATGTTTAAATTTAACCATATTATTGTCACCGACAAACATATTATTGTTAAATTAGTCCTACATCAAGAAAGCACAACCATATTATGGTTGCCTCCGAACATCTTTTGGTTAGTAATAACTAAAATAAGTTTAACATTTATAATAGCATGGTTGATTTTCAACCAAAGCATGTTGCTCTTAGAAAAGAGGAAAATACTATTGTTAATTTAAAAACAAATTATTGTCGTATTTAACCATAACATGTTAAGAGGCAACCATAATATGGTTGTGCCTTCTTGATGGAGGACTAATTTAACAATTATATGTTTGTCGGTGACAATAATATGGTTAAATTTAAAAAGAATATGTTTAAAATTTTGTCTAAAAATAGTTTTGTTGGAGGTGACCATATCTAAACATATTTTTTCTCTGCGTGAATTATGCTTCATAAATCTAATGAAGTAATTTCATAAATTTATTTTCTTTAATCCAATGAACAATTTCATTGCGGGTATGAAATTTTACAAATTTAATGAAGCAATTTCATTAACAATTTTAACAATTAAGTTTCGTAGTTTCGTTAAAATTTTTCATTGGATTATTGATAACTTAATACCTCTTTTAAAAGATATATCCAAACAATTTTTATATTCAAATATTTTTGAATTAATGAAAAAAGGAAATTTTTGTAATTTCATATTTTTAATTGAAAATGTCACTAGATAAATGAAAACGAAATAAAGTTCTCTAACTACAAAATACTAATAACAAGAAAATATATTTGTTCTTAGAGCTGTTCTAAAAAAAGTATCAATGAAAAAAATTAATTACAATAACGAAATAGTGATTTTAACTTAATGTTAGTAATAGGTTCGAAAACAAATAACGAGAAAGAAAAAAACAAAAGCAAAAAATCCTCACATTCTTTTTCCTTTAATTGTTAATTTGAATACACAAAATTTACGTAGTGGGACAATCTAGTAAAGTGGAAAAAATGATGATGAGCGTCGTCGCGGGATCGAACATGTCTTAAATGCAATTTACTTTTAGGTTAGCTTATGAAAGTAGAACATAACATGATGTTACAGGAACAAAAAAAAAAACGAAGTCTAACAAATGCAACTTGATAAATTGCAACCGAAAAAAACGAGATAAAATTCACAACAACTAAAAACGCGCACATTGAACAATGGCTAAAATAAATAACATTCTATAAATAACAATAATAATCATTAAACTAATAAAAGACTGTCATAAAAATAACGAATTAATTTATGCCATTGAAAAAATTTAAAATTTCCATTGAAATACAAAAACCTTTTCATTCAAATAATGAAAAAAAATTTTTTTTCTTCAACGTTAGACTCTTCATCGTTGTGTTAATGAAATGTTTTATTAAAGTAATTACAAAAATTAAGGAAATGCAAAATTTTCATCGCTTTTATAAAACATTTCATTAAAGGATACTTTACACTTTCACACAAGTCTTACGTATTTTGACAACAATGCATCTCTGATCTAATTATTGTTTTGAAAATTTTCAAAAAAAAAAAAAAAAAAAAAAAATAGCAATTTACAGGACAGGGTGGTTTTTTCCTCAAAATACGTAAGACTTGTGTGATAGTGTACAATACCCTTAACTGGGGCTAATTAATCATTCTTCATTAATTTAATAAAGCGTTAAATATGTTGAATTTTAATGGAATTTTTCATTGGATTAATTTCCAAATCCATTAGATCTGTTAAGCAGATTCTTTCAGTGTAAGGTAGTCATTTACTTAAACAGTAAAGTGTTAGTATTTATATTGACTGAGAGTTAGACCTGGAGCTAAGTTCGTTTGATTGAATGACGGACTGACATCTTCTATGAGTATATGTATTTTCGTTTAGACATTAAACAGATAATTAACTTTATAATTAATTAAGTTTGACGACTACTAGTCTTTGTTTTATTTTTGCATTGTTTGGGGGTTTTTTTTCTTTTGTTTTTTGTTGAGATGAATAATGAAGCTCTTAGTTGGTTCCCCCATCTATTCACTAGATACTGGGCTGAATAACTGCTAAAGAACATCAAGTGATTTGTTTTCTAAACAGGCAAAAATAAATAATGACTTTACATTTTAATTGATTTAGTTCGTCGTTATTAATAAATATGTACGTTAATAGTGTTTGATGAAACAAAAGCAAAAGTATAAGAGAGGAAGGGTAATAAAGTTAATAAATAAACAATAGGGTAATAACTAATATTTCTGCTGATATTGTTTGGCGATTAGAAAATTTATTGCCGGCTTAGGAGTGTTACAATAACAGAAATTAGTATATAAAAGCATTTAAGTATAAGATAGTAATCTGCTTCTTTAACAGTTGTGCAAGTATAAGACGATATTTTAAGTTAAAGACGGTACTCGAAGTATAAGCATGTAGTCTAAGTAACAGGCATAGATACTAGAGCTGTGGAGTCGTTAAAAAGTACTGTCTCCGACTCCGACTCCAAACGCTGACATTTTTTAAGTGCGACTCCGACCGTCGACTCCTACTCTAACCTCGATGCTAAATGTATATGAGACTGGTCCTTATTTGACGTTAAACTCTTTTTATACCCTCCACCACTAGTGGTGAATGAGGGCATACTAAGTTTGTCATTCCGTGTGACACTTTTTTACTATGCATCTAAGACCCCACAAATATATAGCTATATTTTGGTTTCTTGAGTAATTATAAGTCGATTTAGCCATGTCCGTATGTCTGTCCGTCTGTTGAAAACACGCTCACTTTCGAAAAACGCAAGAGAAAAGAACAAACTTGGTCTCAAATTGCTTGTAATTATCCTAAGCAACTTGGAATTGAAATCCAGCAACATCGGCTCAGTAGGATCAGATCTATGAATCAAAATGTGGAACCACTACTCTAAAAAATTTGATAATTTTGATACAAAAACTACCATAAATGGTGGAATAATGCACGGAATGACAACTACAAATCATATCGTTTAATTTCATGAAGATCGGTCAATAATTGACCATAGGCCCCATATAAGCCCTACTCGCGAAAAACAGCTTAACATTTTATGATGATCGATGCATAATTAACACTAGGCCCCATATAAACCCTACTCCCGGAAAACAGTTTAGTAGGCCTAAAACCGTAATCAATAATTCTATTATAATGAAATTCGGTACGTTACAGTTTTATAGGACGAGAAATTACACTGCCAAATTTCGTGAGCATCGGTCCATAATTTATACAGCCTACTTTGGGAAAATAATTAAAATCGCCTAAAACCATAACAGATATAGATAGATATTGCGGTAAAATTTCTTCAAACTTAGATTCATATGGCCAGAAAAATTATCATGCAATTTTGATAAAATCACTGTTAACGCTGAAACTAATTACACTGCTGTATTGAAATTTATTCTAATTTATTTTTTGTAATACCAGAAATCCGTCCTCAGAATTTTTTGATGATTGTTCTATAATTTACCAGTGGTCCAATACAAATTACCCTCCTAAAAATCATTTTAGTTCGGCTAAAACTGTTACGAATCATGATATTTTTGTCAAGCCAGCTTAAAGTTCTAACAAGAAACGCATAAAACTTTCTTATTGTAGTTCAATAATTTAATTCAGGTCTAAACCGCAACAGATTTTAATGCTGACGTTCGTTTTTCTAATATATGTATATGTATTTATCTTATACACTCACAATATTCTGTACGTAAAATTAACTGAAATTGTAATATAAAATAAATGAATATTCAGTTAAAAACCGGTCTACTTATTTTTCATTTATTTTTAACGAAAAGTTCATTTAATTTTTACTGTCAGAAATGCAACTGCGAATTCCGTAAAAACAAATGAATTTTCAGTTATTTTATGTAATTCAGTAATTTTATATAATACAGGTTTTACTCGAATTTCTAAAAAATCCCAGACTCCTGTCCGCTTGTTATTCTAATAAGAGAGAGAGAGAATATTTATTTTTATTTACTTACCCCGTTATATATGTTTGTTTTACTTTTGTTGTACTGACCACTTTGTTTACAGAAGAACTTTTAATTATAAGACACTAGCAGCATACCTGATAGATATGGTATTCGCAATTATTTTACTTAAAAATTTGATGTATTTAACTAAATCATTTTAACAAATAGAATATGGGAATTTCTACACAAAAAAAGCAAATCGTTTTTTACTTTTACTTTTTGCCACAGATCTATAAATAGATAACTGAAAATTAAGTTTGTTGGTAGTTAAATTATATAAAATAACTGAAAATTCATTTGTCTTTACGGAATTTGTGGTTAATTTTTTATGGAATTCACGGTTGAATTTTTGACAGTAAAAATTTAATTAACTTTTCGTTAAAATTAAATGCAAAATAAGTAGATCGCTTTTGAAGTAAATTTACAGTTGTTTTAAATTTCATTTTCATTTAATTTTACATACAGAATACTTTTACTTAATCAACTGACAATATTAAATGCAACCGAAAATCCGTATTAATGTGCACTTAGTTTTTTTAATATATGTTAAAATCAGTTAAAATGTTAAAATCAGTAAAAAATAAATTTGCTTGGAGTTTTAAATGTTTATTTATTTAAAAATGACTGAACGGAATACTTCTTGAATAACCTACACGCAGAGAAAAATTATGTTTAGATATGGTCACCTCCAACAAAACTATTTTCAGACAAAATTTTAATCATATTTTGTTTAAATTTAACCATATTATTGTCACCGACAAACATATAATTGTTAAATTAGTCCTCCATCAAGAAGCCACAACCATATTATGGTTGCCTCTAAACATGTTATGGTTAAATATAACAATAATTTGTTTTTAAATCAACAATACTATTTTCCTCTTTTTCAAGAGCAAAATGCTTTGGTTGAAAACCAACCATGCTATTATAAATGTTAAACTTATTTTAGTTATTACTAACCAAAAGATGTTCGGAGGCAACCATAATATGGTTGTGCCTTCTTGATGGATGACTAATTTAACAATAATATGTTTGTCGGTGACAATAATATGGTTAAATTTAAACATAATATGTTTGCAATTCTCTTTAAAAATAGTTTTGTTGGAGGTGACCAAATTTAAACATATTTTTTCTGTATGCAGTCCGTTTCTGTTATAATATTGTGAGTGTAGATCCCACTCCTGTCGGTGGAGGGTATCAAAGATTCGGCACAGCCGAATATAGCACTGTAGCTTGTTTTTAACTGATTCTAACATTTATTCAAAAAACTAAGTGCACATTATTACGGATTTTCGGTTGCATTTAATATTGTCTGTTGATTAAGTAAAAGTATTCTGTATGTAAAATTTAATGAACATTAAATTTAAAACAACTGTAAATTTACTTCAAAACCGATCTACTAATTTTGCATTTAATTTAAACGAAACTTTCATTTAATTTTTACTGTCAAAAATTCAACCGCAGTTTTAGTAAAAAATTAACCACAAATTCCGTAAAAACAAATAAATTTTCACTTATTTCAGTTATCTATTTATAGATCTGTGGCAAAAAGTAAAATTCCCATATTCTATTTGTTAAAATTATTTAGTTTAATACATCAAATTTTTAAAGTACCAGGGCGGATCAATAAGTCCGTGACTTTTTGAATGAAACACAGTTTTTTTCCAAAAAAAAAATTTATTTTTCAACATAATTTCCTTTTAGCCCTTAGTCTATTAACAGGTTGTACTTGATGGGAGCTGTGTTGCATTTCATATAACTACGAGGGAATTTCGAAAAGTGACGGACTTATTGATCCGCCCTCGTAACATGATTCCGAATTCCATATCGGTCATGCTGCTGGCGTCTTATAATTGAAAGTTCTTCTGTAAAAAAGTGATCTGTACAACAAAAGTAAAACAAACATTTATAACGGGGTAAGTAAACGATAATATTCTCTTTCGATTGAAATGTGAGAAATGAAACAAAAAAGCCATAAATTGAAACAAACAGCTGTTTTTCTCACTTAACTGCGTCTGTAACATTTTTGGCGAGTAATAGCTGTCACGTAAGGAAATTACTCGCCAATTTACAGAAAAAGTGTGTCTGTTAAATTTTTGTGAGAAAGTTCCCGCTTAGAACTGTCAAATAAACTCACGAATAAAAACGGGGTGCAATGAATATTAACACGGAAGAGATAAGTATTTTGTTCTTGGTATATTTTTTCATTGTTTAAATATTTTGTTTTTAACATTTTTGAAAAATATACGAATATTTTCAAAGCAATTTTGTAATCAAAAAATATTAAAGTCGCAATTTAAATTTTTTGGTATAGACGACGGTTGTATTTTCGCCGCCGTCGTTGAAAATTTTGCAGTTTAAGCCAATTTTGGTCGCCGTCAACGATATGTTTGACTGGCGTTCTCAACATCTGCCATTTCATATCGGCTTCGAGTGGAATATTATGACATTTATAACGTAACGACGTAATCTCCTTTTATAGTTTTTGTTCTCACTTTTCGAGAAACGATGGAATATTTTGTTTCACATGTTTTCGATGCGAGAAGTTCTCACCAAAGTTACAGAACATGGGTACTGTATTGTATAGAATAACTGAATTAAATAAAATAACTGAAAATCCATTTGTTTTTACGGAATTCACCGTTGAATTTTTGACAGTAAGAATTAAATGAACTTTTCGTTAAAAATAAATTAAAAATAAGTAAACCGGTTTTTAACCGAAGTTTCATTTAATTTATTTTACAATTTTAGTTAATTTTACGTACAGAATATTGTGAGTGTAAGAATTTAATAAAGTACGTTCAGTATAAAACGCTATGTACAGAAAAAAGTCTCGCCAATTTATTTTTCAATTAAACCATTTATCAAGGATAAAAGCAGTTTTAATTAAAAATTTAATCAAGTGTATTAAACATTTACTTATATTAACAACATTACTGCAGAAAATGTGGCTAAAATTAAAAAAATATTTAATTGACACTATTAATTTGTTTACTCGTGCAACTTTAATTAATTTTTTTTAATAAAATCATATATTTTTTAATTCAAATCAATTGTTCTTTTTTTTCTTTGTGATTAGTCTTACTTTATCAAATTAATAAATATTGAAACTTCCTTATTATAATTGTATCTTTTAAATATAATAGAAATTCTTCGGTGTTAGATTTCTTTTATTGCTTTTGCTTCTAATTATATCTGAAAGGAATGCGCTGTACTTATTAATCGTTTTATAAATATTTTCTTATTTGATTTTTAATAAAAGAAAAATGTGTAGTTGTAGTGGCAAAAACTTATTCATATAGAATCGAAACTTTGCTGTAAATAATTTGTTTACCAAATTAAATTTTTTTTGGAAAATATTGCCTATAAAAGTTTTTACAGTGTCTAATTTTTATTATAGGAATATATTTTTACATTTCTCAATCGTATTATTTTTTATGTCTTTTCGTTTTTTTTATCGGTAAATATTTAAATTTATTTAAAACTCTTGGCGAAGTATAGGTATGGATATATTTATTAACATTAAGTTTAAGCTAAATATAAGTCTATGTAAAGGACTTAAGGCTGAAGTTTAGAATATGGCCTGTGTTGAAGCAGACTAGATTTCAACTAAAAAGATTTTGTGTAGTCTGTGTATAAGACTTTGCTCTGATCTAAAGATATTAGTGTGAGCATAAAAATAAATTCGAAGTATAAAATTCAAATCTTTGCACAAGACTTTAGTAGGTTTAACAAGTTAGAGTGCTATATTCGGCTGTGTCGAATCTTTGATACCCTCCACCGACAGGAGTGAGCTCTATATGATAAATACATATATATTATTAACTAAGCTTCACAAAAACAAGCGTCAGCATTAAAATTAGTTGCCGCTTAGACATGAATTAAATTATTGACCGACAATAAGAAAATTTTATGCGTTTCTTGTTAGGACTTTGAACATGCTTGAGTAAAATATCATGATTCGTAAAAGTTTTATCGGAACTAAAATAATTTCTAGGAGGGTAATTTGTATTGGACCTATGGTAAATTATGGACCAATCAACCCAAAATTCTGAAGACTGATTTCTGGTATTACAAAAAATAAATTAGAATAAATTTCAATACAGCAGTGTAATTAGTTTTAGCGTTAACAGAAAATTTCACAAATTTGCATGATATTTTTTCTGGCCATATGAATTTAAGTAAGACATTTTACCGCAATATCTCTATCTGTGATGGTTAAAGCCGAATTTTATTATTTTCCCAAAGTGAGCTTTATTTGGTTTTAGGCGCAATTAACTGTTTCCGAGGGTAGGGTTTATATGGGTCCTATTGTTAATTATGGACCGATCTTCAAAAAATTTTGCAGTGTGA
This sequence comes from Pollenia amentaria, assembly GCA_943735925.1. Classification (NCBI taxonomy): domain Eukaryota; kingdom Metazoa; phylum Arthropoda; class Insecta; order Diptera; family Polleniidae; genus Pollenia; species Pollenia amentaria. The sequence continues at coordinate 53,401,418 of OX031006.1, forward strand.
TTTCTGGTCCTATAAAACTGTGACGTACCAAGTTTTAGTATGATAGCGTCATTTATTACGGTTTTAAGCGTACTAAACTGTTTTCCGGGAGTAGGGTTTATATGGGGACTAGTGTAAATTATGGACCGATCTTCATAAAATTTTACAGTGTGATTTCTGGTCTCATAAAACTGTGACGTACCAAATTTAAGTATGCTAGCATTATTTATTGCGGTTTTAGGCGTACTGAACTGTTTTTCGGGGGTAGGGTTTATATGGGGCCTATTGTAAATTGTGGACCGATCTTCAAAAACTTTTACAGTGTGATTACTGGTTCTATAAAACCGTGACGTACCAAATTTTAATATGATACCGTTATTTTTTACGGTTTCAGGCGTACTAAACTGTTTTCCGGGAGTAGCGTTTATATGGGACCTAGTGTAAATTATGGACCGATCTTAAAAAAAATTTACAGTGTGATTTGACGTATTATAAAACTGTGACGTACCAAATTTAAGTATGCTAGCGTTATTTATTGCGGTTTTAGGCGTACTGAACTGTTTTCCGGGGGTAGGGTTTATATGGGGCCTATTGTAAATTATGAACCGATCTTTAAAAAATTCTACAGTGTGATTTCTGGTTCTATAAAACTGTGACGTACCAAATTTAAGTATGATAGCGTTATTTATTACGGTTTCAGGCGTACTAAACTGTTTTCCGGGAGTAGCGTTTATATGGGACCTAGTGTAAATTATGGACCGATCTTCAAAAAATTTTACAGTGTGATTTGACGTATTATAAAACTGTGACGTACCAAATTTAAGTATGCTAGCGTTATTTATTACGGTTTCAGGCGTACTAAACTGTTTTCCGGGGGTAGGGTTTATATGGGGCCTATTGTAAATTATCAACAGATCTTTAAAAAATTCTACAGTGTGATTTCTGGTTCTATAAAACTGTGACGTACCAAATTTAAGTATGATAGCGTTATTTATTACGGTTTTAGGCGCAATAAACTGTTTTCAGGGGGTAGGGTTTATATGGGGCCTAGTGTTAATTATGGACCGATCTTAAAAAAATTCTACAGTGTGATTTCTGGTTCTATAAAACTGTGACGTACCAAATTTAAGTATGATAGCGTTATTTATTACGGTTTCAGGCGTACTAAACTGTTTTCCGGGAGTAGCGTTTATATGGGACCTAGTGTAAATTATGGACCGATCTTAAAACAATTTTACAGCGTGATTTCTGGTCCTATAAAACTGTGACGTACCAAATTTTAGTATGCTAGCATTATTTATTGCGGTTTTAGGCGTACTAAACTGTTTTCTGGGAGTAGGGTTTATATGGGGTTAATTGTGGACCGATCTTCAAAAAATTTTACAGTGTGATTTGACGTATTATAAAACTGTGACGTACCAAATTTAAGTATGCTAGCGTTATTTATTGCGGTTTTAGGCGTACTAAACTGTTTTCCGCGAGAAGGGTTTATATGGGGCCTATGGTAAATTATGGACCGATCTTCACGAAATTTAACAGTATGATTTGCAGTCGTATAAAGCGAATTCGTTCAAAATTTTATATCATTCCGTGCATTATTCCACCATTAATGTTAGTTTTTGTATCAAAATTATAAATTTTTTCAGGGTGGTGGTTCCACATTTTGATTCATGGTTCTGATCCTACTGAACCGATGTTGCTGGATTTCAATCCCAAACTGCTTAGGATAACTACAAGCAATTTGAGACTCAGTTTGTTCTTTTCTTTTGCGTTTTTCGAAAGTGAGCGTGTTTTCAACAGACGGACAGACGGACGACGGACAGACAGACGGACATGGCTAAATCGACTTAGAATTACTCAGGGAGCCAGAATATATATACTTTATGGGGTCTTAGATGTATAATAAAAAAGTTTCACACGGAATGACAAACTTAGTATATCCTCATTCACCACAGTGGTGGTGGAGGGTATAAAAAGAGTGTAAGACTGATTGTTGTATGTCCATAAGGTTTGGATCTATTTATGAAGGTTAGTATATGATTTAAGTCCTAATAGGGTGAATAAAAAAGAATTTTTCTATGCAAAAAATTTGGTTCTATGTAGAGAGTAGACTGAGTTCAAGATTCGGTGTTTATATAAAATTTTTCTTTAAGTAAAGGGGTTTAGTCAGAGTATACGTCATTATTCTTAGTTTACGTCCTTAATCTAAATTCATGTTTTTTTCTGAGCCTAAAACGGTAGTCTTAATATAAGACAATATGTTTGAGTTTACGATAAAAATGGTTTCTTGCAGCCACACATAAACAAGAGTGGAACGCGTTTTCTAGCTGTCAAAAATCCTCATGCCCATACAATTTGTATGAAGCATCCCTAAATAGCGCGGCGTCAACGCTTTGCAATTGGAAAATGCGATTTGGACAGTGCGCTAAAATAAGCAGGGTTGCTATATTTGTTGTTTTGACAACCCTGCTTCTATCGTTTGATAATAAATAATGGCAAATTAGCAATTTTTAGGTCAAGCTAGAGGAATTTAGTAAAAACGAATGTTTACACTACTGCTTGTGACACAACGCTAAAGCTTTGGTGTAGGTATGATATATCAGCGTAAAAGCTACACGGAAGAAAACGTCCCGCGTTCCGCTCTTGTTAAGGTACGGCTGTTAGGCATAATTCTTTAATCATAAGTATAAGAGGGCAAGTATGAGATACTTATAAGACTTTAATATTGGGTATAAGAGCCTTAAGCAATAGCCTTGAGTATAAGTCAAGAAGTATACCAGACGTTAAATATAAATTTCATATTATTAAATCAGTTAAGGACGCCAGTTAAATTATAAGAGAATGTCAATGTAGAAAAATAAAAATTAATTATTTCGCCTTCTATTATTTGAGGAAAATTCAGAACTTAAAATATAAATTGATAATATTTCAACATTTCTTCTACTTACTTCTTGACTGCTTCGCTAGATTTATCAACATCCGCTCTATATCAGCCTTCTTCCACTGCCCCGTATCGAAGGCCTGTTGGTAGGAAGACGCCTTATACTCGTCCAATTTGTCGTGTACGACAAACATGCAAAAGAAACAAACAGAGTTTCCCTTAATTTTTTTTTGCTCATTTTGATATATCAACGCAGTTCGCGTCCAATTGAAACTGTCAATGATCGATCGCACAGCATTTCCCAAATTATTTGCTTGAGCTCCCTTTAATCTGGTCAAGGTGTGATACGTAGAGGCTTTATTTTGAAAGTCTGCCGCATTGCCGCCCGAAGAGAAAACGGGAATTTTCCAAACACCCGCATAACGGGAAATAGGCGCCAAAACATATTCACAGGGTAAGCCCCAGACAGCATGAATTTCCGGTTGTTGCATATAGATCTCAAAGAACCCCAAAGGCCCATGAACCGAACTACAGTTGGTATCACGGGAAATAAGAGTGATATCAAGGCGGGCATTGTGAGCAAAACCCAAACGTTGTACATGGTGAATGGCCAATTCTAAAACGGAGAGTACGTTGGGTAAAATGCAATCGTTTTTATTATCCAATTCATGGCTGGGCAGAAGAGCGGCAAATATTAGCCGTTTATAGGGCACATTTTCCACAATTGTTGTGGTACCGTTGCGAAAGGTGTGCATCCGATGGGGAGCTATAAAATGTTGCTGTAGCTCTGTAACCGCCAAAGGATCTTGGGATTTGGAGATAAAGACAGCATGACTTAAGTTGAATTTGATGAAAATGATTTGTATAATAAATAGATGCAGTCTTAAGAAAAATTTTATATTCATTTTCTTAATATTTGTGTTGTAATAATTTACTTGTTGTTATTGGTTATTTTTTTTTAGCGATTTCTGTTTCAGGCGATTTTTAAATTCGTTAATTAATCACTGTGTAATTCTATCTTTTCTTTTTGTATTTTATGATTCTTTGTTGAGATTTTGTTGAGTAAATTTTGAGATTTTTCGTTGTTGTTGTTGAAAAAGTTATAGTTAAATTATTATTAATGTTTTCTTTCTTTTCATGGCCCTTTTTATTTAAATGAAGCATTTTGTTCAACTGCTTTAGTTGACAACATTTTTCTTAAATTTCTTATTTCTCTTCTTTTAAACACTTTCTATGACTTTTTTATTTATTGATGTCAAATGTTCTTAAAAGTTAAATTAATCTTCATTTTTATTTGTTTATTGTTAATTAATAATTGTTATGGTATTTATCACATTTTCTAAAAAATAAAATTTAAATGTCGAAATATAATTGATTTGAATTTATAGTTTTTTTTCAATTTTCGTTTTTAGCTCGTCAGCAGGAAATAATAAATTTCCTGAGGGCGACTATTGTTTGCAATTTTAAAAATCATTTGGTTTGGTTCAACTTTTTTTTAAATGTTTGAAATTTACTTTTTAAGCAACTTAAATTTTTATTGTTAGCAATTGTTTCCTAAGGTTTATTAAATTTGTTTGTTGTTTAATTTAATAATTTCTTTAACACTTTAATGTTAAAATTTTAAATGGTTTTTACTGTGAGACGATCAATATATTTAAAAACACTTTGTTATAAACATAATTTGTTTCAATTGTTATCTAATTTTGCCGTAGATCACGTATCACACAATATTCAGAGTATCATCATCATCATCATCATCATCATCATCATCATCATATATATTAATAGGCAAGTGGTTTTCTTAGGATCCCTTTTACGCCTTAACTATAACAAATGATATATCATTCGAAAGATATTTTTTTGGAGATTATGTAAATTTAAATTTTGTTACAATCGGTTGTGTATTTCACGAGTTATACGCGTTAGAAAGTGGTACTAATACATTGAAATAATTCACATACGTCTGAGCAAAAACAATGTAAACACATAACAGAAGCAGTATGCTTTGTTTTTGTGTTTACATAGTAAACAGAACAACAACATGCAGAATTTTCTGCTATGCATTAAATTGAAGAACAGTAGAGATCATGATGTAATAAACAGGTGCCATTACTACGCCAGATGACGATTGTTTGCTCTTGTATTGTTTGTCTAGTCTTATGTCAAAGTTTTGTTTATGTTTGCAACAACTCCACGTTTTGTGCTGTGATTATTGTATTGTATTAAAGTTTTTGATTATTTAAATTAAAATTAAATAAGATAGTAACCATAGTGAAATAAAAATTGGCTAAAAATTAATTTATTTCATTGCGTTAGGCAGCAATATAACTTTTGACGTATACGGAGACGTATTTCCCTTTTTTGTTGTAATGTTGTATTTGTTGCCGTAGCGCTGCCACCTACTTATTCCACCATGGTAGAGATTAAGAAATAAAAAAGATATTTTGTTTTCTTTTTGGAAGAGTTGTTGTTTTTAAATGTTACCGTTGATTTCTTAAATTTTTGCACTTATGAATAATTTTATTTTATTATTGTTTTATTATTAATATGGTTGCATTGTAAAGAATATGTTTATTGCATTTTTTTTTTTTTAAATAAGGTCCGATTTTTTGATGGGCTGCGATTTTATATAACAGACACTACCGATCATGGTCATTTGTTATATGATAATCATGTATTTACAAAAAAATTATGTATAGAGAGGTTATAACAACATAATTCATCAACGAAATAAATATAAATGGAAAATATATAAAAGGCTTTGTTATAAACATTGAGATTAGGGAACTTATGTTATATATACATTTAATATAATACATAAAATTAAAAATTGTTCTGCTCTACTGAGAATGATTACATTTTGAGTTACAACCCTCTTTATAATCAAGTGCGATATGTTTTTTAACATTAAATTAATATATTTCTACATATGTATATACATATTTAATAAAGTTTTAACCCATATGATTAAATAAATATTAGAAATAACGGTACAAATAAGTTATTTCTAGATTGCAGTCGATTGTGTCGACTGTTGGCCCATACTAGTATTATGGTAAAAGACATCAGCCAGGGTAGAAGACTCTGTTCAATTATAACTCGATTGTCCAAAAAAATAGATTGGGAATCTGAGCATAAGATGTTATATGGACTACAATACAGAAGTCTGATCAAAAGATTGTAGGCAGAGTGATATTCTGCAGTAGACAGTAGTCTGATCAAAACATATGGTGTTTTCTTTTCTACAAAAAATGTGACATTTTATTTAAAAAAATGCAATTTGGTGTTCGTTTTTTAAAAATTCTTCGCTCTCCAAAGGGGTGGCTTGTTTTATTCTAAAAAATGCACTCTTACTAATGGCATAAGGCATTGAACTTTACGTCCCGTATAAATCGACAGTGTTGATAATGCCCTGTAAAAAGACGGCTTCTGTTGATATATAGGGTTACCAGACGAAGTTGCGAAAAAATCGCCTCTAATCAGGACAGTAAAAATTTAAAATTTTAATAGTTATTTTTTCTATTATTTAATAGTAAAAACATAAGAAAGCATTACATTGTTAATTATAGGTTGTCAGTGATATAAAATTTAAGTGGATCCGGTGTTATAAAATTGTTTTTGAAAAAAAACGTCACATGAAGAAATCTGAAAAACTTGGTGTTAATAAATCAGCAATCTGACAAAGGTATTTTCTTGTTAACATACACAGAAAAAAGTGTTTTATCAATTAAAAAAATGGTTTAAAAAATAATTTAAATTTAATTAATGTGATAATTAAATCAATTATTTTTTTAGTTGAAAAAAATTAAAAATTTAATTTTGATTTAATTAACATTTTAGTTGTTTTGAAATAAATTTTTAATTAAAATTTTAATTAAATAACAAAAATTCTTAATTGACTTTTTTCGTTTAAAATAAAATAATTTAAACATGTAGAATAGTTGTTGGGAATTATCAATATTTATTTAAATAAATTAATACATTGTTTGAAATGGCAAAGTTTTTTGATCACTTTTTTAATTAAAATTATCATTTATTGAAAATATTTTTACAAAATTTTAAAATTTTTAGTAATCAATATAATCATTTTTGGTAATAGGTGCAAAATCAACAACTTATTTTCTTGATATTATGAATTTGGAATAAATTTGGTGATTGGAGAAATTTAATAATTTTTTCTGTTTATTTTATAAAAAACAAACTAAAGAAATTGGAATTTCGTCATTCCTTTTGGTTATTTATTTATTTATTTAATTTCAATCTATTAACAAATTTTGGTTTGAATACATATATATATTTTTTTTATATTTTGAAGAACAAACTTTTTGTAAGCTGTTAAAAACAGGGCGATCCAATTTTGTGTTTTGTCGACAAGACATTTGATACATGTACCTCTTAACAAGGTGGTATTTTTGTTGTAGAAAAGAAAACACCAATATACGCAGACACAGAGAAATTCTTCAGTAATACTTAGTATAAGAGAGGTTTGGAAAAGATCTACATGGGTACCTGTCAGATAGGCCTTAATTCATGGTTGTCTTAACAACTGGATGATAAACAATGCGTTTTCCAACTGCCCCTGTGTGTGAATTATATAATCGCCCCTTTTCATGAGCTGGAGCTATCTAACCTCAACCGCTTTTTGACATGTCAGCTGCATCTCTCAAATAGCAACAGCACCTAAGGAGATTAAACAGCAGGCCAAAACTACATACAAGTCGTCGAAAATCAGCTCTTGAAGCTGACTTTTAAAGATCTCCCTTCCCGCGACTTTGGGCTAAAGCCACAACCACCTCGTGATCCCCGAATATCCCTTAGCTAGCAGTCATCTGGGACCGAAGTCCCAGGGGTTACTGACTCTCGTAGTTCGTGGAGCCACAATTTCAAGAGATCTGTTAATTTTGAACTCTGCCGAATTCCAGGTATTGACTGCACCTGAATTCCCCAGGGGATGTTATCATTTTCCGTTGCTCTTATTGTTCTTAATTTGAAGTAGATTTTCCGTTTTATTTTTTAATAGATATGCGTGTATGTATGTACTCTTATGATTGTATGGACGAAAAAAAATGTCAAGGCACAGACCCACCCCCCTTAGAATTGTAGATTTTTACTAAGCAAAATATAAGGGTAATAGGATAATGTTAAGTTTCGCTGAAGTTTGAAGGTGAATTTACAAGGGATAAAAAAAATACATTTTTTCAGTTTGTGCAAAAATTTTACCATTTAATAATTCCTTTTGCAATTAAATTTAAAAGCATCAAAATGTGTACTCAATTATCGTTCTAATGAAATACACAGGAAAAAATTTGGAAAAAAAAAAATTTTAAAGTTATTAAAATTTCCCCAGGCCACGTGTCTCAGACGACTTGAACAAGAAATGTAGGAACAAATTTAACATATTCTGAAATATATTTCAATAAGGGCTCATTTTTACTTACAGTATGTATGCGTATTTACTTGTAAATGAGTTTTTGTCTTCGTTGGATAACATTTTCCTTCTCGCTGGTATGAAAAAAAAAAGTTTTTTACGGAAATTTAAAAAAACCATTTTCAAATTCTTAAAAATCTTGTTAAACAAATTTTCGAATTTTTTGATAACCATATTGGGATTTGTTAAGTATATATAAGAGAATAAAAATATGGAAATATTATGTCAATACCTCCCATAGTTTTTCCGTACCTGCGATTTAAATTTACCGATTTTTGGCAAAAACTTATGGTTTGGCCATATTTTGGCGAAAGGGCCCAATTTCCTTTGTGTTATGAATTTTAAGTAAAATTTAATATAGTCCTGATAATTCACAACATACTCTGAAAGTTTACTGAAATCGGAAAACATTAACCCTAAAATCATGAAGGTCAAAGGTCAACATTTTGTCATATTTGGAATTTCTGTAGGAAAGATAGCGAAATATTGTTTATTTTTGTGCCTATTTTCATTCAACTGAAAAAAAATATTCCCTTAAGTCATACGCAGACAAAACAGTGTAAAAATCGAGATTAACCCTTAAAGGCACTTGGGCTCAAAAGGACCCCAAACTATTTAAACTTTGAAAAATCTGCCAATTTGAATGATGTTAAACATAATTAAACTAAACAATTTGTGTTGTGTATAAAAAATAGAAATTTTTAAATATATGTATATATGAATTGATTAAAAAAAATTTAACAGCGGGTTTCACCCTTGATAGTAAAGTGCCTTGTAGACCTTGTTAATTTTTATAAATTTATTTAAAGTACTAACATTTACAACACTGGAACAACAAAATGTTTTAGACTAAAATTTACTACGCTTTAGTTGAACAATCCCAAAGGCTGTGGTAAACTTGTGTTTTGATTTTACCAGAATAAGACAGTTGGTAAAACTCTATCTGTCTCTTTCTTTTACTCCAGATTCATTAATTTACAATACATACGAAAAAGACTCACTCACTCTTTTAGTATTTAATCTTATTAAGTTTTACAAAGGGTGAAACCCGCTTATCTTTTTTATTTATTGATTCATAAAAATATTTTGGGCTTGTAGCAGGTTTATGAAACGAATTATCTACGAAAATTTTTTTAATAAACGTTTTATTAATCAAAAATATTTTTTTATAAATATGAGGGCTAAAATTTAAATGATAATATCAATTTTCCGCCTGTGAATAAAATAAAAAAAAATTAGCATTCATTAACGAGAAGTCATGTCATTACAATTAAATTGATTGCAATCTTTTACAGCTCTGCCAACTATGTACATACATTAGAGCGACTCACCAAAAAAAGTGCTCGATGCACCCTCCTAAAAATGAACCTTGGACTTTTTTAAGATGACATTTAAAATATTTCGTCTCCAGCTTTGACCTCCCGTGAGCTGGACCATTTTAAAAAAGGGTATATTTTTGCTTGTTTTGTTAATTTGAGAATCTGTTTCTTTCCCAACATATACAATATGGGTATCATAAGAAAGGTTTTTTTAAGGTGCATATTAACATATTTTAATCTTTAGTCGATCTTATTAAATATGGGTGTCAGCTTTTTTTTAATTTCGTGCTAGTTCGCGTTTTGACAAAAAAGTAAAATAGGGCAATATGGGTATCAAATTTTTTCTTTTGCCATGTACATCATCTTTGTATGTAAATAATTTAGATTTTTGCAAAAATATAAAATCAAAGTATGCTGTTTGAAAAATTTCATGCATAAAAACCAAATTGTAAATTTAAGTTTATTAGTTTCCAATATCGTTGGGTTTTAGCTAAACAAAAAAAATTTAAATAAATGTTCATTGTGTCGTGATTAAAATGCCTTTCTAAATTATTTATATACAAAGAGGATGTACTTGGCAAAATAAAAAATTTGATACCCATATTGCCCTATTTAAAACGAAGGGTTACCACCCCATTGCATTTTTGTCAAAACGCGAACTAATTTCAAAAATTTCAAAAAAAGCTGAGACCTGTATTTAATTAAATCGACTAAAGATTAAAATATCTTAATTTGGCATTTTTATAACAAACAAACCCGAACAAAAAATTCAAAAACCATTCTTTTTTACGAAACATCCATACAAAAGGACATGTATGATCGTCCTTGGACAAATTGTGTATACAGTTGGACGCGGCTTAAAAAAACCTTTCTTATGATACCCATATTGTATATGTTGGTAAGGAAACAGATTCTCAAATTAACAAAACATGCAAAAATAGATCCTTTTTCAAAATGGTCCAGCTCACGAGAGGTCAAAGCTGGAGCCGAAATATTTTAAATGTCATCTTAAAAAAGTCCAAGGTTCATTTTGAGGGGGTACACCTTGCACGAATTTCGCTTCCAAACAACTTGAGTCGCTCTAACATACATAAGTACCATACATATGCATGTATGTACTTTTATGTAATAAAGTTAAATGATCTACGACAGGCAGAAAGCGGTCTGTTTTTTCTCTATTCTTAAAAACAAATTTAAATAAAAAATAGTTTTGATGTTTTTTAAAAAAAAAAACAAAAAACAAAATTACCCAAAAGTCTACATGTCTATGTTTTTGTTGTTCATTTTCTCAGGCACGTGCTGACAATATTAATTACTTAATTTTTGTTTTGTGTTAGAAATATGTTAATTTTGCCAAAGAAAGAATCCAGTAAAAACTAATAATAGTGAATAAATAAATAAAAAAGACATTAAAAAACTAATTTAGATTAAAATAAAAAATTAAAAGGTACACCGTGTAATGTGTGGCCATTTGAGAGAATCAAAAAGTCTTTCATAAGTAAAATGGGTTAAGTAGATTATTTATATTTCTAGTTTTTTATACATAGTTTTATTTTTTCATCTTCTTTTTTGTTACTAAAAGCTTTTAATTTTATATTATAAATAAATACTTGCTAATATACGACTTAGTCTACTTTTGCTAACAGCTTTTTATAAAAAAAAAAATTTATGTTTGCTTTTTAATTTTTTTTTGAACATTTTGATTTATGTAGGTTTTTATGGCATTTAATTAACTATTAGATTGTTAATAAATTTTTGGTTAATTTTTTATGAACTTATTCCTATTTTAGACTGAATATGTTTAAATGCTAACGGTTTTATCACTAATAGAGAAATATTTATTCATAAAATATTTTACTTTGTTTAAATGAAAACGGTGCTTTGTTTTATTTAAGCTGAGTTTTAAAATGTTTCATTAAGGGAAAAAATTAATAGCAAATAAAATCGTAAAAAGATCTTTAATTGAATTTACAGTTTGGAAGAGATTTGAGACTTTCACATTCTCTAGTATCACTAGAGTTAGTCCTGCGGTTCCGAGATGGTTCCGAGATAATCGTCTGTGCAAAAGAAGGAACAAAATACTAGTTATTAGTAAAAGGCTTCTTAAAGGGATGTGGTCTAATTATAAGAAATAACTAAGAGTCAAAGTCACTAGCCTAGGGTTGCCATTCGTACTGTTTTTTATCAATACATGTACTGTTTTTTGTTTACAGTACTGATTTATGCATTACAAGCAACTCAGTACGCAAATGTACTGGTTTTTTCCATTAATGTACTGTTTTTGTACTGTCATTATATATTAATTTCGTTCAGTATATAGTTTGTCATATTGTCAAATTGTTTGCGATACAAATATTAATATAGATGTTCTTATCGATGAGTTATTAACAAGATTTTTGCCGAGTCAGTACGAAAAAAAGAAGACAGTAGAAGAAAAATGGAAAGTGTTTCTATATGGTGGTGCGTTTACGAATTTGACGAAATGTGGAATTGTATTTCTTCCATTCCACATTCAAACGCTTTTACAAAACGAGTCTGTAGTTTTCAAAGCGGAGAAAAGAGAGAAACAGGCTTCTACTATAAAACCTAAAAAGTGACTTGCAGATAAAGACAAACTTTGGTTATAGTTGTAATGAGTTTTACAGTTTCTTGAAGACTGAAGACAGGAAAGAAATCGTGGACAATGTACAAAAAGGCCATACAAATTTTTAACTTGTAACATTGTAAATATGTATGTCCATAAATATGTAAATATATTATTTATAGAAATCTATAGTGCAAGATCGTCTGAAAAGCGATTGTGCCTTCTACAATAATTACAATTATTAATAGTTATAAGTGGTAAATCACTTTTAAATAATTTTTCTAAATTATTTTAAAGGTAAATACATAACAAGCTTCGTTATTTCAAGTGTTTAATTTGTTTTTTAACATTGTTGTCCTTATACTCTGTAGCTTGGTGCTAAAAAGGCCAAAGTCAAATAATTCAATTTTGAGAAAATTTAAATGTTAGTTTTTTTATAGAAGAGTTCTAAGTGAAATTGGCTAGCAAACCCCTTTTGAAGCTGTTCTCGGTTAAATTGGACATTGGCTGTATCCGCAAAATAAAAGAGATTCAGCATGACATTTTAATTGCAATATGAAATTAATTATGCTGGTAGATATAGCACAAAACTACTTGTGTTTAATTTTTTGCTGACCTATATTCAATATAATGTAATATAAATATAATAGAATAAAGGAAACAAAATTTTAGTTCACATGTTGGTCACGTTTTTTTCGTCAAATATTTGCTAGGTGTGACCGTAGGTTAAGAAAAGACCTAATGCAACAATTAAGTCAAAACAGCGAAATATTGACATTGACCCTTTTAGTACCAAGCTTTAGACGTAATGAAATCAAATTTTGTTTTTAATAAAATTAATCTTTCTTTGAAAAATATTAAATCAAATAGGTTACAAGAAATTAAGAATCGAATTTTTAGCAACTTGTAGTATTTTAGATTTTTTTTGTTGTTCACTTTGTATACCCGCTAAATATATATAAGGAATTGAATTATTATGTTGAAAAAAATTCAGTTCTATTAATTAAATTTTGTCACTGTTCAAATTATAGCATGAATTCAAGTGTGGTTTTAAAAAGATTAAAGCTTTTTATGTTATTAATGTGCAATTTTATATTAAAAAAGTATATGTACTGTTTTTTATGCAATTGTACTGATTTTTTCTCTCTTTTGTATTGATTTTTCTGATTTTAGAACTGGCAACCCTACAATAACCTGATAGTAAGACAATCGCCTGGGTTCTAAATTCCACTACAAAATGAAAGTGACAAACTTTTTAATTCCACATATACAATTTCACTGTGTTCTAGAAAAGTAATGAAAAGTTATTTTCATGATGATTTCATTTTCATTTTGTTGCAATTTTGGTCTTCATAAAATCATGTAAATTCCAAACTTCTTACTTTTCATTGGGACTCCGCACCTTCATCAGACGTTTCATCTAAAAATTTATCTTCGAAACTATTGCCTAGTGCACAGAAAAAAGTTTTTTATCAATTAAAAAATTGTTTAAAATGTATTTAAATTTAATTTATGTGATAATTGAATCAATTATTTTTTAGTTGAAAGAAAATTAAAAATTTAATTTTGATTTAACTAACATTTTAGTTGTTTTGAAATAAATTTTCAATTCAAATATTCATTAAATATCAAAAAATATTAATTGATTTTTTTCGTTTAAAATAAAATAATTTAAACTTGTAGAATTATTGTTAGGAATTGTCAATATTTAATTAAATAAATTAACTTATTGTTTGAAATGGCAAAGTTTTTTGATCATATTTTTATTTAAAATTAAAAAAAAATTTTTATATATGAAAATTTTTAGTAATCAATATAATCATTTTGGTAATAGGAGCAAAATCAAAAAATTGTTTGTTTGATATTATGAATTTGGTATAAACTTGGTGATTAGAGAAATTTTTTAATTTTTTCTATGTGGGCTGATATGTCTCTGTTATAGAAACGCCGAATGATCGTACATCTTTTAAACCGTCGAAAGCTCTATAAAGACCTCATAGCTTTGCAACTGCTTATTGTTAGGATAACCACCAGATGCTGAGGTATCCGCTCTGTTCTCGGACAATTTTTTGGCGAATGCAGGCCTTTCAATCAGCCCTAACCTTTTTTCAAACAGAAGGATATTTTTCCGAAGGACCTATGGAAGCTAGTTCTCTTCTATCATCCTTTTAAAATCCTTTAGATAAAACAAGGTTTTTTCATGAACCTTAGCAACGCCTCTTCCTGTTTTGAATTTTTGTGGTTCTCCCTTAGAAAGAAATTTACGTACAAAATTGTATTTATTAATTTACTCACATTTTATTGTTTTTGCCTTTAAAATATAAAAAAAAAATAGTGAACAATAATATTTTTTTCCAAAAAGTATTTTCTTTCACGCTCCTGTTTGCATTCGATTTGAAAGTACTTTTTTTGTAGTGAAAATAATTTGTAGAACACAAAAATTTCTCGTGAAACAAATTGGAAATTAAATTTTACTTTTTATTTCACTATAACGATTTTAAGAACACAAACTGAGTGGAATTTTCACTTTAATTTCATTCGACAAATGTAGAGCACAGGCGTATAAGTCTCTATTTTCAGCAAAATTCTGAAGTTTGGGTATTCCTAATGTAAGACCTTGTCTGATTAAAAAAAAACTTTTAAGGCTAAATAAATATGCAAGCCGCTCAATTACATTAAAAAACAAGAACAAAATCAAAAAACATCTGCACTTTGCTTACACAGAAAAAATTATTAAATTTCTCCAATCACCAAATTTATACCATATTCGAAGTATCAAGCAAATAATTTGATGATTTTGTTCCTGTTACCAAAATGATTATATTGATTACTAAAAGTTTTTAATGTGTTGTTTCCAGCTGACAGGCAATTAGTTGTGTGGTTAAATTTATATGAAAAGCATTAAAAAAACTGAGTGAATTTCATATAAATGTTACTACACAATCAATTGTTCGTCACCTAGAAACAGCACATAAATCTTGAAAATTTTTTTTCAATAAATGATATTTTTTATTTTAATTAAAAAAATGATCAAAAAACTTTGCGTTTTCAAACAATGTGTTAATTTATTTAATTAAATATTGACAATTCCCAACAACAATTCCACAAGTTAAAATTATTTTATTTTAAGCGAAAAAGTCAATTAATATTTTCAGATATCTAATTAAAATTTTAATTCAAAATTTATTTCAAAACAATTTAAATATTAATTAAATCAAAATTATATTCTAAATTTTCTTTCAACTAAAAAAAATAATTGATTCAATTATCCCATTAATTAAATTTAAATACTTTTTAAACCATTTTTTTAATTGATAAAAAACTTTTGTTTTGTGTACTAAATGATACTTAAGGTTTCTCATACTCCACCATAGTATTCGGATTTGCTTAATATGAAGAGCTGGCTATAAAGTCATCGCTAAATTTAATCATTTCTCTTTGATCTCTTATTTTAAATTTTAATGACTAAAATGATCTCATATTTAAAATAATTATAAGCTCATAAAATTTATATCGCTGTACTGCATTTGCTTTTTTATACCCAAAGCACAATAGCGGAGAGGGTATTATGCGTTTGTTCTGGTGTTTGTAACACCTTGAAATATTGGTCCTAGACGCACCTTTAAGCATACCGATCCACTTGGAATAACTTTTTGAAGCGATCTAACGATGTCCACCTGTCCGTCCGTTCGGATAGCTGGTAGGCAGGCTGGCTTGTTGTCCATGTAAACCTTGTGTGAAAAGTACAGATTGCAACTTTAGAGATAACTTTGTATGTAGATTTTAATTGTCACAAGGACCAAGCCTATTGAAAATGGTGAGAATCGGTTCATAGACTCACAGAGCCCCATTTAAGCTTTTTTTCAGGAATATAGTCTTTGTGCCCATAAATCATCCAATAATGTTGGATTTTAGATTAACTTTGGTTTAAACTTATCTTATTGCAATCTAAATCAGCTCACCATTTTTTATTGGAAGCCTTCCTTATTCGACAATACAAATACTACCCATGCAAATACTAAATTTTGGTATTGACCTACAAATTGGCGACAATAACTTTTACGATAACTTCTATGTCGAGCCTTTTTTGCGATTATATTGAAATCGACACCATTAACACTATCGTTAACGACAGGTACTATGATCAATTGAACCTCAGCATGCTCTTGAAAACTATTGAATGCGCGATTATAATTTTAAAAATAAATAAATGAATAGCATACAACCAAATAAGTGCTCCACTACTTAAGATAAAAATAATAAAAACCGGGGACCGAAAATAACAGTTATTTTAAAATTTTAAAACAAAAAAAGCATATAGAAGTAAATGCTGGCAAACTGATTCAAGTATAACATATTAATCCTTATGAACTTTTCTTGGATAATTATGATTTTTAAAGTTTTGATTTTTATTTTTTCGAGTAAAAATTACAGTTATTTTTTGATTTATATTTTTTTGAACAAAAATAACAGTTATTTTTTGATTTTATCGATGAAAAATAATTGTTATTTTTTGAACAAAAATAACAATTATTTTTTGATTTTTATTTTTTCGAACAAAAATAAAAATTTTTCTTTAAAGAAATGTACGTGTTATAGTTATTGAGTTGTCTTTAAATATTTATTTAAATGTGTGATCAAACTTGGGATATCTTATGCGCATTAAAATAAATATTTAAAGTCAACTAAATAATTATAACACGTATATCTCTTTAAAGAATAATTTTTAATTTTGTTCAAAAAAATAAAAATCATAAAATAACTGTAATTTTTGATCGAAAAAATCAAAATCAAAATATAACTGTTATCATCCGACTTTTATGAAAAAAGGAATAACTGTTACGGTCCCTGATAAAGACTCTCTCCTCTAAAATTTGCATTTTGTCGCTTACGATATACATAATCGCAAATAGGGATCGATGTCATGGTAAAATGTTGTGCCTGTTGGTCCAAAATTAAACATAGGTCCCATATAAACCCCTACCTAACATCACTTAAAGGCCAGCAAATATCATAAAGCTGACGATATCAAAATAATATACGGCACAATGAACTTTAACATGATTCTTAATCTCATGGCATAATTTTGTTCTAGCAGGTTTAAGAATGGCCGTGGGTCTAAAATAAACTCGCGCAAATGTGTGTTAGTTACAATACTGTGGTGTTGTTTATCAAATGTTCGGCTTTGACCGGCTATACTTTCCAACGTGTTTTTTATTGCGATTAATTAAAACAACTTTGTTTTAACTTACAGATATTAATTTTTATGATTCAATAATACCAACAAAGTAACAAGAAAGTTGTGTTAAAAAAATTTATACTTTTTATAAATTTTATTATTTTTTTTTATTAAAAATTAACAAAAAACTTAATACGAAATGATTAAATGTGTTGAACGCTTAAGGTTAATGGTCAGATATGTTCTTAAAAAATTTTCTTAAAAATTGTTTTGTTAAGCAGTTTTTTAAGAAATTGTGGAACATTTTTAAGATTTCAAAGGCAACAACAATTTGTGCCGATATGGAAACATTTATAAGCAGGGCAAACTTAACAAATACTTTCCATAGTTCTGATCAAGGCGAATTAATTTCAGCTAATCTCGGTAGTACAACAAGTACAACTCGTGCAAAAACCACAAGCAATATGTTTTTGTAAAATCATTGTATAATGTCAAAAACCGACACAAATCAAAACAGAAAAAAGAAAAAAGTTATCAGCAGGGCTTTAAGGATCACCTGTAATGAATTCGCCTTGGTTCTGATGTTTCTTATACATGTTTTAAATCGTCGGCATTTTGACACCGCACGAAATATAAAGAGGCGCCTCATCGAATAAGAAAAACGTTTACCTCAATTTGGAACTCTACAGACTGTTAGAAAATAAACTTATATATTTATATAAGTATATTTAGTTCTGTTTCTTAAGTTAAGTTACGTTCAGACTAATGAAATATTTGACGAAAATATTTATTCTGATATTTGCTTCAAACTGTGTTAAACAAAAATGTTCAACCTAAGCTCAAATATTTGACAATTTTTGTTTGTTGAAACAGTTCGGAAACAAAAAAAAAAAAAAAATTGCGAAAATTTTTAATACCTCAAACAAGTCATTAAATTGATTAAAAGTGCCTAAAATTATAAGGAATGGCGAAAATTCGGTAAAAATTGCTATATTAGCGGAAATTCGCAAAAAATTGGCTATTGATGGCCAAGTCTAATAATGATTTAGGCCCTAATCATGTTAAACGCAGCGCAACGCCAAAGAATAACGTTGAAAGCACAAACAATATTTATGATATTGCTTGTCATAAAGACTCCGCATAGACCGTGTTCGTCCCTAGCGTTAGCACGATGTCCAATAACACTCACTTGAAAATGTTAGTTCGAAACGATGATGCCCAGATTACTCCACACCATCTTGGCGAATGTCAGTAGTCTCAAAAGTACAATTTCAGAGATTTCCCCTAGATCTTGGAAATAATGGTCTCCCAGACAGTTCGCTCTGGAGCGTATGAGTGTCGAAAAGTAGCAGAGAATATGCTGCACCGTCTCTTACTCCCCTTGAACTCCACAGAATCTACAATAGTTACTGGCCAGTTGGCCCGCCCTCTTGGCGTATATTGCCGTCCACCAATGACCTGTTATAAGACCCACGAGAATCCTCCAGTCACTCCTCGGTAGCGACAGATGAAGTTTAGTTGACTTTGGATCATAGGATCCCCACAAAACTTTGAATACCTTGCACGTTTCGCCTCAGATTTACTTTGTATGGTAGAGTTTGTATCTCTAATAATATTATGAATTGGAATTGAAATATCAATTACTCCGGTGTACGGTAATTAAACTCCCACTTTCGCTAATTCGTCTGCCACCTCGCTACCTTCCAGGTTGCAGCGGACCCAATAAATGTGTAATCTTGTGTTGGCACCAAGTCTCTCCATTGAGTCCTTACACTCCTTAACGATCGAAGAATGTGTATATTCAGCAGATATCGCTTTGATCGCCACCTTACTGTTTTTAAAGAAGTTAACATGTGAAGTTCTAGTGTTAGAACTACGAGCCAAATCAGCAGCCTTTTTGGCCGCAAAGATTTCCGCCTGGAAAATCCTATAGTAATCGGGAAGCTTATAAAATTCCCGAATACCCAGTTCCCGACAGTAAACTGCAGCTCCAACTGCCTCTTCCATTTTGGAACCATCCGTATAATGGTTTAATATCTCTTAAATCAAAAATTAACCGAATTTTGATTACGATTTCTTATTTTTTTCTTATGCAATAATTTCTGCATTAAGTTCTGCAAAAGATATTAAACTTTGCGGCCTGATTAAGCAAATATATGAAGCAATTGCATTTTTTTTCGTTTGACTTCTTAGCTTATCCAACAAAAATGCTAATGGCCGCATAAAGCAGCGAATATTTGTACAAAAATTGTATGAAAGCAAAGCAAAATGCTGAAAAAATACATTAAAAGCAAAAACAAATTTAAAAATATTTTATAATTTTGTTGTTGCTTTCTACAGAAATTCATATTAATTTTTGGTGATGGTGAAAGGAGACAGAATAAATAACACTTCAAGTGACAGATGTAACAATATGGCCTTTGTTGACTGGAAACGTTTGGAAGTCCCTAGTGGAAGACCCTTTAATTTCAACTGTAGGAAATAAGTACTAGAATGATTTTAATTACACTCATAGAAAAATGCATCTTCATATTGATGACACCATAACATCTGAATTGTGACATCAATGTTTTTACCAGGGCTGTGGAGTCGGAGTTGAAGAGTCGGAGTTGGGGTTTTTGTACCGGAGTCGGAGTCGCAGTACCCAAAAAAACGCGTGACTCCGACTCCAAAATTTTTCGGCATAAACAATTTAAAAAAATTTCTAATATTTTCCAATATAAAAATTCTTCGAAATTGGCGATGCAATATTTTGCAGATCAATATGAATAAGTAGATTTTAATTTATTTTATGAGAAATAGTTGATTCAAGTACTTTACTATTTAAGTATATATTTTATACGTGCGGGAAAAAGTCTAAATTACATTAGCAAAACTTATACTCAGTTATTGTTCTAGTTGAAAAAAGATGTGTGATTTTTTAAATAATTTACTCATGCTTAAAAATGTTAATGACAGGAATTGGCAATAATTTTAATATCAGAATTTTTTAACCATCAACGCTGAAATATTTTCAACATTGTACAGAATAAGTGTTGCTATAGCGCATAAATACTAGTTTGTATTAGAAAAATTGTGACGTAAAATTATTTCTCTTTTGTGCAGAAACATCTTTATCGGCCAGCCCTTAATTCCTACCATAACACTCATGTTTTTCCTATGCACATTACGCGGGGATTCCCATAATTCGTTTAATAAAGATGTTTCTACACAAAAGAGAAATAATTTTACGTCTCATTCATTTCGCATCACGGTTAGAGTAGGAGTCGGAGTCGTGAGTCGGAGTCGGAGTCGGAGTCGCACTTAAAAAATTTCAGCGTTTGGAGTCGGAGTCGGAGTTAGTACTTTTTTCGGACGACTCCACAGCCCTGGTTTTTACAAATGG